>JBCNJP010000007.1:19751324-19977740 GCA_039602395.1 Deinandra increscens subsp. villosa
TAAGAGAGGAGGAACTATAGTTCTTCAAGATGAACCGGATAAACTAGATTTCTAAAGTATTCAGGATGGTTAACCAGTTTTCATCTATAATAACATACACATTTTCAATGAATCATAGTAGACTCCAATTTACTCATAACTGTGATCTTACATGAAGTATATATTCATATGTTATGTTAGTATATATTGGCACTTTGATATGGTGAGATGAGATGATTTATAAACAGGATAAATTTTACTTCTAAATTGGAAGAAGAACAAAACCGGATGAACTTCAATTCCTCAGGAAGAAGAGTTCATGAGTACTGAGAGAAGATGAACTAGAGTTCTTCAGGATGAACCGGGTAAAATAGAGTTCTAAAGTTCTTCAGGATGGTTAACCAGTTCACAATAAAATAAAAATCACATCAGTTCATAATAAAATCTATTTGCAACAATCAACTTTAGAATAAAATCAACTTTAATGATTGAGATAAAATCTATCTATATAATTAATGGGGTTAACCAAAACAAAACAGGAGATAGAGTTAACAAAAACTTTAATATATATATATATATATATATATATATATATATATATATATATATTGATCTATATACAAATATTTTCATCAGATCCTATACAAAGATCTATCTAACTAGCTAAGACCTAGCATCCGACATATAGTCTTCATCATCAAAGAAGCTACTGTTCCTGCTGTCATCAGGAAATAACTTTTGACCAGGCGGCAATCTCGGTCTCAACTCGGAGGTGTAGGTGGAATCCCCGTTCTGGATTAAATACACATCCAGCTCTCTCTCCCCCTCTGATCCCTGGAGATGAAGTTTCATATTCCCTACAACTTCGACAGTGATGAAATTAGCGTACTCAAGCCCATTTGTGATGGACAGAGGTGGGATCGTCCAGTAAATGAGGAAATAGCCAATCGATGTGTGGTTTTGGTATTGCACCATTTGATTCAGATCATGAGAATCAAATCTGCGAATGTCGACATAGTCGACATAATCTACCTTTCCCTTCCACACATCCTGGCCGACGGCATTCCGGTGGAAATTGCCGCAGTGATGGATCTTGAGGGTAAACCTCCGACCACCTGTAAAAAACCCAAATGCAGAGTAGAGAGTAAGTAATTAAAAAACATAAAACCCTAAAAATAAAAACCCGCGGCCATTGTTGAGTGAAAATACACTTACAGGGAGTCTTGCCGTAGTAGGGCGCTAGTTCATTAACACCCCTAATCCTCCATTGTTTACCAAAGGCAGCCATTGATCGATCGAAGTTTGTTTCTTGAGGATCAGGATATACGTTCGTACAGAAGGTTTTGGTGGCAAGAAAGTGGAAAGAAAGTGGAAATTTAAAGGCACTCAGGCCACGCTACCAGCTATGGTGGGAAGAAGTGGAAAGGTCAGGCCACGATAACCGTGTATATTTTTTACCTTTACCACGTAAATCCTGTTTTTACCGTGTCTATTTATTACCTTTAGCAACGCAAATTTTGTTGATCAATTATTGTTTATGTGATGGGAGTAATTAAATAAGTTCTGGTACTTTTCTGGAAGAACATTCATTACGGATGAATGTTTATAACCTTCCGGAACATTACCTTTCGCCACGCATATAATTTCATACCATGACCATTCGTTATCTACTATTTAGTCATACAACCTAATAACAGTGGCGATATGTACTAGCTTTTAGCCACATAACTAAGTAAAAACAGTGGTCATTGCTCACATTTAGCCACACATAATATATACTTAATAGTTTTGTTTTTTTTAATTTACTAAGTAATAAAAATCTACTCTTCCGTCACACAACATTATTTAAGCATGTCCATACATTCCTTTTTGGTCACACGAATAAAAAATCATAAAAATTTCGTGGTCGTTTGGTGCATTTCGCCACTCTTTTTTAAGTGTGACAAATAAGTGACACGTGTTTTTGTAAAAGAGTGGCTAAAGCCACTGCACCTGATTGTTGTTGTCACATAAACAAAAAAATACGTGGCTAATTAAGGGTCCAAAGGCTATATATTTGGCCACGGGTACAAAATATGTTTGGCTAAAACTAGTATTTCTTACCTTTAGCCACGTTTTTTTTAAAAACCGTGGCTATGCGTTTTCGAAAAAAACGTGGCTAAAGCAACTTTTTGACGTAGTGGTCATGCCATTGGGTGGGTGAGATATGGTCCTAGGAGTGCAATTGTTTACAACTTTAGGGGCTATCAAATTGAATTACGAAGATAGAACCATAGAGTAATGAGCTGCTAGAACAAGGGGTAATCAGATATAGTAACAATGCCTTTGCATCCCCTGTGGTATTGGTTAAAAAGATAGATGGAAGCTGGAGGATGTGCATTGAGTACAGAAAATTAAATCAAGCAACCATCCCTGAGAGGTTTCCTATACCTCTGGTAGAAGAGTTACTTGATGAACTGTGTGGTACTCTTTTTTTTTAAAGTTGGATCTAAAGTCAGGATACCACCAGATAAGGATGGATGCACCACAGGATATACATAACACTACTTTTAAGACTCATTGTGGGCATTTTGAGTTCTTGGTCATGCCCTTTGGGTTGACCAATGCTCCCTCAACTTTTCAAGGACTAATGAATCATGTTTTCAAGGAACAGCTCAGAATGTTTGTACTAATATTTTTTGATGATATATTAGTATACAGTCCATCTTGGGAAGAGCACTTACAACATTTGAGGGTGGTCTTTCAGTTACTAAGACAGAAGAAATTGTTGGTAAAGAAGAGCAAGTGTGACTTTGCTACACAACTATTAGAATATTTGGGACATCTGATTAGTGTTAAAGGAGTGTCCACTGATCCTAACAAGGTAAAAGCTATACAAGACTGGCCAATACCCGCTAATGTGAAAGCTTTAAGAGGCTTTTTGGGTTTAACAGGTTACTACAGAAGATTTGTGCAGAATTATGGCAAGATTGCAAGACCACTGACTGATCTGACAAAGAAGGATGCCTTTGTGTGGTCAACAAAAGCTGATATAGCCTTTAGAGCCTTGAAGGCTGCAATGATCAATCCTCCAGTACTGGCCCTCCCTGATTTTATTAACCAATTTGAGATAGAAACTGATGCCTCAGGATTTGGAATAGGGGCTGTCTTGACGCAGAAAAGACATCCTTTAGCATTCATTTGTAAAGCATTGTCTGCAAAAAATCTGATGTTGTCAACCTATGAAAGGGAGATGTTGGCCATTATGCATGCAATTAAAAAATGGCAGCATTATTTGGTTAATAATCATTTCATTATTAAGACAGACCAACAAAGTATTAAATATATGATGGACAGCAAGATATCCACTCCCTTCCAACAGAAATGGATAGCAAAGTTAATGGGGTACAACTTTGACATTGTCTACAAACAAGGGGCAATAAACAAGGTTGATCTATGTCCTCTTCAATTCATACAGATTTATGGTTATCAATCAAAGATGCTTGGGCACAGGATGATTCACTAGTGCAAATCATTAAGGATCTACAGCAGGATCCTACTTCTCATTCTCAATATGAATGGTTCAATGAGGAGTTAAGAATGAAGGGTAAATTTGTTATAGGGAATGTATCAAAGTTAAGGCAAGATATTTTGAAGTGGTTGCATGATTCGGAAATGGGTGGTCACTCAGGTTCTTTAGTGACTGCTAATAGAGTGGCTTCTTTATTCTACTGACCTAAACTCAGAAAAGATGTAACTGATTATGTTAAACATTGCAGTATCTGTCAACAGTGCAAGGCTGAGTCTGTTGCTTCACCAGGCCTGCTACAACCATTGCCCATTCCAAAAGGGGTATGGCAAGACATTTCCATGGATTTCCTAGAAGGACTTCCCATGTCTTTCAATAAAAATGTAATCTTAGTAGTAGTTGACAGGCTCAGTAAGGGAGGGCATTTCATTGCTCTTAGCCATCCTTTTACAACTGTGGATGTAGCTCAACAGTATTTAGATCAAGTCTTTAGGCTACATAGATCTCCAAGTTCTATTGTATCTGACAGGGATAAGATTTTTATCAGTAATCTTTGGCAGCAGTTAATGTCTCTACAGGGAATTGAGCACAAACTCTCTAGTTCTTTCCATCCTTAAACTGATGGACAGACTAAAGTTTTAAATAGGTGTTTGGATGGATATCTCAGGTGCATGTGCTTTGACAAGCCTAAAGATTGGGTGAAATGGCTTCCTTTGGCAGAATTTTGGTACAACACCTGTTACCATTCTGCTATTAAATGTTGTCCCTATGAAGTCATTTATGGGCAGAAAAACCACCTATGCATATACCTTACTTGCCAGGTGAGAGTTCTAATGAGGCTATAGACAGAAGTTTATCTGCAAGGGAAAAGGTGATTAAAATCTTGCAGGCCAATTTGAGAGCTGCTTAAAACAGGATGAAATAGTACACTGATCAGCTAAGAACTGAGAGGGAATTTGCTATAGGGGATTGGGTATATCTGAAATTCATTCCTTATAGGCAACAATATGTGGCTACAAGACTTAATCATAAACTTTCAGCCAAATTTTATGGCCCTTATCCAGTGATAGAAAGGGTAGGACCAGTGGCCTATACACTCAAGTTACCCAATAATGCAACTATACACCCTACTATTCATATCTCTATGCTCAAGAAGTATTATGGTCCTATACCACCTCCTCACTCTGTTCATGTAGCTACAACTTCTATGGCAAGAGAACCTGAGTTGGTGTTGGATAAGAAAGTTTCTAAAAGGCATAACAAAATGGTCATTCATTGGTTGGTTAAAGGAAAGGTGCTGCTCCAGAAGATGCCACATGGGAAGAAGTTGCTTTGATAATGTTGTGGTTCCCTCAATTTGAGCCTTGGGGACAAGTCTCTTCTTAAGGGGAAGGCTTTGTTGCGACATAATGGAAATACAGGGATTAGAAGTGTCAATTAGTGAAAGTGTAATTGTGCCAGTTAACGGGTTGTTAATTCTTTGGGAAAAACACGAAAATAACCATTGTTGACTTTGACTTTCGTTAAATGACCTTTGAATTTTTTTTACCAAAATGACCTTGACTTTGCTTTAATGATCATTTAAATATTGATTAACCAAAATTACTTATTCAGTTGCAAATTTAGTCGGATAGGAGAGAGAAAACAAATCACAAAATATATAAACACTCTATTAATTTTTTGAATGATCACAAATCCTTCATAACCAAACGAATCACAAAATTAAATGCAAGATTGTGCTCGAAATTGTAAACCGAATCAAATAAGATCCATATTGACGTGGTTTGGTGCTGATTTGAAATTAAGCAAGAACTGTTCTTCGTGAAGCTCCTTCAAACTCCGGCGACTGAGACTGATCAGAATCGAACATTAGCGTTTTTCGGTGGCCAAGAGCATCACCGACAGCTTATTAAATCTACTTTATTTTGCATTGCATTCTTTTTTTTGACTTAATTTTAGCATTCTTTTAAATGACAGCAATATTTGGCATAAAGTTGAGCAGTAGATGTGTTTCAATTAGAAGAAGCCTCTATTCCAGTCGAACCCACCTACCGGAAGACGTTGCAGCTCCGGTACAACCTCTCACCGGAAAAACGAGCTCCGTAGAACCTTGAGGTTCCGAGAGAAGTCAAGTCGGTTCCGGCTTAACTCTGTTCCGGAACAACCTTCTGTTCCGAGATAACCTCCACCAGAAGAACTTTTCCGAGACAACATCTCTGTTCCAGTATAACCATCGCCTCCGAGAGAACATCACAGGTATGTTACCTTTTCCGAGACAATCTCAGTCCGAGAGAACTGCTCCGAGGCAACCATTTCCGAGAGAACTCGATCCGGAAAACTTCTCTCGGAAGATCAACTTTCTTCCGGAACGTCTACCTTCAGCCGGAAGTTATCAGGTTCTCCTAGAAAACCCTCTGATCAAGTTTCTGCTCGCCAGAATTTCCCCTGGCCGCCGGATTTCCGCCTATTATCAGTTCACAGTCTCCGGAGATGTTGTTTGGTTGAGTTTCAGTCACCAGAATCGCTCATGGCCGGAATTTCTGTCACCGGAAAAACGAGTTTCACCAGAATCAGCACCAAACCACGTCAATATGGATCTTATTTGATTCAGTTTTCAATTTCGAGCACAATCTTGCAATTAATTTTGTGATTCGTTTGGTTATGGAGGATTTGTGATCATTCAAAAAATTAATAGAGTGTTTGTGATTTGTTTTCTCTCTCTTATCCGACTAAACTTTGCCAAGTGGATATGTGATTTTAGCTAATCAATTTTTAAATGATCATTTAAGCAAAGTCAAGATCATTTTGGCAAATCAATTTTCAAATGATCATTTAACAAAAGTCAAGGTCAACAATGGTCATTTTAGTGTTTATCCCTAATTCATTTAGGGGGTAAAGTGTCAATAGTAACAAGTCAGTATGTTAGTTGTAATTGCCTATAAAAGGGGCAAATCTTGTATCGAACGATTTATTCGATTCTGTTATAATAAAACTGACTTTCCCTCCCAATTTGATCGGTTCTCTCTAGATCGTTAGCTGCGTTTCAAAACCAGTTCTTTCTTTTGGTTTCTGATCGCTAACATAGCTCAATCATTGCAAATCATTGAGCTAATTTTCCCCAATTCTCAACATCATTATACGAAAAGTACTTAAACAATATATCAAGTTCTCTCGAAGGCTATATCTTTTATATTTGTATTCGAATGTCGTTATTCAACTATACGTTGTTGACTTCAATCAACCCTCGAGAAAACGAATACCATAAACTCTGCACATTTTTAATGACAAGAAAGTTATCTAAAAAATGAAGAAAAACTTCTTAAAAACTCCATAAAGAGAATTCTACAAGTACATCCACATCATCCAAAAACTTAGCATACACCACCCCTTGAGGGGGCGGAATCATCATTCCTTCCGCCATGCTCGCAATAAATCCCGACATTCCAAACATCTCCTCCTCATCGGAGTACAACACAACTTCCGGCGACTCATTTATTTCAACTACCTCCACCACAACCAATTTCTTTGGTCTGAATGCCTCTGCAGCCTGTGCTGCTGCCTTTTGTATATCTACAATTTTGCCGGACTTCGGTAGCGGTAGCCGCCAAACAGAGTCTGCAAAGTTCACACACGCCGACCGCCCCCTCATGGCTAAAACCGCCACATCATGTGCCCGGGCTGCCATCTCAGCAGTGGGATGCGTCCCCAGCCACACTCTCGATTGCGTAACGGGTTCTCGGACCTCACAAACCCACTTACCGGAATTTCGGCTTCTGATTCCGCGGTAAACCGGGTGTCGAGTCTCCTTAAACTTCTTCCTTCCGGCACTCTTCTTTGGGTTTCGTGAAGCAAGCATTAGTTCCACCTCCACATAACCGCCGTTGGAAGTTGAAGGTGATTCTACTCCAAAGTTTTCTGATGAAAGATCAGATGATACTGAAAAGCAGTCCATATAGATATAAGATAATATAGCAGGTTGCTTTTGTGTTTTTTGGTAGTTGTAAGTGTTGAGTGGATGGTTAATTATCGTCAGTTGGAATTGTATATATAGAGAGAAATAGATATTTGATCAAAAGTGGTAAGTGTGTGATCAAAAGTGGTAAGTGTGTGTATGGTGGGGCTGGAGGAGACACCCTGTGAGGCTGTGATAGGAGGGGTGTTGAGGATGGTGCCTGTGAATATTTTTTCATTAATTTCAATAATTTGATTAGTCTTGTTTGTTTATGTAAAATATCTTTCAATCTTTTATTTTAATAAAAAGAAAACGTGTGGAGGTAATAGTGGTTGGTGTGAGACTGACACTTAGGATAAATGATATATAAGGTAATAATTCAAGTGGTTATAAATTAATGTTTATTTTTAACAACTCTAATAAACATATCTAATTCTCGGTTAAGGATGGTGCAGAATTCCGGTGGCTCCCATTTTCTCGGTTAAGGATGTGGCGACTCTTCACATGGAGGTTTCGTCGGTGGACTGGAAAAGAAAGGCTCTTAACTCTATTTTTCTCACCATGTGTTGGTGTATTTGGAAGGAGAGAAATAGGGTTGTTTTTAAAGGTGGTAACCGGTCCATCCATAGGGTGATGTGCGACATCAAATATTGGAGTTTTATTTGGTTCGTCAATCGTTGTAAGTCCCGGTCGTTAGACTGGAATTCTTGGCTTTCCTTTTCCATGTAATGTTGTTTTTCGGTCGGCTCTAGCGTCTTGCTAGTGGCTATTGGCTTTGTTTTAATGAATTGCCGTTCAAAAAAAAAATTTCTATTGCCTAAAATGGTAAACGAATACCATCATCATTATTATTATTATAGACAAATATATAATAATACTAGAAGGGTCCTATTTCCAAACAAGAAAATCTAATCCAACGTCATCACCCGTTAAATCTAAAGGCAAACAACAGTTTGAAGGAGAGTAGCCTAAGATAATATTGGTTTAAGGGTGGTGTGTAGTGTGAATAGATTGATACTTCTTCGGTACCTATCCCACTTAATTAATTACTCGCCGGTAAACTTCTTCCTTCCTGCTATATATCTTCTTGGGGTTTTGTGAAACAAGCAGTTCCACCTCGAGAAAACCCGAAACCACCGATGTTGATGCTTCAATCAGAAGCTGGAGAGGATTCAACTGGATTATTTTCCGATGAAAACGCAGGAAATGAAAATTTATTATATATAATGAACAACTAGCTAGCGGCAAAAGTGTGTGTTGAGGATGGTGTCTATAGTGGACCGGTTGTAGAGGAAGATTCGTAGAATGAGGTAGGGTTAATAGTTGGTTGCCCTTTGGCTTTTTGTGTTTAACAGTATATTCCACCTTACGTGGTGGATGTAATGTATTTTATGTTATGTTTTCTCGGCTCTTTCTACCGGTAGAATAGAGTAAATTGCACCGGAGGTCCTGAACTTTGCAAAAATCTCATATCGAGTCCCTGAACTTTCGAAAGTGCAGGGGAAGTCCCTCAAGGTTTCACTTTTATCTCACTTGGGGTCCTTTGGTGTTAGACCTAGGCACCCCAGGTGAGATAAAAGTAAACCTTTGGTGTTAGACCTAGGGACCTCAGGTGAGATAAAAGTAAAACCTTGAGGACTTCCCTTGCACTTTTGAAAGTTCAGGGACTCAATATGAGATTTTTGCAAAGTTTAGGGACCTCCGGTGCAATTTACTCGGTAGAATATTAAAAAACTAGCGAGAAGCCAGAAAAAGAACATACAAGAGTATAGATTAGAGGAAATACAACGTATTGACGGATCAATCAGTGGCACAACTTTTAAGGGGCGGGAGGCTGGGGGCGTCCGACCCCCCGAAATTTTTTTTGCGATGTAAGGGGTATATACTTTTCGTGTAGAAAATTTCGATATACTCCGGTTTCGACCCCCCATTTACCCAAAATTTGGCGTTAGGAAAGAAAATTTAGATCCCGACCCCCTACTTGATATTTTCAAGCTTCGCCACTGGGACCAATGGGGCCAATCTAAGTCAAACATTTTACCCTGATGCTTAATCCAAATAAAAGATGACGCCTTTATATCTTCTAAAATTCTTCTGGCGTGGGTGTTATGATTCTGAAACACTTTTCCATTTCTTGCAAGCCATATGAACCACAGTGTGCGTGAAGCAATTGCTAAGAGGGTATTATGAAGGACGGAGCGACCCCCTATGTCAGGTAGATTTTCCAGGAGCTTTGCAACTAAACTAGAAGTATCGAAATTGAACCCACACCAATGCATGACCTCATTCCAAACTTGCAAAGCGAAAGGGCATGAAAGACACATGTGCACAACTTCCTCACCCGGCGAGAAACACCATGGGCAATCCGGGTTTATTAGACTAATTCCACGCTTACTAAGTTCGCTTTTTGTGGGGAGACGGTTTAGAGAGGCTCGCCAAGCCAATAGGTTTACTTTCTTCGGGATCCAATGTAACTACGTGTGCTTGTAATCGTATTATTTTGAGTGAACGACTTCGAGTTTTTGTCGAGTTTCTTTGGTGCTGAAAGTAAAGTCAGAAGCCAGTGCCAATATGTCTATGTTGCACTTCAGTAACTCATCGTGGACATGGGGAATTGATTTCCAAATTCCTGGTATTGATTTTTTAGCCGGCAACAGGTCGGAAGCACCTCTCCTACAGTGGATAGCCTTGATGACATTTGACCATACAAAGCCTGGTTCAAATTTGATCCTCCAAATCCATTTAGATAACTGCGCCGTATTCGCCGAGTGGAGACTGCCGACACCTAGACCCCCTGCCTCTTAGGAGCCAAAATTCTTTCCCAAGCAACCCAATTTATTTTCCTGTGTTCCAGCGACTCACCCCAAAAGAACATACGACGGATACTTTCAAGTTCTTCCAAGACGGAAGTCGGTGCTTTAAATAAAGATAGATAATAAAGTGGGAGACGGCACAGGACTGCTTTGAGTAGTGTGACTTTACCACCAAGTGATAGATGTGTGGCTTTCCATTGCGATAACCTTGCTTCAAAATTTTCAATTATCGGTTTCTAATTCTTCCTCAGCCTCATATTAGCACCAACGTGTACACCTAAATACATGAACGAAAAAGAGTCGATTCAGCAATTTATTACCACTGCCATCTGAGTGACCAGAGATTCGTCCACATTGATGCCAGAAATTCTGCATTTCTCAAAGCTTACCTAGAGTCTCGAGGCAACATTGAAACAGCGAAGGATACGGGCAAGAGTTACAGCATTAGAATACGACCAGTCACCAAAAAATATGGCATCATCTGCGTAGAAGAGGTGGGACAAGGACACCGTATTACCAGGTAAGTTGATGCTTCTAAACACCCCTAAACAGGTGGCCCGGTGAATAACTAAATGAAGGGCTTCCATCACGATAGTGAAAAGGAATGGTGAGAGGGGGTCCTCCTGCCTAACACCCCTTTCAACTACAAATTCCTTCGTGGGGGAGTCGTTTATCAAGACCCACGAGCGAGTGGATGATAGGCAAACTCATATCCAGTTTCTCCATTTTGACGGAAAGTTCATCTAGGATAGAACCGACTCAAGGAAATTCCAATTTACACAATCAAAGGCTTTAGCAAAATCCACTTTGAAAATAAACGCCTTTTTCTTTCTCTTTTTAGCCAGGAAATCGTTTCATTTAGTATTAGAGGCCCATATAGTATCGATCTCCCTTTAATGTATGCCGACTATTCCTCACCACCGATCCAATGACACATTTCAGACGGTTTGCGAGGACTTTTGCTATCACCTTGTAGATACAACCCACTAGACTGATCGGCCGGTAGTCGCTTAAAGTGGTTGCACCTTTAATTTTCAGAATTAAAGATATAAAGGATGAGTTACAGCTGAACGGAATTAATTCAGACACATGTTATTTATTAAGGACTTGACTAAAAGACTGTCGAAACTCCTCCCAATGTAACTTGATGAAAAGAAAATTAAAGCCATCTGGCCCAGGCCCTTTATCCGACCCGCAATTCCAAACGGCGTTTTTGATTTCATCAGATGAGAAAGATGCAGTTAACGATAGTGCCTCCTAGTCTGAAAGCTTCTTGAACTCATCTGATGTGAATGTAGGTCTATTCCTATTGGTCTCCACAAATCTTGAATGACAAAAATTAAAAGTGGAGGATTTGATGTCTGATGGGGAGGTTAACCATTTACCCTCCATGGATAGACCACGATTTTGATTCTTGATTATGTTCCGGCACTTAACCAAACCATGAAAACAACTTTAATTTTTATTACTGTCGATTGTTAATTTAATCCTGGAATTTTGCTTTACGTCTTCAGCCCAAGCCAAATCAATTTCTTTAACATGTTTTAAGGCATCTAGCCGCATTTTCTTCTCGGCTTTAGTCAGACCAATCATCTCAGCTTTGAGTTCCAACCCGTTAATGATGTCTTTATTGACTTTCAGATCATGTTCCTCGTTGGCTTTAACCTGTTTGTACCATGTTTTCAGCCTGGTTTTAACGCTTTTGAGTTTTGAGGCAAATTTTTTATCCACATGCATAGCGTCATTTCCCACAACCGTCGACTGTAGAGCACCCTTTACCACTTCAAAATAACCTGCTCTTTTAGTCAACGAGGCTTGCGACCTAAATCAGACAGATTAGAGTGTAACACAAGCAGACAGTGATCTGAACACTTACGTGGGAGAGCCAAGAGAGAAGCACAAGACCAAATCCGCATAAACGAAGGGGTTGCAAGAGCCCTGTCTATCCTACTAAATTATTCACCATTTTTTTACATATATGTGAATTTTCGACCAATTAAGTTGAATTCTTTTAACCCAACCCATCTAATGAACCCGTTAAATCTGGAAGCATCCCCAGGATGGAAATCCAAGTTAAGCCTTTCATCTTGATGGCGAACTTCATTAAAATCGTCGATCAGAATGTAAGGCTGACCTAGGTTTAACGAACAGTCTCGCTAGATGACTGTTTCACGATTATGGTTTTCGTCTCATAACTATTATGACAAAACCTTAATTATAATAAACTAGGAAAGATAATCTAAATACATTTCTTGAAGATCAGCGAGAATACACGACAGCTCGTGAGCGCTCGATGGCGGCAATCCCGGTGACCAGCGGTGGTAGTGGCGTAGAAGGAGGGAGGGCCGAAAATTCTTGGCTCTCTCTTTCTTTCTTGTGTTGTGATTTCAGGTGCAACTGAAGTATGAGGTTTGACTCCCTATTTATAGCTTTTAGGAATTGGATAATTATATCAGCTAGATCAGGAAGAATCAAACCATAATGACTTGATAACTTATTTATCAAGTAATATATATATATATATATATATATATATATATATATATATATGATTTTTTTTACATCATATATATATTTTAATTCAATTATCTCATAATTAAATTAATCCACAACCAATTTAATTATATCATAATTAAAATTACTTACGTTTTACAAATAATTCGTCCACCTAGTTTATTATTAAATCGTGGATATACTAATTAAATTAATTTTCTTGTTCGCTGCCCAAGGTGTAACTCTTTTGTATCGGACCTTGTTAGTTACGTTAATATTATCCGACGATCAGACACTATATATCCAACACGAATATTTGTAGCCAATTACAAGCAAGAAATAGAAGTGTAGTGCGTGTATTATTCACCCTATTGTGTTCTTACTTGTTTGTCTCTTATTCGATAATACCTCTTAACTATCTACGAGAGATTAGATCGACTTGTTTCCGCCTGGTCCATCTCCTAAGTAAAGTCTTGTGTCAGGTTTGAATTGTTACAAACAACGATCCTACACAACCAGAATGATTCTGAAACTAGGAACTGAGGAGAAAGTATACAAGCTATCTAAGGCACTGTATCATTTGAAACAGGCACCACGTGCATGGAATATCAAACTAGACCACACTCTAAAGACATCGAAGTTTTAGAAATGTACGTTGGAACATGTAGTCTACACAAAGCGAATGAATATTGTATCAACTATACTAGCTGGAGACTATCTAGATGAGCTCATAGTCACTAGAACAACATAAAAAAGAATTGATCCTTTCAAGTCACAAATGGAAAAGGAATTTGAGATTATTGACTT
This sequence comes from Deinandra increscens subsp. villosa, assembly GCA_039602395.1. Lineage (NCBI taxonomy): Eukaryota > Viridiplantae > Streptophyta > Magnoliopsida > Asterales > Asteraceae > Deinandra > Deinandra increscens. The sequence continues at coordinate 19,764,877 of JBCNJP010000007.1, forward strand.
ATGACTTCTAGCATACTATCTAGGTATAAAAGTTATTCAAGTAGGCGGTGACATATCTATCAAGCAAACATGATACTTCAACAAGCTCCTGAAAGATGCAAACATGATTACAACAAAACTATGATTCGTATGGACCCGAAATCAAACTCACAAAGACTGAAGGTGAAGACGAGATATATTTAACTGAATGTAGAAGCATTATCGAATGTATAAGATACTTTCTGCATACAAGACCAGACCTGAGTTATTCAATGAATCTACTCAGCCGTTTCATGCAAGAAACAAAGGAACATTACTTGAAAGGAATCAAACAAGTATTGTGCTACATCCAAGGAACTAACAATCATGGAATGACTTATAAGAAGAATGGAGGATGCAAGATAACATGTTATAGTGATTGCTGTTGCGGAGTTAACACAAGAAAAGGTAGACAAAAAACTAGATTTGTATCGGAAGCTCTCCTATTACTTGGTGTACATAAAAACAACAGACGGTGACACTTTCATCATATGAATCAGAATTCATAGCAGCCACATTAGCCGCCTGTCAAACACTATGGTTACAAAGATTACTCAATGAATTGACTGGATGGAAAGAAGAGAAGATTATACTGATGATTGAATACATCTCAACAATTGCATTAATGAAGAATCATGTATTCCATGGAAGAAGCAACCACATCAACATAGGCTATCATTTCATCAAAAAATGCGTAGAGAACAATCAGATCAACGTTGAAAATGTTAGAGGAGAAATTCATATAGCAGACATACTGACGAAAGAACCGGACGAGCTCACGTTCATCATAATACGAAAACTACTTGGAGTTCAAGATTTGCAGAAGAAACATCACTATGATTAAAAGGGTGAATGTAAGGTTAAACATGTTCACTTTCAGTAATTAAAGTTAATTGGTTCGTGTTGTAGTTAGTTAAAGGTAAGGTTTAGTCTATATGTCGTAATGTAAATAGTTTAGGGTGGTTTAAATTTGTGTCAAGTTTAGAAGTCCATAACTGTTGATTGTTGGATTATAATCTTGACCCATTAAGCTAACTAAGATGCATATTATTTAGATAATATGTAAATAAATAAAAATGTTACAATTTATATTTTGGGTCGATCATTTTGACAGTTTTTAGTTAGTTAAATGTCGGTTGGATTAGGTAGTCATTAAACCAACTGTTGTGTCAGTTAATGATGGTAGTTGGCACCAAACGGAAGGGTATAAATACCCATGTATTCGACACTTTATTTTTTTTTAACGGCAAATTTGGATCACTGACGGGGTTATTACCCACATTCCCGATAATCTCCAATTTTCATTAGGAGGAAACTCACCATAGGTGAGAAAATCCTCCCAACCTGGACCTCATTTATTTTTTTGTCATAGATGAGACTTGATCTCAAAACCTTCCACTTTTAATATCTTTAGGTACATCATCTTAGCCAATTGAGCTAGTGATCATAGGTACATAGGTACACTGTATTTTTTATGCAAGTTTCTATTTTATCACTTGCTCTCTCCCTCTTTGGATTACTCATATATATTGAACAAAGTTTTCTGTGATCGAAATAAACCAACAAAAAATTGGATTAGTGATTAATCCAATTCACAACAATGATTTCCTGTGAATAAAAATATAAGTTATTCATTTCATAATTATAAATAGGTGTTTTGACCATTCAATCCAACCCACTTATTGGATGTTCCTGATAATAATGCATCATCATGACAAATAAGTGAACCACGCAACCAATAATGAAAAGAAAAAGAAACGATATGGATAAATAATTTACAACTAAAAATGGCATCAAAGATATTTTTCCTTTAGTAGACATACAATAAGACATAACACACATATAATAATATTTTCCTGTGATAATACACGTGGACAACACTGACATTGGACGATCAGTTACTTGAATTTTATTTAACGCGCTTTTCAATCAAGCGCAGGGGGCCATTTCGACCGTACCAAGATTTGTGTGGCTCTTATTTCTTCTACCATATTTTTTATTTTTTATCCACGTAATTAATAAATACCAAAAAGTATAGAAATATTATTTTGATATAATAAAGTATAAACTCATACTTTCACCAAAGGGATCGTAATAAACTAAACATTCCAAAAATATATCTCAAAAGATATCTTCTTCACATTTATGTTGGCTTTTCACACAACAAACTTACACAAAATGTATATGCCCGTCAAAAAAGTCACAAAATGTGTACATAATATATTTCTGCTTAATTTTAATCAATCCAAGCATTTCTCATCTTTATAATTTATGTTTTTATCATTAACTTTTTATTTATTTCACTTACAACATAATTAAATAATATATTTCTATATCATTATTATCATTTTTTCTCTCTTTTTCATTACAAACAAACCTTAAATTTTAAAAAATTACTAGTTTTTTTCTCAAATATAATGATAAATAGCAGTTTTTTCTCTCTCATTCACTGAGAACCATATTCAAAATTTAAGATACCTCTAAATTGCTCGAATACCTTAAATACGTTTTGATAACAACAATCCTAAAATATTCCTAAAAACTCCATAAAGAGTAGTCCACGTCATCGAGACAGTTAGCATGCCCCAGCGTCTGTGGTGGCGGTATCAACAGTCCTTCCGCCATGCTGGCGATTAACCGCGGAGTTCCCAACATCTCATCCTCATCGGAGTAGAACACAACTTCCGGCAACTCAACCGCTTTTTCAACCACCTCCACCGCAACTTCCATCGGTCTGAACGCCTCCGCAGCCTCCGCCGCTGCCTTTTGTATATCCGCCACGTTCTTAGATTCCGGTACCGGTAGCCGCCAAACAGAGTCTCCAAAGTTCAAACACGCCGACCGCCCCCTCATGGCCAGAACCGCCACGTCATGTGCCCGGGCCGCCATCTCAGCAGTGGGATACGTTCCCAGCCACACTCTCGATTGGGTAACGGGTTCTCGGACCTCACAGACCCACTTACCGGAATTTCTGCTTCTGATTCCACGGTAGACCGGGTGTCGAGTCTCCTTAAACTTCTTCCTTCCGGCTCTCTTCTTCGGACTTTGTGAAGCCAGCAGTAGCTCCTCCTCCGTATAGCCCGCAACACCGCCGTAATTGCTACTGCTATTAAAGTTTTCCGGTGAAAGTGAAGGAAATGAGAAGCTGTCCATATATAGATATAGTGAGCTTCTGTTAGTTTTCTGTTGGTAGTTACAAGTGTTGGATCGAGTAGATGGTTATTTCTTTTTGGTAGTTGCAAGTGTGTATATATAGATTTTTTAAAGTGTGTGATCAAAAACGGTAAGTGTGTGTGTGTGTGGTGGGGTTGAGGAGACAGCCTGTGGGGGTGAGTGGGGTATTGAGGATGATGCCTAGGTGAGTGGCTTTATTTGTTTAACACTTGTTAAGCCCTCCTTGTGGCTCTTTTTTTAAATGGCAAACAATTTTATTTGAAAACACTACAAGAAACTAGATATTTAGTGGCGACAGAATGTCGCCGCTAATAATCCCCTATGTCGCCGCTATTGATCTTTAGCGGCGACCCGTCGCTGCTATAAACTGGCCGCTAATACTGATACGTCGCCGGTAAAAAGTCGCCGCTATTGATAGAGTCGCCGCTATTGACCTTTAGCGGCGACACGTCGCCACTATTTCCTATTTATACAAAATACGTATTTCCCCTGTATTTTGTACTTTTTCCCTGTACTATACTATATACATTTCCTGTTTGTCAACCACATACACAATTAATGCTGCAAATACCAACAATAGATACATACTTCCGCAAATGTTAAGTTTGAGAACACAATCAAGTTTCACATACTACCGTTAGTTTACGACCGTTCCTAAAAGTTTTTACAATTCACTAATAAACATAAAACTAGATGCATAGGTGGGAAATTCCTTCATTCACTATCGTTGTCGTTTTCATTTCCCTCGTCGTTTTCATTTCCCTCGTTGTCTTCTCCGCCGCCTAAATTTTGGGTTCCAATGTTGAAGCCCGTAACTTGTGAGAGTTGAGCTAGAAATACCGGATTTTGAACTAAATTTGTAATTTGTTCCTACAAAAAAACACAAACATAATGGGTCATGTTACAAAACATACAAATACTAACATCATAAGTTCATAACTACTTGCAAATATTTACCAATTCTAGTACTAACATTTACCAAACTAATACAATACATATACAAGCATACAATATTCGTGTCAAACGGATCCTTTTACATACATAAATATGCAAACATACAAGTTTTGGGCCTACTTACTAACTTTACATATCTATAAGTTGATGCATTTATATTCGCACCCATTGAAAGAGCATACAACTCTGAGTGGAACTCTTGAGAATTTTGTATTTTCATTGAATAGACCTAACAAATATATATATATTAAATATGTGTTATGTATGTATTACTTAGCAAATAAATAGAACAATGTGTTATATATGTATTACCTTTTCAAGAAACCACCTAGGAAATTGAGTTTTAACATCATATTGGGGATGTTCGGATTTGAATTCACTACATTGATGAAATAAATATACAAGTAAGGAAGAGAAAAGAATACTTAAGTAGTGATTAAAGATTGAAGATAGGAACACTTACTTCATGTAGTTCCTAACTTCTTCACAGCTATCAAGGACAAACCATTCTAATTTAAGTTTTTCGCTTACAGAGAGATGTTTGATCTTTGTTGCGCTAGCCGGACGACAGAGAGACTCAAACACCCACAAATTTCTTTTTTCGACAACGACATCCTCGTTTCTATCGGGGCGATTGAACTGAGTCTGAACATCTTGAAGGTATCTCGAACAAAATGACAGAGCTTCTTCTGCAACATAACCTTCAGCTATACAACCTTTCGGCCTTGCCTTGTTTCTAACAAAACCTTTAAATCTTTTCATTAACCTTTCAACAGGATACATCCATCTCATACATACTGGGCCTCCGCGAAGCGCTTCATCAGGTAAATGCAAAACTAAATGGACCATGATGTAAAAAAAGCTGGAGGATAGATCAACTCTCACTGGCACAAGATTGTGATAATGGCATCCTTTGCTTTCTTCATATCCTCAACCAATAATGTTCTGGAGCAAAGTTGCTTAAAGAACATACAAAGATCTACTATCGGTGTATAGGTATCTTTTGCCAAAAACCCTCTAACCCCAATCGGCATCAAACGTTGTATGAGAATATGACAGTCATGAGATTTCAACCCAGTAATGTTTGTATTGTTATCTGTAACTCTAGCACTTATATTAGATCCGAACCCATCTGGCAATTTAACATCTTTTATAAACTCGCAGAAAAGTTTTCGATCACTGACCTTTAATGAATATTTTGGGTGGGGCTTTTCAAACTTGCCACGAGCGTTTTTTTTCAACCACAATGTCTTTCGAATGTTTAGCCTTTTCAAGTCTTCACGTGCATCTGTCGTGTCTTTGCTTTTATCGTTCATTAGAAGAGTACCCAACAAACTATCGCACACATTTTTCTCGATATGCATTACATCTAAGTTGTGCTCCAGCTGTAGAGAAGACCAGTACTCAAGTTCATAAAATATGCTTCGTTTCTTCCAGTTGTTCATGTCTAACTCCTTCTTGTTGGGCTTTTCCTTAACACCTCCAAAAAGGGGATGCTTTCCCGGTAGTTTATGGACTAGACGATCGAGTTGAGCTTGTATGTCTGCCTCACTAAATTGTCTAGGAGGGTCTCTTAACTCCACTTCTCCATTAAATTCCAAATTTGTTCTCCATGGGTCATCAACACCTAGGAACCGACGATGACCGAGATATACGCATTTATGTTTTACACGTATTGATGAAGTGTCTTCGTTGCAAATCGGGCATGCTTTGTAGCCCTGTCCGCTCCAACCCGATAAGCTACTACGGGCTGGAAAGTCATTTATGGTCCATAACAATGTTGCCTTCATTGTGAAGAATGTGTTTGTGGCTGCATCTTTAGTACGTACGCCATAATGCCACAAATGCTTAAGCTCATCCACTAAGGGCCTAAGAAAAACGTCCATGTCCTTCCCAGGTGATTTAGGACCAGGAATCAACAAGGACAACATGAATGATGAGTCTTTCATGCATAGCCATGGAGGGAGGTTGTATGTAGTGAGTACAACCGGCCACATGCTATAGGCCGTACTCATATTACCAAATGGATTAAAACCGTCAGCTGCAAGCCCAAGCCGAACATTTCGAGGTTCCCTAGAGAAGTTAGGGTACTTTACATCAAATTCTTTCCATGAAGATCCATCAACAGGATGACGCATCGTACCCTCTTCTGATCGCCCAGTACTGTGCCAGATCATATCTTCTGCAGTGTGCCTTGAACAATACAAACGTCGTAGTCTAGGGGTCAAAGGGAAGTATTTTAACACCTTCTTAGCTACCTTCTTGCCCTTTTTGTTCGTATCGACCCACCGACTCTCATTACAAACAGGACAATTCTGCAACGACTCGTGTTCTTTCCAGAAGAGAGCACAATCATTTTTACACACATGTATCGACTCATATCCCAGCCCAATCTTCTTTAATGTCTTTTTGGCTACGTAATGTGAAGCGGGAATCCTGTTTCCTTCCGGATATGAAGATCGCATTAAATCAAGAATCTCATCAAATAAACTATTTGTCATTTTATGTTTCACCTTGATATGCATAAGCTTTGCTAAAAAGTCAAGGGAAGAAAACTTAGTACAGCCCGGATATAATTCTGATTGGAGTTCCTTTAATAGGTCGTCGAAATCATCACCGGCCTCGCTACTCTGTGTATCCGAGTTCCCTTCTTCGATGTTGGTATCCACTTGCATAAGATCTTCGAGAGCGTCGCCCATATTGTTTTCCGACGCAACGTCATCTACATCTACAACTTGAGGAACAGAATTTTCACCGTGATAGTTCCAAACCTTGTACATCGACCAAAAACCCCATCCAAACAAATGATTCTTCACTTTTCGCAAGGGAAACCTGAGCGAATTCTTACATTTGTTACATGGACAAAAAACATTTCTTCTTTTGTCGATAACACCTTTGCACAACTCGAGAAAAGAATTAAGTCCATCATTTTACTCCGTTGAACTACGGTTTGGATTGTGAAGCCAGCTCTTATCGACAACCATGCTATAACTAAAAAGAATGGAAACACGCAACCTAAAACCATATAATGCACAAACCATTTGAAGATAATTAATATATGTATTTTAATTCAAGCTAATATCGAAAATACTCAAAATCAATAAGTCCCAAACCCAATAATTTAAAATCAATAAGTCCCAAACCCATCATTATACTCCGTTGAACTACGGTTTGGATTGTTAAGCCAGCTCTTATTGACAACCATGCTATAACTAAAAAGAATGGAAACACGCAACCTAAAACCATATAATGCACAAACCATTTGAAGGTAATTAATATATGTATTTTACACACGTTTACTACATAGGAAACAATTTTAAAAAAAACAAATAAATAATCTAAGAATGGCACATAATCCATCCAGTAAAGCAAATTAAAAATGTACATATACATAGATATAAGAGAGACAACTTCTTTTTGTATAAAGTTCATTTGATTGTACATAAAACAAGCCACAAATACATGATGCAGGTAACTCGGCTTTCGAGACCTAGACGTATAGTGCACATAACACTAAGTTGAATAAACAAACGACATTTCATTTTCTGCAAATCAAGCCTCAAGTCTACAATTTATCACCCTTCTCGTTTCCAACATCATCTATACTCGTCTGTCTTTTAGACTATCAATATATTCGCAGCAATTTATCGCATATTACATTCTCAAAGTACTAATTTAAGCTAACTCGACTTCAGATTCAATTACTTCACAATATTAAATAAGTACAAAAACAATTTTGTGCATTTATGACTTGTCATACACACATCTCATAGCCAAGATCAAAACATTGCAGATTGTTTGGTTTAGATGATCGAACGGTTACACAATCGCAAACCCAACAAATTAAACATCACAAACCCAACAACTTAAACACATTGCACATTGCAGATCGTTTCCTTCTCAATATCTAAAGCAATCGAGCTTCAAATCGGAATTCACAAACCTGGAAAGAAGGCAGTCTCGTGGAGGTGAACGGCGGTCAAGTGGAGGACGCTGTGGAGGTGAACGGCGGACGACGGTGTGGAGGTGAACGGCGTACTACGGTGTGGAGGTGAACGGCGGATGAGAAAATCGCCTAGGGCAGCGCTGCTGTGTAAAATTGGGGGTTGTGAAGAGGCTAGCGGCGCTGGAGGGAAAATAACCCGCTAAAAAGATTTAGGGTTATTAGCGGCGACATGTCGCCGCTAATAGGTCGCCGGTATTGCTCCCAGTACGATTCATCCCTAACCATCCGATCTTGTCTTGCTTGGACGGTCAGATATTGATGAGAAACCAACACGCGGATTAAAACTCAATAGCGGCGACATGTCGCCGCTAAAAAGTCGCCGCTAAAGACTGTCGCCGCTATTGACCTGCGTCGCGGCTAATGATGTCGCCACTAATGAACCAATTTCTTGTACTGAAAGGGTGCTGCTGCTTTAGACACCTTCTAAAATTTTCTGGACACCCCCTATACAGCCTATATAGTGTAATACGAGCTGTATAACAAAGTCAATGAATTAAATGCTAGCATATACAATACGTATAGTATAATACGGGTTGTATTGTTTTGGTGTTTCGATGAAAAGTACGTACCAGGTGGGAACACACGTGTCTGCAGACCCTATACGACCTGTATAGCGCTATACGAGCTATACGATACAAGAAAAACTATACCCGTAAGAATCTATAAAACCTGTATAGAGTCCGTTTCATAAGTACACCGTATAGTGTTAGACGTGTCGTATGACTCTGTGTAAAATGACCCGTATAGACCTAAACAACCTGTATATGTTGCCTTGTATTACAAAACTTAACCCGTAAGAACCTATAAAACCTGTATAGAGCCCTTATCCATTTTACATTTCAAGCGTTTTCGTGTGTATACATATACATAAATCCATATACATGTTTTCATACATGATACATACACACACACACACACATATATATATATATATACAAATTTATATAAAAAAATATTATACACACATATATACATACGTATACTCATTTAGATACAATATAGAAAACTCCGTTAAAGCTTTGTACTAGATATTGATATGCATTTATTATCTACTTATATAGATACAATCTAAAAAAACTACGTTAAAACTTTGTATTAGCTAGTGATAACCGTATTAGCTTGGTGTTACATATGATTCTTGATACAAATAATGAGTTTTTACCATTCTAAACCGTCTTGGCGTTTTAACTGTTTGTATGCGTATACTTATCCATACATGCATATACATGTCTCCATACATACAAACACAAATTTAGATGCATATACATGTTTTCATACATGTTTAAATACATAAATCAATGTCGTTATTTAGTATTTTACGTTTTTGTGTTCTACGTTGCGATTTTACAATATAACTATCTTGTCATACACCGGCTATTTACGTCTATTTATCATCAAAAACTTATAAGAAGACCAAACACTTAGTAACGGTTCGGTTTGAGATTTGCACCTCTAGTACGGAATTCCACATGAAACCTAAATGGTTTGTAAAGGCCTATACGGGTCGTATAACAATATCCAGGTTGTATAGTTTCTTTGTGCGCGTATATGGGACCAATACATGGTCCGAAGTTCCACTTGTACATTATTCCCACACGTCGTATGCTATTCCTCACGAGAAAGGCTCGGGGTTCCTAGGAAAATCCATACGGCCTGGATGACACTAAACAGGTTGTATCGATCAACTATTAAGGACAAACTCCAATTATATGAAATTAGTAAAACAAAACGACTTGTATTGCATCATACAGGTCGTATATGTACAATCATTCGTATCATTATGATCCAATCATTTGTAATCATTGTAATCCAATAATTTGTAATCATTTGTAGTTATGGTACGAGGTAAAAACAAAACGACCTGTATTGCTCCATACAGGTCATTTTAGGGCCTTTTTATAATTCAATTAATGTTATACAACCTGTATCGCTCTATACAGGTCGTATAGAGGGGTGTCTGGATAATTTTTTTGGGTGTCTAGAGAATGGGGATTTAAAAAGGCTAGCAAGTGTTTATAACCTCGAGAAATATAAGGAAATAAATATGAAGAAGAACGCTTATACAATATATGATTATAGCAACTTAAAAATAATCAAAAGTGCACTCTCCTTCCGATTCTTCTGAATATCCATAAAAATTCCAATATTTTAATGGTGTCTACAACTTTTTGTGCTGAATTCCGTACATGGTTAGCAAAGCCGGGTACAAATATTATATGGTTCTTGTGGATGACTTTACCCAATAAACATGGGTTTTTCCATTAAAATTCAAATCTGAATGCTTTGCGAGATTTATGAGGTTTCATACTTATATTCGAACCCAATTTCACATCTCCCTCAAGTCCTTCCAATGCGACTTAGGGGGTGAATTTGACAACAATAGCTTTAAGTCCTTTGCCCAAGCCAATGGACTTTAATTTCGCTTTTCGTGCCCACATACTTCTCAACAAAATGGCAAGTCGGAACGCATGATTTGTAGGCTAAACGAAATCATTCTCACCCTCCTTACACATGCGTCCCTTCCCCCTGATTTTTGGGTCAAAACTCTCCACACGGCTTGCTATCTCCACAACATCCTTCCTACAAATGTTCTAAAATTTCGAACCCCTGCCTCCGTTCTCTACCTTCGCCAACCCAGTTACTCGCACCTACGAGTTTTTGGGTGCGCATGCTACCCCAATGCATCCTCGACCCGGGCGAACAAGCTTGCCCTTCACTCGTCTCTTTGTGTCTTCCTCGGGTATCCCACGGATTTTCGAGGTTACCGGTGTCTTGCCCTTAAGACCGGAAAGATTATTCTTTCCGGCACGTCACTTTTGACGAAACCTTTTTCCCATACAACTCTCGTACTCTACCCTCCCCTTCCACATATGAGCTTCTCGATACCGACCCCTCTCTGCTCCTACCTCCTTCTACGTTTTCGTGCCCCATCCACACCCCACCCCCTGACCCTCCCACCACCTCTGATCCATCGTCTCCCACTCCACCCTCATCACCCTCCATCACTTCATCCCCGTTCGTCACTAATACCCCAGTCACCTCACCACCCACCGCCCTACCCCTCCTTCGTCATCAACTATTCCCTCCCCGCCACCACCACCCCGCCATCCCATGACCACCCGTACTCGAGATGGTACGCGTAAACCTCGGGTTCCATTCAACCTGAACACGGAAAAACCTCCTGCCATCTCTCCCGTCCTCACATCCCACCTCAAAGCTCTTGCCGACCCAAATTGGAACGCCGCTAAGACTGAAGAGTATCGTGCTTTGATGGATAACAATACGTGGGTACTTGTCCCCCGGCCTCGGGACACTAACATCATTCGGTGCATGTGGTTATTTCGCCACAAGTTCAACTCCAACGGCTCCCTTCAACGGTATAAGGCTCGACTTGTAGTAAATGGTAAAAGTCAACAGTTGTGAATCGATTCCGACGAAACGTTCAGTCCGGTGGTTAAACCCACCACTATTCACACGGTTCTGAGCCTTGCCGTGTCTCGTGGATGGCCTATTCACCAGCTCGATGTTAAAAACGCCTTCCTCCACGATGACCTTCAGGAGACCGTTTATATGTTTCAGCCCCCTGGTTTTACAGATGCTACTCACCCTGGTTATGTTTGCAGGTTGCAGAAATCTTTATATGGGCTGAAACAGGCACCGAGAGCGTGGTATGACCGGTTTACTACTTACATCACTTAATGTGGTTTTTCAAGTACCGTGAGCGACAACTCTCTATTTGTCTACAAAAAAGGATCACAACAGGATTACTTATTATTATATGTCGACGATATTATTCTCACGGCCTCAAGCAACACTTTTCTACGGAGCATTGTTGATTTATTATTCAGGGAATTTGCCATGTCCGACTTGGGAAAGTTTCATCACTTTCTTGGCATAACCGTCACAAACCAGCACGGAGGTCTTTTCTTATCCCAGAGTTCCTATGCTACTGATATTCTTTCACGTGCTAACATGTCTGACTGCAAACTGGCTACCACACCAGTTGACACCGCTTCTAAATTGAGTGCCACTCATGGCCAACTTCTAGAAGACGGCACTCTATATAGACAGCTTGCTGGCGCGCTTCAGTATCTCACCATCACAAGACCTGATCTCACGTATGTCATTCATCAAATTTGTCTCTTTATGCATGCGCCTCAGTACTTACATTTCCAATTTCTCAAACGGGTGTTACGCTATCTCAAATGAACCATCGATTTCGGCCTTACTATAAAACCCCCTCCACATCGCAGCACCTCACTGCTTATTCAGATGCCGATTGGGGGGGGGGGTTACCCTGTTTCTCGGTGCTCCACCTCGGGTTATTGTGTCTTCATGGGCTCTAACCTCGTCTCTTGGTCTTCAAAGCGGCAACCGACGATTTCCCGATCTAGTGCTGAAGCAGAGTACCGAGGTGTTGCAAATGCTGTGGCCGAAACTAGCTGGCTTTGAAATCTCCTTTTGGAACTCTTTGTTCCCACTCGTTGAGCCACAGTTGTCTTCTGCGACAACATATCCGCGGTCTACTTATCCGGAAATCATGTTCAGCATCAACGTACCAAACATGTAGAGCTCGACATTCATTTTGTTAGAGAAATGGTTCGTCTTGGTCATGTGCGTGTTCTACATATTCCTGCCGATTACCAGTATGCGTATATCTTCATAAAAGGACTACCACGCATATTATTTCATCATTTTCGATCCAGTCTGGGCATTCGTCCTCCTCCTGCTCCACACTGAGGGGGTGTATTAACGTGTATATTTTAGTATACATATTTGCTGTATTCTTTAGGTGATTTGTTTTGATTTTTTTTTTCATATTTGTAGGCTTGGTAGTTAATAGGTTTTCTTGTATATATTGTTTCGATTATGTGGGATGAAATCAATAAACCATTTTGCAATCTTTAAGTATCCATATGGCGCATGTTGATTCCCTGTTGGCCATATTCAAACCGCTGCATATCACATGATATGCCGCATATCACAGTAATCATATAGCAATTGCTTTTTATCTTGAATCTGACAAGGGTCACTTCATGCCACCTGATACGCGGCATATTACGTGAACGTTGCGCATCAGGAAAAAAATCCCATTAACTTGTCAGAAGCTTGTATGTTAACTACGAACGATACTCAAACTGATAATTTATACATTCATTCGATATTTCATGCTCAATATTACTTCTGTTAGTTTATAGCATAATCATGTCATTTTGTAACTTGAATATGAAAGATATTTTTGGTCGTGACGATTAGAACTATACGAGGAATCAAGAAACAAACGTGGTAAATTACTAGTTAATTTTTTGTCAATTTTGTATGAAAATTAGTAAACATGTTGTTCGTGAACATGGAGGTATGGGACCGTCGCAACAAAGAAATATGTCACTACCAGGTTTGAATGACGGTTATTTTAATTTAAACCAGACGAGTCTTCTAATAAAGTTTTGATTCACTAGTTAACTATTATTAAAATCTTTTCGTTGTCCATCTTTTTAGGTACCTGATTCATATCGTGACTATGGGGATCAACCCCCTTCCGAACGTTCAAATGATGATGTCTATCACGATCCCTTGGTATGACGAGGTTATAGTTGCGAACTTGAAAGTCAATCTAACCCGTCGAATATGCCCGTACCAGATTTGAACAAGAGTTATTTAGATTTGAACCAGGCGAGTCCTCTAATAAATCTTGTTAGTTAGTTACTTATTATTAAAAAACATAAATATTGTCTTCTAAATCTAATCAGGAGTGCGTTCGCGATGAAAGAGCACGATCGGGCCCCTCACATCGGTTATGATTATGACGGCTAGTCTTACGGGTTTGGCGATGAACCTTATACGGTTCGTCTAGGTGAACCATCCTCACTCCCGCAACGAACTCGGGAACGTGTGTTCGATAATGAAAATCACAGTGACATCGCCGAACCTGTTCAACCAACGGACGTGGATATAGTACCAACGAGGTATTTTTATTAAATTATATTTTTAAAATTATTTTTAACATGTGTTCTTGTTATTTAGCGAAAATAAGTTAAGTCCACTAGTAATGTAGTTGTATGTAGGGCTGTTCACGATCCGAACCGAACCGAACGGACCTTTGCTCGTGTTTGGTTCGTTTACAAACCGAACCGAACCGAACCGAGCATTTTTTCAACCGATCCAAAATCGAACGAGCGACTTTCGATCCGAGTATTTTTCGAGCGATCACCGAGCAAATTTCGAGCGTCGCAGAACAAAAAGGAAAGTGACGTGGGTGGTGATCTGACATAACACCTTCATCCATGTTTTGAATTTTAACACATTTTGTCCAATAACTAACACACTAGTCTTGTTTGTATTTTTATTAGACCAACTAACACTAATATGAACTGATATAATTATAATGAATGCACTCTTTCTTTTTTTTACCATTTTCCCTTTGTACATGTCCTCGATGTCTACAAAATTTGGATGTACTTCAAAACTATTATTTCGCTTTCCCTTTCTAGTTGCATTAACATCTTTACTTACGTTTTCACTATTTTTTACTTCATCAACTAACTCATTACTCTCTCCATCAGTTAATTCAACATGAGAAGTCTCGATACCATTGGATTCTTTGTGAAAAGACATTCTATATAAGAAACAATATGCAAAGATTAATAAAAACAATGACAATAGAGGAGGCTAGAGAGAATGGAAGCTACAAAGATGATAAACTAACATATTAAACTTACATCCAAAGTCAAATATCAAGTGCACAAAATTTTTGGAATAATGGAAAATCTTAATTCCAATCCTAATTCCTTACATAACAAAATTAAAATTGATAAAATAAATAATAAAAATATATAAAATAAATAACTAAATGTATATATATAAATTCGAGCGAGCATCGAGCGAGCGCACCTATGCTCATACTTGGTTCGTTTTACAAATCGAACCGAGCCGCTCGGTTCGTTTTTAAAGCGAGCGACAATCGAACGAGCATTTTCCGAATATTTTTCGAGCGAGTTCGAACGAGTTTCGAGTTTCGAACTTTTTGGACAGCCCTAGTTGTATGTAATAAAATTAGCATAGTTTTAATAAAATCGTCTAAGATTGTTATTATTACTATTATTATTATTCATTGTATTAATATTATTATGGGTGGAAAAATATTTAAAAATATAACAATTTTGTATAATTTTCGGTAAATATTGTCTATTTATGATGGGTTTAGGTACCTTTTTGGTGAGTTGGAAAAATCTCAAATTATTTTTTATTATTTTTTTATTTTTTATAACTTTTTAGTAACTTATACATAACTTACGATGCGTATTGTCAAGAAATTTTTGATTTTTCCTAAATATTTAAACCTTCAGAATTTAATTTTTAGAAATGGAAAAACAAATTTGTGGTAAATATTGTGTATTTCTAACGGGTTTATGTACCCTTTTTTATGATTTGGAAAATCTTAAATTAATTTTTTAGTTTTTTTTTAAATTTTTTACTAACTTATACATAACTTACGAGGCGTGTTGTCAAACATTTTTAGTTTTTCTAAATATTAAACCTTGAGAATTTGGAAAATCTTAAATTAATTTTTGAGTTTTTTTATTTTTTTTAATTTTTTACTAACTTATACATAACTTACGAGGCGTGTTGTCAAACATTTTTAGAAATGGAAAAACAAATTTGTGGTAAATATTGTGTATTTCTAACGGGTTTATGTACCCTTTTTTATGATTTGGAAAATCTTAAATTAATTTTTTAGTTTTTTTAATTTTTTTTAATTTTTTTAATTTTTTACTAACTTATACATAACTTACGAGGCGTGTTGTCAAACATTTTTAGTTTTTCTAAATATTAAACCTTGAGAATTTAATTTGTAAAAAATGGAAAAAACAAAGTTCCGGTAAATATTGTGTATTTCTGATTAGTTTAGGTACCATTTTTGGTGATTTGAAAAAATCTCAAATTATTTTTTTGATTTTTTGTAAACTTTAGTAACTTATACATAACTTACGAGGCGTATTGTCAAGAAATTTTTTAGTTTTTTCTAAATATTTAAACCTTGAGAATTTAATTTGTAAATATAGAAAAAAAATATTTCAAGTAAGTATTGTGTATTTCTGATAGGTTTAGGTACCCTTTTGGTGATTTGAAAAAATCTTAAATTATTTTTCTATGTGTTCTATTTTTTTTTTTATAATTTTTTACTAACTTATACATAACTTACGGGGCGGCGTATTGTCAAGAAATTTTTTAGTTTTTTTCTAAATATTCACCTTGAGAATTTAATTTGTAAAAATGAAAACAACAAATTTCCGGTAAATATTATGTATTTATAATGGGTTTAGGTAGCCTTTTTGGTCATTTGGAAAAATCTCAAAAATTAATTTTTTATTTTTAATTTTTTTTTATTTTTTTACTAACTCATATATAACGTACGAAGCGTATTGCCAAGAAATTTTGAATTTTTCTAAATATTTAAACCCTGAAAATTTGATTTGTAATGAAAAAAAATTCTGATAAATATTGTGTATTTCTGATGAGTTTAGATACCCTTTTTGGTGATTTGGAAAAATAAATAAAAAAATACATCCCTTACGAGGCATATTGTTAATAAATTTTTAATTATTTAACATATTAATATTAGTCTGACGTTTTATAGGTGTTTTCTAGTGCTAATGACACATATGACTGGGTTGATAAGATGTGACCGTAGTGGTCTACCTGAGGAAAAACCGTATGTATCAAAAAAATCTGACATTAGAAAAATTGATTGTCCTTTTAAGTTGCTAGCGACATACGGCCGATTCCATAGGTCTTCCAGCTTGGAGACAGTAAATGGTGCACATAACCACTCTCCCACTAGGCATATGGAGGGCCACCCACATGCTAGGAGACTAAGTAAAATGGAGTTCCAGCTGGTTGAAGAGCTAGAGCAGCAAAACATGAAGGCCATTCCGTCAACATTAAAGAGCCAATACCCACGAAACGTATATGTTTTGAAAACCATATATAATGCATAAGACAAGATACGACGTAAAAAGAGGGCCGGTACAACCCCAATGGATGTTCTTAAGAACCTCCTTGCTACTAAAATATACATGTTCCATACTAGGGAAGATCCCAACACAAATATCACCCAAGATATTTTTTTCTGCAGCGAAGCAGCGTACCCAATATGGGAAGTCGCTGCACCTTGGCGAGTCTCGTTGGTTTTGTTGAAATGGTCCTACAAGCAGTGGCGGACCTACCCATAGAAGATGGGGTTCGTCCGACCCCCATGAAAAAAAAAGTTTAGTGTTATATATACGATAATATTCTAACCGACCCCCAAGAAATTTTATGATCGACCCCATGAATTTTGATCAACGACCCATACTGGAAAATAAAAAAGTTAAGAAGATGACGAATACAGAGATCACCATTTTTTGTTTAGAGTTGCAGGTAGTTTAATGAAGAATGAAAAGAAATTTGGAGAAGAAGAAAGAAAAAAGAATAAAGAAATTAAATTAATATGGTCAAGAACAAAGGTTTTGTCAATTGCATTTTTTGTTTGTTTGTGGATATAACCTGCATTTTGTACTTTAGTCATTAAGAAGGGTGTACACACAATTGAGTTTATGACAACTTTCTTAAATCTCTTTCTCAAGTTTAATTACAATTTAATTTATCTTTTAGTTATTAGCTTAGTATAATTTTAATCTACAAGCATTATAACCAACTAAACCAATCTAACAATTAAAAAACATTTAGCTTGATGATTAATACAGTGTTTTGGATTCAAGTTTTATAATGAATAAATGATAACAAAATTTAGTGTTAAAAAGAAACTAAACCAATCAACATCTCTTCAGAATTTGCCTCTTTAGTCATTTCGATACGAGAACAAAAATTAAGAAATTATTATAGCATTGTTCCTAATCTATTGGCTTTTGATATAAATAATTTATTATGCGATCCGACCCGACCCAGCTTGAACCGGTGCGAAAAATAAATATTTATCGATAGACAGTTGACCTTTAAAAATTTTCGACCCCCATGAAAATATTTCCTAGGTTCGCCACTGCCTACAAGGGCAGGTCACCAAGCTGCGTGAGAGCTTTGAGAATAATAGGATCATGGTAATGAGAGATCATAGGATCTCACTCTTTGATTATATAGTGATTATCTACGTGGAAAGGTGTCTCATAGATTTATGGATTTGCTACTAATCGAGCGCAACAAGATAGCTACTTATTGGGAAAAATCTATCATGTGTGGTCATTAATTGTTCACCGGTTCAGGTTTGTCATATGCCTGCAGGCTGGATAAATATGATGTGTTAGGTAAGGCTATGTGTAGTCATAATGCCCCATCATGGGGTATTATGTGACATGTGGCGCTGATGTGGCAAAGGGGGGGTTATGTGACATGGGTGTGTAGTCATAAAGCCCCTATCATCATTACTTCAATTATTATTATTTTATTTTTTTTTATTTTAATATTTAATTAAATAAAGAAATTAAAAAAATATATTTTTTATTTCTAAAAATAGAAATACAACTAGAAATACAACATAGTGAAAAAAAAACTAGTCATCGTCCGGTACGTCATCGTACGCTTCATCTTCATCACTTTCGTCATCCTCATCGTCACCATCATCACCTTCATCGTCGTCGTCATCGTCATCCTCATCGTCGTCGTCATCGTCATCGTCATCCTCATCGTCGTTGTTTTCGCCGCTTCACGATCACGGTGAACACGTGTTCTTCGAAGAACCGGTCGTGGGACGGA
This sequence comes from Deinandra increscens subsp. villosa, assembly GCA_039602395.1. Lineage (NCBI taxonomy): Eukaryota > Viridiplantae > Streptophyta > Magnoliopsida > Asterales > Asteraceae > Deinandra > Deinandra increscens. The sequence goes on from JBCNJP010000007.1 coordinate 19,783,778, forward strand.
GCTCGAAGCCACTAACTCGTTTACAACTTTGACACATGCCGAAATTACCTCATCCTCTTCGTCGTCGTTGAAGTTCCAGAGGTATGAGGATGATGATGACACCGGTGAACCCATTTTGTTGTGTGATTTGTAAAAGAAAAGAATGTGTAGAAGAAGAGAAGAAGTGTAGTTTTTTTTAAATGGAAGATATGTATATATATAGTATATGATGGATAAAAAGGAAAAAAAAAATAAATAAATGTGGTCAACTAGCCGTTCAACGGCTAGTTTGAAATTGGTGGATTTTTTGGGCGTGATGTGGGTAACGCCACCGGAGGATTTGAAGCAACATAGCGCCCCGGGGGTGCCCAGGGGCGCTATGAAGGGCGCCATAGTGGGGGTTTGGGGGTTATAACGCCCGATTACACATAGCCTAATAAAACATAAACATAATATATATACCCCTACGAGGCTAATTGCTAACTTTAAATTTTATTACAGGTTCAAAAATCCCGCTAAGAAATATTGAGCCCTTCTAGAAGAAGCTTGATAATGACTCCCCTGCATCTCCCCTAGAGGCCGAGCCGGTCGACTACATGGCATGGTTTGAAGACATAAAGAATGATTTTATGTCAAACCGGACGACGTTAAAAAAAGCTACGTACCTATCAAAGTTCATGGGGATGCTAGGTTATCCTAGTAATTCGAACAAGATTGGACTGAATTTCAAAACGCAAACACGTGGTCGCCCATCTTTGAAGAAGGCTCAACAACAAAAGACAACTAAGGTCGCAGCTACTGGTACCCATAGTCAGTTAAACCCGAGGAGGCATAGATCATACAATGGGACACCACACCACAAAACACATCGGACCAACCATGGCATAGTTCTTACATGACCTCCCAAGAAAGTATGGCGGACCTTAGATAAAAGTAGCCAGTTAAATACGCTGCAGGTGCTATCAATGCAAAAAAGTAGAAAGGGAAAGGTAAGGAATCACCTGGCCTTGTAGACATCCGTAATCGACGGAATTTTCAGGAATATATTCCCGATTTCATTATCCCTTCACCGTCCGTGTCAATGACATCATTGGCGACGGTAACTGTGGTTTCCGTGTCGTCAGGTTTAGTATTTTACGAGGACAGATGGAAGTGGTTAAGAGGAGAACTGATAGAGGAAATGGACACTAAAAAAATATGGGAAAATGTTCTGGATGATGAAGGGTCCGGGTATGACTATTATCAAGATGTATATAATACGTAAAGTTGATTTAAATATCATTCCCACCTCTAGAGCATTGGATGCTAATGCCATACACTAGTCTGTTGGTTGCTAAAGGTTTAGTTTGATTCTACGCTTAATCTCAAGCATGGGATGTGTAACTTACTTCCTGTTAAGGCATGGTTCGGATATCATAACAAGAAATCACCACGTCACGATACTACACGCTAACTGCGGCATACATTTCGTCCACCTAGAGATGGAACCAAACTTCCCGATACCTACACCAAATGCTCTTTAGCGTATGAAACGTACGAAACCTGCAGCCCAATGGGAGGTCGTATTTAAGGATCGCCTTGAGCTATATGAGAAATACAATAGCAAAAAAACAGCAGCACCTAGTTATGTTGACTTGTACATGTAATTTTTTATTATTTATAAATACGTGTATTTTTTTAAAATTATATGTTTAAAATTTTATTTAACACGTGTTACGTATACATTACTCTATATTAACATAATACAACTTATAGTATCAACCCTTAAGCATTATGTATAAACCAATGTTGCACACCTGGTACCACTTTTAAAACACACTTTACAAATCCTTAATGCATGAAATTGGTTGCTGTAAATGCGGGTCATATGGACTAGAAGTGGGTCATCTGGCTATCCATATCCATATGGATCATATATAACATTGCTTAGTGAGGATTAGGGCACATTTGTGCTCCTCTTTTACACACAATGCTCTCTTCTCTGTGTGTGTTCTTGCCGGCATCCCTAACGCTCTCTTCTCTGTCTCAGTTCTTGCCGGCCTTTCTAAATCGCCAGGGTAAGGAGGTGGATACCGCCTCTATATCGCGATGATCTTGCCAACGGCAGCGCGGCGTTTATCGCAGCCGTCGCCGGCTATGAGCGATTCGTACTATTCCGGCGTTTTTAAATCGTTAAGCTAGCTGGAATTTGGCTGTCTCCGTTTGGCTTCGCGATGATCTTGTCGGCGGCGGCTCGCCATTTATCGCAGTACTTTGCCAGTCTATCTGTTTCTGCTGATTTTGGCACCAGTAAAGCTTGATTCGTATGTTTTTAAGGTGTTCACACAACTATTTGTATGATGGTTGGTGCATTTATGGTTTTGACCCAGATCTGTATGATGGTTGGTTTGTTTTCTATATTTGATTTCTGGTTTTGGGGGTTTAAAAAACCCAGTTATGAAATCCGAGTTGGTTTCTTCATGATGCTCACTTACTGCTATATGCGAGATCTGCTCTCAGGTCCCTTATGGATCTAGGGTTTTCGTTTTCTAATGTGGTTGCCCCATTGTTGCTTCGTTTCTGACGTTGAGTAGTGGTGGTTATTGAGGCGGATGCCTTGGTAACCTCATGGTTGGTGGTACAAATTTGGCTATGATGATTTACATGATGTTGGAGGTTGTTACTTCTTTTTGGTTTCCATGCAATGAATGGTCCCTTGTGATGGTTCCCGATGATTGCTTAGGCTAGATTTATGGAATGTTCTATCATTTTCTGATTATATCAGTTGCTGCTTCCGTTTGACGTTTTTTTATTTGTGGCGATGATGATTTTCCTTAAAATAAGTTTTGGTTGTGATGGTCTAACATGGTGGTTTCCGGCGAGGCGGTGATCGATGTCTCTCGCAGCCGCCATCTTTGTTACCTAAACCGTTAATGGCTTATACATCTTATTTGGTACTTTGCATTTGTTATAATCTGACATATTTGATGCTTTCCATTGTTATTTTTTTGTTTTTATTTTATTTTTGTTGATTTACTATTTTTAATAGTTATTTGGAAATGGATATATAAAAACTGACGCAAGCCATTATTTACACAGCTACATGGGTGATTTGGAAAGCCAGGTGTGCCAGAATTTGCGAGAACAAATCTTTTACTTTGGACCAGCTTATAGGTGTAGCAAAGTCACTTGCTTTTCTGTGGGTTAAGAACCACTCTTCGATTTCATGTGAGTAGAATGGGTGGCTAAACTTTAATGCCCAGGTGTAATCTTTTATTATGCTTTGTGGGGGTCGGAATCGTTGATGTATGTGTTTTGTTTTAGCCTCTGGCTAATTAAATAAAATTTGCCCTTTTGCTGTTAAAAAAAAGTTAATTTTTTGTTTTTAATAAATTTCGGTTTTATTGAAGATCTTTAAATGGAACATTGGTGTTTGAAGAAGTTGTTTAGAAAGTAGTAAGGGTTCTAGATTTTTTTATTATAATTTATTATTTTAATATTTTTGTTGTGAAAGTGGTTGAGTGTGTAATTATGTATAATGATTTGATGCAAGCCATGTCTTGCTGAGAAAGTGGTTGAGTATAATTTGATCAAAGTAACCACATGTCAATCAAATCAAAGCCATATCACATTACATGTCATACTTGAGTATGTGACTATGCAAACACGTTGACTAAAAATTAAAATGAATATTACAACATCTTCATTGAACATGACAACAATTTATTGTTTTAAACAAACTAAGAAAGATAAAACAAATACATGACTTTGCGATAGAATAAGATAAAACAAACATGACAAAGCCTTTTAATGGCCTGATTCCATGGGGAAGCGCAAGTCGTCCAAATAACTGACTTTTGAAAATGGTCTGACTCCGCGACGAAGCGCGGGTCGAGCCACTTGTATAATGGAAGATCAAGCTTTCTAAGAAATGTGGTCGTTTTCTAATGAGTTTGGGTACCCTTTTGAGTGATTTGAAATTTTTATAAATACTTTTTATTATTTTTAATAGTTTTTAATTAAGTTACAAATAATTTTTAAGGCGTATCGTCAAAAAATTGTATGTTTTCCGAGAATATTTCAAACCTTACGAATTTAATTTGTAAATAATTAAAAATCAAGGTTTATAGGAGATGTAGTCGTATTTAAGGATCACATGACTTATATGAGAAATACAGTAGCAAAAACAAAGCACCAACTACTTAGGTTCGCTAGTACATGTAATTTTTCATTATTTGTAATTTACGACCTTTGGGTTATGTGTCCTCTATTTAATATCGTTTTAAATTACATTTAGTTAAGCATACGACGAAGGTGTCATCCTGATCACCGGCTGCCATCCCCTGCAATGGTACCGAATCCGGCACGACGACCGGCTCGACAGTCAATTTGTAGTAAGCAGCTAGACCCTCACCAAACTTGGTGATGATCTTCATCCCGATCATTGATGCCCGACCCAACCTCTTCGCCCGAACGGAGGCGGACATGATGTATGTATGGGCGTTTAACACACCCAGGCAGATGGCGATGTGCGTAATGAATGCACCGCATAATATGGTGGAGTGCCCATGTCGACTCGTGCCATAATTGGTGAAATACTCAGCCAAACACACCGCAAGTGCCACAATCTGTTGTCGTGTGATCAGACTATATTGTTGTTATTATTGTTATTATAGTAAATATAACTATTAATTACTATTTCTTATTATTAATAAAATTATTGTTATTATTAGATTTAGTATTATTTTTATTACTAGTATCTAATTATTATTTTTATTAGTATTATTATTATTGTTGTTATTATTGTAATAATCTTAGTACAACTTATATATGTTTACGTTATTTAATTATTCAATTTTTATGATTTATCAGTATTATAGGAATTTATGATACTATTTTAATAATAAAGATTTCAATGGCTTATTTCCCAACGGCTGTATTTCCAACGGCTATATTCCCCACGGATTTCTTTTCCAACGATTATATTCCCAACGACTTTTTTTCCAACATCTATATTATTATGCTACTAAAACAACACATTTAATAGCTGTTTCATTTCATCTCCCACAAGCTTCATCTCTCTTAAGAAACAATGACTTCTACCAACATACATTTCTGGTCGATTCATTCGATAAATGAATATGGCGAAGGATTGATTGTTGATGACATATACTCATCAAATCCAGATTATTTCACCCTAAGAGTCTTTAATTCCGGTCATTTGACAGATCTAGCATGGAGGAGATACAAGAGCGGTGTATGTACTCTAGTTGACTACCTAAACGTCAATACCTTTGTATTTTCTATTATGACGTTCACCATGCAAGTTTGGGCTATGAAAATCCCAACAACATGTTGTTTTAATTTAAAACCCCCGACAATGATCTTGATAGGGGGTTGCATTCGTTAAGAAACGATGCAGATGCCTGTTTGCTACTTTTTTATAATGGCCTAAACGATAACGGGAATATACGCCTGTACGAAACGCACAACGAGTTAACCTACAACACAGGTAGAGAATAGTCATGGATTAATTGAGAACGTTCACGTGAAGAGGTTTTTGCTATACGCAGGAGACTAAGAGAGATTAAAGAACAGTTTTAAGCAACAAACGTTTGTAATGTCCTCAAATACATTTGGAATTTATAATCGATTATGTTTGTATTGTCTTTAATTACATTTGAGATTTTCAATAAATTTTCAAAAGCTTGTTCAAACATCATCCGTGTATTCTGGAAATTTGATTATACTCTACCATCAACGGGAACTCCAGAATTTGATGACATTCTACCGTCAATGGGAACTCCAGAAGTTGATGACACTCTACCATCAACGAGAACTGATTTGGTGATACTCTATAAAACACCATTAACATTAGATGGTATTATTATTATAACAATAATAATAATAATAATTATTATTATTGTTGTTATTATTTATTGAAAAAACCACGCGTTACCAAATATTAGCCGTTACCAGAACTAGGCGTTACAAAAAATAGTCGTTACATCAACCAGATATATAAGTACCCTCACATACTTCATAATAACCTTCATCCAACTATTGATACTAAAATCAAAATGTCAACACATGGTTATAAGGAGATGGCAGGTGATGAATATCATTCGCAAGGTTCCTAAGACTTTGAAGTGGATTCTAAAAAAATGAAGGCCAACGCGTCAAACCATAGGAGAATCATCATCTACCAATATCGATAGGGGGACATAAAATAATCGTGAAGAGGAGGTAGGAAAACAGAGTAACTCAACCATGTGGAATTTTCCACATGCTAACTCTGTTAACTGTTCTAAAGACGTTGTTACGTTCTATAGCAACGAAGATGCTTCATTTTGTTTTTCCAAATATCTGGACTTAACAAAGCTTCCTGGAAGGTTCTGGTGTGCTCTGCTTGGATACCACCATAACGGTGAGTTGTCGCCATAGGTATTCATGTTGGAAATTGATGGCTCGTTTAGGATAAAAAATATTTTTCGTCGAATAACATAAAATCGTACGTATTTTATATTTATTTGTTCACTTATCAGAAAATTGATTATACTAAATAATCAAACTCGGAAGCGATAAAATACAAAACTTTCAGTTAACGAGCTAGGTATTTCACACCAGTGATCTAGTTACAAACAATTCAGATAAAAATATATAAATACACAACCATAAGATGTTTAGATATTGACCTTGACGAAATCGAGATGAGACACTCTGAATGCGACAAACGGATCTGCTAGAAATCCGTTTGATCACTTGTTCAACTCTTTTAACAACTCGAATCTGTAACCCGACAAGATAACCAAATCACTGGTTATCGAAACCATGGGACTACGCGAACTAAACAACACCTTAAGTGGTACGTGACAACGAGTGGTGACCGAGGTGGCTGGCGGCGCGGTGGGGCAGCAGCGGTGGCAACCGGTGGACGGCGGTGGTGGTTGGTGGACGCAAGGAAAAGAGAGAGGGAAGATTTTAGGGTTAAACTTTCTAGGATTTTCAGTGTATCTAGGGTTTAAGATTTAACCTGTATTTATAGTAATACAAGTTACAATCGAGTCCCTAAAAATACTGTTTTCCCAAAGTTAATATCATGATATTAACTATTAATACAGTTAATACCTATTAAAGTTTACATGTTTGAAACAAACCCAGTATTTCTGATATATATAAAGACGCACACACACACACACACACACACACATATATATATATATATATATATATATCAGTCTCCACGTTTTAGTTAATAGATTATCTAAAACGTTTTTCCAAATAATTATTATTAACGTCTTTAATAATATTTATTTTATCCGTATCTAATTAATCTCATAAATTAAATCTCTCATCATAATAATTATCGGACGTCTTATCCTAGATTTAGTCAAAATTGTATTTTGAAGTAATGATATCCCCTGATTAAATTGTCAACTGCTTTAACAATTTTATTTCTCGTTACATATTAAATGATCACCGTTTTATATTATCCATTAATTATTTCCTAATAATTAATCTTAATCATTAGTTCGGTAAAATAATAATTTACCTAATGTTCGCTCTGTGATCAGTAATATTCAAATATATAATATTTAAATATCATAGCTTGTTCGTCGTCCAGAGTGTAACTCTTGGATCGTACCTTTATGGTTACGTTGAGTAATCGACGGTCGGACACATTAAAATCCAACAAACTTCTACTTGGATGAATTTCGAATAAGATCTCAATGTTTGTGGAGGTGGACACCTAGTTGTATCTCTCTACGACCATTAAGGTATGACGTGATTTCTTTCATGAACTATTCTCCAAACTCTTCAGCGGTTTCTTGCTTTTGTGGAGTAAAGTCGTTGTAACCTTATCGTCCTTCCCTTCTATCTAGAGCATCAGTTGAATACGAGACATGGATTTGTAATCAATCTCATATTTTTGTTTAACCATTATTGTTTTCGTATCAAATCCAAAGTGGATGACAAACTAATTCTTAGTTTGAGTGTTGCCACACTTTTCACCATTTTGATCCTACGAAGGCGCCTAGATGTTCATCTTCTCATTCTGAGAAGTACAGAATCCCTTTGACAACATACAACTCTCACTTAGTTTCAGAACGGTTCCCAATCAAATGCCCTTATTACTGTCCTATTAAGATCTAGAGTTAGATAAGATCAAAGAACAATCCTCCACTAATGTTAGTCTCTATATGCTTCTTAGGTATGAGGACTTGACGATCATACCATTTTTCAAAATTACTTATGACCTTGATCCATGAAGTTAATTTTGAAGCGCGTTACGTCCAATACCATTTCTCTAATGAGTATCTATGAGTTATAACCCTCAATCTTTTGAACTTTCATCTCATGAACGGTTATGAATCACAACAACCTTTCCTCAAAATTTATTCCCATGAATTTGACCAACCGCGGGCTTTTAGAATACAGTATTCATGGATTTCGTTGAACATAGACACACTGTCCAATTAGCAATCAACCATTGATTCCAAGTGGACTTATTGATGTAGTCATTTGTTCCAAACACCTGATACTAATTTTTGACCATGTTTGGAAACATGTGATCGCACCATTTTAGTGTAGATTGTGTCTTATCAAGTTTAATCATTGCATTGCCTAAGATATCCTTGTTTCGCTATATCAAGACATCCTTATCAGATTAACTTCTTTTGATGTTTGTGATTTCATATCACTATTGACATACAACTTTGTCATTTGCGGTTTTGATTCGTATACCATACACTTGGCATTCCCCTGTGATGATGATGTATGTAGACGAACTACTTCATCTTTTTTTTCTTTTGTAATTATATTGAAGATCTTCAGTAATGAAGCTATTCATTAGCTCTTGATTAATTACTAATTTCTAGTTGCTACTTGTCCTGAGATTTGTATCTCATCTTAAGTATTTTACCGATAATACTTTCAGAGGATTACTCTTGTGACTTTTTTTGTACTTTTAATCTTCTTATTCTTGAGACCTATTCAATGATCTGAATTTGCTTAGATTTCTGACATCTATATATGGACCTGGTATATCTTGCTAGACTATATAAGAGGATCAATAGAGGTTAGTCTTTCGTTTCTCTTGTTTTATTCAATTACGGACTCTTCCTCAATTGAATTTACTAATGATATACCCTGCCTACTGACCTTCTCTAAAGATCACCCCTTTTAGAGTTCATAATGATCTTTTCGTCTTGATATCTCATATCAACATTCTTCCATTATTTACTCTCTTGTGGATCTGTTAGAGTTCATCTTACAAATCGGGGTTCTCTGATGATTAAATGTATTTCATATCAACAATCAATCACTATAGTTTATTTGTTAACTAGTCTAAGCACTTTATGCATCATAAAAGGCTCCTTTTATGATTTCATCTTCTTTGTTCAGGTCTTTGGCTGAACTCCACCTTGCCTTAAAATCATTTTTATGCAATTCTTACTCTAAGATTTGCCTATTTATACTTTGCTAAGTATTTTAATTTGTTTAGAAGTTTTAGAACTATTTAAAGACAGATTTTGCGACCACTCATCTTATCTTTTGTCCAAGTATGTGACTTGGTTGTCTTCTTAGTTCATATTCCATATCCAGCACCTCTTATAGATCCTTTTATCTTTAATCGTATGACTATCATCTGATGAGGTATCTGCAATTTGTATTGTTGAATTTAGAATCTAACAACTCTTGTTAGTTTCAGCGATATTTTAGGCCTCTCTGAGATTCAATCTAATCTTTTGAAATGGTGAGTATAATCCTAGAATTACTTTATGTATACTTTCATCATTAGCTCGACTTCCACCTGAGTATAGGTCTGATTCTCTTATTTACTAAAACATCCTTTCAGTTTTAAGAAGATTGATCTAATGATTTTGTTTACTATTTTCAATTAAGATAATTGTTTTGATCTAATCAAATTGCTCCTTACTTGACTGATCATATTTTCTACTTAATTTTCAAGAATCTACTATCCTTTTATAGCCTTTGTAGAGACATAATTAAGTTTCATTGTCTATTTTTGCTGCATCTCCATGTCTGTTTTAATGGATTTAATTTTCAATCAATTCTGTTATTGGTTAGTCATATTAAATTGTGTTGGCATACTTAGTTGAATTCCTTAAAATTTCAAGGAATTTCTAATATGATAACATTGGTTTCGGTTGATTAACTCTAATACTTTGAATCTCATTCATGCATAAAAGACAATTCATTCGTTATTAGGAAGGATATCTATCTCATAGACTTGCCTTTGTATGTAACAAATATTAAATAGCAGAAATAATGAAATCTCAAGCATAAGGTAAGTATCTGTAAAAAAAGCAGAATAATATGAAGTCTTAAAATAAGTCATAATTGTTTTAATGAAGAAATAAACTCTTATTATCTTTAATTTGAATCGACTTCTCATGTCACTTCAGTCATTCACCGTTCTCCTCGTCATCGCTGAATTTCACTTCCTGCAAATCAAAATGTTAACACACATATTAGTGTCTCTACACTTGGTGATTTCAAGATAGGAAAATGCTAAAACGAATATTATCTCATAAATAAATTGTGAGGAGTCTGATCTGATCAGTTTGGGAACTTTTTCCGAGCTTAGCAGGTGGTCCGGCTTGCCGTAGATAAAACAAGCATCATCGTCAAAGATTAGGACTCTCTTCATGCTCAACTAGGGTTCTCGGGTGTAGGTTTACTAACAGGCTTGAGTTTCCTCAACAATGAGCATCTCTCTCGGAGCTGGTATCGACCCATCAAACTTGATTTTGTTGTATCCCTTTATAAATGCATCATATTCGCTTGCAAGGGATGTTAGAATCATATTCAGGGCGGTCAGTGGGTGTACAGAAAACTCTAGTTTCTCAAGCCTGTCAAAGTAACTTACCATTCGATCAACGTGATTTTCCATACTGTATTTGAATTTCATAGGTTTAGTTATCACCTTAGTGATTGTCAAACTCCAAACCTGTTTTGACTGATAGTCGTTCCCCAACTGTTGGATCATTTTATAGGCATACATGCTTTTGGAAATCATCTCCAATTTCATTTAGGAGTTCTCCACTAATAGTGGACAGAATCAAATATGGCACTTTTGTGGAGTCATGGAAATGCTCCATCCATTGAGGTCTAGTGTCATCCAGAGGTCGAAGATCAGCTAGCGGTACTGCTGGATAATGGTTGTCCAGACCGGACAACACCAAGATCCATGTCATTTGGTGGCTTTTTGATATTGTGGGTATTTATGTCTGTGTGCGGTTTAGTGGTTTTTAATTTTGATAGATCAGTTTTTATTTACTTGATGCTTAACTGATTGTATCTGTGTCGCTTTGTTTACATCTGGATAGCTTTTCAGCCGTTGTTACTGTTCTGGTGATGCCTACTTTTGGTGACTTATTATTTTGGGTTGGGCGATGATGATTCTTTTCTTTTGGCTTTGATGGTTGCCTTTGCGGCGCGGCGATAAACTTTTTGTTTATCGCAGCCGTGGGTTTGACCTCAGTCTTCTATCTCATCTTAGTCTTTAAGACTGTGATGATACTTTCACAATCTGAGCTCAATAAGATTCTTGATTTAAGGATCTACGCTTTTTTTTTCTTTTCTGAATTGATATTTTTGCTTTTCCTTTTTTGTTGCTTTTAATAAATTTTTACAAATTCATCACTTTATCTATGTACTAAGTAACTAATTATTTATTTATATTTACTTCTAATAAACAAAAAAAATAGTTACAATATTGTTGAAAAATGGCTAGAATGACCAGCTTTTAGTAGGGTGATAACATAGTCATACACCAAAAATACGTAAATAAAAATGATTAAACGAATAAACACTTAAAGTATTAAGTTTACGATCTAAAAACTATGTTACACGTGTATACATATTATTCTATTAACAACTCATTTTCTACGTTCATATAGATTTCAAATAGAAAAATAAATAAAATGATTATTAACAACTCATTTTCTAAATTCATTCAGATTTCAAATAGAAAAATAAATAAAATGATCTATGTTACGCAACTCTATATAACACCTCTTACTCTCTAAATGAGTATTATTCAAGAAATATATTGGTTTTTAATTGGTTATCTTGGACGGTTGAAGATGACTTTTCTCTACTATCAATGTAATAGGGTCATATTTATTTATTCTTTGTCTAATGTAAATGGTCATATTTATTTTTTCTTTGTCTAATGTAAAGTATATTGTAATTTCATTTTCGTCACAATTTAAGTTCTTACAAATGTTTAGAACCAAGTCTATCAAGCAGCATATTAAATGAACTAACGACCCTGCAGCAACGTGCGGGTCTTTTACTCGTTAACATAATAAATACAAAAAAATTATCAAATTCAATTTAACTGATATGATCAAAAAGTCGCATAGCCACAATATAAAAGTTCCATAATTAGAGCTTTAATTCTTGTGGTTTACAAAAGATGGTAATTAAATAATTATATTACATACTAATGTACAGATCGTTAGTTACAAAAGATGGTAATTTAGTAACTAAAATAATTATATATATTACATAATAATATGAAGATCTTTGTTGGCTTGCCCATACCATGCTAACCATTCTATTATATGAAACAATGTTGTTAACTTTTAATTTTGAAAGTATTTAATAAAATGATTAATTTTATTATCACTAGTATTGTTCTTTATATTATGTTGTGTGTGCTCATCATAAGAAAATGAACAAAGTATTAATAGGTGTTATGAGGGGGTTTTAGAATAAGTGATTGTACCAGACATTTGAGAGAATGCAAGGACAGGTTGAAGATGGTGGGCCACTAGGGGTGTGCATGGGTCGGTTTAGGTCGGTTTTGACCTTTAACCGTAACCATAACCGACTTTCGGTTAATTGAATATGCTTAACCATTCGGTTTCGGTTAATTCGGTTTCGGTTAAGGCGGTTATAACAATGGATCGGTTCGGTTTCGGTTAAAAAACCGAAAATAAAACTCAATCAATTTGCTAAAAAAGTCATAAACTTTAGCAGGCTACAATTTTCAAACCATAACCCACATGTTAAAAACCTTGGCTCGATTATCTCCATTATAAAGGGAGATCGCATGTCGGTTTCTATCAAAAAAGGAGTATAGGATGCTTTTTATAAAGGGGAGCTCATGAAAAATTTGTATAATGACTGCAATGTGGGATACTGACTATAATTTTTTCCCATTTGTTTGCTACATGTGGTACATATCTACACCATTAAGACACTCGTAAGAAATATTGGTGCAAATCCTACATGCTACTGTTAATATATGAACATAAAAGAAAAACCAATTAGAGGAGGAACTAAAGGGAGTAGGGTGCAACTCAAGAAGTGTGCCGGCTGTATTGATCATACGAGAGCAACTTACTAGTGGTGGCTCTTAACATTAAAAAAAACCAATAGAATTAGGGGAACTCACGATCACAGGCTATTCTTACTCCAAACCTTACTATGATGAACAACATAGTAAACAAAAATATGCAATAGATAGGTAGTTTTAATATGTATCAAACTATATTCGGTTCGGTTCGGTTTTGTTCGGTTATTGGAAAATGAATAACCGTAACCGAACCGCAAATATCGGTTTCGGTTATTACGGTTCGGTTATTTTTGGTTTTTTGTTCGGTTCGGTTATTTTTTGTTCGGTTTTATCGGTTAATTCGGTTACGATTCGGTTAATTCGGTTTCTTGCTCACCCCTATGGGCCACCATCAAGCTTCCATAAACATTAGGGAAATTTACTAAAATAGCCACCGACCATAATTAAATTAACAAAAGAACCATTGACCAGAAAGTTTTTTAAAATAGCCTTTGACTTCTAATAGAGCGGGTGAGCATAGCAAATAGCGAATAGTATTTTGGCGAATATCAATTCCAGCGAATAGCTTTGGGGTTGGCAAATAGCCTTTTATCTTTTCATTTTTAACTTTTGAATTATTTAAGCTGCTTAAATATTTTTACTTAATAATTAATATCTGATATCTTTTTTAAAAAATCTAAATACATAATACTTGATAACTTTTTTTTCTAAATATTTTAACCTAAGTTTTATTAAAAACAAAGTTATTTTTAAAAAATAATTCAGTCTCGTAACGGACTTTCTATAATTCTTAAAATATAATAAAAGTTGAGAATAATACGTTAATTGATTGGTTAAAAATATTATAAAAAGACGAGTTCAAATAAATAGAGTTTTGTACTTAGAGAGAAGGTGTAACTAATTACATAAATTTTTAAACAGTTTGAGTTCAACAAAAAATCTTTAAACTTGTAAAATTATGAAAAAAGATTCGAAATAAAATTTAATACTACTTTTTAAATTTTAGAAATAAAGAGTATGACGGATTTTAAATATCAATTCTTGACGCCACGTAAAACGTCTTCACCGTCACAAACTCATTAAATACTACTACTTGTGTGGATATTACATTTGTGATTAAATTGAATTGTATACATTTGTGACCCACAGTAGCATTATTTTGAAGACATAGAAGAATTTTAAATATTAGGGATAAAAATCTTTCTAACTATAGCATTATTTGTTAAAAAATAGTTCTAAATTAAATTTATGACAAATAGTATAAATAAAATTCAAATTTAGAATAACTATGCAAACATTCCTTGGTTTAAATACTGGTAAAAAAAATTCAAATATAAAATATTCAAACATAATTATAAAAACGTAACTTTATTTTCTAGCACGCAAATTATAAAAAAATCAAATATAAAATATTCAAACATAATTTAAAAATAAATTAAATACCGTAACTCAACAGACCTTTTCTACTAAATAATTAAAGAGCATTTAAATTTTCAATAGGTTTTTAAATTTAAATAGCATTTAGAAAACTTAAAGTTTAAAACATAATTTATTAAAAAAAAAAGAAATAGTGGCGAATATATTTTATAATGGGAGAATAGGATTGGAGAATATCAATTGTTTTAATATTTTAATAATATAAATGGCGAATAGGGTTAGAGAATATGGTTCAAATTGGAGAGTAATTTTATAAAATGGAGAATGAATATATGAAATAGAGAATGGGTCTGGCGAATATACAAAAATAAAGCTGATGTGTCTCAATACTATTGGTCTGACATTTTAGTAAACTCTTTGGTCAAGGGCCATTTTGTTAATTGATTTTGGGTCAATGGCCTCTGCAGTAATTTTCCCTAAACATTAACTAAATTTTGATAGTGAGGAGGTGGTTTTTTTTTGTGGGTTTTGGGTGAAGAAAATGAGTTTAAATAGAATGGAGGAATATAGAGAGAGAAATGGAAAATTTGTGTAAAATCATGAGAAGATTAAGAAAATCTTATGGATGGATTTAGGAGAGATATAACCCTTAAAGGATTGGGTGTGTGATATTTTGATGATTTCCTAGATTTATATTCATGCATTAAGAAAAAGAAAATAAATAAATTATAAAAAATGAAAAGAAAATTAAAAAAATGTATATGGGGGACGGATGGGGGTGGTTTGGGAAACTTTCATTGAAAATTTTCATGTAAGTGATTTCAAACTAATTTTTATTTTGTAATATCATTAACTATATGACTACTTTAAATTAGTATAGATGTAAAGATTTTAATTAGGTAGTACTTTAAATCAGTATATAAGTATAGTCATTCTTTATACTAGTATACTTAATTAGGCGAGTTATTTTCAAACAAAATGTTATGTAGTAGTTTGAGATGATATTATGATGTTTATTTCTACATTTGGTAGTGTAAGATTGCCAATCGTGTGTCCGTTAATCCGGTCATATACTTTTTGTGAACCAAGTGTTTTTCTATTTAAGTCGACTAGGCTAGTGCTTACGGGTGTAATTAATAAATCTATCCCTAAGCCAAAAGTCTTAACTCATGTTGGTTTTTGATACGGCGATAGTTTAGACGGTGACCGAATGGTCATGAAAATAGATAAATAAAATAAAAATAAAAATTGACCTGAAAATTTGGGGTTGTGACATTCTTCCCTACTTATTTAAATTTCGTCCTCGAAATTTGTTTATTGATCTACTTTGGCTACTCGAGCTTAGTTATCTATGAATAGCTTAGGGTACTTCTATCTCATCTCGTCCTCATTTTCCTAAGTGAACTCAGGTCTTGTTCAATCGAGAAGTAAGAGAAGCTAGACCTAAAGCTCTTAAAGGGATATGGGTCCTCAAAACGGGTCGGGTAACTCCGGTGCATACTATGATGTGCCACGGCGTCCCAATCCACATTTCCGTGTGGCGGGTAGGGGTTAGCTGTGCGACAGTCATGGGCGCGATTGGTGCAAACGATGAAAGTCCCAATACTTTCATAATGGGAGAACCCGTATGCCTTATGCTTATTCTTGCAGTATATCTAAGGCTTCTACCGAGGGGGTGTCGTGAACCACTCGTGCTCGTGCTTCGAGTGGTGTAATCCATGGAGGAATTTGTTTTATTTCGTGGGTCAATGTACTTGCGCCCGAGAGGTCCACAATATGGTAGGAAGTCCCTACGAGTGTTTGGGCGAGACAACCCGATATCAAACTAGAGTTCCTTTCCATTATCTTGGTTTTCTGCCATTTTCTACACAACAAGAAGCTCAATATATAGGTACATATGAATATACAAGTATAAGTCCTCTCGAAAAATATTAATCTTAACCTAGAGTTAGGTTTAAATTCCTAAGTCGTTTTAACTTTTAGGAATGTTTTCCCTAGGTCAGGTCCTTAGTAGGTCACAGTTAGAGCTTAGGAGGTCAATCCTAATTCACTGTAACCTTCGGCTCTGATACCAATCTGTCACACCCCGGTTTTCCAACCGAGATGCGACCAACTGGCATCGAATTCAAAGCAGCGGATGTCATCGGATCAACTACATAAGGACCATTTTTATTTAAACAGATAAGGTTTAAGGCAATGGGCGTAACCATTGCATGACGTTAGAGTTAATACAAGTTTTTTGGGAAATAAAATACAAGTACATCGTACGAAACATGAAAACAAAATATCATTTATTCATAGCATGGAGGTCTTCTAGTAAAAGAGGGTAAGTCTTCTAAGCGGTAATCTAGCATCCATATCTAGACAAGCCATCTAAAGTCCTTAGCAGTCAACGTCCAGAAACACATGCTCAAAATAATACGTTAGCTATAAAGCTAGTGAGTCCATAACTTAACACAATAGTATCCGGCAATAAAAGCAGTAGGTGTATATATAAGCATGTCATATTTGTATCCACCAATCAATCCGTCTCAAGGCCGCAGCCTCAAGGTGAGCAAATGTCTAAATGCAAACCCCGTTTACATTACACTTACTCTACATACATACATGATGCAAAACGTGGTGTTCATGACGAGTTAACCCATGTTAACTAAGTAGCCAACAATTGGCTGAGGTCGAGTATTCCCCAGTTCACCTTAGGGGAAAGCACCGTGCAGATGTGAGATTTTCCATTGTCCCAATGTCAAGTAGTACTACCCACATATGTATGTGGCTCAAAGAGTTAATGATTGCACAAAGTACACGTTAATATACACCATAAAAATAGTTTGACTCGTGAGCATGTATTTCGCCCCAAAAGTTTAAGCAAAAAGGGGAGTTTAGAGTTATGAAACTCACCAAAGTCTTGAAGCGTAGTAACGTCATAAATAACTAGAGTTGGTCACCTTCTAAAAGCCTCCTAGTGCACATGACACAATATTATTAAGTATACAACGCTTATATTGCATACGTCCTAACCGTGCGTGTGAGTGAGTTAATTAAATTGTGGTCAAGTATAGATAACTATTATATTTTGTAAACATAACATTTCTTTGTAAGTGATAGTTGTATTATTAAGGTACAAGTATTTTATCTAAATTAGTTAAGTTTATCTAAACTTAATAATTTTAAGTAAAACATAATTTATCTCAACATGGGCAGAAGGTTGAGACAATATGTGTACAAGAATGTGATAGTTACGATTTTAGTCCCTTATGTAAGAAAGTGATATTTATTAACATAATAAATAAAAAAAATTATCAAATTCAATTTAACTGATATGATCAAAAAGTCGCATAGCCACAATATAAAAGTTCCATAATTAGAGTTTTAATTCTTGTGGTTTACAAAAGATGGTAATTAAATAATTATATTACGAGTGAGGTTATAATGAGAAGTTAGGTAAAAATAAGAAGGATAAGAAGTCTTCTCATCCGTTAGATCCGATGATCAATGGCCCAGATTTAATCCATTAATTAAAACTCAAAAATAAATGGTCAGGTACACGGAGGGGCAATTTGGTCAAATTACCCCTTTTTCTCTTTCCCCCAATTATGAAAACCTTCATAATTTTTTCATACGATATTATTTTTTTATAAAAATTACACCATAAAAACAAGCGTTTTTTTATCTTTAAAACCCATACCATATTGCTATATAAAAAATAAAATAAAAAAATTATGTCAATGACGTGAACATATGACACAACGACCTGAACATATGACACAATTGACCTGAACATATAACACAATTACCTGAACATATGACACAATGACACAATGATCTGAACAATGTTCAGGTCATTGTGTCATTGTGTCATATGTTCAAGTCGTTGTGTTATTGTGTCATGTGTTCAGGTTGTTGTGTTATATGTTCAGCTCATTCACAATTTTTTTTTATATATAGCAATATTGTATGGGTTTTAAAGATAAAAAAACGTTTGTTTTTATGGTGAAATTTTTATAAAAAAATAATATCGTATGTAAAAGTTATAAATGTTTTCATAATTGGGGGAAAGTGAAAAATATGCATGTTTCCAGATTTGCCCTCCTTCTTATCCTTCTTAGTTTGCATAAACTTCTTACGTGAACTTCTCTCATTATATTACATACTAATGTACAGATCGTTAGTTACAAAAGATGGTAATTTAGTAACTAAAATAATTATATTTATTACATAATAATATGAAGATCTTTGTTGGCTTGCCCATACCATGCTAACCATTCTATTAAATGAAACAATGTTGTTAACTTTTAATTTTGGAAGTATTTAATAAAATGATTAATTTTATTATCACTAGTATTATTCTTATATTATGTTGTGTGTGCTCATCATAAGAAAATGAACAAAGTATTAATAGGTGTTATGGGGGGTTTTAGAATAAGTGACTGTACCAGACATTTAAGAGAACGCAAGGACAAGGTTGAAGATGGTGGGCCACCATCAAGCTTTCATGAACATTAACTAAATTTTGATAGTGAGTAGGTGGTTTTTTTTTGTGGGTTTTGGGTGAAGAAAATAAGTTTAAATACAATGGAGGGATATAGAGAGAGAAATGGAAAATTTGTGTAAAATCTTGAGAAGATTTAGAAAATATTATGGATGGATTTGGGAGAGATATAACCCTTAAAGGGTTGGGTGTGTGATATTTTGATGATTTCCTAGATTTATATTCATGCATTAAGAAAAAGAAAATAAATAAATTAATAAAAATGAAAAGAAAATTAAAAAAATGTATACGGGGGACGGATGTGGGTGGTTTGGGAAAATTTCGTTGAAAATTTTCACTTATGTAAAGACTTTAATTAGGTAGTACTTTAAATCAGTATATACGTATAGTCATTCTTTATATTAGTGTACTTAATTAGGCGAGTTATTTTCAAACAAAATGTTATGTAGTAGTTTGAGATGATATTATGATGTTTATTTCTACATTTGGTAGTGTAAGATTGCCAATCGCGTGTCCATTAATCCGGTCATATACTTTTTGCGAACTAAGTGTTTTTCTATCTAAGTCGACTAGGCTAGTGTTTACGGGTGTAATTAATAAATCTATCCCTAAGCCAAAAGTCTTAACTCATGTTGGTCTTTGATACGGCGGTAGTTTAGACGGTGACCGACTGGTCATGAAAATAGATAAATAAAATAAAATAAAAATTTGGGGTTGTGACATTTGTTACGTTGGTGGGTAATTTATACCGCTTGCGTCTCACACAACTCTCAGTTTTGGGGTTACATGATGTATTATGGACTTGCAATTCCAATGTATGTCTTTGATTAAAATTTTAGTTTTAGACAATGACCCTATTTGACAATTACAGAAGTGGTTGGCTTAGCACTATTCACTCCTGCATTTGCTACGTCAGTGGGTAACGTTTTACCGATCGTGTCATTACACAACTCTTAGATTTACGTGACACGATTCGTCAATTTTGTACGTTTACCCAACTATGCCTATTTTTCATGCTACAAGTGATATTATCCCTTAATAAGAAACGTGTTTTACCGGCCAATGTCATACAGGAACCGCGGCTCGACCTAATACCGAAACCGTAGGCTCTCTGCAGGGTAAGCATTAATAAAGGGGGTTCGGATAGATAGGTTCGAGTGTTTTAAGTTTTGGATGACATTTAATATCGTTTTGTAATTGGTATCTTCTTTTATATTATAAAATATAACTGACGACAAATTTGCATGATAAAATAAGTCGTGCACTTTAGTAAAATCAATTTTACACGTTTGAGATAAATTCTGAAAATTCTTTTTCATCACATGATGCGATCGTATTTTAGATAACCTAATTATTAAAACTAGGTTGGTAATTTATCACGAATATTGTTTTAAAATTAATAAACTTCTTACTAATTTTATGATTTTAAATATTTAACTACTTAAATCTAAAACCAACTCTATAATAACAACTTATTATGTTTATGCCTTTTAATTAAAATTTCCTTTTAATTGTAAACGTCTTTTAGGTTGTGAAAATTATATTCGGGTTAGATGCATTTTACTAAATAATCAATCAAGTACAAAATATAGAATCGGGCCATTTATGATTACGCGTTTAGTTTCGGTCGAGCCAATGAACGAGACTAAACTAGGTCAATTAGGGACAAGCAACTACAACTCTGGTACTGCTACATTTGATTTTTCTCATCGTCACGAGATGTTCAAAAAGTATCCATGTATCTCCATCCTGGATCTACATCCAATCTTGACAATTCTCGTCCCTTATTGTCTTCAACATGATGTACATTTTGATGCAAATAGATTTACTTTTACAAGATAAAATAAAACCTAACTACTACATCGCGGGTCCATCATACCCGAAAAATCATACATCACTGATATTAAAGAACCATAATAAAAAATTATTGTAACCATAAATAATCACATCCATAAAAATCACAACTAAAATAATCATTGGGTTGATGGCTCGATTCACACAATCGTAAACGTAAAGGCGTAATTTATATGTCATGACAAATACTGACATATATAAAACTCAAGATCAACAATCTAATATTATCTGAATCATCGTATAAGTGGCTCTGATACCACTGCTGGAAATCGATGGCTCGTTTAGGACAACAATTAAATTTTATTGAATAATATAAAATCATATTTCATATTTATTTGTTCATTTATCATAAAATTGATTATACTAAATAATCAAATGCGGAAGCGACAAAATACAAAACTTTTAGTTAACGGGGCTAGGTATTTCACACCAGTGATCCATTTACAAATAATTTAGATAATTATTTAACGCCCCGCTTACAGTGTGCGCATATAATGTATATATATGCGTGGGTTCTTGAGGGCAAAAGTGAAATTGCACTAAATTTAATGTTATTTTACTAATTACGAGACAATAAAGTTAAAGTGATGGACGGGTTAATCATGCATCATGTGGTGGAGTTGATAGCCGGAAGACAAGGGGTACAAGCACCAATCGGTCTTTATCCTGATTTACTGAGTGTTATGTGCCTTATGTCGAAGGTTTGATGCAAAACTACGGAGTCAGGGTTCTCACTGGAAGCAGCCTCTCTATTCCTAAGGGGTAGAGGTAAGGCTGTCTACATCTTACCCTCCTCAGACCCTACCTTAGCTTTGATATTGGTGGGATATACGTACTGAGTATGATGATGATGATGAATTATATATAAAAACATAACCATAGAATGTTTAGAGATTGACACTGACGATACTGAGATAAGACACTCTGAATGCGACAAACGGATTCAACTCTTTGAAGAACTCGAAGTTGTAACCCGACACGAGAACCAAATCACTGGATATCGAAACCACGGGACTACGTGAACTAAACAACACCTGAAGCGGTACGTGATAACGAGTGGTGACCGAAAAGGCTGGCGGTGGCGGGGCAGCATCGAGGGCAACCGGTGGACGGAGGCGGTGGCGTGGTGTTGGTGGCTGGCGGTGATGGCGTCTGCGGTGGTGATTGGCGCACGCAGGGTAGAGAGGAGAGATTTTAGGGTTACACTTTCTAGGATTTTTATTGTATCTAGGGTTTAGTATTTAACTTGTATTTATAGGAATATAAGTTACAATCCAGTCTCTAAAAATACTGTCTTTTTCCCAAATTTAATATCATAATATTAACTATGAATACTGTTAATACTTATTAAAGTTTATATTTTCAACAAATCCAGTATTTCTGGTGTATATATATATATA
Organism: Deinandra increscens subsp. villosa; assembly: GCA_039602395.1. Taxonomy (NCBI): domain Eukaryota; kingdom Viridiplantae; phylum Streptophyta; class Magnoliopsida; order Asterales; family Asteraceae; genus Deinandra; species Deinandra increscens. Next base: position 19,806,189 of record JBCNJP010000007.1, read on the forward strand.
TATATATATATATATATATGTGTGTGTGTGTGTGAAAGATCATGTACAAAGGGCCTTTTCCATGCGAAGTATGCGATGGGAGGATAGGTCGACACATGTTCTTCATATTTTTTACATGGAGGGGCTTATTCGTCATTTAACATGTTTAATTGTAAGCCTTTCGTGATTTTGAAGCGCACTATTTTTCCAGATCCCGTTTTCTTTTCATTCAATCGACTTAGATCAGCGTTTTTTTAATTGTTACTCTACTTATAAATACTACAACAAATTGAGATCACAATTTTGACTATCACGAATTTTTCAATAGGGTTTTGCGTTTTCAAAATCGTAGAAGCGTTATCATATTTGCGTATTGAATTGTTGAAGTGTTTTCATAGTTCGAGATCATGGAAGATGTGTATGGTATGATTTGTAACTTAATCAATGTTTACGTGTTTTTTGAATTGTTGTACTAGTTTGTTACTGTATTTTTTTATTTTTTTGTTGTGTTTATGTAGCTTGTTATGTAATGTGTTATAATGATGTTCGAAGCTTGTTTTCATTCGTGATAGATCGAGATCATTGAATATACATTCTCGTGTTTTGTAATAGTTTTTTGCCTGCATATTTTTCATCATTAATCTGTGCGATTATTACAGCTCGTTCAGTCACAAGCAGATTTATATATAGACTAGTTGAGAATGATGTGTTCGGAGCTGATGTACGTGCATGGTAGTTTTAATTTCATTTTTGTTTGATGCATAACTGATAGTTTTAGTGATCTATAACAGTGTTTGTTTGCGTGTTTTTTTATCATTAACGTGCGTGATTTATTACATTTGGTTTAGTCACAATCATATGTATAGGTATGTGATTAGTTTTTATGATTTTTGCGTGATTTTTGTTATGTATTAAAATGATGTTTTCGAGGCTGGTGACATGCGATATTTTTTTATATTTTGTTTTTGCGTAATGTGTAACTAATAGTTTTTTTTAGTGATGTATAACAGTTTTGTTTGCGTGTTTTTATCATTAATGTGCGTGATTATTAGACTGGTTTAGATATTATGAAATGTATAGCCTGCGTGACTTGTTTTTTTTATTTGCGTGATTTGTTTCATGTATTTTTATGTGTGGATTTTTCTCGTGAAGAAATTCTTATTCCATTAATCCCATTGTCAATCAAACCTGAAGAGGGCATGACTTTTGCGTCATTAAAAGAAGCTGAGATATTCTATTATGAGTATGCCCAACAGGGAGGATCCCGTGTTAGGAGTGGGTCGCAATATAAGAATAATGACATTATAAAGACCAAGCATTTTAGTGTTTCTTGTAAGGGTAAATAAAAGGTAAAACCTAAGAAAAATTATTCTACGCGTACTGGTTGCTTTGCACATATTTTATTTACTTCCAGTGATGGTTTAACATAGAAAGTGCATAAATTGATTGAGGCGCACAATCACTATCTTGTTGGACAAGAAGACACTCATTTTCTCTACTCAAACAGGAATTAAACAGCAGTCCAAGGATCATTGATTTATGATCTATCTTTATTAAACCTTGGCCCTGTTAAATCGTTTAACGTGATGAGAAAAAAATATGGAGGCTTTGAAAAATTTGGTGCGACTGTGGTTGAGTGTAAGAACTTCAAAAGGGACTTAAACTATTATATTGGTGAATATGATGCTGAAATGGTTGTGAGAAGGCAGCTGAATAAGAAAGATTATCTTCCAGACTATTTATTTGAGTTCATAGTTGATGAGGAGGGGAAACTGACTGGAATGTTTGGGTTGATGGTGAATGCAAGGCTAACTATAAAGCTATTGAAGAAAATGTTTCTTTTGATTCCACTTTTAATACAAGCAAGTACGTTTTTCTATACATTTATAGTTTTTTGTAGTACATAGTGCGTGATAATTATTACAGCTTGCGTGCTTGTTTATTTTAACATGCATGATACCAATTATATAATGCATGATAATTTGATTACAGGTACCCGATGGTTTTCATGCATTTTACTGGTATGGATAATCATTTTCGTATTGTTTCATTTGGTGTTGCCTTGTTGTCATCTGAAACAACCGATTCATATAAGTGGCTTCTTTAAATGTTCTTGAAGGCCTTTGGTACTCAGCCCAAGGTTGTTGTTACTGATCAAGACCCTATTATGAAGATAGCAGTTGAAACTGTTTTCAATGAGTCCCGTCATCGGCTGTGTATGTGACAGATAATGAAGAAGGTTGCCGATAAGGTTCGTTCTATAATTTTCGATCACTTATTTGCGTTATTATACATCAATAGTTGCGTGATTTTTAAAGTAAGATGCATTATTATTTTTCCAATCTTCGCTTGATCATAAAATCAAATGCGTTATTACATGATAATTTCTTGGGTTTTACTTTTTCATTTATTTTTAAAGCTTGGGACAGGTTTGTGTAACAATGATTATTTTAAAGAGGCCATGTGTAGCATTATCTGGACGAATTCGATTGACCCGGATGTTTTTTGATGCTGAATGGAAAAAAGTGATGGATGATTATGATTTGATATCTAATAAGTGGATGAGAGATATGTTTGAGATGAGAGAAATGTGGATTCCTGCGTATTTTCGAGATTAGTTAAAGTCTGTCCTTATGCGTACAACATCTAGATCGGAGAGTGAGAATAATTTTTTTCTCAGGTTACAAATTCTCATATGATACTTCTGGAATTTTTCAATCATTATGAGTCTTCTCTTGAGATTCAAAGGCACACTCATCAGAAGAAAGATCATGATTCTAGATATTCCTTCCCTGACATGTGGATTGAATTTGATCTTGAGGAAGAAGCTGCATGCATCTATACAAGGGCCATGTTCAATGATGTTTAAGATGAGATGTATTGTGCGTTTAAGAACTGTTTAGGTGTGAATACTATACCTGGTGATAACAATGCCAAGGTTTTTATTAAAGATTGGGCTGCTGTTCGACTTGGTCTTCAAGAAGTAAGTTTTTTTTATCTAATGCGTTATTATATTATATAATTTGCATTTTTTTGTTTTATGAGTGATTTTATATTATATACTTGCGTTACTTTTTAAAAACATCATGCGTGATATTGTATTAACATGTTTTTTATTTTATAGGTTATTTTCACAAGGATTGATGGTGATATAACATGCACATGTAGCTATAAACGTTTTGAACGTTATGGTTTGCTGTGTTGTCATATCTTTTACGTTTTTAAAATGTTTGATGTGCATGAGTTTCCTAAAAAGTACATCATGAAGCGCTGGACAAAGGAAGTTATTCCTAATAAAGCCAAGACAGCTATTGCTGTCAAGGACTCTGATTTTGTCAATACTGATCAGTTAGATAAAGTTGTGCATGAGATAATGTTATCATATGAATGGAATTACGAAGAAGGTTTATGAAGATAGTCGGCCGGTTGAACCTAAAAATTGAAAAGATAGATTTGCTGAGATTCTAAGGGCTAATCAACCAGTTGATGGTACCACTAGACTTCCTAATGGTATTAAAAACAAGGGTTGTGGTTCTCATAAAAGAATCAAATCAAAGAAGGAACAAGCTAGTAGTCGTGCTGGCAAAAGGAGTCGCAGGTGCTTGCCATGTGGTATAAAAGGTCATGATAGAAGGACATGTAAAGCTAGCAAAGGAGATGCAGGAGAGGATGATGATGAATAGGATTTGCGTTACTTTTTCTTGTAATTACTACTTGCGTAATTATAGAAATAGTTGCGCATTTTCAATATGTGTTATTTTTGTGTAGAGACAAAATTGTTAATAGTTTTTCATTGAAATATGTAATTTAAGCATTTGACATTGAGAAATAAAAAACGAAACTGAACCTTGATCTAGAAATTTTCAATTCCTCTCAATCTAGTTCTCATGCGTTTATTTTTTTTTCAGAGTATATTCCAGCAATTGCTTCACCTTCCCAGCCATCTCATTGTCGAGCCTGACTTGTTCAGAAGTGTAGGTTGCAGCTTTCTCAAGGACGTTTGTTTCCTCTTCTGGGATGAGTTCCCTGATCAGATTGATATCATCTCTGACCTTATTTGAAGTCAAGATTGTGAGCATCCCTAATGAGTTTCTAGTAACTTGATCCATCAGTTTTTCGTCATCGATTGTTTTTTTCATCAGATCCTTCACCATTGATGTGGAAGAAGAAGCCATTTGGTTTTGTTTTTGGAGTGTTTCTGTGTTTTGCAACGAAATGGATTTAGGTTTTCATCATTTTAAGGGTTTTATATTTACGTGGTGCGTGATTTTGGATTATTTATTATTTATTAATTTTTGATAAAAATTAACTATGTGTTATTCTCGACTGTCCGATTTGAGAATATTATGGTTTTTATGGGTTTTTTTAGCCTTTTTATAATGAGCTGCGTGATATTCTATATATTTGTTTTCTTTGTGTTTTTTACGTGAGTAGAAATTTTTTTACACTGAAACCGGCTTCATCGTCTTCTTCGTCAGCGACACCACCTTCTTCTGACCATCTCAAACGGAAAAATTGTGTGAGAGAGTGTTGAAGCAGTTCTTGAAGGATGTATTGTTTACTGATGTGCTGAAGCAACACCTTAAGGTGTTAAAATTTGGTTTTACTGATGTGCTGAAGCAACACCTTAAGGTGCTTAAATTTGGTTTAACCGACCGTGATAAAATCACTGATGAGTTGGGTGTACCTGATGAGGAGCAGATTGAAGCAGTTGGTACTATTCTGAAGCTAATTAACTCGCCTTTGGAGTTGAAGTTGAATTTCCTTGCTTCGTTTGTCTAGTTTTTATCATTTTTTGTTTTAGTGAACTTTTTTATGGATGCTTGTTGTGGTGATCATGATGATTTAATGTTAGATGTTTTTACTTGTTTATTACGTTTGCGTTATTTCATTAGTTGTCATGCGTTATATGTTCTGTGTATCATGGTAATGATATTTTGTGTGACAAAAAATGAAGTTAATTACTATTGGCATCATATCTTTGAGGGTAAATAACCATTGATCTATTTTGCGTAAAAAAAACTACCTATGAGTGATTATAACGAGCTTTTTGCAAGGCTTGCGTGTTTTATTTCTGCAATGTAGCCTAAATAATAGTTATGGGTGATTTTCAAAAGCTTTGCGTGAAAAGTATATCATATGCGTGATTATTTTGTCTGACAAAAATGTAGACGCCGTTGTACCGTGATATTTTTGTGTGACAAAAAATAAAGTTAATTACTATTTGCCTCATATCTTTGAGGTTAAATAACCATTAATCTATTTTGCGTAAAAAAATTATACATATGAGTGATTATAACGAGCTTTTTACAAGGCTTGCGTGTTTTTGTTTATGCAATGTAGCCTAAAGAATAGTTACGGGTGATTTTTAAAAGCTTTACGTGAAAAGCACATCATATGTGTGATTATTATGTTGTTTTAGAAGCGTTGCGTGTTTTTGTTGTTGTTTTGCATTTTCAAAAGCGTTGGCGTGTTACATTTTATTGTAAAAAGACGGCGCCGCCCTTTTTGTTTTATTTAAAAGTCTCCGCTAAATTTTTTTTAAAATTATTTCTCCGTGCAAAGTCACGAGAACATTTGTCCGCCATCAGATAAAAAATTGTGCAGATCATTGGCCGACATCACTTCGCATGCAAATCCTCCTTTGTACAATAAATTTCCCATATATATTTAGTTAACGGATTATCTAATACGTTTTTCTGGATAATTATTATTAACGTCTTTAATTATATTTATTTTATCCACATCTAATTTATCTCATAAATTGAATCTCTCGTCATCATAATTATCGGACAACGTCTTATCCTAGATTTAGTCAGAATTGTCTTTTGACGTAATGATATCCCTTGATTAAATTGTCAACTGCTTTAACAATTATATTTCTTGTTTACATCTTAAACGATCACCGTTTTATTTTATCCATTAATTATTTCCCAAAAATTAATCTTAATCATTATTTTGGCTAATAACAATTCACCTAATGTTCGCTCTGTGATTAGTAATATTCAAATATATAAATTTAAATATTATTACTTGTTCCTCGTCCTGACTGTAACTCTTGGATCGTACATTTATGGTTACGTAGAGTAATCGACAGTCGGACACATTAAAGTCCAACAATTCATAATGCTTATATTAAGGTTATTACTAAATAGAGCATAAAGGTATAACGATTACTTTGTATATATGGCACATCATATAGAGGGCTGGGTTAATCGAATGATGCGTCGAAGACAGGGTCCATTGAAGAAAACTGACCGCCAGGGTTGCGTTGGTCGATTCTACCCCCACAATTTAGAGACGACCTATGCCATAAAGATACAAAGATAACTGCCAGATATGCCAGATACAAAGATAATTTAGAGTCGAAGACAGGGCCCATTGAAAAAAAAACTGACCGTTGGGGTTGCGTTGGTCGATTTTACCGCCACAATTTAGAGACGACCTATGCCATAAAGATACAAAGATAACTGCCAGATACGTGGTTTGTCAAAGCTATTAATAAGATAACATCACATTCGATTGACCAAATGATGAGATAGTGATGGCGATTGGGAACGGGAAACGCAATTTGGGTAAACATGATGGATGTTTTTGCAGTTAACGATTTAAGTCCATTACAAGAGTTAATTACCAAATATGTCCATGAGATATTTTGAATATTTTACACCTACTTAACATAAAACATGACTGTCCTTTAATGATAGATATGTTTTTGTAATGATATACAAACTCATATACTTTCCTTACACTTTATGAAAGTTCTTTGGATAAAGTGGTGAAACCAATGATGATGTTTTATTTAGTTAAATTAATGTTTTATGTAGAAAAGTTATTGTGCTATAACTTTACATTTATCACAAATTAATAGGTAAAATTAGATGATTGTTTGGATATCCAAATAGTTGTTGAGAGAAAAGATAAAGAGAGTGAGAGAGGCGGAAGCTGAATAGTCAAGAAGGGCCGACGAGTGGGAAATCGTTAACCGGAAGGGCAAGAAGATGGTATCTAATGGGAGGATTCCAAGTTTTGGGGATGATGTGGTTTCATATTATGTGACGAACCTCCAAGAAGAGTGCTCAAAAGATGTGTTGGAAGCAGAGTGCACTAACTTTGGGTAGGTAGAGGACATCTTCATTTCTAGAAGGAGGAATAAGGCCATGGAGAGATTCGGTTTCATCAAGTTTTCCGGGGTGAAGGACAGATGGGAGTTAGAGAGGGTGCTGAACAGAATTCGCATTATAAATTTGAAGTTGGCTGGCAGCCTTGAGAGGTTTAGCCGTGACGGTGTTCCAGTGATGTTGAAGGGGTCGGATAAGAAGAAGTTTGTCTTTTCTAGACTAGGGAAGGCGTCGGAGTTCAGGAAGGCCGCTTCGTTGCATGGCGTCGAGATCTAATTGTTCGGGGGTCCGGGTGGTCGCTTTTATGCGATGGCTGTAGTGGGTGGCAGCCACCTTGAGTCTCCGAAAGGCAAGATTGTTGACTTGGAAAATAGTTTGTGTCTGGTGTATAAGGAGTGGTCGGGCAGTGCTCTGTTGGGACGTGTATCGGATTTGACCAGCTCTATAATTTGGATAAACTCCTGGAGAATGAGGACTTCTGGGAATTCAAAATTAGATATTGGGGGGGGGGGGGGGGTCTTGGTGCTGTTAACCTTCCCAAATCCTGGCTTGGCGATGGATTTTAAAGATGATAAGAGAGGTGGAGTTCTTGGTTTTCGAAGCTTGACGTGTGGAGAGGCCGATCGTTTGTGCCGAAGAGCTAGGATAGCTTGAGTCAGGGTGTGGGGTGTTCCGCCTTAGTTGTGGAAAGTTGGGGTGTTTGATCGTATTGGCGAGCAGATTGGAAAAGTGGTTCACCGTTCTGACGCCGACGAAAATGATGGGATCATGAACAAAAATAATTTGGGTGTTCTTGTGAATGGATTTGAGAAGAATGGCTTCAATGTCACTCTGGTTTGGCAAAGGAGGAGGTTTGTGTGCGGGGTAATGGAGTATCTGGAGGGCTGGGTCCATGGTTTTATATATTTGATTTCGTCTAAATTCCAAGGAACGGAGGAGCCGAAGGTCAGATCGGAGATTGCTAGGGTTCTTACAATGGAGGAAATCGGACGGTCGGAGGAGGTGGATGGTCGTGCGTGCATGGGAAAAGATCATGGGGTTTGGGACTGTTCCCTAGGGAGTGCAATAGCGCTGCAGGAAAAGGTGGTGGGCCGCTTGTTGGAGGTGGAGGTTGTTTTGAGTTTGGGCCTAGGAGACAACTCTTGTCTAGGCCTAAGTCTTTGGACGAGGGTGGGCCTGGGTCCCCTGGCGGGTCTGCGGAGTCCTTGGGCTTTCCTTTTGGTGGATATAGATCTTATAGCCCCCCGATTAAAAAGTCCATGAGAAGTAATAAGTCATGGAATAATGTGGTGGTCGTTGGGGGGGGGGGGGGGTTCAAGTGCTGTTGGGGTGGGTCAGGTTCGGGGCCTTTCTCATCGCCTCCGGTCAGCCGATGCGGGTGTCCTGGAGGAGGAGATTTTCAATACGGTGTGGCCGATGCAGGTACCCTAGAGGTGGCGGAGTGTGTCAACATTAGATTGGGTGAATTCAAACAATTAGTGGGTGGGCAGATTGTGGAGGAGGAGTCAATTTTTGGGATCTGATGGACCTCATATTGATCAACATCAGGGGTTAGGAGAGCCTGAGAAGTGGCGTTGGATCTCCCAGATTAGGGCGAAATATCATTCTCAGTTTATTTGTGTTTTGGTCAAAAATTATACAAGTAAATTAAGTAACCAAATTAGTTTGTGAGGTATGGTGCCCTGGATGTAAATTTTTGGAAATCAAGTTTGTAAGCAAATATCCAAGGTTAGATGAAAATATGTAGAAACACAAACAACAACTTCCCTGAATGCAACTAAAGACAACAAAATTTACATCTGTGAATTTTTTAAATTAGATGAGTCATCATCTTCGGTTTGATCTCGTCCGCTTATTTTGCTTTTTCAAATTCAATCCAATCCCTCGATGTCATATCACCTCTGTAACTTCTTTGGCCATAAATACCCCATTTACTCGAGTGTTTCACCTCACCCCAGTTTAGAGAATTCCGAGCAACGATCGCTTATTCCGGCCAGGTAATTTATTTCTTCCGATGTTTCTTTTTCGAACCATGACCAAGTGCCGCATTCGCCTTGATCCCACCGTATCCGTAGCCGGAGTGGAGGACTTTATCGACCAAAAGTTTCTCCTCCAGCCCGAGCTAGAGAGATGCACCTTCACCAATGACGACATCGCATTGGTGAAGAACTCCGGTCTTCTTCCTCCCGGTGCCGTTATTAGGGATTTCGATCCCAGGTTGAGATCAGACTTCGTCTCTCCGACCTGGGTCTGTTTTCCTTATACCCCGTTCAGCATGGGTTTATCCTATCCCTTCTCCGGTCTTGTTGCCGAGTTCTTCGAGGCCACGGGCCTTTCTTATGCCCAGACCCTTCCTGTCGTATGGCGCATCCTGGGAACCCTAGATCGCCTGAACGATTCTTACGAACACCTAATCGGTCTGCCGGAAATAGCCTTGGCCTACTAGCTGAAATCCCATGGTTCTAGCCGTTTCCTGTTCAAAGCCCTTTCGAAAGACATGCAGCTTGTTCCCAATGCTACCCAACACGGCGAATGGAAGGGTAAATTCTTTTTTTTTGTGAAGCGTTCCAGCATCCGTGGTGGTCTCCAGCTTCCAGAATCCTGGGTTATAGAGGGTAGGCACACCTGCACTAGAGGTTAGGATTCTTATTAATAATTACATGATCTGACCTTGGAGGTTTTTCTTTGCAGCGAAGAATTTGAGAGAAATCGGTCCCGAGGAAGAAGAGACTGAGAGCAACTTGCAGAAATTCCTGGGTATCCCGGAGTTCGAACGGGCATTCAAGGAAATTGAGCATCCAGCCCTCTCGCATTCTTCTGTCAGCATGTCTAGTTGTAAGTCACCCTGCATTTTGTTAATTTTTGCGTACCTGATTTGCTGACATCCATGGTTATACTTCTTTTTGCAGCTGCCCTTGCTTATGACATTGACGATCTCGAAGCTGCCCTCTCCTCCAAGCTAGCCGATGACCAGGATCTTATGATCTTGAACAACGTCAAGGTGGAGCCCACTCCATTATCCAAGGCTACCACATCCAGGGCAACCGACACAAAAAGGAAGACCCGAGGGTCCAGCACTGCTGTCGTCCAACACCCCCTGGCTGAAATGTCCCCCAGGATCTTGTCGAACATGCTGAGGTCGCTGCCCACCAGGTAACCTTGAATGTTTCCATCTTCCCTGTATTCTATAGATTGTAGCAATACTAACTCTCATGACGTGTTTTTCCTTTCACAGGCCAACTGCTGTCTCCTAGAGCTGCTCGAGGCCGCTGAGAAGCGCACCGCTGAATCTGACACCCTGAAATCCAGGGTAGCCCAGGCCAACAAAGATGCATCCAGGGCTAAAGCCCAGCATGATAAGGTTCAGAAGCTGCTGCTTGAAAGTGAGAAGATGGAAGTGGAGACCCGGAACCAGCATGAGAAGACCCTGGAGGACTATGTAGAGACATCCAGGAATTCAGCCATGATATCGGTGCTGCAAACCAAGCTAAAGATGGCCAAAGAAGCCAGGGATGAGGGTGCTTCCTGCACCAAGTGGACTGTGCCGTTATGGCTCAAGCAGTTGCGTGCCCTGGGTGGCTCACTTCCCCAAGGGTAAGAGATTGCTGAAGCCCAAGGTGCTGAGAAGACCCTGCCTGCTGGTGCATCTGGATCAGGGACTGGAGAAGGGCAGCCGATGGCCGAGGATGCTGGGGGTGAGAAGGCTGCTGAGGAAGAAGCTGGAAAGGGAGAAGATAAGGATGCTGATGATGCAGCAGCTGCGGATACTGTTCAATAGTCTGCGGTTCTTTATGTCTTTCCCTGTTAATTTGTGAAGCTCTTTGAAACTTGTTTTATTTTGTTTTGTTTGTGATGACTTGCCGGAGGTTTGATTCCCGGTGTAACAATGCTCCACCCACGGGTCTAGTACCTGTGGTTTTAACTTTAAGCCACCCCGAGGTGGTTGGATAGTTTGCTCCGACCAAAGGGTGGCTACCCTTTATAAGTATTTGCTTTTGAACTATATACTTGTATGACGTCTTTACTATTTCTGCACAAACAAACATCAAACATGATTATAATGTTATTAGTAATAATTCGTACCTTATACATTCTGGGATAACCCTTGAATGCTAGAGTTCTTTTGGTATAAACAAATAGCTTCTTCCGTCCTTAGTGCAACTCTGCTTTCGAATGCTCAGCGTCAATCTAAAATGTTGGTTAATCGATACCGAAATCCTAGGATTTGGCACTGCCGTGCCATCCTGGGATTTAACCATTCAGGTAGATCCTGCACATGTTAGGAATAAACTTTAATAATTAGTATCAAACCAGAAGATCGTGGGGTCAAACCAGAAGATTCTGGGGTTGAACCCAAAAAATCCTGGGGTATAACCATAAAGGTATACCCTGCGCATGTTAGGAATAAGTTTCAACAATCGGGATTACATCCAAAAATCCTAGGGTTAAACCCGGTGTCGATCTGACGAACTGGGGTCTTGCCCGATGTCGTACTGGCGAATTCTAGGGTCCACCTCGAGCCAATCCGGCAAACTAGGGTATTGCCTCGTGTTGGCGTGAAAACACCAAAAACTTTTAGGAACCCACCATGTGTCCATAGAACGTGAGGTTGCCGTCCATGCTGTTAACTCAGGTCGATCCCGTAATCCTGGGTCCACATGTGGGTTAACGCACGCTACAGGCGGGGGTCGTGCGCTACAGGCGATTCCCAAACGTAGGAGAGGTGATATCCTCTCAAACCTTAGAAGGTATACTAGATACCTTAAACGGAGGAGAGATGGCCAGTCTCTAACTTAGGAGAATCACGTCCCTGGCTTCAAGCATCCAGGGTCAGTTATCTGCTTTCATTCAAGTATCTCAACCAAAGGAATTAGTAACTTCTAAAAATAAAAAAAACAGATAAAACCATCACATAAAAACATAATAAAGATAATTTGATAAGTTTGTTAGTTAGAGGACATACCCGGCATGCAGCATCCTAGGTACCACATTTACATCAAATAAGCTTTCAAGTGGATTGCATTCCAGGGTCTTGGCAATAACTCACCATCCATGTTTGCAAGCCAATATGCCCCATTTCCTGCCTCAGATTCGATCAAGTAGGGACCTTCTCACTTAGGGGCCAACTTACCATCCCCTAGATTCGTCGTATTCTGGAATGCCTTCCTCAGGACTAAGTCTCCGACCCTGAATCTTCGAATCCTCACATGTTTGTTGTAGCTTTTAGAAATCCTCTGTTGATATCCAGCCATCCTCCAGGCGGCTTTCTCTCGCAGCTCATCCACGGTATCGAGGTCATCAGCCAGGGATTTGTCATTCGCATCCTGGGTCTGGCTGATGACCCTGAATGTTGGGACAACCACTTCTGTTGGAATGACTGCTTCCGTGCCAAAAACCAAGGAAAAAGGAGTTTGGCCCGTGGCATTCTTGGACGTAATCTTATCAGCCCATAGTGCCAGTGGTAATTCCTCTGCCCATTTCCCTTTTTTTTTCTTTTTGAGCCTTTTCTTCAAGTTGTTGATGATGATTTTGTTGCTAGATTCCGCCTGGCCATTAGCCTGAGGGAGTACTGGTGTAGAATTATCATTTTTATCCCCCAACTGTCACAAAATCCAGTAGTCCTTTTTCTAACGAATTGGGACCCGTTGTCACACACTATTTGTAACATCCCCAAATTTTTATTTATAATAAAATAAATATATGTGGCGAAATTATTAGAAGTAATTAAATTGTTTAGTTGAAATTGTGTATTTGATCGGTTAACTTGAAAGTTGGTTGCTAAGCTGTTAAATAAAAGATTTAGGAGGGGGCTAAATAGTAAAATCCCATCTTTGGGTGGGTTATAACTAATTAATGTAAATAGAGGGGTTGAACTGAAATAGGGGTGATAAAACAAGTCTGGGTAATCCCAGACTCATTCTCACGATCGCAGGGAGAGGAGGGTACGCAAGTGCTCACAAACCCTAATCTCTTATAGCGAAAACTTGGTGAAATTGAGAACAAATCTGCAAAGGAGGTTAAAATTCGTGATATAGGAAGCATAGGGGGCTCGAAATTGTCCCCATTCTCTTGTTCCTTGGCCAAGTAAGTTGTCTAGTTCTCACCTTGAGTTGGGAAGTGTTGATAGATGAAATTGATAGTTAATTTTAGTGCTATGTTGTCTGAATTCTGTCATAGAACTCTAGATGAAGGATGCATGTTAGCAATTTCTTATAGGTTAAGGAAATTGAAGTGGGGGGTGAGGTGTTACCTCACTAAAATCGTAACCCATGGGGGGTGATGGGTTGGAATTCTTTAATTGCTTTCTGTAAATGAGTATTGAATGTTAGAATTATGTAAGTGCTCGACTATGATTGTGTGATCGGATTTATGATAAATTAATCATCTTTAGTGTGAATTATGTATTGTATGAAAGTAAGAATATTTAACATTAGCAATGCATATCAAGTGTTCGCTGTAATGTTGAATGAACTATACTATTAGTAATGAAGGTTGAAGATGAACTTGAATATGTGCTAATGTAGTAGTAATCATTTGGGCGTGGGTATCCATAGTTGGGTATAATCCATGTATGTAAGATAGGTGAGTTGACTATGGAACCTTGTTGTACGTTAGGTGTTTAATAAGTTACCTACCATATGCACAAACTGTGAATTGATATGTTGGTGAGCCAAACTATGTCAAAAGCATGATGATGTAATGAGTTTATTATGTCGTGTACTAAATTGTCACAAATCTTCAGGTGTGGAAAGTGAAGGTGCAGGTTCAAGCAAAGGCAAGGGAAAAGCTTAACCAGGTAACACAAGTTGTTCTAATTCAATCATATCACATTATAGTTGTTCAAATTACAATTTCTATAAGGTTACTAGTGTGGAGACTTCCTCTATGGACCCAATGGGGTGGGAACCTCATTGTTTTAGACGTAAATTTGGTACTAGGAATGTTGAGATAAGGTTTGAATATCCTATACTAAAAGTTGTTCTTGGTAGTGGTAGAGAATTGTCATACACCGTTGAATTCTCATAGTTGGGATCCTTGATCCGAAATTAATGTTGTTGCACAAGGTTGTACGGGTGATGAGAACACCCTATAGGCCAAATGATAAGTTAGGATATATATATATATATATAAATACATATATATGCACATATCCCAGTGATGTAACTATGCTATTAGGATTTCTTGATGAACCTTGCATAGCTAGAAACTTCAATAGGTGTGGATTTGCTAATAGGACCAATATGGGGGTAATGGCCCTCGGATTAAATGAGGTGTATGTCTTGAATATGGTATATGGTGATTGTAATAGTATGATAAGTGCAGGTTATGGTTGCTTAGTTGGAGCCATGGCAATTCAAGACATAAATGGCTTAACGGGTCAACGGGTTGGGCAAGAAGCGGAAATGCGTAAAATTTAACCTTGAAGTTGCAATTCTCAAATTAGATGATGAATTGTGAATATTTGGGCCTTTTGGGACATGAAAAAGTCGTATTATATGAAAAGGTTGGAGTTGGTAAAAATATGGAAAAACTGAAATCACTGAAAATTTGTCTAAGTATGGAATAAGGTAAATTTTCGGCTGGGCTCTGGAAATCCTGCTCCAGGCGTATTTCCTGGAGGATCAGGTTGTCCAAGCGATACGCTTGGCGGGTCGCGATACGCCAGAGACCCATCGCGATACGCGAGGGGTAGCTTCGTCCATATTGTTGAGTTTTTACTTCTTGAATGTGATACACTATATAATTAGCTGTAATTGTTATTAATTTAGTCCATAAAGATTAATGTGTTACTGGTCTTGTGGTAGGTAATGTTATTGGAAGTTCAAGTTGGTGATCAAGCCATGCTATGAAGAACCGAACACTCAAGAACGATTAGGGGCTGTTTATTTTGTGAAAAGAATTCCTCTTTTGAATATTATCAAATCTAAAGGTGTCCTATGTGACCACTAATACTTTAACTAAACTTTTGTACATGTATTTCGGGAAGTTCGGTGGTAGTTAAACGTTATTTTACTGGGACCTAATGTATGAACGTTATCTTTTGTAAAGAAATGGGTATGGGTGTTACAACTTGGTATCAGAGCCATGGTTTGAGGGATTCAAGTGTTGGCAAGAACATTTGAACTCAAACCACGTGCTCAGGGGTAGAAATGGTGTTCGGTTCAAGGCTTGATCTCCGTTTAGCAAGGTAAATCTAGAAATAGTCAAAATGGAATAGTATAACGTTGATGTATGCTTAGTTGTGTAATTCGGCAAAGCATGATATCCCAAGGTTGACACCACCTACTTGAAGAATCAAGTTGGGGGGGGGGGGGGATAAAGTAGTGTTGAATCGTTGTAACCAATCCTACTTGAAGCAATCAAGTAGGATCGGTAAATGAAGTAGCAAAGTTGTTAGTTGATGTGAAACATCCTACTAGAAGTAACCTTGTAGGATAGGTAGTTGAATCATTAAAGTTGTTAATTGTTGTAAATGTTGCTAATTCACCTTTCAAAATTTCAATGTCATGGTGAATGAAGAGGATAACGCCGGAGCTCTCCCGGCTGCCACAGTTGAAGAAATCCAGAAAAGGGTTTCTGATGAAGTTGAGAAGGTAGTAGATACTGCCATGCAGGTCAATATGGACCACTTGGAAAGTACTCTGCTAGAAGTAATCGATAGAAAGATGGATGAGTTGAAGAACAGTATCAAGGGGGAAGAAGGAACTACTAAAGATAAAGGAAGATGTTCTTACAAAGATTTTATGGCTTGCAAACCCCCTATCTATATGGGGGAGATGAAGCCAATCATTTGTCATAGGTGGATTCTGGATATTGAGGCTGTATTTGAAAGGAGTCATTGTGACACGGCAGACCAAGTTATGTATGCAACTGGACTACAAAGGTCGCGGGCCAAAGACTGGTGGGATATGATTAAGGTTGAAAAGGGCAAGGAAGCTGTAGGGGCCATGACATGGGAGGAGTTCAAAATTCCTTTTATGGAGCATCATAGCCCCCAATCGGAGATAGATAATTTGCAGGAGGAGTTGTCTACCTTCCATCAGAAGGAGGGGCAACCAATTGATGAAGTTGTGGGCTATTTCTTCGATCGAGTAAAGTTTTGTGATGCACTATGAAAGGTTGAAGATCCATCAGTTTAATAACATATTGCATAAAGACTATCGAGAATTCATAGCAGCCGCCCGATGCCATACACTTGAAGAGGTAATCAATGCCGCCCGTGACCGGGAGCATGAGTTGAAGAAACAAGTGGACAGGGGGGAAAACGAAGAGCCGAGGGTAGTTCGACTTCCTTTAAGAAGCAGAAGACAGCCGAACCCCTCAAGAGATCAGAAGATAAGAGTGGTGGAACCCTAAGGTGCAAGCATTGTGGTCGCTTGCATAAAGGTGAATGTTATTTGAAGAATAAACCTTGTTACAATTGTGGGAAGATAGGGCATGGGGTGGCTCAATGCCCCAGCCCTACTAGTTTGTGTTATGGGTGCGGAAAACCGGGGCACCGCAAAAGTGAATGCCCAAACCAGAATCAGGGAGCGGGCCAAAGTGGGGCAAAAGTGGAAATTCCCAAGGCTAGGGGTCGAGCTTTCCAATTGACTATGGACGCCGCAAAAACAGAAAAAGGGGTTGTTGCAGGTACTTTCCTTGTAAATTCTATCCCCCCTTATGTGTTGTTTGATACTGGTGTGAGCAGATTGTTTGTTTCATTCGATTTTGCCCGACACCCTTCTTTTGTTACTAATAAGTTGTCAAATCCTCTAGAGGTAGAAATAGCGGATAGTAAAAGCCTTTTCGTCTTTGATATATGCCGTGATTGTAAAATTTCCATCGAGGATGAGGATTACCAAGTCGATCTTATCCCTATCTCTATGAAAGAATTTAAAGTTGTGTTGGGAACGGACTGGCTATCCAGATTTCATGCTACCGTGGATTGTAACCGTAAGGTGATACATTTAATTTCACCTAACGGAAAACAAGTTGATATCCAAGGAGAAAGAGATGTGAGCCTTATTTTGTGTACCATGGTCGAGGCGAATAAATATATCCAACATGGATGTAAATCCTATCTTACGTATGTGGTGGACGTGGATGCGGGGTGTGGAAAGGTTCGCGATGTGCCGGTTGTGAAGGAGTATGAAGATGTATTTCCTGAAAACTTACCGGAACTACCGCCAGACAGGGAGGTAGAATTCAGAATATATCTAAAGCCCGGGGCTGAACCTGTTGCAAAAGCGCCTTATCGTCTGGCCCCGTCAGAGTTGCAGGAGCTGATGAAACAACTACAGGAACTACTAGAGTTGGGATTTATTCGGCCGAGTGTTTCTCCGTGGGGTGCACCGGTGTTGTTCTTTAAAAAGAAGGATGGAAGTCTTCGAATGTGTATAGACTATCGGGAATTGAACAAGTTGACGATAAAGAACAAGTATCCTTTACCAAGGATAGATGATTTTTCGACCAACTGTAGGGGGCTAAGTGGTTTTCAAAGATTGACTTGAGATCAGGTTATCACCAGTGAAGATTCGTGGTGAAGACATCCCGAAGACGGCGTTCCGTACTCGTTATGGACACTATGAATTCCTGGTGATGTCATTTGGATTAACAAATGCACCAGCGGCCTTCATGGATCTCATGAACCACGTGTGCAGACCCATGTTAGACCGGTCAGTAATAGTGTTTATTGACGATATTCTAGTCTATTCCAAGACTGAAGAGGAGCATGCCTATCATTTGCGCGAAGTGCTAGAAATGTTGCGAAGAGAGAAGTTGTATGCTAAATTCTCCAAGTGTGCCTTTTGGTTGCAAGAGGTACAATTTCTGGGCCATGTGGTTAGTTCGAAGGGGGTCATGGTGGATCCCTCCAAAATTGAGGCGGTGACTAAGTGGAGAACACCTAGAAACCCAACAGAAATTAGAAGCTTCTTGGGACTAGCGGGGTATTACCGGCGGTTCATCCAGGATTTCTCTAAGATAGCAGTGCCTTTAACAAAGTTAACGAAGAAAGATGTTAAATTTGAGTGGAAGGAAGACCAAGAGAGGGCATTTCAAACTCTCAAATAAAAGTTGACTCAAGCTCCGGCGTTGACATTACCGGATGGAATTGAAGACATGGTAGTTTATTCGGACGCATCGTACCTTGGCCTCGGGGGGGGGGGGGTGCTTATGCAACGGGGAAAGGTGGTTGCTTATGCATCACGGCAGTTGAAGACCCAGGAAGCCAATTATCCAACCCATGATTTGGAGTTGGCCGCTGTGCTATTTTCTCTCAAGATTTGGAGGCACTATCTATATGGGGTGAAATGGGATATCTTTACGGATCATAAGAGCCTAAAGTACTTTTTCTACCAGAAAGAGTTGAATATGAGGCAACGGAGGTGGTTGGAACTTATTAAGGATTATGATTGCGAAATTCATTACCATCCTGGTAAGGCGAACGTGGTCGCGGACGCCCTTAGTAGAAAGGGGGACTATACTCCCATTAAAGTGGCATCCATGAGACTGGTAGTGACTTTGAGTATACTTGATTCTATCAAGCGTGCTCAAGAAGAAGCAGGAGAAGACCAAAATGTGAAGAAAGAGCGAATTAAAGGTGCTGTTAAAGATTTGGTGGAAGATGATAATGGGCTCAAGTACCGGTTTGGCAGATTATGGATTCCTAACACCTGCGGTGTTAAAGAACTATTATTGAATGAGGCCCATAAATCCCGTTACTCTATTCATCTGGGCGCCACGAAAATGTATCGTGACCTGAAAAATGGCTACTGGTGGCCTGGAATGAAAAGGGATATTGAGAAGTATGTAGCAAAATGTTTGACGTGTGCCCAGGTCAAGGCGGAGCACCAGAAACCATATGGGTTGTTGCAACCACTAGAAATACCCGTATGGAAGTGGGAACATATTACGATGGATCTAATCACAAAGTTACCAAAAACAACAAGTAGACATGATTCGATACTGGTGGCAGTGGATAGGTTGACTAAGAGTGCTCATTCCATACCTATTATGGAGTCTTACTCTTCGGAGCAATTGGCCAAAGTTTATGTTAAGCACATTGTGTCGTTGCATGGCATTCCGGTATCCATAGTGTCTGATCGAGATACTCGGTTTACCTCAAGGTTTTGGCAAGAATTTCAGCGAGGTATGGGTACTAAAGTCTTGTTGAGTACCGCTTACCATCCACAAACGGATGGACAAAGCGAAAGAACAATCCAAACTCTCGAGGACATGCTGAGATCATGTACTTTGGACTTCGGGGGAAAGTGGGATGATCATTTACCTTTGATAGAATTCGCATACAACAACAGTTACCATTCTAGTATAGGAATGGCCCCCTTTGAAATGTTATATGGCAGAAAGTGTCGAACACCAATATGTTGGGGCGAAGTGGGTCAACGTGAGCTTGCCCACAAGGATGTTGTCCGGGTTACTAATGAAAGACTCGACCAAATTCGGGCCCGGTTGAAGGCTGCCCAAGATAGCCAAAAATCATATGCTGACAAGAGAAGAAGACCAATTGAGTTTCAGGAAGGGGATTTCGTGATGTTAAAAGTGTCACCTTGGAAGGTGGTGATCAGGTTCCGCAAACGGGGGAAGTTGAGTCCTTGTTTTATAGGTCCCTTTAAAATCATTGAGAAGGTGGGTCAGGTGGCCTACCGGTTAGAACTACCAGAAGAGCTTCATGCAAGGTATCCATAACACTTTCCATGTATCATACTTAAGAAAGTGTTTAGCTGATGAGACCACTTTTGTACCGTTGGATGATATTGTGGTGGACGACAAATTGAACTATGTTGAAAGACCCGTTGCTATTTTGGACCGAAAAACAAGCAACTTAGAAGTGGAAGAGAGGTGAAACAAGTAATGGTTCAATGGGAGCATCGAAAGGGCTCCGACACCACATGGGAATCAGAAGATGAAATGAGAAGCTTCTACCCTCATCTATTCGGGTAAGTATCTAGTTTCGAGGACGAAACTCCCTTAAGGGGGTGGAGTTGTAACATCCCCAAATTTTTATTTATAATAAAATAAATATATTTGGCGAAATTATTAGAAGTAATTAAATTGTTTAGTTGAAATTGTGTATTTGATCGGTTAACTTGAAAGTTGGTTGCTAAGCTGTTAAATAAAAGATTTAGGAAGGGGCTAAATAGTAAAATCCCATCTTTGGGTGGGTTATAACTAATTAATGTAAATAGAGGGGTTGAACTGAAAAAGGGGTGATAAAACAAGTCTGGGTAATCCCAGACTCATTCTCACGATCGCAGGGAGAGGAGGGTACGCAAGTGCTCACAAACCCTAATCTCTTATAGCAAAATCTTGGTGAAATTGAGAACAAATCTGCAAAGGAGGTTAAAATTCGTGATATAGGAAGCATAGGGGGCTCGAAATTGTCCCCATTCTCTTGTTCCTTGGCCAAGTAAGTTGTCTAGTTCTCACCTTGAGTTGGGAAGTGTTGATAGATGAAATTGATGGTTAATTTTACGCTATGTTGTCTGAATTCTGTCATAGAACTCTAGATGAAGGATGCATGTTAGCAATTTCTTATAGGTTAAGGAGATTGAAGTGGGGGGGGGGGGGGTGAGGTGTTACCTCACTAAAATCGTAACCCATGGGGGGTGATGGGTGGGAATTCTTTAATTGCTTTCTGTAAATGATTATTGAATGTTAGAATTATGTAAGTGCTCGACTATGATTGTGTGATCGGATTTATGATAAATTAATCATCTTTAGTGTGAATTATGTATTGTATGAAAGTAAGAATATTTAACATTAGCAATGCATATCAAATGTTCGCTGTAATGTTGAAAGAACTATACTATTAGTAATGAAGGTTGAAGATGAACTTGAATATGTGCTAATGTAGTAGTAATCATTTGGGCGTGGGTATCCATAGTTGGGTATAATCCATGTATGTAAGATAGGTGAGTTGACTATGGAACCTTGTTGTACGTTAGGTGTTTAATAAGTTACCTACCTTATGCATAAACTGTGAATTGATATGTTGGTGAGCCAAACTATGTCAAAAGCATGATGATGTAATGAGTTTATTATGTCGTGTACTAAATTGTCACAAATCTTCAGGTGAGGAAGGTGAAGGTGCAGGTTCAAGCAAAGGCAAGGGAAAAGCTTAACTAGGTAACACAAGTTGTTCTAATTCAATCATATCACATTATAGTTGTCCAAATTACAATAACTATAAGGTTACTAGTGTGGAGACTTCCTCTATGGACCCAATGGGGTGGGAACCTCATTGTTCTAGACGTAAATTTGGTACTAGGAATGTTGAAATAAGGATTGAATATCCTATACTAAAAGTTGTTCTTGGTAGTGGTAGAGAATTGTCATACACCGTTGAATTCTCATAGTTGGGATCCTTGATCCGAAATTAATGTTGTTGCACAAGGTTGTACGGGTGATGAGAACACCCTATAGGCCAAATGATAAGTTAGGATATATATATATATATATATATATATATATATATAAATACATATATATGCACATATCCCAGTGATGTAACTATGCTATTAGGATTTCTTGATGAACCTTGCATAGCTAGAAACTTCAATAGGTGTGGATTTGCTAATAGGACCAATATGGGGTAATGGCCATCGAATTAAATGAGGTGTATGTCTTGAATATGGTATATGGTGATTGTAATAGTATGATAAGTGCAGGTTATGGTTGCTTAGTTGGAGCCATGGCAATTCAAGACATAAATGGCTTAACGGGTCAACGGGTTGGGCAAGAAGCGGAAATGCTTAAATTCTAACCTTGAAGCAGCAATTCTGAAATTAGATGATGAATTGTGAATATTTAGGCCTTTTGGGACATGAAAAGTCGTATTATATGAAAAAGGTCGGAGTTGGTAAAAATATGGAAAAACTGAAATCACTGAAAATTTGTCTAAGTATGGAATAAGGTAAATTTTCGGCTGGGCTCTGGAAATCCTGCTCCAGGCGTATCTCCTGGAGGATCAGGTTGTCCAAGCGATACGCTTGGCGGGCCGCGATACGCCAGAGACCCCTCGCGATACGTGAGGGGTAGCTTCGTCCATCTTGTTGAGTTTTTACTTCTTGAATGTGATACACTATACAATTAGCTGTAATTGTTATTAATTTAGTCCATAAAGATTAATGTGTTACTGGTCTTGTGGTAGGTAATGTTATTGGAAGTTCAAGTTGGTGATCAAGCCATGCTATGAAGAACCGAACACTCAAGAACGATTAGGGGCTGTTTATTTTGTGAAAAGAATTCCTCTTTTGAATATTATCAAAATTTAAAGGTGTCCTATGTGACCACTAATACTTTAACTAAACTTTTGTACATGTATTTCGGGAAGTTCGATGGTAGTTAAACGTTATTTTACTGGGACCTAATGTATGAACGTTATCTTTTGTAAAGAAATGGGTATGGGTGTTACACTATTTCAGAGGGTATGCCAAATCTCGTGATGATATTTCTCTTGATGAATGAAATAACCTCCTTTTCTCTGACTTAGACATATGCCCCGGCCTCTATTCATTTTGAGAAGTAATCAGTGATGTGTTCGGAACGACTCTAAAAATACTATAAAAACCTAGACCTAAACCTAGACCTAGACACACCTAATTTTACCGAAAATACCTAAACTAGACCGAACCCTAGGGCAAGTGTACCTGTCGGGTTATAGTAAAGCTAAGGCAAGACCGGGAATATTGAACCCTAGAGACACTCTATAAACAAAATTAAACTTAGACCTAGAAAATGGAAATACTGAGGAATTTGATTTGGTTTTTGGATTGAATTAAGATTTAACTAACTTAACTAAACAATGAGCCAACAAACGAAAGCAGGAAAACCTTTGGGAGAATCAGAAAAGGGAAGAGTATCACCTAGACCTGAAATCCTACTTAATACCTGCAACCTCACTCAGCTTTGATTGATCTGATGGTGACTAGTTCACCTTTTAAGTCCTTCCTAGTTAACACTTCTAACGCCCGAACAGGAGTTCACCTTTTAGGCACTTCCTACCTCAACTAAACCTAGCCACCCTCGAACCTAATCTAAGGCACCCTAGACTAGCAGGAGCTACCAACAACTACCATGACCGACACGGAATAACAAGCTAATCAAACCCCTAGGACACTGTTTTGGCTAAAAATTACTTAAGTTAAATTAGCAAAGTTTGAACCAAATTTGAATGTGAGGTTAGGTGTCTAATATTCAGATATGAAAATAGCTTGAAATAATCCTGGGACAATTACAGAATTCCAGGGACAAATCACTAGAATCCTGGGTAAAGACTTAGATTTGTTTATGAAATCAGTTGAGAAACTTAGCAACACAAACGAATACTCAAAAGTAGGCAAGAACACCGAGATTTGACTAGGGAAAAGCCCTTAGCCCTTAGATGTCTCTAAGGCGCCGCCGGCATAAAAACCCCGGGTAGCGATAACACACGCTACCAATTTATTGATCACCGAAAAGTATTGTTTACAATGAGTTTGCCGAGAATTTAGTACGAGAATACAGTGAGTAAAGCTCGAATGAGCCGAAAAAAGAAAGACTAAGTGTCCTATTTATATGCTAGGTCTTCAACCGTTTCTCCGATATTCCAGGGATCCTCTCTTCAACGTCTCTTTCCGTTATTTGACCGAGTTTACAGCTAACAACCTTTGACCACGTGCTAAATAAGTCTTCTCCTTGCTTCAAGTGACCGTTAGAAGACTTTGTCAACCTATCCTTGATCAAATAAAGACAACGAAGCAATTAGTAACAATGCCCTAGCATGCAGGGTCATTTCCACATGCTGGGTCATTATAGTAACAAGGGTAGCCCTGGATTAGATGATATAATATGCAAAACAAAGTAAAAGCAAACTTCCCTATCTGGTATTAACATCCTGGGTCTCGTACACTACCTGTCAACATCCAGGGTCATACAATTCCAAGGTCATACCTGCTCCGTGTCCATCCAGGGTTACTTTGTAATCTTACCTGTACTCTGGATTATTAACCGAGAATTCGGGGTATAACAATTGCCCCCAAATTTTCGCAAGTGGATAAGAACTTACAGCTGTGAAAATTTGAAATTTCGGGTCACATCACCCATCATCTTTAATCGTGGCCGTTAAACCTGCATCCATGACGCCACGTCTCAGGAGATTTCGCTTCACCTCTGTAACTTCCCACTCTCCTTAAATACTACCCTTAACCTCTCCTTTCTTCACATAAACTTTTCGAGAGCAAGGGTTTTCATTCGACGATTCCAACTTCCGATTTCCTTCATTCAGGTAAATTTTCCAATCTTGCTTTCTTCTTCGTTAGCTCCGACCATGACCCGTAAGAAAATACGAGCAGAGACGACGGCTGAGGAGACTGGAATCGAGGATTTCCTCGATCAGTTTTACTTGCAAAGCCGAGCGCTCGAAGCTTGTACCTTCACCGATGATGACATAGCTGCATTGTTGTCGTCGGGCCTTTTCCCGGAATCCGCAGAGATCCGACCCTTCGACAAAAGGGTTCGATCAGACTTCTGCTCAAAGACTTGGGTCTGCTTTCCATTTACTCCTTTCTCCATGGGTCTTTCTTACCCTTTCTCCGGCCTCCTGGTCGAATTTTTCAAGGCCACCGGTCTTGCCTATGCCCAAACCCTACCTATCATTTGGAGGATCTTGGGTACCATCGATCGGCTGAACAATGAGTTAGATTCCCTGGTTGGTCTGCCTGAGCTGGCCCTGGGTTACGAACTCAAATCCCACGGCAACAATCGATTTCTGTTCAAGGCCCTGAGCAAAGAGGTTCAGATGATTCCTCGGGCTTCCTTTTTTGAGGAATGGAAAGGGAAATTTTTCTTTGTCAAGAGGTCCACAATTCCAGGAGGGATGAGCCTTCCAGTTAGATGGAGAGTAGATGGTAGGTTTTTACCTGCATTAGGGATTAGGATTTTATTCTATTCAAATACTGACCTTGGATTTTTGTTCTGCAGTTCCTAGCTTAAGCTCCATTGGACCTGCAAATCCTGGGACGTTCGAGAGATTCGAAGCTTTCCTCAGCATCAACGAAGTGGACCGAGAATTCAGGACAGACCTCCACCAAGCTGCTTCATCCACCTCCCACAGCATGTCAAGTTGTAAGTATCTTGGCACTCTGCCTTTCGGACCTAGGATTTTCTCTGGATTCTGTTAATTTCTTATGTTTTTTCAGCTGCTGCCACTCCTGTCAACCTGGAAAACATTGATCTGGACGACTTTCTGCTAGGTGACTCCGAGCAAGACCTGCAAGTCATTACCTCTGTGAAGACCGAACCTATGACGGCTCCCAAAGCTCCTCCTTCCAGGACTTCTGGTACTAAGCGCAAGACCAGGGCCACTGCCACTGCTTCTGCTCCCGTTGTGCAATCTCTGGAGAACCTGGATGCCGCCGAGCTCCGTGCCCATGCCGAGGCCTCTTCCCGTCAAGTAAGTTAATCCTGGGTATCCCTGAATTTTCTACACGATAAAAAATTCAAGGTCATAATTGTTAATAACATTACCTTCTCTTGCAGATTGCTAGCCGATTCGTGGAGATGGTCTGGGCCGCTGAGAAGCGAGCCCAGGATGCTGAGGCTGCTGCTAAGAAGGAGGTTACTGCCCTGACCAAGGAGCTGAACTCGCTCAGGATAGTGGCCAACAAGAACCTGGGTCTAGTGCATGATCTTGAGAAGAAGGCAGTGGAGGCACGGGCTGCGCATGAGTCTGCCTTAGCCGCTAAGGGCGATGAAGGCAAGCTCATCGCTCGTATTTCCCTTTTCCAATGCAGGTTGAAAATGGCGAAGGAGGCAAGGGATTTGGGGTTTCAGAACCCCAACTGGGATGTGTCCGACTGGGCAAAGAAACTGCGCAATTTAGGCGCCACCATCCCTGCAGGGTGTGACCCTGAAATCGGCCCTGGATCCAGCAAAAGCACCCCATCCAAGGGCTCTGCTGGCCACGCCATGGATATCGACCAGCCCAAGGGAGGAGAGCAGCCGACCCAGGACCCGAAGGCAGCAGAGAAGGCAGCGGAGGAGAAGGAAGCGAAGGAGGTGCCCCAGGATGAAGCTTGAAGAACAGGGGTCACCTTTTTATGTTTTGTGGTTTATGTTTGTTTGAAAACAATTTTATTTTTATGCATGTGATGGTATACCGGTTGATGTTTCCCGGTTTGTTTTGTTAAAACAATGATCCACCCCTGGATGTGATATCCAGGGTCTTTTGACATGTCCCAGCCTGGGACGTCCGGAGCTTTTCCGGGCCCAGGTTGGGGCTTATGAATATAACTGCTTTAACTACATACCTGTGTTTGACACATTTGAATGATATTTGTATGGAATGGTTCTAGGGTTTACCTTAGCAATCCTGGGTTGCCCCCAGGATCTTAGGATTCCTCGTAGCTTTAGCAGATTTGTGAACGTTTCCTGTAATAGGAACATATCGATTAGAATTAACTAGACAGGGAGTTAATTTCCTTCGGCTTTGACCGTTATGACCCTGGATTAAGTCAATAATCCTGGGTCATTAGGTAATCTTTGAACTGTTTCTGGGGTCAGGCCCGAAAATAATTTTAATGTTATTTCTGGGGTCAAGCCCTGTGCCGTACTGGCGAACTGGGGTCAAGCCCGGTGCCGTACTGGCGAAATCTAGGGACCACCTCATGCCGTACCGGCGAACTAGGGTATTGCCTCGGATGTCTTAAGTTGGTACGTTAGCACCAATCCGTCTTGAAAACGCGTTAATCGTTTTAAACCTTGAGGAATCCGCATATGTCCCTGGATTGCAAGGTTGCCACCAATGCTATTAACACGGATGATCTCACAATCCCAGGGTTTCATATTTGGATCAACGTGCGTCTCGGGCGAGGCAAATATTGCCAACGTGCGTCTCGGGCGAGGCGTGATAGCCTATATTCGTATGAAGGACGTATAATCCTTAAACCTTAGGAATGGGTTTAAAATTCACCCATACGGAAGAGAGATGGCCAGTCTCAATACTTAGGAGAAACACGTTTGTTGCATTTGACTTGGAATACCTTGAGTATACTTTGCTCTACATGCCTTGAATCTCCTGCCATTCTCCGTCTTGAGTACCCTGAATCCTGAGACACCCTGGATCTTAGGGGTTTCGTCTTGCAAAACATAGATCTTAGTAACTTCAAAGTATTAAATAACAAATTTAAAGACGAAATATAACATGTAACTAATATCAGTAAATAAATAATGTAAACAAAATATATAAGGAAATAGGTAAATTAAGTGAGAAGAACTGACCTGAATCTCCACTGTGAATATTCAAAATAAAACACATACCTGAGTAACTGAATCCTAGGACAGAAGGCCTTACATGAAATATGCTTTGAGGTGTATCGCATTCCAAGGTCTTGGCAATAGGTCTCCTTCCATATTAGCTAGCCAATATGCCCCCTTACCAGCCTCAGAATCAATCAAATAAGGACCTTCCCACTTAGGAGCTAATTTCCCGTCCCCTGGATTTGTTGTGTTCTGGAACGCCTTTCTCAGGACCAGATCTCCTACCCTGAATCTTCTGATCCTTACGTGCTTGTTATAGGTCTTCGAAATTCTTTGCTGATAAGCCGCCATTCTCCAAGCCGCTTGGTCTCTCATCTCATCCAGGGTGTCCAAGTCTTCAACCAAGGACTGATTATTCAAATCCTGGGTCTGACCACTGACCCTGAATGTCGGGATCACCATTTCCGTCGGGATGACTGCTTCTGTGCCAAATACCAGGGAATACGGGGTCTGACCCGTGGCGTTCTTGGAGGTAGTCCTATCTGCCCACAATGCTAAGGGTAACTCCTCTGCCCATTTTCCCTTTTTCTCCTTCAGTCTTTTCTTCAGGTTGTTTATGATGATCTTGTTGCTTGACTCGGCTTGACCATTGGCTTGAGGGTGTACTGGAGTCGACGTTATCATCTTGATGCCCCAGGATTCACAGAATCCTGTGGTCCTACTTCCAATAAATTGAGAGCCATTATCACAGACGATCTCAGATGGTACTCCAAACCTTGTCAATATGTTCCTTTTAATGAAGGATATGACCTCTTTTTCCCTGACTTGAACGTATGCTTCGGCTTCAATCCATTTTGAGAAGTAATCTGTCATTGCTAACATGAATACCTTTCCTCCAGGGGCTTTGGGTAGCTTACCAACAATGTCCTTCCCCCACTTCCTGAAGGGCCAGGATGCTGGAATTGGGTATAGAGGTTCTGCAGGCTGGTGAGGCACATTGGCGTGTCTTTGACATGCGTCACATTTCTGAGAGAAATCCTGGGTATCTTTTCTCATTGTTGGCCAATAGTACCCTGTTCTTAGAATTTTGGACATCAGGGACCTGCCCCCTGCATGATTTCCACAGTCACCTTCATGGATATCTTTAAGCACTTCCTGGGCCTCGTCCTTCTCCAAGCATCTTAAATACGTACCTGCGAAAGATTTTTTATATAGTATATCTTTGATAATTACATACCTGGCTATTCTTATCCTGAATGCACGGGCGTCTTTCTCGGTTTCTGGTATGGTACCATCCTGCAAATATTGAATAATCGGCCTAGTCCAGGACTCCTTAGTAGAATCCTGGGTACTGGACACCAGGGTCTCACCTGCTATGTCAGAATCCTGGGAATCCATACCTTGGTCTATGGCCGGTGTTAGTATGTGAATAATAGGAATATTAGTATCTTCAAGTGCTTTGAATGCTGAACCTAAGTTTGCTAGTGCATCTGCTTCAGCATTCTCTTCCCTTGGAACTTGTTGAATATTAAAATTTTGAAAATCCTGGGACATTCGTTTTACCACTTCCAAGTACTTGACTAACTTCTCTCCCTTAGCTGCATAAGAGCCATTAAAATGGTTAGCTAAAAGAAGAGAGTCTACATATACCTGAATGTGTTGAATTCCCAGGTGTAATGCTAGGTGTAACCCAGCAATTAGGGCTTCATATTCAGCTTCATTGTTAGTTGCTTGAAATCCGCATCTAACAGCCTGGGGTATCATGTCCCCCTGTGGCGATTTCAGTACTATTCCAAGGCCTGTCCCCCTGATATTTGATGCTCCATCAGTGAACAAGGTCCAGCACCCTGAAATTTCCTCTTGTTGAAGCTGCTGCAATTCATGGTCTGCTTCTTGTTGTATGTCGGTACTGAAATCAGCCACAAAATCAGCTAGAGCCTGAGATTTTATAGCTGTTCTGGCCTCGTAGATCAGATCATATGCGCTGAGCTTCACCGACCACTTAGCCATTCGACCTGACATTTCTGGTTTTCGCAAAACAGACTTTATAGGATAGTTAGTTCTAACGTGAATTGTATGAATTTCGAAATAATGTCTAAGTTTAGTGGATGCCATACATAGGGCTAATATGAGTTTTTCAAGGTGCGAGTACCTGGATTCAGCATCAAGCAAACTTTTACTTACATAATATATAGGGTGTTGCTGACCTTCTGCATCCTTGGTCAGGACTGCACTTACCGTGTTTCTAGACACCGCCAAATACAGGGACAGGGGTTCCCCTGGATTAGGCTTCATTAACAAGGGTGCCGTGGATAAGTATACCTTCAAATCCTGGAAAGCTTTCTCATGTTGCTCCTTCCATTCGAATTTCTTGTTTTTCCTCAGGATATCATAAAATTCCCTGCATCTTTCCGAGGATTTCGATATAAATCTGTTAAGGGCAGCGATTCTACCTGTAAGCCTTTGAACTTCCTTGGTGCTGGTTGGTGATTTCAGGTCGGCAATTGCCCTTATCTGTTCTGGACTTGCCTCAATTCCTCTTTTGGTCACCATGTATCCCAGGAATTTACCTGCTCCAACTCCAAAGTGGCATTTCTCCGGGTTCAGCTTCATGTTGTATTTATCCAAGATATCAAAGGAATCCCTGACATCTTGGACATGGTTATTGGTGACCCTGGATTTGACCACCATATCATCGGTATAGACCTCCATTGTGTCCCCCAGCTTCTCTTTGAACATCATGTTGACCAACCTCTGATATGTTGCCCCTGCATTTTTCAATCCAAAAGGCATAACTATGTAACAATATATACCTGTCGGTGTTATGAATGCTGTGTCTTCCTGATCCTGGGGTTCCATCTGAATTTGCTGAAATCCTGAAGTTGCATCCATGAAAGTCAGCATTTCATGGCCTGCCGTTGCATCAACCATGGAGTCTATGTGAGGTAAGGGGAATGGATCTTTTGGGCATGCACGGTTCAGGTCCGTGTAATCCACGCATACCCTCCATTTGCCATTCTTTTTTCCCACCACCACCACATTAGCCAGCCACCTGGGAAACTTGACCTCTCTTATCATCCCTGCTTTTAGTAATCTGTCCACTTCCTCTTGGATTATGACGTTCTTCTCCGGCGCAAACTTCCTTCTCTTTTGATGTATTGGCCTGAAAGAATTATCAATTCCAAGTTTATGTGTAATAATAGATTTGGAAATACCTGTCATATCGCTATGAGACCAGGCGAAGGTTGACATTCTGGTCCTGAGTAGATTCACTAGTTGCTCTTCTATCGGCCCTGGAATATTCGTCCCAATATAGACCTTTTTCCCTGGATTTGAGGGATCTAGTTCAATAGCTTTAACGTCCTGTTCCCTTGCTTCCAAGGTTTCCCGGGCCTTCTTCTTTAATTGCTATGCTTGCCTTGGTTTAGATGATATCTTCATCGCCGTGGTGTAACATTCTTTAGCTTCTTGCTGATCGCTGTTGATTGTGATCACACCCCAAGATGTCGGTATCTTCACACATTGATGATATGTCGAGGGTACAGCCCTGTTATCATGAATCCAGGGTCTACCCAGGATTACATTGTACCCCGATGGTGCGTCCATCACACAGAAGCGCTGGACCGAATTGAGTCCCTCTACATAGACTGGAAGCTTTACTTCTCCCAGAGTGTTCTTCGTTTCACCACTGAAACCCACAAGTACCGTGGATTTCGAGATGATCTCTGTGTGCGGGATTCCCATCTTGTTCAAGGCTTCTAATTGGATTATGTTTACTGAGCTTCCTCCATCAATCAGAATCCTTTTCACGACGATGTTGGCGATATGAAGAGTTATCACTAGCCCATCGTGATGAGGGTCTATGATGTTGTGTCTATCATCTTCTCCAAATGTAATCTCTTTGAGATCTGGTTGAATGGAGCTCTTCCTGGGTCTTCCGTCCCTGTCTGATTTCGATTCCTTGGCGTGTCTTTTCGCTGCAGAATAAGAAGTACCACAAATATCAGAACCACCAGAAATGAAATGGACTACCTTAGCATCCGGGGGTGGTGATGATGCTCTTTCGGGATGGTCATCGGAACGTCTATAATCCTGGGACCTTGCATCATTGTCCCTGGATTTTGGATTCTGTTCCCTGGATTTGTCCTTCTTCTTTCCCAATAGTTCCTTTAGATAGCCTTTGCTGAGTAGATAACCGATCTCTCTTCGCAGGGCCATGCAATCTTCAGTTTGATGACCAAAGTCTTCGTGGTAGGCACACCATTTGGACTTGTCCTTCCACGTAGAGGGTTTATCGCTCTTTCTGGGCCATCTTGCTTTGTCGCCGAGATCCTGCATAGCATACATCACACCAGAAACATCAGTAGTAAAGCAATAGTCATTAAAAGAAGGATATTCTTCATCGTCCTCATCCTGTTCCACATTGTTCACTCGGCGCTCATCAGGCCTTGAGTAAGGCTTTGATCTCTGTGACCTAGGATGTGTGGATTCTGATTTTCTGCTGGAACCGTTGGATCCTGGGGAGGACTCATTCTTTCCCAGGATTTTCCTATCTTCCTCCAATCTGATGAAGCGGAGAGCCCTGTGACGAACTTCATCCATCTTATGACATGGGTTCATGACTAGATCTTCGTAAAACAACGAGTCCTTGTTTAGTCCCATTTTAAAGGCTTGAACTGCAGTTGCCATATCCATGTTTGGGATTTCCAGAGCTTCTCTGCTGAATCTGCTGACGTAGTTCCTTAAGGTTTCACCTGCATTCTGGGTTACCCTATACAGATCACTTGTTAGTTTTTCGAAACTACGACTACAAGAAAATTGACTGTTAAATAAATTAACTAGTTGTGAAAATGAAGCAATAGAATAGGGAGGAATGTTTAGGAGCCATTTGAGAGCTGCCCCCGTTAAGGTGGACCCAAACCCCTTACATAGGCAGGCCTCCTTAATTTCAGGTGGCATGTGAATAATCTCCATTCTTTCGCGGTATTGCGCCACATGCTCTTCTGGGTCTGTGGTGCCGTCGTAAAGCTTCATACTGGGTGTTTGGAACCTTTTGGGAATTTCTACGTCACAGATCGGTGGAGCAAATCTGGACATCCTATGGCTTGAGGGCCCAACTTCAGGGATTGGCTGCACAACTCCTGGGACACTCGAGATCATTTGCTTGAGTTTTTGGATTTCTCGTTCCACAGATGGGCTTATTCCTGAATCCTGCACAGAATTGTTAGTATTGGAATAGTGGGCGAAAGGTTGAGTAATGTTACCAACATCCTGGGGCATGTTTGTCCCAGGATTAGCGATCGGTTCTCTGATGGTAGTCATTCTGGATAAATCAGCATGGGCCATTTGAGCAGGGAAGGATGTTGATCTCCAGTTCAGTGGTGCGACAGCTTCATGTACCCTGGAATTGGTTCCAGGGGTATCGAAATTCAGAATTCTGGGATCGAGTGGTGATGGCTGAGTCGTCGTGGCTCTGGGTAACTCTGATCTCAAGCTGGTCAATTGAGCCATGAATTCCTTGTTAACCTTCTGTTGGAGTTCCATGTGGCGCTCCAACCTACCGAACGTGGCTAGGATATCAGTGTCAGATATTAAGACAGGGTCTTCTTGGATGTTTTCAATTTCGATTACTTCATGGTTGACTCCAGGTCCGTCACTGCGCGTAGCTGAGGTTGAGGCATTAAACCCTGGAGCCGATGAAGTGACTCCACTTGTCGCAATACTGGTCCTTGGACCCGGTTGGTTAACTCCAGTTGTTGAAGCAGTCACAGCAGAAACAGAGGCATTCGAGGTGTTCATTTGTGTTGACATTTTTTGATAGATTTTGGTAAAAATCAAGTTTAGGACAAATCTGAAAAGAGTTTGACAAAAAATTGACACCAATTGCCCCACGGTGGGCGCCAAATTGTTTTGGCTAAAAATTACTTAAGTTAAATTAGCAAAGTTTGAACCAAATTTGAATGTGAGGTTAGGTGTCTAATATTCAGATATGAAAATAGCTTGAAATAATCCTGGGACAATTACAGAATTCCAGGGACAAATCACTAGAATCCTGGGTAAAGACTTAGATTTGTTTATGAAATCAGTTGAGAAACTTAGCAACACAAACGAATACTCAAAAGTAGGCAAGAACACCGAGATTTGACTAGGGAAAAGCCCTTAGCCCTTAGATGTCTCTAAGGCGCCGCCGGCATAAAAACCCCGGGTAGCGATAACACACGCTACCAATTTATTGATCACCGAAAAGTATTGTTTACAATGAGTTTGCCGAGAATTTAGTACGAGAATACAGTGAGTAAAGCTCGAATGAGCCGAAAAAAGAAAGACTAAGTGTCCTATTTATATGCTAGGTCTTCAACCGTTTCTCCGATATTCCAGGGATCCTCTCTTCAACGTCTCTTTCCGTTATTTGACCGAGTTTACAGCTAACAACCTTTGACCACGTGCTAAATAAGTCTTCTCCTTGCTTCAAGTGACCGTTAGAAGACTTTGTCAACCTATCCTTGATCAAATAAAGACAACGAAGCAATTAGTAACAATGCCCTAGCATGCAGGGTCATTTCCACATGCTGGGTCATTATAGTAACAAGGGTAGCCCTGGATTAGATGATATAATATGACAAAACAAAGTAAAAGCAAACTTCCCTATCTGGTATTAACATCCTGGGTCTCGTACACTACCTGTCAACATCCAGGGTCATACAATTCCAAGGTCATACCTGCTCCGTGTCCATCCAGGGTTACTTTGTAATCTTACCTGTACTCTGGATTATTAACCGAGAATTCGGGGTATAACAGACACTTCCTTTTGAGACAATGCAACCCTAGAATTTAAACCAACCCGATTACCCGTTAAACCTGTACCTTTTGAGTCTCCAATTTAGCAGCACATTGCAATCAAATAACCAATCAACCATTAATGCAATAGTTCAAGGTAACCCTAAACTACACTTTAGCAATTAACCCTAAAGTTAACTACTTTAGATAATCTACCTAAACCGAAAGACATTCACGGGTAAATCATGCATTAACAATCAACTAGCAATCTGTTTTCAACACACACAAGCATCAATCATGGCAATATATGGAATTTAATAGAAGTATAGCATCAATCAACCAACCATTACAAAGAAATGCTGCATCAAGTTAACTCCTTCCACGTAGACTGGTAGCTTCACTTCCCCCAGAGTGTTCTTTGTTTCCCCACTAAAACCCATGAGAACCGTGGATTTAGCGATCACTTCATCCTGGGGTATCCCCATTTTTGTCAGTGTTTCAAGCTGGATAATGTTGACATAGCTGCCCCCATTAATCAAAATCCTTTTTACGAAGTGGTTGGCTATGTAGAGTGTGATCACGAGCCCGTCATGGTGGAGATCAATGACGTTACACCTGTCATCTTCACCGAAGGTGAGATCCTTTACATCCGCTTGTATCGACGCTTTGACAGATCTCTTGGGTATATCTGACTTGGTTTCCCTTGCGTGCCTTTTAGCTGTAGAATAAGAGGTACCGCATATATTAGATCCACCAGAAATGAAATAGATTACCTTTGCATCCGGAGACGGGGATGCTGCCCGCTCAGGATGTCCGCGTGATCTCTCTGCATCCAGGGTCTGGTCAGTGCCCCTGGATTTTGTAGACTGGTCGGCACCCCTGGATCTATCCTTCTTTCTCCCCAATAGTTCTTTCAGGAGGCCTTTGCTCAACAAGTAGCTGATTTCTTTGCGCATAGCTATACAATCCTCGGTTAAATGACCAAAGTCCTCATGGTATGCACACCATATGGACTTATCTTTCCAGGATGCTTGTTTGTTTGTCTTCTTGGGCCACCTTGCCTTGTCCCCCAAGTCCTGCATAGCATTAATCACACCTGCAATGTCAGCAGAAAAACAAAATTCATTGACAGTAGGATACTCTTCGTAATCCTCGTCTTCGCCTTGGTCAACCCTATTAACCCTTGGATTATCGGGTTTGGAATAGGGTTTAGGTCTCTGAGACCTTGGATGTGCTGATTCCGACTTCCTGTTAGAAGACCCATATCCCGGGAGCACGTCAGCTCTTTCCGGTATTTTCTGGTCTTCCTCAAGCCTGATGAATCGCAAGGCCCTATGCCTCACTTCGTCAAGCCTGTGACAGGGGTTCATTACGAGATCTTGATAGAAAGTTGAATCTTTCTTGAGTCCCATCTTGAACGCTTGGACTGCTGTGGCCATATCCAAGTTGGGGATATCCAGGGTCTCTTTGCTAAACCTGTTCACATAATCTTTTATAGATTCATTAGCATTCTGGGTAACCCTGTAAAGATCACTTGTTAGTTTCTCAAAGCTACGACTACAAGAAAATTAATTATTAAACAAGTTAATTAAATGAGAGAAGGATGGAATAGAACAGGGTGGAATACTCAGCAGCCAATTCAGGGCTGAACCCGTGAGTGTCGAACCAAAACCCTTACACAAGCATTGCCTCCTTGATTTCAGGGGCATGTAGATCACCTCCATCCTTTCCATATACTGAGCCACGTGTTCTTCTGGATCTGTTGTGCCGCCGTACAACTTCATGCTGAAATTCTGGAACCTTTTGGGTATCTCCACGTCACATATCGAGGGAGCGAACCTTGAAATCCAGTGACTCGATGGTGCTACTTCATGAATAGGTTGAACTACTCCCGGCACACTCGAGATCATCTCCTTCAATTTCTTGAGTTCCTTTGCCACTGCTAGGCTTACACCTGCATTCTGCACAGATTCGTTAGTACGAGCATTAAGGTTAGGAGTTTCAAGGATGTTACCAGCATTCTGGGTAGTTGTTCCCCCAGGATTCACACCGGAGTCCCTGAATGTAGACATCCTGGGCCTATCGGCCAAGGTAGTATAAGCAGCAAGTGTGGATCTCGGTTCTATTATTCGAACGTCGTCTGCCAAGCTAGACCCATTTCGAGGGCTATCGTACTGTATCCTTCTGTCCTGGACAGGAGATATGGGTGTATGATCCGCCCTACTGATTTCCGACCTTAGTCTGGCTACCTCTCCGTACATATACTGGTTCACTTTCTGCTGTTGCTCCATATATTGTTGTACTGTTGCAAACATTGCAAGGATTTCATCATTGGTAGCCATTACTGGGATCTCTCCAGTGCGTCCTGGTCCTGTGACACCCTGAGTGGTGGTTCTGCTAGTGTTGCGGTTCACAGGGTCAGTTGTTGTCAAGGTGACTCATGGTGGCGGAGGAGGTAGCGCAGTACTGGTTGTAGTGGAGGTTCTTGCAGGGGTAGTCGCATTCGAGGTACTTGGTTGTGTTCCCATTTTTTGATGAATCTTTGTAAAAATCAAGTTAAAGATAAATCTATCAAGAGTTTGGAAAATATTGACACCAATTTCCCCACGGTGGGCGCCAAATTGTTTTGGTCAAAAATTATACAAGTAAATTAAGTAACCAAATTAGTTTGTGAGGTATGGTGCCCTGGATGTAAGTTTTTGGAAATCAAGTTAATTTGTAAGCAAATATCCAAGGTTAGATGAAAATATGTAGAAACACAAACAACAACTTCCCTGATGCAACTAAAGACAGCGAGATTTGAAAGGGGGAAAAGCCCTTAATCCTTGAATGTCTTTAAGGAATGCCAGCATAAAAAACCGCTTCGGCAACGATAACACACGTTGCCTGTTTATTGCACGAAAATAGGTTCGATTACAGAGGTTTGCAGCTGTTTTCTAAGTGAGTGACTGCGAGTACAAGTGAACGAGTGAGAAAAATGAACCCTAAGCTGCCTTTAAATACAAGATAATCCCTAACTATAACTCCGAGATTCTTGGGATTGCCCTTCCAACGAGTTCCGGCCGTTATTTGACCAAGTATGGCGGCGAGTCTTCATTTCCACACGTGTTTCAGCTTTAAAGGAGTCCATATGACCGTTATGCTTTCTTCCGTACCTGACTTGATCACATGGAGTCAAAGAAAGGATTAGTAACATTGCCCTAGCATGCTGGGTATCCGCGCATGCTGGGATCAGATGGTACAGATAAAATAAACCCTGGATTCATTACATCCTGGGACAGTAATTAAGTAAATCAAATAAAAATCCTGGGTCTAGTTACCGAATACGCCTTCCCTTCATGTTCAACATCCAGGGGCATTAACTTCCCGGAGATCATTGGTGAAAAACTAGGTCAAAATTCAGGGTATAACAATTTGTATCTAAGAAACCCAAATGATGGACGACAATCGTATCCCGGTTGATAGACTTTGGGACAGAAGGGGTGCGGTTGCCGATTGGGTGACTGCCAATGGCAGATCGGGAGGTGTGGCCTGCATATGGAACCCCTCTATTTTCCTCGTGTCTGGAGTTGTTAAGGAGGAGAGTTTTCTTATGGTGTCGGGTTTGGTGGTGGGTTTGAACATCGTTAATGTGTATTCACCCCATGGTTTATCGACAAAAAGAAGACTTTAGGAGAAACTGATTGGAATTAGAAGGGGGTTGGAGGAGCTATAGGCGATGTCCGGTGATTATAATGAGGTGGGGGATGAAGACGAGATACTTCGATTGGATTTTCACCCGAGGGTGCTTTGGCGTTCAATGCATTCATTGAGCGGGCTGGCCTATTAGAGTATCATATGGGATGCCTCAGATTTAAGTATTCGCACGGCAACGGCAAAACGTATAGTAAAATTGATTGCATTTTTGTTTGTGATTCGTACAAGAGTAGATGGCCCAGGGCCTCCCTGATGGCTTTGCCCCATTTGTGGTCGGGCCATGCTCCTCTTGTCATTAGGAAATCGGTGGCAGATTTTGGTTTGTGTCCTTTTCGTTTTTTCTCGTAATACCTTAAGCAGCATGGTTTAGATGAGGTGGTGAGGGAGGCGTTGAAGGAGGTGTCGATTGTGGGTTATCCGGATGCTATTTTGTTGGCGAAGCTTAGGGCTGTTAAGGAGGCTATTAAAGTGTGGGTTAAAAAGTACATAATGGAGTTGGATGGGGAAAAAAGTGAAAGGAGATTGGGTGTAATTGGTTCGATGCTTTAGGGGAATTGAGATCTTTAACGGAGGAAGAGGTGGATAGTTGTGCCAAATGTAGGTTGCTGTTAATGGATATTGAAAAAAGAAAGGGGGATGAAGCCAGATTAAAGGTGGATAGTTGGGCCAAATAAAGATCTCGGTGGTGTCTGGACGGTGACCAGAACTTGTCATTTTTTCATGCGTTGGTGAATCAAAACCTTGCGAGTGGGAGGATTAACGGGTTGCGGATTAATGGTGTGTGGGTGGATTATCCGGATTGGATAAAGAAGGAAGTTTAGGCTTATTTAAAAAAAAACCCTTTTAAGGGTCAAGGTAGGAACATACCTTCGATGTGGTGTGAGGGGATAAAGGCTTTGGCGGACAGTGATAAGGAGCCCGATCAGGACTTTTTCAAAGGAGATGGTTAAGGAAGTTGTGTGGATGTGTGGGCGTGATAAGGCTCCGGGACCAGACAGGTTTAGCTTTGGGCTCTTTAAACATTTTTGGGAGTGTTTTGAGCGAGACTTTCTTGATATCTTTAACTATTTTCATGAGAATAGTGTAATAAATAGAGGTTGTGGATCGTCCTTCATTCACTTAATATCTAGGATTAGAGACCCTCAAACATTGAACGACTTTCGCCCTATAAGTTTGGTGGGGTTTGTCACCAAGGTGATTTCTAAAGTTATGACGTATAGGATGAGGAAAGTGATTGGGAATTTGGTGTCTGAAAATTAAATAGCCGTTATTGCTAATAGAAATATTGTGGATGGCCCTCTAATTATAAATGAGGTGATCGCTTGGAGTAAACGAACTAAATGTAAATTGCTCCTATTTAAAAATCGACTTTGAGAAGGCGTATGATTCGATTGAGTGGGGGTTTCTTGGGATCTATGTTGGAGAAAATGGGTTTTCCGAAGAAATGACGTACTTAGGTGAATGGGATTCTCTGGTCTTTTAGGGCTTTGGTGCTTGTGAGTGGCTCTTCGAATTGGTAGTCTCAATGCTCTAAAGGTCTCCGGCAAGGGGGCCCGCTCTCCCCGTTCCTTTTTGTTTCGGTGATGGAGGCGTTTACTTGTGAAGAAACAAATATTCTTTGGAGTAATTTGCCGAATACAAACTAAATGGAAATTAACTTGGAGAATCAAGTAACCAATCAAAAATCTAAAAAAGTGAATGGATTTTATTGATTGAAGACACTTCCGATGACACATAGTAAAGGTGAAAAGAGACAACATCCCTAACTCTGTTTACTATTGCCCTATTTATAGAAATCTCGCATCCCTGCGTTCTACTCTGCACATACATCACTTGCTCCGGAAGTGCCATCCTCCTGCTCTCTTAGCAAGTGTTTCTCATAACCCATAACTGAATCCCTGCAATAAGCAACAGGATGGGACTTAATTTGAAGTGGTGTCGCCTATATAATATCATCAAGTCCCCCTAGTCTATTAACTGCCACATTGTTATGTCAAGTTAATAGACTATGGAGCACTTCTGTTACCTAACCGTCTTTTTCATGCTTATCAATTTGTACTGTACCATACTTACCATCATGATTCCTCTGACTTGATTTGACGGTTATCAAAAAACAGTTTTTCTTTTTACTTTTTAGCCTTAACATTTGCCATTATATAAAGCCTTTTAACTCCTTTAACTTTTCTTTTTACCCATTATACCTTCTTCTCCCCAAAAAATTTTCTTCGAAAACCTCTCTGCAACTTCTCTAAAATTCTTCGAGCATCTTCTCTGATCATCTACAGGTTAGTATTCCTTCCTCTCTTCTCCATGGATCCTCCCTCTAAACCATCTAAACATAACATGCATTTGTGTTTTTCAACCATGACTGAAGAAGCCCTTACTGAATATATCGAGGATTACCACATTCCTCAAAACCTTCACCCTTTCATTCCTCCGGCCAAAACCCCGCTGCACCCTCTCCCTAAGGGTAAAATCGGGTTATATTTAGACACTATTCGCGCTGCAAATTATCGTATCCCTTTTACCCCTTTTCTTCTAGAAACCCTAAAATTTTCCGAGGTTCATATCTCCCAATGCAACCCACTTGGTCTTGGAACCCTAAACCACTTCGAGATTTCCTGTCGAGCACTTGACATTGTACCCAATTTACCTTTGTTCCGTGCTTTTTACCGGATTACTATGTCCGGTGACTGGTGACTGGTACACTTTTGAGAAAAGGAGAAAACTTGACCCTCTTCATGACAAGAAGCTTCCCAAAAATCGTTACTGGAAACAGAATTTTATTTTCCTTGACGACTCTTGCTTTCCCAAGGAAATCAAATGGCGAAAAAAGGATGATACCGTTAGTGACGACCCCCCCCTAAGAAAGAAGAAATCGATTCCCACAACTTTACTCGCCTTAGCAAATTTGTTCATCCCATTAGAAAATACCCTGAGGAAATCCTAATTGTTGCTCAAATTAGCCAACAATTTTCTCATCCACACTTGCGTCCCATCCTTCTTGTGGACGGAGTGGGTGAGTACCTGTAAATACCCCATTTTATTTTAATCATTATGCACATAATCACTGAATATTAACATACATGTTCCTTTGTTTATTTTTCAAAGATGAACATCTCCAATGTTGTGAAGCTGAAAAGCTGCACAGGGATCAAACTTGGCAGCACAAGCGCTACATATAGTATTAGCACTCCTACCGTTACCTCCCCTACCAATGAAGCAGTTATCAGCAGTACCCCTTTGACACTCCTCAAGTGGATGTGGATCTCACCGTGTCTCCCATGGTCACCCCCGAAGCTACCCTTGCTCCAGTTGCTCAAAATAAAAGGAAGAAACGTCTTGCGAAACCTAATCAAGGTAACCCATCCGATGTTGGAGATTCTCGGAAGACCAGGAAGTCCCCTCGCATTCAAAAGATACCATCCCACTCTTCTGCACTAGACACTCTTGTTGATCATTTTAAAGGTGAAATATCCAAAAACCAAGAACTTTCTGATCCTGAATCTCCCCTCATCAGCACTTCAAGCCCTCCTAGCCTTTCCCACTTTGTGACAAATAATGTAAGTGACTACATAAACACATCCCCTTATGGCTCATCCGATTTTCCACCTTTCCCCCATGTTACCGACAAAGGAAAGCAAGTGTATATCTCTTCTGAATCAATTGTCTTGTCCACATCCTCTTTTCAAGCACAACAACTACCTATTTCCTTACCACCTCCCACCTCCCCCTTTCGCACTTTTATCAATTCTTTTTCTGAATGGCTTAAGAAGGAAATGAAGGAAGTATTGTTTTGGTCAAAAAATGCCTAAGCAATTAGTTGATCAAACTTTGTAAGTGAGGTAGAGTGTTTGATGAAATTAACAAGAAAAAATGCAAGTTTGAGTGTTGACACGAGGATGTAACGAGGGAAATTCCAGGAATCCTTGAGTATCCTCAAGGAGCCTAGCAAAAAACCTCGGGGGCCGGTTCAAAGTACCTGCCTCCTAAAACGTTTATATGATGAAAGTATTTAGTACAGATGAAATGAGCTCGTGTTCTAAGTGTTACAGAGAATGCTAATCGTAAATCAGGTGTGTGTGTGCAAGCCTAGAGCTCGGATTAAATAAAGATTACATGGATTAAATAAAGATTAAATAAAGTCCACGTTTCTGTTAGCTGACCGGGTATTTAGGATACGTGATCCATGCTGGAATTATCCTGCGAATAACAAACAAAAGGGGAAAAGAAACTGTTAGTAAAGAAACATAATTCAGGATCCTTACCGCGAAGTGCTTGCGAGCTGCTCCGAGTATCCTAAAATCCAATACCAACAATTGCCCCCAAATTTTTGGCGGTTGGCACATGCAATACAGCTGTCAAAAATTTGAAACACTTGTACTCTTATTCAGAGTTTAATGATGATAAGGCAGAAAATTAATCCACTCAACTTCCAAGCAAGATTTTCGCCCAATTTTCCTTTATAACCCCCAACTTCTCTTCATAATCTCACACATCTTCTCTTTCGGCAAAACCCTAGAGCTTCTGCGAATTCTACAGGTCAGTCTCCATCTCCCTTTTCCTTTGTCTTTTTCTATCATGGTGAAGAAAACACTTCGCTCTTCGGCCACCGTCTCCGACAATGTGGCTGAAGATTTCACTGACCAGGGGCTCCTTCCGGCGACGGAGGAGGAGACCTGCAACTTCGACGATCGGAAGATCACGATGTTGCAGCGATCTTCAAGCTTCCCTGCTGAAGCTGAGTTTCGCCCGTACGACCCATCTTTGAAGGCCGATCACACTTCCGACGAGTGGGTTTGCTTTCTTTACTACCCCTTTCCTCTTGGTATGACATTCCCATTTCCAGCTCTAGTCAACGAATTTTTCTCAGTCACCCACCTTGCATATTCTCAAGTCATGCCAATGGTTTGGCGAATTCTCTTCTCTCTTCACAATCTGAACCAAACCCACAACCTGAACATCGGGGTTGCTGAGATTTTCAAGGTGTACCGACTGGGTACTCATGGCCACATCAGATTTGTTTTGAAAACCAGACCTGGAGAAGCTCAGATGATCCCGAGGGTTTCTCATAATGACCATGATTGGAGACGCCAGTTCTTCTTTGTCAAAAGGAGTAGTCTTGTTGGTTGCAAGAACCTTCCTACCCAATGGGTTGTCAAGGGTAGGAAGAGTTTAGTGATATTCTGATTTCACAAATTCTTCAATTTCTCTGTCTAACATGTTTATTTTTGTCTTTGCAGCTCCCAAGTTTGAAGTTTTAATCAAGCCTGCTCGTGATTCCTCCAAGAAGCTTAAGGATCTTTACAGCATCCCAGTTGCGGAAAGAAGTTGCCTGCCCGAAGACGTTTCAAGTGCTCGAACCATCTCCCAACAATCACTCAGCCCCTCAAGAACCATGTATGCAGGTACTTGAATGTTCTTGTTTTTAATTTCCTTTGAGCTGGAAAATATTATTTGAAACTGATCTTTTATTGCCTCTGATGAAGTTCCGGGTTCAGCCTCCAACTTCTCTTTCCAAGACCTCAAGCTCCTCATTACCAAAAAGGAAAAGACTGAGGAGACCAGCAGCAAAGCTCCCATAGATGCTTCAGCTCCCAAATTTCGGCCTCCCAGCACTCCTTCCAAGGCTTCCTCTGCCAAGAAGCGTAAGGCTTCAGACACCACCATCAATGTGGACAGCTTCGAAGGTCTCCCTCCCGTCGCAGCGGCCAACAAGCTTCTCTCACTGCAAGCTGTGGTGAACATTGTAAGTATAGTTCAATGATAGAGAAGTATGTTAAAATTACAGTTAGAATACTTCCCCGATTAGTTCTAATCCATTTTGATTTGATGCAGGGCATTGACAAGCTGAGCCATGAAGTCATCGAACTCGAAGGAAAACTGGAGGCAGTTAAGAAGAAACTTGAAGCCTCTGAGCTTAAGCTGGACGAAGCCTTACTCCGCATCGAGCAGATGGGTAAGATAGCAGCCAGCAAAAATCGCTACCATGAGAAGCAGCTCAAGGATCAAGAGGCCGCTGCTGCCGAAGCCCTGAATCTGGCCGAACAAAAAGCCAAGTCCTCAGCTGCCAACAGCGTGCTCGAGTGCATGATAGAGATGGCTAAGAGTGCACAGACTGAAGGCTTTACTCCAGAGAGCTGGCCGGTCAAGGATTGGGAAGTGAGCCTCAAGAGGCTGATGGCTGAGAGGGGTGAAACTGCTGAGAAGGTTGCTAAGGTGGTTGAGCTGGAGGTCATGAAGGTGGACAAGGAAACTGGTGAGAAGGACAAGGGCAAGGGTAAGGAGGTGAAGCAGGCAGAGGCTGCTGGTGATAAGCTGGGCGATGAAGACATTCTTGACTAGGTCGGAGCCCACTTTTTTAGTTTGTTTGTTTGGTGGTTGGTTTTTTGTTAAACAATGGTTGTGGTGAAACAGATACAATGGTAGTTAACTTATGGAGGCTTGGATGGAGGGACCTTGAGTTTCAAGGCGAAGTCCAAGCTTCCCAGACAATATAGTTGGCCTCAGGTGGAGGGATCTTGGCTTCCAAGACGAAGCCTGGGGTCAACTTCTTTAATTTCCTGCATATATGATAATCTAGTAGCATTTTGACTTTCATGGTGTGTTGCATATATTTTTGGTTATATAGCAAATTCTAAAAAATATTTGAATGAGGATCCTGTAGGATGCTCAATAACTTAGTTTTGTTTAAAAGCTCAAAAGTTTATTAAACCTGTAAAAATAAACAAACCATGATGCTAGCCAATGTTCAGTTAGTAATAAAAATATGTAACATATGCAGTACTAATGTCACCTGTTCAAGA
The DNA here is from genome assembly GCA_039602395.1 of Deinandra increscens subsp. villosa. Taxonomy (NCBI): domain Eukaryota; kingdom Viridiplantae; phylum Streptophyta; class Magnoliopsida; order Asterales; family Asteraceae; genus Deinandra; species Deinandra increscens. The sequence goes on from JBCNJP010000007.1 coordinate 19,850,809, forward strand.
ATATTCCCACTGTTAAGATAGTTAAGATCCTTGAGGATCCTTAGAAATCTCTAATATAGACTTTGGGAAATTCCAACGAAACTGAGAGTAAGTCTTGTGCACTTAAAAATGAGTTAAAGAGGGGTCAAGCCCATCTTGATCCTTTGAGGCAAGAAATACCTTGTAAGTCTTGGGTCTAAGCCAACTGGGGTCAAGCCCATGAACTTGAGAGACACGAAAGTGCCAAAACTTTACTTAATGTGAAGACATTAAAAACCTTAGCTAATCTGAGGACAAGCTCAAAAATACTTGGGACCAAGCCAACTGGGGTTAAGCCCAAAACTTGAGAGACACGAATGTGCCTAAACCTTAGTTGACATGAAAATGCCAAAAACCTTATGACCTTTTCGAGATGACACGTCTGCCACCCATTTTTGAGATGCGCTCTTTGGCCAACAGTGATGAAATTATCAGCCACCCGTGGATGGACTGGTCGCACCACCTCGAACCATAGGCCACCATCGTGCGCTCCTGGCGAGGGTTTTGCGCTCCTGGCGATTCCCATTAGTGAACGAGAAGGTGAAAACCTCCTTAACCTTTGATTGCATTCAGAATGCTTTATACTTAGAAGAGGTGATCAGCCTCTAGCTTACGACAAGATGCTTAGAACATCTGCAAAATACTTCAAAGCTTGGTAAGGGGTGGGTGTTAGCTTGGCTAACACCCCTCCGATGCCTAAGTTAGTAATCATTTCACGAGGATAATAATATGAAATTGAAATAAGAATAAAAATCATACCTGATGTTTTTGGAGTTTAAACAAAGATCTTTGGATATGCTCAGAGGATCCAGAAAGCACTTACATAAAATATAACTTCAAGTGAATTGCATTCCAAGCTCTTGGGAGCAGCTGACTTTCCATAGTAGCTAGCCTGTATGCTCCTTTTCCAGCTTCTGAGTCTATTAGGTAAGGACCTTCCCATTTAGGTGCAAGTTTTCCATGTGCTGGATTGGTAGTATTTTGAAAAGCTTTCCTGAGTACCAGATCTCCTACTTGAAATCTTCTGATCCTGAGATTTTTTTTGTAAGACTTGGCTATCCTTTCCTGGTATGCTGCCATCCTGAATTTTGTGAGGTCTCGGATTTCATCTATTGTTTCAAGATCTTCAAGAAGTTCCTGTCTATTTGCTTCAAAATCCCGGCAGCTTGTTCTGGCAGTTGGCATCACCATTTCAGTGGGTATTACTGCTTCTGAGCCAAACACTAAGGAAAATGGTGTTCGACCAGTAGCATTCTTAGAAGTCGTTCTGTCAGCCCATAATACGAGAGGTAGCTCTTCAGCCCATTTCCCTTTCTTGTCTCCTAGCTTCTTTTTAAGATTATTGATGATAATCTTATTGCTTGATTCTGCTTGGCCATTAGCTTGTGGATGTATGGGAGTTGAAGTTACCATCTTGATGCCCCATGCCTCACAAAAACTAGTCGTTCTTTTTCCAATAAACTGAGACCCGTTGTCACAAACTATTTCCGAAAGGATTCCAAATCTTGTCAAAATATTCCTTTTAATGAAGGAAATCACTTACTTTTCTCTAACTTGAACAAAAGCTTCGGCTTCGATCCACTTAGAAAAATAGTCCGTCATGGCCAGCATGAAGACTTTTCCTCCAGGTGCTATAGGCAACTTACCAACTATATCCATCCCCCATTTTATGAACGGCCACGGAGATGATATTGAGTGGAGCGGCTCAGCAGGCTGATGGAGGATATTTTCGTGCCGCTGGCATGCATCACACTTCTGAACAAAGGTCATTGCATCCTTCTTCATAGTGGGCCAGTAGTATCCTGTCCTCAATACTTTGGAAAATAGTGATCTGCCCCCAGTGTGATTGCCACAATCACCCTCATGAATATCCTGGAGTACTGCAAGTGCTTCAGGCTGCTCGAGACATCTCAAGTATGGTCCTGCAAAAGATTTCTTATATAAGATACCATTTATTATTGAATATGGGATTACCTTTGTTCGGAAAAGTCTGGAGTTCTCATTTTTGGGGATTTCTCCTTCTTGGATAAATCTCCTGATAGGGTATGTCCAGGATTCCTGAGGATCCTGAGAGTTTATCGTTTCTTGATCTTTATCTGCTGTGACGTCATTGACCTCCTGTTCTTTTATTGCTGGGGTCAGGATGTGAGTTATGGGAATCTTGACACCTTCTGGGATCCTTAAAGATGATGCTAAATTTGCCAAAGCATCAGCTTCTGCGTTTTATTCTCTAGGTACCTGTGATATGCTGCAATTTTCAAAAGATAATGCTAATTGTTTTACAAGGTCTAGATATTTGGTTAGCCTTTCACCTTTCACTGCATAAGATCCATTAAATTGGTTAGTCAATAACAAGGAGTCAATAAAAACTTGAATGTGTTGGATACCCATATCTTTAGCAATTTGTAATCCTGCAATTAAAGCTTCATATTCGGCTTCATTATTAGTAGCCTTGAATTCATAATGGATAGATAGAGGGATAATGTCCCCCTGTGGCGATTTCAGTAACGCACCCAATCATGTTCCTCTAACGTTAGATGCTCCATCTGTTTACAAGGTCCAGCTGCCTGAAGCTTCTTCGAGCTGCTTGACCTCTAGTTCAACTTCTGGCAGCATGTCGCTGCTGAAATCAGCCACAAAGTCAGTAAGGTCTTGTGACTTGATTACTGTTCTTGGCTCATATATGATTTCATAGGCACTTAATTTGACTGCCCATTTCGCCATTCTTCCTGACATCTCTGGTTTTCTTAAGACACACTTAGCAGGATAGTTAGTTTTCACATAAATAACATGAGTTTCAAAGTAATGTCTTAATTTTTGAGAAGCCATGACAAGAGCTAAAATCAGTTTTTCTAAATAAGAATACCTGGTTTCAGCGTCTAATAATGTCTTGCTTACATAGTATACCGGATGCTGTTGTCCCTCATGATCTTTCACTAGCACAGCACTTACTGAGCTGCCTGAAACTGCTAGATAGAGAGATAGTGGTTCGCCCTTGACTGGTTGCATTAGAAGTGGAGCAGATGATAAATATTCTTTCAAGGAGCTCAAAGCTGCTTCATGCTTCTCACCCCATTCGAATTTTTTGTTCTTTTTCAATATGTCATGGAACTCTTTGCTCTTCTCGGATGATCTTGATATGAACCTGTTAAGTGCTGATACTCTTCCAGTTAATCTTTGAACTTCCTTAACATTTTTTGGAGATTTCAAATTTATGATTGCTTGGATCTGTTCAGGGCTGGCCTCTATTCCTCTTTCAGTAACCATGAAGTCCAAGAACTTGCCGGCTCTTACTCCAAAATGGCATTTGGAAGGATTCAATTTCATGTTGAACTGGTCCAAGATATCAAGAGCAGCTTCGAGATCTCTAGGATGGTCCTTTACTTTTTTCGACTTTACCACCATATCATCTATGTATACCTCCATGGTGTCCCCCAGTTTGTCTTTAAACATCATGTTGACTAGCCTCTGGTATGTGGAACCTGCATTTCATAAACCAAAAGGCATTACAATATAACAATAAATACCTGTGGGTGTCATGAAGGCTGTATCCTCCTGATCTGATGGTTCCATTTGAATTTGTTGAAAACCCGAAGATGCGTCCATAAAAGTTAGCATCTCGTGTCCGGCAGTTACGCCCACCATAGAATCGATGTTTGGCAGAGGGAATGGATCTTTCGGGCAGGCCTTGTTTAGGTCTGTGTAATCTACACATACCCTCCACTTACCGTTTTTCTTCTGGACTACCACCACGTTAGCTAGCCATCGAGGATATTTAACTTCTCTAATCATTTTTGACTTGAGCAGCCTGTCAACTTCTTCTTGGATTATGATGTTTCTCTCAGGAGCGAAGTTCCTTCTTTTCTGATGTATTGGCCTGAAAGATTCATCTATACCAAGTTTATGAGTAATAATATCTTTAGATATACCTGTCATGTCTTCATGTTTCCATGCAAACGTTGTGATTCTGGATTTTAAGAGGTTCACGAGCTGCTCCTCAGTATCTTCAGGGATATTGGTTCCTACCCAGCACTTTGATTTCAGGATCGTCGGTATTAAGTTGAACTTCTTTGATTTCCGATTCCTTTGTCATCTGAATTCTTCGTGTTGGTTTCTTTAATTGCTATGCTGGCTTGGGCTTGATGGTGTTTTTCATAGCAGAAGTATAGCAGTCTTTGGCTTCTTGTTGATCACTTAGTGTTCTTACAACTCCCCAAGGTGTGGGAAGCTTCACACATTGATGATAGGTAGATGGAAATGCTTTCATGTCATGGATCCATGGCCTTCCCAAGATTACATTGCAACAAGGAAGGGAGTCAATAACGCAGAATTTCTGCATGGAGTTGACTCCTTCAATGTAAACAGGAAGTCTGATGTCTCCGACCGTATGATTGGTTTCTCCGCTGAATCCTACTAACACCGAGGATCTTGGAATTATCTCTTCTTCTGGAATGCTCATCTTTTTAAGCACGTCCAATTGAATGATGTTGACCGAACTGCCATTGTCTATCAGGATCCTGCGAACATAATGGTTAGCAATACATAATGTAATTACCAGACTGTCGTGGTGAGGATCCTGGATATCCAGCTTATCAGTTTCGTCAAAAGAGTTGACTTTGTCTTCAGTCAATATCGCGTTCTTCTTTGGCCGACTGCCTTGATCCATTTTGGCCTCCTTGGCATGTCTCTTTGCTGACGAGAAAGAGGCTCCGCATATGTCAGATCCTCCTGAGATGAAGTTGATCACTTTAGCATCTGTTAGCGGGGACTGTGCTCTTTTGGGCAGCTCAGCAGCTTCTTGAGTTTTACTCTTTTTTCTGCCAAACAATTCTTTGAGATGCCCCTTGCTGAGCAGGTAACTGATTTCTTTTCGAAGGGCTATGCAGTCATCTGTTAAGTGCCCAAAGTCTTCGTGGTAGGAACACCATTTAGACTTATCTTTCCATGATCCTTGTTTCTCTGATTTTCTTGGCCATCTGGCTTTATTACCTAGATCCTGCAAGGCACATAACAAACCACTTGTGTCAACCGAAAAACAGTAATCAGATACCTTTGGAAAGTCTTCCTCATCGTCTTCATCTTCAACTGCATTGACCCTGGAATTATCATTCCTGTAATAGGGTTTGGTTCGTTGTTGCTTTCCGGGAGAATCTGTCCTTCTGCCTAATGACTCATCACCTCTTTTCTGGACCTTCTTTTCGTCTTCCAATCTGATGAATCTTAATGCCCTTGTTCTGACTTCATCAAGGTTCCTGCAAAGGGTCATAACCAAGTCATCATAAAAGCGGGAATCCCCTCTAATCCCCATTTTGAAAGCTTCTACAGCAGCTGCCATATCTAGGTTGGGGATATCTAAAGCTTCTCGACCGAATGTGGCCACATAATCCCTCAGGGATTCGTTGGGCTTCTGAACTATTCTGTACAAGTCACCCGTGAGCTTCTCAAAGCTCCTGCTGCAAGAAAACTGGTTATTAAACAGGTTAACTAAATGGGGAAAAGAAGTAATGGTATTAGGAGGGATACTGAGTAGCCATTTCAAGGTTGGTCCTGTTAACGTTGAGCCGAATCCCTTGCATAGGCAAGCTTCTTTGATGTTTACAGGAATGGGGTTGATTTCCATCCGTTCCCTGTATTGTGCCACGTGCTCCTCAGGATCTGTGGTCCCATCGTGGAGTTTCATGTTGGGGGTTTGAAATCTTTTTGGTATCTCCACGTCACAAATGGGCCATACAAACCTAGAAACTCTGTGGCTGCCTGCTGGCCCTTCAGGGATTGGACGAATAACACCAGGAACACTTGAGATCATGTATTTTAACCTCTGAAGTTCCCTAGCAATAGTCGGGTTGATACTTGCATCCTGCATAGTTCCTTGGTTAGGGTTTACATAAAAACTATCAAAGTTGTTACCAGCTCTGGAAGTTTGAAGATGGATCTGAGGTCCATATTCAACATCTCTAAGGATGGTCGGCTCAGTTGTGGTTCCCACTTGCATGGGGATGAAGTCTCCCTCATGCATCTCCTGAGATGAACCTGGGAATAGCCTGCAGAGACAGTAGGATTAGAAAATAAGGATCCTTGAGGATCCTGAGCAGCTCGGAAGCGGCTCCGATATTGTTGGAATGGCTGAGATGAAGATCCCTGTAGCATCTGAGTAGTAGGTACTGCTGACTGCTGACTCCAAGGCTCATGAAGGTTCGTCGTCACAAACCGCTATGGTTGAGATATAGGTTGTTGTATCGAGATTGTCGGCACCTGATGGCTTAAAAACCCCGGCTGGTTGCTGACTCGAGCATCTCAGCAGCTGCTGACTTCCATATCCACTGTAGTAAGATTCTGGGGGCTGCTTGGAGTAGAACCCAGAGTATTCCAGATCTATCACCCTGGAAGTCTTCTGATGTTGAGAGCCTGAGAATCCTGCAGTAGTAGCTGTTGCAATACCTGACTTTGGAGCAGTAGAGGAATTTACTACTGGTTTCGGCGACTCCAATATTCCCGGAGAGTCGAACCCGAATGATTTTGGCATCAAAGGGCTGATTTCCTCTACTGGTTTCTTTGATTTCTTCAATTCCATGATCTCCTTCATCATTTTCTCGTTGGTTATGGTTTGTTCATCCGCATGGGCCTTCATTTGCTTGATCAAAACATAGAGATCGTTATTAGAAATAGCAGAGTCAGTGGACATACCTTGAGATCCAGTAAAAGTGGGGTATTCCCCTTTTTTAGCATCGGTATCAGTCACTTTCTTCATCATTGGGGGGAGACCAGTGCTGACAGTGGGCTTAGAGGATGAAATAGATTTTGAGGTAAATTTTGGTTGGCTTGACATTTTCAAGAGTTGGTTATGGGAAGAAGATCAAGGCTCGTAATCGAATTCAAACACCGTTTGCCCCACGGTGGGCGCCAAATTGTTTTGGCCAAAAACTGCCTAAGCAATTAGTTGATCAAACTTTGTAAGTGAGGTAGAGTGTTTGATGAAATTAACAAGAAAAATGCAAGTTTGAGTGTTAACACGAGGATGTAACGAGGGAAAATCCAGGAATCCTTGAGTATCCTCAAGGAGCCTAGCATAAAACCTCGGGGGCCGGTTCAAAGTACCTGCCTCCTAAAACTTTTATATGATGAAAGTATTTAGTACAGATGAAATGAGCTCGTGTTCTAAGTGTTACAGAGAAAGCTAATCGTAAATCAGGTGTGTGTGTGTGTGTGCAAGCCTAGAGCTCGGATTAAATAAAGATTACACGGTAACAAGTATCATTAAGAAATGCCTCTCAGTCTCACCTAGATGAGCTATTCACCCCATCCTGGAATCTTACCAATCGTGACAGTTTTTCAAATCCCTCTATTGCAAGAAACTTGTTTTTTCACCAAAGCACCCCTCATGATATCAAAACACTCCAAGAAACCCATGCTCCTGATTTTGCCTCTCGGGTCATGATGAACTATGCTGAAGGTCAAAACCTAATTCCTGAGCTGTATTGCCGCTAGATCTTGGCCAAGGCTAAGGCAGAAAAAGCAGTACTTCCACCCCCTGCATCATCAGCAAGGGTTCTATCCCTTCCAAATATTCCACCCTCTGTTGAATCATTGAAGGCCAACATCTCCAAGCTTACACAAGAAAAAACTGCTGCTGAAAATTTGCTAAAAAACAACCAGGAAGAATATCAATCTTCCCAAAAAGCCCTTGCAGATCTGAAGTCTTCATCACAAGCTACCATTGATCAGCTTAAAGCTGAAAATGCATCCCAAGCCCAGGTGGTTCGCAACTACTTGGATGGTAAACTTTAATATATTAATTCTTTAATTACATCCTTCCCTTGCCAATAAACAATTATTTTCTTTTGTATGTTAGAATTGAACCAGTTGAAGACAAATGAAGCACACCACTTGCAGCAATTGAGATCCCTGCAGAAGAACCTTAACAAAAGTTGTGAAGATTATATTCGAAGAGAAAAAGCACTGACCAATGAGAAATTCTCCTTGGAACTCACTTGTGAAGATTTAAAGAATGAAAAAGTTTGGCTGCTTACTACCAGCGTTAGGAGCATAGTGAGGAAGGTCCTTTCCAGCCAATCCCTTCAAAGCGCCCTGGGTAATATGATCAATGCTACAAATGCTTATGGCTTCAATGAGGGCATAAAAGCTGGACTTCACTCTCTTTTTGGTAATGACAACCATTATGAAAGAGTTCCTGGATTCGATGCCTCTGTTGATACAGCCTACGCTGCTGCTTCTAAAGTCTTTGACGAGCTATACTTTCCGTTCATCGAATCTTTAGCAGAAATGGCTAACTCAACTTTGGACACTGTTCAAGACATCCTTCATACTCCTGAAGGTTCATCCTCTGGTCAGTAATCCTCTTTCTCTTTCATCACCCCTAAGGCTTTCTTGCCTTTTTTAAAGACAATTTAATATTTTGGTTATGTAATGGGCATGTACCCATAGACACAATGTTATGGATCTTATCGGAAGGGTTAATGTAGGCCCTTCCGTTATTTTGTTATGATGATCTACTCCCTTTAATACCTGTTATCTTATCACTTATGGTTCTCTTCTGATCTGTCGAAAAGATTTGTGTTGGTCATTCCGAACTTTTTTAAACCTGGTTTAATTTTTCCTCCCAATCAGAGAATATTTATAACCTAGGAATTATGGTTGGATGTATTTGACATCTTTTACCATATAGGCTCAACGGCCTCTTAGGGAAGATACCTTAACCCTGAATTATACTCAATTGAGTACTCGCATGGTTGTATAGTACAACTTAGCTTTAATTTTTTTTAACCTTAATCGTTTAAATTGTAACATGGTCTTATGAAAAGACTTAATTAATTCACAACATGGTCATATAATGGTTATCCCATTATTATAGACTTAGTTATCTATCTGGTTTAACATGGTTGCTTTAACAACTTAGTATGACCTTATTCCCTTTTTTTTTTTTACAACATAACTAGCCCATCTTTCTTGATGCTTTAACATCTTTCTTGATGCTTTAAGACCTTTGCAGAGAATCCGCTGCACCTTTATACAAAACTTCAAATTTAAAAAACCATGTTAATCGCATAGTACAATCAATATAGTAATTCATGTAAATTTTCAATTTTCAAAATCATAACATATCATAACTCTTTTATTATAGAAAGTACCAAATTTAAAACTACTGCCTGTTACATTCGATATTTCCGTAAATGCACTCCATTCCAAGTTCTTGGGATGACATTTCTATCACTGTTACCCAACACATAGGAACCTTTGTCCAACACTTCCAAAACCTGATATGGTCCTTCCCAATGCGGCGACAGTTTGGCCCCAGGTAACACCCTACTTGCTTCATTATTTCGTAACACCAAACCCCCCACTTTGAACTGAAAAGTCTTAACATGCTTATCATAATACCTCGCCATACCTTGCTTGTACTTCGCCTTTCGGATTGCCGCCACTTCTCGACGTTCTTCCAAAATATCCAAGTTTCCTCTCAAATTTCTCTCATTATCACTTGTTTCCATTATCCTTCTTGTCGGAACCCCTACTTCCACAGGATTAACTACCTCTGTTCCATAAGTAAGACTAAACAAAGTCTCACAATTACTTGAGTTAGGCATGGTCCTCAAAGACCATAAAACACGCAATAACTCGTCAACCCATCCTCCTCCTATCTTTTCCAACCTCATCTGTATCCCTTCCACAATGCTTCTATTCATTTGTTCCACTTGCCCATTAGCTTGAGGATGAGCCACCGAAGTAAAAGTTTGTACAATGGACAATTCTTCACACCACTCTCGGAAGGGATTATCAGCAAAATGTTTTCCATTATCAGATACAATGCACAGAGGTAGGCCAAACCGACATATTATGTGCTCCCATACAAACTTTTCAATCTGCTGACCAGTAATTGAAGTAAGTGGCTTTGCTTCCTCCCACTTTGTAAAATAATCCACAGCAACTAACAAGAACTTCACCCTTCTAGCAGCCTCTGGGAAAGGTCGTACTATATCAATTCCCCATTTTTGGAAGGGCCAAGCGGATGTTACTGGAACCATTGCATGTTTGGACTTCAAACTCACAAGAGCATGTCTCTGGCATCCATCACATTTCCGAAGCTCATCTGTAACAGTCTTATGCATCCCTGGCCAATAGTAACCTAATCCCACAAACTTTCATACCACCAATTGCACACCAGCATGACTTCCACATATTCCATTATGGACTTCCTGCGTTACCCGCAGTGCTTCCTCCATTGTTAAACATCGTAGCAATGGTCCTAAAAAGGTTTTGCGATATACCTTCCTGGCCTCCCCTTTATCATTCAGTAGAATATTATCCTTGAAATATGTTACGAGAGTATCCATCCATGTTTCCTAGTGACACTTGGACATCCAATACATCCGATGTTGTTACAGATGGACTTTCCAACACTTCCACACGAATTTCCTTGGCCAAATGCTTAAACGTAGTTGAAGCTAAGCTGCTGAGAACGTCCACCTTCTTATTCTGAGATTTTGGCACATATATGACTTCATAGCTTAAGAATTCGCCCATCATTTTCTTCGCTTGGCCAAGTAGAGAGCCATGCTTGCACCCCTAGCCTCATACTCTCCATTTACTTGATTAGCCACTAGTAAAGAATCCACATGAGCTAAAACTTTTTTAGCTCCTAACTGCTTAGCCAAACGCAGACCTGTTTTGCAAAAAGACTTCCCTATTAGTTAATACTTGTATAAGAAAAGTAAACAAAAGAGTCAACTCAGTTAACATCTTCATACACCTGCCAAGAACGCTTCATACTCCGCCTCATTATTAGAGGTATCAAAATTAAATTTTAACGCATGTGTCAATTTATCGCCTTCAGGACTAACCAACATTAAACCTGCAACAAAACTGCTTACAAACCTCTGCGATTTATGATAAACCAATACATTATTTTCAACTATAAAATTATATATATATATATATATATATATATATATATATATATTAGAAAACAGAAAATAATCATACCTGCCCCTGAACCATCACTTCGGCGGACCCATCCGCATATAATTGCCATAAAGGATCACTACCTTTTACATTTTGCAGCACTGACTCCCCTTCCACTCCTTGCGGGATTTCTGCCAAAAAATCTGCCACAACCTGTCCTTTCATCGATACCCTTGGTTTAAAGACAATATGAAATTGCCCCAACTCAATGGCCCACTTTGCCAATCTCCCGGACATTTCCGGTCTTCTCAAAATTTGATTAATAGGAAACGAAGTATATACCTCAACACAATGCGCTTGAAAATACCTTCGCAGCCGTCGGGCTGCCACCACTAATGCCAACACCAACCTTTCCAAGGAGGATATCGCCCTTCATAATCCTTCAATATTTTGCTAACTTAATAAATGGGAACCTGTTTTCTACCTCGTTCGGCCAACAATACTGCAATCACAGCCCCCTCGGAAGTCGCACTATACATATGAAGATGTTCCCCTTGCTCAGGTGCTGTAAGCGTCAAAAGTATAACCAATACCTCCATTAATTTGGAAAACGCATCTTCCACCTCTTGCGTCCAAAAAAATTCACTCTCACCCGAATATTCTTTTAACACCTTCATAAATGGTAACGACAATCCGTAGCTTTCGCCAAAAATCTATTAAGGCCACTATCCTTCCATTTAACACCTATACTTCCTTAACCAAGGTTGGAGACTTCATATTTATTACCGCCTCTACTTTATCTTTGCTAGCTTGAATCCCTTCCTTTGACACAAAAACCCCTAGAAACTTCCCTGACTCCATTCCAAAAGAACATTTCTTCGGATTCAACTTTATGTTTATAGAACTCAGTCTGTCAAACGTTTCTATGATAGCTAGAATCATTGCCTCTCCCGTTTTACTTTTAATTACTATATCATCCACATATGCCTCAAGATTCCTACCCACCTGAGGCTGAAACGTTTTATCCATCAAACGCTGATATGTTGCCCCAACATTCTTCAATCCGAAGGGCATTTTTTATAACAATACGTCCCTTCCCTGGTTATTAAGGCCGTCTTATCTTCATCCTCAACTGCCATCTGAATATGATGATAGCCCTTATATGCATCTAAAAAGCACTTCCAACTGTAACCTACTAAAGCATCCACTTTAGAATCAATTTCTGGAAGAGGATAACAATCTTTCAGGCATGCATTACTTAAGTATTTAAAATCTATACACATTCTCCATGACCCATCTGGCTTCTTAACTAAAACAGGGTTAACTAACCAAGCCGGATACTGTACTTCCCTCAAAATTCATGCTTCCACTAACTTATCCACCTCCTTTTTTACCACCGCTGCCCTTTCTGCATCCATCCCTCGTTTATGTTGATGATATGGTTTTCTATCCGGATATACATTCAAGCAATGCTCAGATAACTCCCTTGGTACACTAGTCATATCTAAAGGTTGCCATGCGAACACTCCGACTTTTTTCTTTAATAAATCAAACAATTGCTTTCGCACGTCACCCTTGACAGCACTTCCCACCTGTATATTTTGATCTGGGAAACCCTCATTTACTACCCATTTTTCAAGTAACATCTCTTCATCCTTTTTTTTTCTGATTGCCTTGAAAACAACCCTTCCATCATCTTTTTCAGCTCTTACTTCCATTATTCTTAGACAAACATCAGAATAAGGGTGAGCAAAAAACCGAATTAACCGAACCGAAACCGAATTAATCGAGAAAACCGAACCGAAAAAACCGAACCGAACAAAAAACCAAGAAAAACCGAACCGAAAAAACCGAAACCGACATTTTCGGTTCGGTTTCGGTTTTTATTTTTCAAAAACCAAAAAAACCGAAACCGAACCGATTAACTTATTTATATAATTATAAGGCTCATTTATATTTATATTTGTAACTACTGTGGATTAATCGAAAAATCATATTTGATGCTTTGTTTGTAATTCTAGAAATACATATACATTTTAAAAAGGATACATAGCAATCGATCCAAGTTACATGAGTTGATAAAGCAATCATTCTAAATTTATCTCAAACACATAGGTTAATTTCTATTAAAAAGATACCCGTTTTACAAATTAATAGCATCTTCATTTTAATTTGCATCTCCACACAATGGACATGAAACTTAAACTAACTTTTCAAATTCTTAAATTGAGACATTAGTCCAAACTGATTAATTTGTAAGAACTGATCTACAAAAGACATACTGGTGTCGTGTAGATTCATAATATCAGTCTTTGCTGGATGATTATAAGAAAAGAGTTCAAAGTATTGCTACACTAAAATACTCAAAGTTGGCTTCTGAGGGAAAGTCCCACATCGCTAGTAGAACAAAACTCAAGTGGTAGCTTGTCTTATATAAAGGACTCTCTATCCCATATCGCTAGCCTCATAGAAGTTTCACTTGAAACTCACTTTATAAAAGAAAAGGCTCATGGAGGAGAAAAAATTAGTTTTTGAGTGTAAGTCTTTTTATCAAACTTGAACGAAGAAAACGTCTTTTTTAATATAAAGTTCAAAAAATTATGCACTCTTCATATTTTCGGTTTATAACCGAAAAACCGAACCGACCCTTAATGAAAACTAAAACCGAAAATTTCGCTTTCGGTTTCGGTTGGTGTCAAAAACCGAGCCCAATCGGTTTTCAGAAAACTAAAACCGAAAATTTTGGTTTCGGTTTCGGTTGGTGTCAAAAACCAAGCCCAATCGAACCGTGCACACCCCTACGTCAGAAACCATAGTAATCCCCATCGGAGTAGGAAACCCTACGTCAGAAACCATAGTAATCCCCATCGGAGTAGGAAACCTTATCATACCATGGACAACCGAAATCACTGCTCTCAACCTTCATAATATAGGCCTACCCAGGATCACATTATGCACAGATGTAGCCCTTACCACTAAAAACTTCACATCCAAAGTTCTCATACAACTCCCATATCCCAATGTTATTGGTAAAGTAATCTCCCCCATGGGTCTAACCATCTCGCTTGCAAAACCAATCAAAGGAGTCCTGGATGCAACCAACTTTTCCCGAACATCCGAATCAAACTGTCGAAAACAGGACTCATACATAATTTTTGTCACACTGCCACAATTAACGTATACCCTGTGTATCTCCAACCCTCCTATTTTAGCCGTTACCACTACCGGTTCTTCGGTTGTAACATCTTGCCTTACCGGCGGGAAAGTTATTTCCTGACACATCCATCCTGGTACTTCCTCCACCTTTCCTCTTACATTCATGTCTATTGAAATATTCTGTCGCAAATGTACCATGTGTATTACTGACATAACTTTATCATCTTGCTTTCCTCCCTGAATCACTTTCACCAAATGTCCCAACTTTCCCGACCTCACAACATTATCAATTTATCTTTTCAAAACAAAACAGCTATTCGTAGTGTGACCTTTATCCCGATGATAAGCGCAATATTTATCGAAATTTTTAGTTGAGGCCGGACATTGTCTTGCCGGAACCGGAAGGTCAACCTGTTCTATAGCTAAAATCTCACTCGGTGTCTTTATTAACTCCACATATTTCCCATACTTGCCATTATTGAAGTAGTTTCCCCTTTGTGGGTAACCAACCTGATTATCCCTTCCAGCAGCTGCCCTGCTCTACCGATTCCACGATCCACTTCTCTGGTTACCCCGCATGGGACCACCATTTTTACCATTCTGACTCACCGATATATTTTTAACCTGGAACTTCCGATTCTCAACATCCCACATATTACTACATGCGTTCTTTCCGTGTACAAAAGCTCTAACCCTGTCCATTAACGCCTCCATGGATATAGGTAAATGCTCATGCAACTTTTCTACCAACTGAGAATTACGAACCCCATGACAAAAGCCAGATATCCTTAACTGATCCCCAGCTCCTACTATTCTCATACTTTCCTTGTTAAACCTTGAAACAAAATCTTCAATATTCTTATTATCTCGCCTCTGTATATTATGAACTTCCGTTGTGTCTTTCATACATCGCTTCTGTTGATTGAACTGTCGCAAAAACTTTACATGCAAATCCTCAAATCTCAAAATTCCTCCAGGCGGAAGTGCATCAAACCACACTCTGGCCAATCCCGTAAATGTCTGCACAAACATGTGACACCACGTTTCTTCTGCCCAACCTTCTAACCGTGCTGCTGTATAAAATTCAAATACATGATCATCCGGATCCGCTAAACCACCATACTTACTTACTGTCGTTGGCATTCTCAATTTTTTTTTGGAAAATCAGCCTCAGCGATCCATTCAACAAACTTAGATTGCGGCGTCATAGATACAGGTTTATATGGAACTACTAAATCTGCCAATCAGCCTCATAAAAGTTATCTTATTAATCAAAAATGATCATAAACTATGTCAAGCATATACATTTTTATCAACATATTTTATTATAAAATAATCATCAATCATGATTTTAGAAAAAAAGGTATATAGAATCGTACCTCGAGGTTTTTCCTTTGCTGAATATTGCTTACCAACAACCTTTCACCTCAACTACTCTTTCCTTCCCGACGTCGTTCATTTTCAAAATTCTCTTCCCTTAACTCTTTATCCACAGGCACAATATCATCCTTAAAGGCGAGTAAACGTCCTTCTTCGTTTTCTATGAATTTTCCTTTATTTGATTCATGTTGCTTTTTTAACGATCTTAGCAACTCCTTATTTCGCCACAGAAAATCTTGATCAAATTCTGCGTCCTCAAACATTTCATCTGAAACATTTATACTCGTTGTACTATATCGAGCAGATTTATCCAATTTCGATGCAGGAATCGAGAATTTAGAACTCGGAGTCACAGAATCCCCAAATTTTGACCCTGCAACTGAGAACGAAGGAACTGAACTCTTCAATTGGAAATCAGCACTAATTTCATCACCGTCCTTCTGAGTCACCCGTACAGTCTCCTCCGTCCTTTTTTGTTCACCAATCTTCTCCACCGAAAGCTCCATCTAGACTTATCAACAACAAATAGTCCACAAACGTATGGCGCCACTGAAGAAACAAATATTCTTTGGAGTAATTTGCCGAATACAAACTAAATAAAGATTAATTTGGAGAATCAAGTAACCAATCAGAAAGTTAAAGGTGAATGGATTTTATTGAATGAAGATACTTCCGATTACACATAGTAAATGTGAAAAGAGACAACATCCCTAACTCTGTTTGTCACCAAGGTGATTTCTAAAGTTATGACGTATAGGATGAGGAAAGTGATTGGGAATTTGGTGTCTGAAAATTAAATAGCCTTTATTGCTAATAGAAATATTGTGGATGACCCTCTAATTATAAACGAGGTGATCGCTTGGAGTAAAAGAACTAAATGTAAATTGCTCCTATATAAAATCGACTTTGAGAAGGCGTATGATTCGATTGAGTGGGGGTTTTTTGGGATCTATGTTGGAGCAAATGGGTTTTTCGAAGTACTTAGGTGAATGGGATTCTCCGGTCTTCTAGGGCTTCGGTGCTTGTGAACGGCTCTTCGACTTGGGAGTTTCAATGCTCTAAAGGTCTCCGGCAAGGGGACCCGCTCTCCCGTTCCTTTTTGTTTCGGTGATGGAGGCGTTTACTTGGATGATGGAGAAGGCGTGTAGGGTGGGTCTTTTCCAGGGCATTCTGGTTCCTAATGGGTGGCCGAATCTGTCATCTTTATTGTTTGCGGATGACGCATTAGTGCTGGGGCTGTGGTCGAGAGCCAACATTATGAACCTGAAGAGATTGCTTAGGGCTTTTTTTTCGTCTCGAGGTTAAAAGTTAATCTAAAAAAATGTTTCCTATTTGGGGTTAATTATGATGATAAAGAGGTTAGTGATATGGCTAGGGTGCTTGGGTGTAAAGGGGGTTCTCTGCCGTTTTATCATCTTGGATTATCGGTGGGTAATAATATGAACAAAATGGCGAGCTGAAAGCCGGTGGTGGACGTGTTTGAAGCTAGGTTGTCGAGGTGGAAAGCGAGTCATTTTTCTCTTGGTGGGAGGTTGGTTCTTGCGAAATCCATGTTGGATAGTTCGCCTCTTTACTACGTCTCTTTGTTTAAAGCTCCGAAAAAGGTTATTAAGAGGTTGGAGAGTATCTGTCATAATTTTTTATAGGGTGGTGGGCTGGAAAAGCGTAAGATCCACTGGGTTAAGTGGGATGTGGTTTTGTTGGATGACATGAACCTTGCTTGTTTGGCTAAGTGAATATAGAGGCATAAAACTGATGGTTGAATGCTGTGGAAAAGGGTCATATATGGATTTCAAGTTGGTGTATTGGCTTCGGCCGTTGTCCCTCTGAAAAAGGGTGCGTCAGGGTTTGGAAAGCCATTGCCAGCATCGATATGTTGGCAAGGAAAAGGAATGTGAGGCTGATTCGCTTTTGGTTCTGGATGGTGGTCATTAGAAGTAGAATGGGGACAGTTCTGGAAGCTTTTCGATCAAGAATATTTTTGGAGAAGAGAGAGATCGTTGTGGCCAGGCCGGTTCGATGGAGTACACTGGTTCCACCTAAAGTAAATATTTTTTTGGCGTACTGTTATTGACAAGATATCGACGCGAGAAAGGCTGGCTAAAAGGGGTTTGAATATCCCTTGATCATTGTGCCCGGTGTGGGAGGAAGCGACTAAGTCTATGTTGCATCTGTTCATGGGATGCGAGCAAGCCTCGATGGTTTGGGCTATTGTTTCTCAATGGTGTAACGCTTCTGCTGGGTTTGTTTTTGACCTCAAGGACGTTTTGATTGAGGTCCCGGATGGGTCTCCGGCGAAGACCAAAGTTTTTCTGTTGGATATGGTGTATAGGGCGATGGTTTGGAGCCTATGGAGGAGCCGAAATGCTTTGGTGTTCAATGGTAGGAGATCGACGATAGAGAACCTTGTGTTGAAAATTACGTACTTGAGTTTTTTTTGGGTGAATTGTAGAGCAAGAGGATGGAAAGTGGAGTGGAAGGAGTAATGTTCTTTCAATTTTTGATGTTGTAATTGTTTTTGGTGGGGCCATTTGTAACGTCTTGTTCACCGAGTGCCCTTTTTAATGAAATCACCGTTAAAAAAAAAAAGATGATTGTTTGGACCCTTCACTCCAATCCACTTATTTGTGTCGTCCTTATAATAATACATCTTCATAATGACTAAAGTGAACCACACAACCAAATTTGGTTGGAAAGGGAAAGTATATGCTTTCTTGAATATGGACAAATAATTTGCAATCTAAAAATAGTATAAAAGATATTTTGCTTTTTCTAGACAAACACAATAAAGAATAAGCATATAAATATCTAATTCCAAACAACGAACCGCCACATGCCTTTGATAATCTACGTGGATGACACTGACATTGGATGGTCAGTTACTAGAAATATAACGCGCGTTTCCATCAATTGCCGTGACCGTACCAAGATTTGAATGGCTATCTTTTCTCCTACCACATTTTATATTTTTATATCCACGTAGACTCATTTTCCAATAATTATTGCTGAAACTATAAATACTTTTTACAATATTATTTTAATAATACACTATACTACAACTACTTTATTTTAAACTAGGTTTGTAATTCGTATATTTTACGGGGGCGTATTAGTAAGCATAAACAATTAAAATATATAACAGAAATTACATATAAAAAAAGTAACACTTATAATCTATGATGCACGGGAACTGGTACGAGAATGGGAAACGGGTACCGGTACAGGGACTGGAAACGGCAAAAGTAAAAAATTCTAGATACGGTTACGGGATGGGTACGACAATAAATAAATATAAAGTAAATATATGCTATAGATAACGTAACACAAACCTCAAAATATGACCAATATAAACTTCAAAATTCATACATCTTCCAAAATTAGCATAAGTCTTCCAAAATACATAGATAAAAGTCCAAAATACATAGATAAAATTCATACAATCAATTCGTTTTCAAGTTCCGGATTATCTAGTGAAAGATCTGCAAACTTCAAAAAGCCTACGCCTTGCATTGAGTCATGAGTATCTCCACCAATATCCCACATCTTCACATCATCATTAGTAGCCCTAGATAATATTCCAAGTTTATTGTGCACGTAAATCAAGTCTTGAGCCTGACTTGTAGTCAACCGGTTCCTTTTAAGAGAGTGAATAAATGCGTAGGTGCTCCAATTACGCTCGGCACATAAAGAGGAACTAGGTTGGCCAAGTAATCTAAACGCCAACGTTTGTAGAAGAGGAGTTTGAGCACCAAAGTTAGCCCACCAACTCTTGGGTTCCACAGTATCCATTGTAGAAACGCATGTTAAATTCTCAAACGGACCACTCTTCATAGAAAACAAAGCATACTCACCCAACACTTGTTTATGTTCATCGTCATTAGGAAACAATCTTTTAAAACATTTATGCCTTTCAAGTGAGATTTCTCCATCCTGATGTGTACATTTTCATGCGAGATCCATAACCATGCATCACTATAGTATCAAATATAGAACACAAAGACATTTGTTCTTATATTTAATATAGAAAACAAGTGTTCATTAAATAATCAATATCAAACAGAAAGTATTCTACAATTCTTGTCTTTAATATAGAACACAAAGATAACTATATTATATATTTATATATCATAATATGATTATTTGAATCAACTTAGTTCCTAGTAGAAAGTATTCTTGTCATAATATGACTATTAAATAATCATATCCTAGTTCCTAATAGTGAACATGTAAATTTTTAATCAACTTATCATATTATAATTATTTGAATCGAACTCTCTCTAAGTCATAAGTTGGATTTAAGGAGTGAGCTAAACAATATAGAGGAGTGTTATTCTTCGCCCACCGAGCCACTAAAACTTTAAGCACAACATCATAGAAGCTACTACAAGCACTTAATGGACATCTTTCTTTCTTGTAAATCTCAGACTTCACTTTCTCGCTCATTGAATCCCACATCTCGTACACCAAATGTAAACAGGGCTTATCGGTGTCACAAGCTCTAATCATATCATATATGGTTCTGCAAAATTAAGAATATATGATACCTTATCCCACCAATCATCATCCAAAATGTGGTCTTTAACGTAGGTTGCTTTCACCGAGTCATCCTCTTTATAAGAAACCCAATCGTCTCTAATGACCATAGCTTGAAGAGGCCTTTTGATAAGTTTTAATCTTTTGAGCCTCACAATGATTGAGGCAAAACGAGTTTCAGCAACCGAAACAGACGAAGAGGAGTAAAGTTGCTGAAAATAGAGAGTCTCATGCCATGGTTCATGATGAGGTTTTTTTAATGCAAGCGCATCATTGTGAACATCAGTTATCTAGTGGCACTCGTCATATGTTGTTGCGTTGTTATCACTATACTTTGTGTCGCAAATATTCTTCAATGCAAGATTTAGTGTGTGGACGAACACGGTGTCCAGTAGATGTGACGAAACTCACTCATGATTATCTCTCTAGCCACCTTACAAACAAGTGCATTGTCGGTAGTGACTTGCTAAACATTTTCATAACCAACTTCATTTATTACTTCTTTCATCAGCTTTGCAATAAAAAGTTTATCTTTTACGTCTCAGAAACAATTCACCGCCTTTATAAACAACGAACCATTACCTGATGCAGCCATGAAATTAATTAAAGGCTTTCTATTAGGATCAGTCCAACCGTCACTAACAATAGACACACCTTTTACTTTCCATGATGACCTAATTGGTTACAATAAATTGTGCATATTCTCTTTTTCTTTTTGTAGTAAAGTGGTTCTAAGCTTATTGTAGCTAGGAGGTAGATAACCATAAATTTTATGTTAGCTGCAAAATGAAAAGCTCGTTGATAATGTGGATTTCTTGCAAAATTGAAAGGTAACCCGCCGGTATAGAACATCCTAGCTATTTCTTGATATAGTTGGTCCCATGTTTCAATACCAAATGCTTTTTGAATAGGATTTGAAATAGCTTTTCGTTTCTTTAAACCAATATTAGCTTCACATGGCAAACCAACTTCTTTCTCTTTTGCTTCGACTTTCTTCTCTTCAAAAGCATCTTCTAGCTTTTTCATTCTAATTTTCTCACTCGGTGTTACTTTCTTACATTTAGCAATCCCATAACCTAAAGTTATTACCAAGAAAAAAGCAAATAAGATGAAACTATAAACAATTTGTTGAATTACAAATTTACAATTCATAGTGAATCTGTGAACTACTAACTATACTGTAGTGTTATTGAATTGCAAAATACAAACTAGTAAACTCAATTTTGTGATACAATTCATACAAATTACTAACTTAAATTAAAAAAATTTAAAACTAACATAATTCTACCAATGTACAGTACCTTCGTCCATTGTCCAAACTAACACAATTTCCATAACCTCTTCATTCTTAAAATATAATATTTAGATAACAAATTAACAACACAAATTCAAATTACAAACTAACACAATTCTACAAACATTGAATATGAAGCAAACTAATACAAACTACTTGAAATCCATTATGATCGTTACCTGTTAATCCAAGAAGATGTGCCCTAACCCTCGAATATGAGCTTTGTCAAATGATATCACAAAGATTGCACTCAAACTCCCAAGTACCTCCTACACCACTCTTTTTGATTTTGGTTACAAACTCTCACAATGGCGGTTCATTAGTTGATGCTGATGGTGTTGATGATGATGCTTGACCTTGTGTTTCTTGAGAACTAGCCATAATCGTGATGCGTGACTATGATTTGATGAAGGTGAGTGTCAAGTTTTAGGTTTAGAGAGGAATAGAGGATGAACGATGAGTCGATGTTAAGATTTAACAAGTTATGGAAATTGATCGGTTTTTAGTCATTTAGATATACGAATCGTTGGAAACTTCCAAAAAACACACAAGAAACTTACAAGATCAGTCCCTGGAGTACTAGAAACGTTTAAAAATTGTCCTCAAAATTAGAATCGTTAAGAAACGGCCCCTTGACTTTTGGAAACGGTCAAGAGGCGTCCCCAAAATCGAGGAAGCGCCGTGGAAACGTTTCGCAACCGTTTCAGTTGCCATTTCTGTCCCCAGGGCGATTCCGATACGTGGTACGGTGGTAGAATGTCGTTTCCGTGCTTCAGAGCTTATAATTAAAAAATTTGCAAATGCCTATACAACATTTGAGATTAATAATTCCACTTCTATTACCCTTTAAACTCTAAATAATACGACATATAGTTATACATGTGTAAAAAAAATATTGTCCCATCAAAATACTTCAAATGCAATACATGTAAAAATGTTATACACTCCTAGTCATGAGTTAGAATATCATGTATCAAATGCATTAGAATATCCTATATCAAATGTACAACAATAATGTTCCACATGTTTTGCTCTATAGATTCTTTACGCCAATTTGTTGATCGTGTTTTTGACGATCACCGTAAATCCTTCTACTTCTCTCAATGTTGAGTTTTGGCAAACCAAGATTTACATTTTTGTCATTGAATCTTTGCTTGTATATGAAATTTTAATGGTTAGTTATTGTTTGTTTTACTACAATATGAAACGATCTTTTTATATGTATTATTTTTCCATATATTCTATTGCCAAAGAATCCATATAGCATTAATCCTTAGCAAGCTTGTTGTATATTAATTAGTTACTGAGGGTGGAAATGCCTACACTATGGTGCATAAACTTGATATATATATTTTTTAGTAAGCTTCGTTTTTAGTCATTGGTGTTTGCTCTGTTTATCCCTTTTAGTCCAAAGTTTTCAAAAATCTGATTTTGGTGCCTGACATTTCATTTATGTATCAATTTTGGCCCAAAATCTAAAATCAGTTTAAAAGAACCGCTAGTTAACCCTACCTAAGGAGTATTTTAGTAATTTACCTTAACTCTTGGTCCAAGTATAAAATGATCTTGGTTTTGTTTTTGACTAAAATACCCCTCAAGTGGGGTTAACTAATGGTTCTTGTAAACGAAATTTAGATTTTGAACAAAAATTGATACAAAAGTAAAATGTGAGGCACCAAAATCAGATATTTGAAAACTTAGGACTAAAAGGGATAAAAGTAGCAAACGTCAAGGACCGAAAACAAAGTTTACTCTATATTTTTTAAAGCATTAAAAACTCCATAGTTTTAACCATAACTTTTGAAACAACCACCACGACACCACAATTAATTATTGCATAACATTATTTATATCTAAACTTCTACACACACGAAAATTATGCATGTTGGATTTGACAAAGTCGTCATGGATCACTTGTTTTTGTGTCCAATATAAAATCATCAATCATTTAAACTTTTGAACATGAATTCTTACTGTTTGTGATTGATTCTTTGATTGAGTAGCTATATCTCAAATTTGTTTTCCTTTTATTCATGGATTTTCAATTGGTAACTCAGGTTTTGGATAATAGGTTGTAAAAGCTTTAGCCTTTAGCACATGTCTATATTAAATAAGAAACAAAATCAAATGTACGAACATGCTGCTTTTGATTGTCAATTATCGAAAGATTAAACATCAAAACATCAAAAGAGTAACGACGAATATGCAATGAGCAAGAACGTATCAAAAACTTATTGAAGCTAATAGTTAGATAAGATTTGATAAAAAATTAATTTACTTAATAGATGGAAGGAGGATGGTGATAAAAGAGTTATTATTTTATTAGAATTAGAATTTAATTAATAGTTAATTATTATTTAATTATTAGATAGAAGATTATAAATGGTCCTAAGAGAATTTGGCGGGAATAATAGCCTAACATTAAACCTTAGAATGACATGTGGCAAAAAAATACTCAGTTATTATAATAGGGGGTTACAAATAAATATTTTAGTTCAGACTGGAACCTTAGACCACCATCAAAGAAACACAAGTCTCTTACCACTATGTCATGACCTAAGT
Source organism: Deinandra increscens subsp. villosa (assembly GCA_039602395.1). Classification (NCBI taxonomy): domain Eukaryota; kingdom Viridiplantae; phylum Streptophyta; class Magnoliopsida; order Asterales; family Asteraceae; genus Deinandra; species Deinandra increscens. The sequence continues at coordinate 19,874,669 of JBCNJP010000007.1, forward strand.
GGCTCTAGGATAAAGATTTTAGTTCAAACTTAAACATAAGACCGCCATAAAAAAAACATAAATTTATAAAACCTTGATTAACTACAACTACTATTTCACCACACAACACAGGAAAGTGTACCCATCATGGAGCAGTATAGTAGTTGTAACATGACCGAGCGTCGTTCAAGGGCACAAGGAAAAGGAGGCTTCTAAAGATAAGTTCTTATAAACAGTTGTAACATCCCAAAATTTGATAGAATACGTAGCTACTATGAATAATACATATGATAAATGTGTTAGGTAGCTAAATGTGACAAAATATGTAGAAAATGCATGTTTACCCATTACCGGGTAATAAATCGATAAACGATAACATTGAATGAATGATACACGTGTTAATTGATAAAATGAGATAAGAAAATGAAATAATATATGTTTTATATCAAGGATAATTTATGTATATGATATTGGCATGAAAACATAGTTAAACGTTAGTATGATAGAAATGAATGATAACCGGGAGAAAATGCCTTTACGTAACTATATTATATCAAGTACATGTATAAAAATATGTTTGAATAGCATGAATACATGTGAAATATTCATTTGATGAATATATATGTGGAAATACGTGTTAGAATAATTAAACGTGTGAAAATGCAAGTTAAATAGTTAAAGGAAAAGTATAAGGGCTAAAAGTGTAATTTATTAAAGTTACGAATACTTACGGATATTATACGCATCTATAACTTTTATAAGCACCCCGAGGCTTATAATATATTATAAAAGTATCCTAAAGTAATTCGGTACATAAAATGATGAGTATTGTAAAGTTAGAGGGCCAAAGGTGTAAATAACGAAAAATATATATAAATATATATAAAAATATATACGTATGTATACGTATATTATCAAGAGTGTCCAGAGCCTTAGAAACTTTATTTAACATGTTTTATAATTGTTCGGTGCATAAAATAATAGTTTGGTAGAAGTCTGGGGGCTGAATTGTAAATAAAACATAGAGGGACCAAAACTGTCATTATGCCAAACTTGGGTCGCGGGTCGCGAGACCCCTGTCTCCTTATGTCGCAATACGCGACTACTCCTGGTCGCAGAATCAGCCACGAGTTCGTCGTGCAGCCCCAGTTTGCTCGATTTTGCTGGCACTAACGTGTCAAATTCGAGGATTAATCACCATGGACACGTTGCTAAGCCTCCTGCGACCCTCCCAGTATAAATAGCAGCCCCGTTCCTTCGGATTTGAGCACCAATTCACGAAAATCATCTCCCAAAAACCCTAGAACACGTCCGAACTTTCTTCTGCAAAATTGAAGCAATCGGTGAGGAATTAGAAGGCCATCTCCTGCAGTCCTACGTTTCTAGGTATGCTCTACAATAGCCCCATGTTAATTTCAGTTAATATCATGTCTAGATTAGAGATCTAAAACTATGCAAAAATTAGGGTTCTTGAACTTGTTCTGATGAAATTGGGTGATCGGGTGGGAATTAGGGTCTGAATTTTTGTAGGTAATCCTAAAATAATGTATTTTAAGAAAGCACTAAGTTTTTTTCAGAATTGGAAAAGGTTTGGTAAGGGTTTTGTAAACGGGTCAAAATTAGGGTTTTCGTAACGTCTGCCCAAATTGACTAAACGGTGTTGAATTAAGCTTTGCTATTTTAAAGGGTATTATAAAATGTTATAATGAATAATACCCTAAGTTGGTTTGAAAAGAAAATGAGTTTTGATAAAAAAAAAACGAGAAAAACGGGAAATTAGGGTTTCTAAACATGATTATTTAATATAAAATAATCCGGAGGGTATGGGGGCTTGATTTTTGGTATGATAACATGTTTTCATATAATATAAGAATATATGAAATTAAATTGGATAAATATTAAAGTATTTAAAATACCGAGTTAATCGGATATTTAGAAGTTCGTGCGGACCGGAAGGGTAGGCGCCTGTACACTGGGGTTTCTGGCAAAGCGAGGGTGTCGCATAAATCCCCGCTGGGAACTGGCATACCTCCCTGGGCGACCCCGGGGTGAGCGTTTACTTATAGGAATACGCGTCTTCATATTATCATTAAAAGAAAAGGATAACTGCCTAAAGGGCATTTTGGTCATTTTGACCTTTAAAAAGGGTAAAACTTAATAAATGAATATTATTAAGATAATAAGATATTAAAAATAAACATCGGAAGTGTTTATTGTGTAAACCTTGCGTTAACGCCATACGATACGCAAATTAGGTTAAATTGGGAATCACAGCGGGAGTTCTGTCCAAGTAACCAGTTAAAGAAATAAGGTGAGTTCTATGAGCCCACTCTTAAATATTTTAAATGTTTTGAAAGTTTTCGGGCTGATATACATAAAATGCATTAAAATGAATTATGACTGAAATGTTACATATCTGAACTATTGAACTGTTAAATTGTTATTGAATTGATATATATACGTGGACTGTTATGGAAATGTATATACGTGAAATATCTTGAATAGATAAACTGTTAAAAGGCTTTTGGGATAATATATATAGATAAATATATATATATATATATGATATGTTATGAAAATGATGTTAAATCTTTTGTACATATGATATGTGCTATATTGCTTTGAAATTAAATAGTCAAGTGATAAAGAAATTATTAGTAAACGTTATAGTGATTATGTATGATTAAATGAGTACAGGTGATGCATTCACTTTATTATTATGTGGTGGATACGCCGCTGGTACTTCCTATATATAAGCATAATAATATTAGTTACCCGGTATATCAGAAGTGTGGAGGATACGCCCCGTATACATACACCAACGGTAAATTGGGGGATATCCACTTGTTGCAGTATATGAAGACCTTATCACTGTTTACTAACAACCTTAAGTCACTTGGGTATTTAACTAGGGGCGGGTAGTATTACAGGGGAAGTTAGGAAGTAGTGTTACTCAATAGGGTTAGAGATCACTACAAATAGAAAAGGGACGGAAGCAACTGTCCGTTATAGGGAATACTCTAGAAGGGTAAACTTGGCAGTTAGCAAATAGGGGGAAACGGGGTAACTGTCCGGTACAGGGAATGCCCTAGAGGGGTAAACTCGACAGTTAGCAAATAAGGGAAAGCGGGGCGACTGACCGTTATAGGGAATACCCTAGAGGGGTAAACTCGGCAGTCGGCAAATATGATTTCTCTGCTTATATATTAGCAGGGTTTACACTGGTAATAGATGTTGGGGTTGTAGGAAGGGATAGCGGGATAAATGGTTTTATAGGGGGTGATTCCTGTTAAGGAATATTACGTGTTATATAATTATGATATATATTATACTTGATAAATGTCTGTGAAAAAGTGATCTTGCAGGTCCAAGGGTTTTAAACCTCACGCCGAGGTAAAGCTTTTAAAATATAGAATTCACCAGCATAAGCTGACCTTTTCCAAAAATGTATGTATGTCAGGTCAGGGTGAGGCTTCGACTAGTTATGAGAAGGCCCTGGTGATAAGGGATTAGACGGGCAAGCTATCGGACGGAAGGAGGGTTTTGGCAAGCTGATATAGTTATAGAAATAAAACGTAGTGACAGATAGTATTTCCTTATGCAAATTATCTCTTACTTTGTAGTACTTGGCAATTAAATAAAAGTTTAAAATTTCCGCTACTTAGTTATCTCTGTTGATACCTTGTGTTCATGAGTAAATCCGATTCGTGACCCCTTCTAGAGCCAAGTCTGGGAGTGGGTGCCACAAGTTGGTATCAGAGCCTTGGTTTAAGAGATTTAGGTACTAATACAGTATCTAGACTTAAACTAGGAATCTGTAAAGACAAAGTAGGATGAGATAAGGAATGTAGATGCCAGCCAGGATAGCTTGTGCCCATAGAAACGAGAATGCATTAGGGACATAGTAAGTAGCATCTAGAGTATGTGAAGTGTGGAAAAGATCGGATTGCAATTAGCTACTGCAATTTGGTATTAGTCACATAAACATACCCTAAGTCCTAACTATTGTATGTCCAAGTGCAAAGAAAGTTATGAAATAATGAAATGAGGGAAACGATTTAAGGACCGGTTTTAACTTAGAGTTACCGGTAAAAGGGTAAAGAGAAGAATGGACACTTAGAAGGATTGTGATGGAAGTAACTGGGGTTTTGAAAACATCATAACTAAGTAATTGCTTTGGTACCGGTACTTATCTGGTTATCATGTATTCAAAAGTTCGGGGACTTTACGTCACATAAATTCTGAGATGTCATTCACCTGGAATGTAGGATGATGATGATAAGAGGCGGACGTGGTAGAGGTAGAGGTGCCGGCAGAGCAACCGGTGCTGGAAGACGTACGCGTGCGAATCCCGAACGAGAGAATAACGCGAGAGCTAATGTCTTTACGAATGAGCAAAGGGCAGCTATGGCGGCAGAGTTGAATCAAATGTTCCAGGCGGCCTTGCCTAATATAATCGCTCAACTTCATGGAGCTGCTGGTGGAGGTGCAAATGGAGCTGGAGCCAGAGGAGCCGCTGGTGATGATGCTAGAGATGCGGGAAATGCCGATCGCGGATGTTCTTTCAAATCGTTTAATGGATGCAGGCCTCCGTCATTTGAAGGGCAAATAGATGCAGGTTCGACTGTTCGTTGGATTCGAGAGATGGAAGCTGTAATAGGTATTAGTGAGTGTCGTCCAGATCAAGCGGTGAAGTATGCAGCCCATTCCTTCAAAGGATAAGCATTATTCTGGTGGGACTCTATTCTACAATCCCGAGGCGAGCACGCTGTTGCTGCTATGAGATGGAATGATCTGAAAACGCTATTGATGACCAAGTTTTGTCCGAGACACGGGTTGGAAAGGATCGAGATTAACTTTCTAAAGTTAGAAGCGGGTAATATGACTCATCAGGAGTTCACAGGCAAGTTTGACGAGATGGCGAGGCTAGTACCAAGGTTGGTAACACCCGAGGAAGAAAAGGTGAAGAGGTACGTTCAAGCCCTTCCTGCTGCCGTTAGGAAGATAGTTAGACCTCATGTCCCGAAAACATACCAAGAAGCAATTGACATCAGTGCTATGGTCTATGAAGAAGAATATAGCTTTCTTGCATGTACTGAATTGAAGCAACAACTCGGTAGGTAAAGCCATGGTAAGATAACCATAAACTTTTTGTTCACGCTCATAACTTTTTCTTTCATCACCATCAAAATCTTGAAGTTCTTTATACTCTCCATTTTCAGTTGGACGTACATACAACTTTCCAATCGGAATCCATAAATCAATATCATTTGTGCTGATGTATGCAGAAAATCGTTGCTTCCAATTTTGATAATCTTCCAACTTTAACAGCTTAGGAACTTTCTAACTTGTTCCTATTTCATTATTAAAATTGAGCATAGCTTGTACCGTGCTTTGCATAGCCGCAAATGCTTGAAAATCTGACATCTTTTCCGAAATATGATACTTCCAAAACTTGTAACTCAAAAACGAAGGTCTGTCATATGTTCCTTTCCTTTCTAGACATAGATGAATAAGCAGATATCGACTCTCATGTATTAGATTCATCAATTATAGTCTCGTTTTCCGATCCAAAGTGAAACAATCAAACACACAGTAAGTTTGGGTGAGGCCTCACACTTCACACTTGGAATCAACGAGGGCGCCATTATGTCTATCAATTGCCAAAGCTATAGTACGAAATCCTATCTTGAGGCATACAACTCCCACTGAACTTTAGATCCATTCCCAAAAGTAATCCTATTGTTGGCAGTTATGCTACAACGTTAGGCTACAATCAAAGAACAGTCTGTAGTAAACGAGAGTTCCAGTATACGTCTCAGGTCTAAGGAAACATTAGAGGATACCATTAATCAAGCATGCAAAGCTTCCATGATTGTATTGCTTGATGCGAGTTACGTCCAACGTCATTCCCGAATGAGTTTTGTGACTTTGAACGTTTAACCCTTTTAAGGTTCAAAATCAGAATAGTCTTAATTTAGAGTCGTTCCCACGTCTCTAACCGATTACGGACATTTAGAACAATATCAACAATTGTTCAGGTATGATTAAACGTATTAACATAGAACATAGTTAAGAAATTCCATATCACATTTACCGATGGAATACGAATAGTAAAGATAACTGTTATACGTTCGTACACCTAAATACTAAATCAAAACATGTCTTTAGCTAATCTAATCCCTATCACTTCTCTGTGAGGATCATGAGTCTCGTGAGTCATGGGTTTCGTAAAGGGATCAGCTAAGTTTTGATTTGTGTCTATTTTTCATATCTTTATTTCATTCCTTTCAACTACTTCTCTTATGTAGTGAAATTTCCTCAGAATGTGCTTGGCCTTCTTGTGAGACCTTGAATTTTTGGCTTGAGCAATAGCACCTGGGTTATCGCACATCATCTCGATTGGTTGCTTGACTCTTAGAACCACATCGAGATCGGTGATGAACTTCTTCATCCATACTGCTTCCTTGGCAGCTTCTGAGGCGGCTATGTATTCAGATTCCGTAGTGGAATCAGCCACTACTGGCTGTTTGGAACTACACCACGAAACCACACCTCCATTGAGGGTGAATATGTATCCGAACTGCGAGCGAGAGTCATCTTGGTCTGTCTGAAAACTAGCGTCAGTGTAACACTTTACAGCAAGCTCATCAGTTCCTCCATATACCATAAACATCTCACTAGTGTTTCTCAGGTATTTCAGGATGTTCTTCACAACAGTCCGGTGAGCTAGACTAGGACTCTGTTGGTACCGACTTGTCAGGCTCAACGCAAACGAGACATCCGGTAGAGTACAAAAGCATGGCATACATAATTGAGCCTATAACAGAGGCAAATGGGATCAAAGCCATTTGGTTGATCTCCTTCTCCGTTTGAGGAGATTGAGATTTGTTCAAGACAGCACCCTTTGTCATAGGGACGACTCCTTTCTTGGAGATGCTCATGGTGAACCGTGCTATAATCTTGTCAATGTATGTACTTTGACTGAGACCCAGAAGCCACTTCGATCGATCTTTGTGAATCTTAATTCCCAGAATGAAAGCTGCTTCCCCAAGACATAGCGAAACAAGATGAAAGCCATTTCTTAACCTCTTTAAGCATGGGGATGTTATTTCCTATGATCAGTATATCTACCACATACAAGATGAGGAATGATATAGTGCTCCCACTTGCCTTTCTATAAACACAAGGCTCATCTTCATTTTAAGCAAAGCCAAACTCCTTAACTTTCTGGTCAAAGCGAAGATTCCACCTTCGAGATGCTTTTTTAAGTCCATAGATGGACTTATTCAGCCTGCAAACCCTATTTGGATATTTTAGATCGACAAAACCATCGGGTTGAACCATGTAGACATCCTCACTGAGTTGTTCGTTCAGGAATGCGATTTTGACATCCATTTGCCATATCTCATAGTCATAGTATGCAGCTATGACAAGCAATATTCTGATCGATTTGATCATGGCCACGGGCGAGAAGGTTTCTTCAAAGTCAGCCCCTTGGGTTTGAGTGAAACCCTTCGCAACAAGCCATGCCTTATAGGTTTGGACGTTTCCATGCATGTCAGTTTTTCTTTTAAAGATCCACTTGCTCCCTACTGCCCAAGAACCGGGGGGTAGCTCAATCAAGTCCCATACTTGATTATCACGCATGGATTGCATCTCGGTGTTCATGGCTTCTAGCCATTTGTCAGATTCAGGATCTGACACATCAGCTTTGTAATTAGTAGGTTCGTCATCAGAATCTACTACTAACAGGACATCAGAAGCTTCTAGATGACCAAGGTATCTATCAGGTTCCCTGCGTGTCCTTTCGCTCTTTCAAACGCTTGTGTTTTGGTCTGATTATACGACAACCATTTGTCGGTCAGACCTAACGACCATCTCAGGGTTTTATGTTTCTCGAACTTCTTCGAATTCCACTGGATCACTATTCGTTCCTCTGTTGAGAAACTCATTTTCAAGGAACTTACCCCTCCTTTTAATAGAAACATAGTTTCCATCAGGATGGTAAAAGTAATAGCCGGTATTACAATAGTATACGATGAAAATCACCTTTTCACCTCGAGGATCAAGCTTGTTGTCAGATTCGCTAGTGACATAAGCTTCGCATCCCCATACCCTAAGGTAAGAAAGTTTAGGAGAAGAATTATGCCATATCTCATATGGGGTCTTATCCACTTTCTTGGTCGGTGCCGGATTTATTAGGCGAGCGGCGGTTAAGGGAGCATAACCCTAAAAGGAGTGGGACACGTTAGTCCTACACATCATCGAACGAACCATGTTCAACAAGGTTCGATTCCTCCTTTCACTAATGCCATTTAACTGGGGTGTACCGGGAGGAGTGGGTTGTGAAATAATTCCACAATCCTTGAGATGATCGAGAAACTCGTGGCTAAGATATTCACCACCTCTATCAGATCGAAGTATTTTAATAGTTCGACTTAGTTGATTTTCTACTGTCTTTTGAAACTCTTTGAACTTGTCAAATGTCTCGTGCTTGTGTTTCATCAGATACACGTAAGCATGTCTGTTGTAGTCATTTATGAAAGACACGAAGTAGCATTCACGATTTATTGTTTCGGTCCGAAAGGGTGACTTGGTCAGTTTACCAGATAAACATGATTCGCTTTTGTCGAAGGAATCTACATCAGTGGATTCGAGAATCTCAGCAGTTTGTAGCTTCTTGATGCGAGCCTTGCTTATGTGACCTAGTCGATGATGCCATAATGAAGAATCGTTATCAACTTTGTTTCGCTTAGAAACAAGATAGAGTTGATCGTGTGTTTGAACAATTATCTCATATATACCATGTCGAGGTTTAGCCTCGAAATAAAAGATATCGTTAAAGTAGGTAAAATTGGAATTTCCATTAAACTTGTACTTAAAACCTTGTTCAAACATGGAAGAGACAGATACAATGTTTCTGGATAATTCAAGAGCACATAAACAGTTAGCTAAAGTAACTACAAGTCCAGTAGGACATGTAAGAGAATATATGCCGGTAGCCAAGACCGGGACTCTTTTCCCATCACCAATGATGAGCTCTATGCTGCCTTACTTTATCTTCTTCCACTTCTCAGGTTCCTGCAAAACATTAACAATGTGATAATCGCATCCAGTAGCAAATGCCCATGTATTGGAGGAAACAGTGAAAAGTTCAATAACATTTATTGACATACCTGATGAGGAATCCTTGCCGGAGTTTCTATTAATCTTGATCTTAGCCAGGTAGATGGGGTAGTTGCGTTTCTAGTGGCCCATCTAATTATATTCAAAGTATTGGCGTTCCCGAGGAGGAGGAGCCAATGGTTTCTTGCCCTTGGTCTCTTTAACCTTGTTCTTGGACTTGGTTATACCTGTATTAGAAAATCTGAGCACAGCCGGTGAGGTCCTGAACTTGACATTTGGAAACAATGTCAGAACCTCATCTAAAGTCTGAGCCAAGAAATTAATCGCATGCATGCGATAATGCTCGGGTAAAGATCCAAGGACTACATCCAAAGCAATCCCCTCAGGAATGGAGTAACCGAGGTCGATCAGTTTGTCGCGACACCCCTTCATCATCATTACATGATCATATGCAGAGGAATTAGGCGACATAGCGCAGTTCACAAAATGTTGAAGTGCTCTACATCGTTCCCCTCTCTGGCTCAACTCAAATAAATCTTTGAGTTTTCTCATGATCTCATACGCTCCCATGTCGGTAAAGTTATACCAAAAATCCGGTGTCATGCTAGATAACATCAGCTCAATGACTTCCCGAGAGTCATCACTGTGCTTCTGAATTTCCATCCGCGAGCGGTCATTTAACAAGTAAGACGGTAAGCTCGGGATGGGTCGATCAAGAACATACAGCTTTCTAAAAAGCTTTAAGATGTTCCTCAGGAGGGTTTGCCATGATAAGAAGTTCGTCTTAGTGAATGGGTCGAGAGATACCATAGAACTCGGAGGAACTGTGTTTTCATTAGCCTTCTGAAATAAGTAAAGTAATTTTAAATTAGTATTTTCAATGTAAAATATTTTCTTATATAAATTGGTAAGATTTATTTAATAAGAAAATTGAGAATTCGATTAGACAATTTTACTTGAGACTGCCAAATGAGCCTCAGGAGCAAACTCGTGTAACCAAACTGACAACGGGTGTCAATCGCGAAGTCTCAGTCGCGACTCTCTTTTATGAGGCCGCATAATACAGTAAATTATATTTTGCGATACGTTTAGCCTCATCCATGCCCACTTTGTCTATATATGTTTATAGTGCGGTGTTGAAATACTTCAACACTACAAACGTACATAAAGAAAGCGATAGTAATCCCAAATGGTCAATGTGGCTGGCATGGTGTTGAAATACTCCAATGCCCCCACCCTAGAAGGTACCCTAGGCACCAAGTGCGGTGTTGAAATACTGCAACACTGATGCCTCAGTCAATACGTTCCAAGTTTGACTTGATTTTGGACGGCATAAACTATCAATTTATTATTACCGGATAGGGATATTAAAACGAGTTTTAATATTTCGTGATCGTTAGACACAAACGATAAACCCTATCTCCACTTGGGACAATTATTTTTAATCACCTATTTGAAATATCTGCGTGTCGCAAATGGTCAATTGTGTGTTAACGGCATAATGGCATGGTCTTGCTAGAGTCATTTAGCAAACCAATAGGGACATGACAATAAAAGTGAACAACCAAAAGGAAGGAAACTTGGTGCGTTCGTAGATCCGGTTTAGCTCCCACTGTCCTTCAGACTCCTTTTGGCGAGTGTTCGATCTTCAGGTCTTAGTTTTTACAAAATTAAAATTTACTAACACATTAGTAAACCTAGCTCTATTTACAATTTTGAACCCCGAAAACAGTGGGTCCACCAAAACCAAATGAAATACAATTGGGCCAACCAATTGGGCCAATCAAAGAAAAACAACACGTCAAACATACAAACATGTAATTAAAATAAAGGGGTGGCCGTAACACATAATTAATTAAAACAAAATTAAACGAGTAATTCCGTTCGCAATTTAGAAACAAATCTAAATTGCGTACCACCGGTTACGAAAAGACCGGTTCTGATTTACGTGCTGTGATCGTGGCTCTAATACCACTGTTGGGTTTTACAGTGGGTATCCGGGTTGCCCATTAAAATTTATTACCGATAAAATTAACGGGTTAATTAATCAAAATTAATTACACAGCAGAAAATCGTTTTACAACGCGAATTAGTAAAACCGTAGACTGGATCTGATCACTGTGTACGCGTAAATACAGTAAAACTAAATAATTAAATTTAAATATCTAAGAGAGTTAGATATACCTTGGCGGAGTCCGAACATCCGTTCGAGACACCGAGGTTCTACGAACTGGCACTAGCTTGAACGACAACGTCCGACTCGAATCTGCGAGTCAAGTCTTCGACCTCTAGCGAATACGACATCTCGGGCACTATAGCCGCGTTCATCGGGTGAACCGGCGGTAGTGGCGGTAATGAAACGATGTCATAAATCATGACATCAGAATCTAGGGTTTCTGTCGTGCATGAAGACGAAACCAATCCTACAGGGATTTCGTCCGTCACGCGTGGAGGCGGCGGAGGAAGTTGCGTGACGGCGGTGGTATAAAGTGGTGCCGGCCACTTGGGGATTTGACCGGATTCGACGATGACAGAACGCGACGGCTCGGACATCGGCCTCGGTGGCACGGGTGGGGCGAGGACCACCTCATGGGGATCCACCCCAAAAATCTCGGCGGCGACGGCAGCCTTGGCGGTGGTGGCGGTGGATGCCGCGGCTCTCTCCTCTGTAGTGGCGACGCGAGCGGTGACGCCGGCAGTTTCCAGTTTCAACGCAGCGGCGATGAAGCGGGGATCACGTTTCACCATTATGATGGTGGCAAGCGACGAAGATAGTGATGGTTGTTAGTTGCGCCGAAAACAAAGAGGGAGAGGGGGAGGGGGACGGCGACGAGGAGAGAGGGAGAGTGGAGGAGGCCAAAAATTCGATTGGGGTTTCTCCCTAATCCCCTCCTTTTAAATTTTCCTCGATGGGCTTTTAGGCAAGCTAAGCCCATGTCGCAATCCGTTGCTCCAAACCCAATAATATTATAAATCATTAACCCGTTAATTATTAACTAATATTTTGCCGAGACTCGTAAACCGTTTTACGAATTATTGTTTTGTTACAATGAATAATTAACTACTATTTATTTTTATTTAATTGTTCATCAATTAATTAACCCGTAATTAATTATTATAGTTTGTTGACATCGGAGTAACTCTTACAGGTCAAAACCGGGTCAGTTACGTTAAATGTCGGGTCATGACACCTATTATCCAACATATTTGCCATAAAAATATGTATATTTTGACTCACATAAAAAATGATCAACTGGCACGGATACCTTGTAGTTTAAAGTTTGAAAAATTCTTTCGAAACATCAACGCGTTGAAGAGCTAATTTAAGCTGATACTTCACTATGAGCAACTTTGCAATCACTAATATGTCTTCTTGAAGTATCATGCATACACTAGACATAAGATTAGTTTGCAAAATTACCTAAGTCTACAGATTGAGGTCGACCGGTGCCTTCAACAAAGTCTTCAGCGGCTTTGATATAACCTTGGGTCGCCACTTCATCTGTGGTTTTGAAATCTTTAGTGAGCCATTAGCAATTTGAGTTGATTTACCACCCATATCCTTAGCAGTTTTCTTCCTTTGGAATTTAGAAGTAGTGGGTTGTGACTCATCAAAAAAATTGCCATTTGCATTTACCATTTTGGCAAACTTACTACCGGATAGCTTCTTATTACCATTTTCAGGACAATTTAATTGAATATGACCACGTTTACGACACTGATAGCACCTCCAACGATCATTGATGATTATGGAAATAGGATTTCCGAACTCATCCGTCAAGCCATCATCATAAATGGTTAAAACTACGGGTTTCTTTGTTCTCCATTTCTTTGAACCCAAAAAATCACCACAAACATGATTAGATCCAAAACATCGTAAAAATCAACATCTTGTGAAGTAGGACTTCGAGGCGTAGTATACTGCATGAAGAAAAACCAGTCAACTTGTTGGAGAATCGCTCTTGTCAGAAGTCTTAACATCATGTTTCTTTGACTTCTTGGAGAATTTCTTTGTTTCTTTCACCTCATCATTCTTTTTCTAAAAACCCAAACCTTTCTGTTTATAACCAGGTAGCGTTGAAAACTGTGCCTGAGAAGTAGATTCTCTTTATTTCTAATAGTCTAGTAAATGCAGCCTTTATTTCCTTCAGATTGTTCGTTTTAAGCAAAGATTCTTCAATATTCTCTTCAGAAGAAAGTTGATCAGTTTTCTTAGAAACTTTTACCGTATACACCTTTTCTTTTTCAAATGAACTTGAACCTGAAGTAAATTAGGCGCTTTTCCCAATTCAGTTTCCTTCTTGTGAGCTTGTTTATTAGATTTATTTGATTGCTTACTCTTCTTCTTTGCAGAATTTGAATCAACAAACTTAGAATAATCAAACTGTGCATCGCAAGATTTCACTACAGATGTAGAGTTACCTATATCCACAGGAGCCGGACTTGATGAAGATCATCATCTTTACAACTTTCTTGCCAGTTTTCCATCTTATACATATAGTTTGTAGCAGTATTGGAATTGTTACACTTTTCGAGTAAAATTTTTTGATGTTTAGTTCATAAATTTTTGTTTCAGCTTCCATCAATTCCTTTTGTGAAGCGATTAGCTTGTTGGAGACAATGTTCTACTCATTTTTTAAATTCTCATCCTATCACACTCTATAAGTACCTCCTCTGTAACCTTTTCCTATTTCTTATTATAACTCTCAACATCTTCCCTAAAAGTTTATTTTCACCAGCTAACAGAGTCTTAGCATCAAGCAACTTTGTGTTGTCTTCTTGATGAGTAAGTTCCTTATCAGCAAGTTCTAGACAAGCCTGTTTAAGAACATCACACTTTTCCTTCAAAACTTCATATTCATCACAAGACTTGGATTTCAAAGATAACAACTCCTAAACTGTTTCATCTACCTTCTTCTTATACTCTTCCATTTATGCTTTTGCTTGTTGACATACCTTAACTAACAGACTCTTTTCTTTAATCAAATCACTGTTATCCTTGGCATACTTTGTGCAAAACTCACACACCAAATCATAACTGCTAGTGTTTAAGTCAGGATCAGTTACACTCCCATCAACCGGTTTAGACTTGGAAAGAAAAGCTGATTGATTAGAAAATACTATTCCCCAGTCATATCCTTCATCGATTTGTGTAAACAATGCTTTTTTATTCGAATTACTCCCTGAAGTATTAGATGTTGAAGCATTGCCACCTTTTGGTTGTTTACACTCATGAGCAAAATGTCCAAAATATGAACAATTGAAACACTTCACCTTTGAGTTATCCGATCCTATTCTTCCACCAGAATTAAGATCTCTTTTCCACGTTTTCTTCAAAAACTTCTTAATTCTTTTAGCCAACATTGTAAATTGCCTGTAAATTGCCAATTAATATCCATTTTCTCCAAATTATCTGCATATATTTGATCATAATCTTCTTCGATCAACTCTGCGTTGCTTACCTTTCCTGCTATCACACCATAATATGATGAAATCAATGCTGGTATTAGTGCCATATAATCTTTAGTGGATTTAGTAGAAAGAACACTTTGACTTGATTGAAATGGAATATACACATTATAACCATCTGAATAACCTGGAGAAGAATCAGTAATTCTAGAACTGTTATCAGCTAAGAATGCGGTTGTCGGTGTTGGACTAAAGCTTGATTTGGATTTTGCACTCATACTTACAGCATTTTGACCATAATACAATTCAGGATTCTACATTTGTGCAGGTGTTTTTTTATAGTTAACATCTCTAATTCTCGAGCTTGTAACTTTCCCATCAAATTATGAAATGAAAATCCGAAGAACTCTTTATCATGAGTGAGTAACAAAACATAATTTTTCCAGTTGCTTGGTAATGCCTCCAACATTTTCTCTTTTAATTCATCATCCCTTTTCAATTTATCGACAACTTCCATCTCACTAATCAAATGAGCAAATCTTGACACTAAGGCAGTGATGTTTTTGCTAGGATAATGTTTTAAATTGTCAAACACTTTGTTGAGAACCTTCTTTTTGCTCTTTTTATGCTCTTCATTCCCTTTACATCTCAATTTTAAAGCATCCCATAAAATTTTAGATATAGTACACGTTTTGAATTGATGTAATACTCTTTCGGCAAAGCCATAGTGAAACCACATAAGCCTTTTGTTCTCTTTCATAACTTTCTTTTCATCAAATGAAAGATTCCTACGCATCTTAGGTTCCTCATTAGCGTTAGTTGGATAGGTATATCGGTCCTGAATTGGAATCCATAAATCGACATCATTAGCACCAATATACGCTTCAGACCGTTTTTTGTAAATTGTGATAATCTTCTAACTATAACAATTTGGGCACTTTCTGACTTGTTCAAATTTCATTGTCGTAGTTTAACATGGCTTGCCTTGTTTTTTGCGTTGAGGCAAACGCTTGAAAATCACCCATTTTGAAATTATCAAGATTCTGATCCAACAAACTGAGAACTATCTTTCAACGAACAAACAAAAAAGCAACCGAATGAACAAAAGCTTTAATGAACGAACCAAAAGTGTCAACGAATGAAACTTCCCTCAACAAACTAGTGAAACTCAACTACTCAGAAACCCTGTAACGAACGTACTGAAAATAACATCTCAACGAACGAATGAACTCAATGAACCAAATCCCTCAACGAACTAACGACGAACGAACCTAAAATACACTAAACGAACCATAGTTTTAGATATATGAACCGGTAGTTTGGTGGGTTACAGTCCAATGAACTGATGGTTCAGTGGGTTAAGGATCAACGAACTGGAGCCAATTTACTCAATTTTTTTTAAATTTGTTACACTCGCACAAAGAGAAACTCACAGATGCACAACATAACAAGTCAGATCATTTTGATTGGTTTCGAACACTGAAAATTCAACAAAGATAGCCAATGAGAGAAATAACCAAATCATTTGATACCACTTGAAATACCACTGAGATTAGATCGTCTACAAGCTCATGGAATCAATATCAAGAAATTAAACATGTGAACACAAGATGTAAATAAGGATCTTTGTATTTATGAACACACACCAAATACAAGACTAAGAAACAGGCTAGCACAGACTCTCTCAATGGAACACACAGTTCGCACTTAGGTCTCTCTGTTCGTTGTTACAAACTCTAACACATCAGCCTATTTATAGTAGTTACTGGCCAACGAACCAGGACCACCAATGTACCACGGTTCGTTGCTAGTTCGGTGACTAGTCGTTGCTAGTTCGCTGGTGAGACGAAGTCACAATACATGAGGCATTTCTCGAAACTGGGCATGACGAGCTTGTTTCATGAATCTTTCTTTAATCTTGACCAATTCACCATCAACCTTCATAAATCCGCAACTGTACTTCTGATTAATCCTAACTTCTGTTTATAAAAAAACTACCCAAAACAAGGGTAAATCCAACCAAAATATATAAACTCAATAAGCAAGGGTGTTTGACGACACACAAGATATGTAATTGGAGACACATCAGGAACCAACCCAATGGATCCTAGCAAAGCTCAAATTTCCAAAATCAGAATTTGAAGGCGAAGTATAACCAGAAGAATTCATCTGCCCAAGGTCAAAACCAACCATATCTCCCACTACACATCCAAAATGCCAACAACTCTGGTGGTGCAGGATCAAAAGCTTGAAAGGTTGAAAAGGTTGTCTAGAATCTCGTAAATCTAGAAGGAAGACACGAAGCTGAGATTAAGAATCAGCAAGCATCTATTCAGAACATAGAGAGGCACCTAGGCCGGCTGCTTTCTGCGAATCTATCTAAGAGAAACAAATGAGAGTTTTCGGCGAAACAAAGATAAACCCTAACGCTACGATGAATATGATTTTCCATAAGATTAGAAAATCACTATCTGAAGAAGATCGTGAGAAAAGGCGAACGAGAGTGATTGCCCTGTCTAAGGCCATGCTGAAGGACTACTTCGAAGAGTACCATAGAGAAAATAAGTAGACACTAGAGGAAAAGAGATATGAGCAACTCTTGGAGCTAATTTTGAACCCCAAACAAAAGAGAGATAAGTCCGCCGATTAGCTAATTTGATATGATGCCTGCATACTTAACGTTTCTCTAGGAAAATGCACCATTAAATAGGAATCTAAAGGAGAGCCCCTTGTTCACCCCAACCAAGGGGGTGTCTGAACTCCTAAAGAGTGAGTTATCGGTTAAGGAAGAGGATCCGATAGCTTCACAATTCCCTGCAGAATTTGGAAACATGCTATTTCTAGATGCACTGGCTAACTTAAGTTCAAGCATAAATGTGATGCCATTATCTGTTTATGTGAAGCCTGACCTATACCAACTGAAGCCAATGTAACAATCATGTTGCACTGTCTGGATAACAACCCGTAACCGCCTCCAGATTTGTATAAATACAAAGATCCTTGCATACGCACAATCACACAACCCTAAACCTACTTTGGTTCCTAAGGGTGATTTTTGGTGATTTCCATTTGATTTCTTCACATACATTAGAAGTTTTGTTAAAGGGCGTATGGGATCGCTTCTAGTTAGATATAGATTATAGATGGAAGTTTATGTCATTAATGTGTGTCGAATGGTTACAACTGAAGAAGTTTACATCATTTAAGCCCAAGGGGAGATCATGCATGATCTCCCCTGTGACACGCACAATTAGAGCTGACATACTCAAACAAATGATAAACTTATGTTGTCCAGCGAACTACTAGTTCGTTGCTTGGTCATTGCTTGTTAGTTGGTCAATTCGTTGGTTCAATTTGTTGACTCTACAAACATAGCATCAAACACTAGTCTGTTAATCTATTCAAACAGTAACGACCACACTAGGAACTTACTCTAATAGATTCCCCCTTTGATGTTACTGTCGAATGTTGATCTTCACACTTAGCAATTGCCAGTTAAACTGCTGATACTTGATATCTCGCTCTTCAGCAAATACTCCCTACGACTGAACTTCAGGTATGCAGTAAACCATTAGTAATCTTGTACAATTACCACAACCAATAAAGTCCCCCCCCCCCCTCCCCAGAAAAAAGCACACCCATGATGAGAATAAATATCCAACCAACGGGCATATGATACCGGTTTAATTCATTTGTCGTCCCGGCAATCATAAAGACATCTCACAAACATCACTGCATCGGTATAGACAGAACCATCCATACTCATGAAATGTAATTCACTCCGATCTTCATGAAAACCAACACAACCAAACTCTTCAATCATACAACCCTCCCCCCCCCCTCACCATTAACACCATCCTAATGTATAAGTGTGACGCCCACTCCTAGACTTGGCCCTAGGAGCGGTCACGCATCGGATTTACTCATGAACACAAGGTATAACAGAGATAACTAACGCAGCGGAAATAAAAACTTTATTCATATGCCAAGTATTACATAGTAAGAGAGACAAATACAAAAGTGAAATAAACATCTTCACGCCAGTTTTTCAAAAATGTCTTCTCTTGATAGCTTGACATTGTCTTGATAGTATATGCCACCTAGTTTCAGCTCACATCTCAGTCTTCCCTTTTCGATCCGAAGGTCCAGCCTCATCTGACATACATAACTTAACAAGTCAGCTTACGCTGGTGAGTTCTACGTTTTGGGAAAACTTTACCTTTCGAAGGCACTTAGGTTTGTCAAACATATTTCTGCAATTAGACAATCAAACACAAAGCATATAGCACATATATTCACATATTCTAACCTTGTGAATAAACTAACCTTCTGTTGCTTTGTCATTCTTGTCTCATATTAAATTTTATCTTAGGGAAATAGTGTTTCTACTTGCTTTACGAACACATCGTGTAGCAATGGTCCCTTTAGTTTTGACACTATATAGCTTTGACGCTATCTGGCTTTGACGCCACTTTAGCTTTGACGCTTTCTGGCTTTGACGCCGCTTGGTTTTGACACCATTGGGACAACACTATTTAACTCCTTGTTTCAGGAGTCCCTTACTTACCAATCTTTCTTTGATTACCATTCTTATTCTATTCTACTAGAAACATCGAAATGGCAATCTATATTTCCTCTACTCATCATCGTACAATCAATACATATAACAAGCAATTATAACAATTGAGAGTATTTTCACACCACGTTATGTATATTAGCCCAAAACGGTTTAAAGCAATTAAACAATTTAAAAGAGGGCTCATAGAACTCACCTTAGCTTTGCAAAGCTATTATTCTGGGGTTAAGTTCTTGTGAATCAGTTTCTTAATGCCTTTAATGTAATGTCCCTATCAAGACATCCTAAATGTTACAAATCACATTTAAGAATTACCTTATTATCCAAAACCCAACTTTTTATTGGTTAATACCCTTAATAGTCAAAATGACCATTTTGCCCCTTTTACATATTTTGTTATATCTTTATCAATTCTTTGCTCCTTAACGTTTACCGCTCGTGTTTCCTCATGACCGATCATTTGGCGGAATTACTATGAGGAATAGTCACGGGGTTTGGAATTTGGTGACGATCGTTACCGGCCGTGTAGGCGTCATTGACGACCATGAGGCGGAATTACTACAATCGTTGCACCGAGTAATTTAATTATAAATTACCAAAATTTGAACTCATATATACTTAATATATATGTAAACATGTTACCATACCAAATTTCAAATCCCCATACCTTCCGGATTATTTTATATTAAATATCCATATTCCGAAACCCTAATTACCCATTTTTCTCGTTTCTATAGCAAAACTCATTTTTATACAGAACCATCTTAGGGTATTATCTATTATGACATTTTATAATATCCCTTAAAATGGCAAGGCTTAATTCAAAACCGTTTACTCGATTTGGGCAAAACATCATCATGAAAACCCTAATCTTGACCCATTTCCAAAACTCATACCAAACCTTCACCAATTCTGAAATAAACTTAGGGCTTTCTTAAAATACATCAAATTAGGGTTACCTACCAAAATTCAGAGCTTAATTCCCATCCGATCATCCAATTTTACCCAAACAAGCTCAAGAACCCTAATTTGAGCATAGTTTTAAAAGTCATACTTAGAAATTGATTTAGCCAAAACTGAAAGAGGTTATTTTAGACCTTACCTATAGAAGCTTGACTGCTGAATTTCGGATCTTAACTCTTCACCGTTTGAGAGAATTTGACCCGCGAAGTTTCTGGTTCGAACTAGGGTTTTTCGGGTTTGAATTCAGAAATTGGGGATGATATTCGGCCGATTGGAGGGTGTATTTATACCCATGGAGTGCGCCTAGGGTCCCTACACGTGTCTAGGTGACTAATTGCCCGAAATCAACACGTATACAAGGTCAATTTCGTCAAAACGTGCTGCCCAAGTCGAAATCCGTCGTTTTCTGGTCTGATTTGGGCGGAGGTACGCGAGCCCCCTCCCTCTCTCCGTCGCGTACCGCCTGGGACTATCAGGATTTGGCAGTTTTGGTCCCTCTAAGTTTTATTTACATTTCAGCCCCCTAACTTCTACCAAATTGTTATTTTATGCACCGAACTATTATAAAACATGATTAATAAAGTTTCTAAGGCTCGGGACACCCTCGATGATATACGTATACATACGTATATATTTTTATATATATATATATATATATATATATCTTTTGATATTTTACGTTCTAGCCCCTCAAACTTTCCAATACTTATCATTTCATGTTATGGGTCACATTAGGATATATTTTTACTATATTCTAGGCCTTAACATGTATATAATAGTTATAGATACGTATAATATCCTTATACGTTGATATCTTTATAAAATTACACTTTTAACCCTTCTACTTTTCCATTAGCTACTAACACACGTATTCACATGTATATATCTATCAATTCACACATATATCATCATGTTATTTGTATAAACATATATTTATCTCATATTTTACTTTCTTTACCCATTAACTCATCCGTTTATACAAATTTCATCATTTTGGCCACTAAACACGTATTTCTAACACATGCGATTTATCTAATGCATAGTTTACCATTTTTATCAATCAAACTTACGTATTGATAATATAGACACGTATTTACTTAAATATATCATGTACCTTTGAAATTGGGGTGTTACAACTCTCTCCCCCTTAAAAGGGTTTCGTCCTCGAAACATGCTCAGCTCGAGAATAACTCGGGATGAGATTCTCTCATTTCATCTTCTCGTTCCCAGGTAGACTCCGAACCTTTTCTGTGCATCCACTGCACCCTGACCATCGGAATGGTCTTGTTTCGGAGTTTCTTTTCACTGCGATCTATAATCGCAACTGGCCTTTCCACATATGATAACTTTTCGTCTACCTCAATTTCATCTAAAGGTACTATTTCTGATTCATCATATATACACTTTCTTAGATAAGAAACATGGACTGTTGGGTGAATCCCAGACAATTCCTCAGGTAGATCTAACCGATAAGCAACCTCACCTACACGTTCTACAATCTTAAAAGGTCCTACGTACCTTGGGCCTAACTTGCCCCTTTTACGAAACCGAATGATACCTTTCCAAGGAGAAACTTTTAGTAACACAAAATCTCCAACTTGGAACTCAATTGGCCTTCTCCTCTTATCCGCATATGACTTTTGTCGATCTTGTGCCGCCTTTAATCGTGCCTTGACCATATCAAGATCTCGAGCCATATTTTCGACTACTTCTTTACTTCCTATTTCTCGTTGGCCAACTTCACCCCAACACACTGGAGTTCGACACTTTCTACCATACAACATCTCATAAGGAGGCATGCCAATACTAGCATGATAACTATTGTTGTAGGAGAATTCTGCTAGTGGTAGGTGACTATCCCAACTTCCTCCAAAGTCTATTATGCAAGCACGCAACATATCTTCCAGAGTTTGTATCGTTCTCTCACTTTGTCCATCCGTCTGAGGATGATACGCCGTGCTAATATGTAATCTCGATCCCATATTCTTATGGAATTTCCTCCAAAATCGCGAAGTGAACCGAGTGTCTCTGTCGGAGACTATAGACACTGGCACCCCGTGTTTAGAGATGATCTCCTTAATAAACAAACTAGCTAACTCTTCAGAAGAAATTGCCTCATGAATAGGCAAAAAGTGAGCACTCTTGGTTAGTCTGTCCACAATCACCCAGATGGTGTCATAACCTTTAGCTGTACGAGGTAGCTTAGTTATGAAGTCCATCGTGATATGTTCCCACTTCCATTCAGGAATCTTCAGAGGTTGAAGCATTCCATAAGGCTTTTGATGCTCAGCCTTAACCTTTGCGCAAGTCAAACACCTATTCACATATTGCATGACATTAAACTTCATACCTGGCCACCAATAGTCCCGTTTTAAGTCTTGATACATCTTAGTTGCACCAGGATGAATTGAATAGCGTGACTTATGAGCTTCGTCTAAGATCTTACCACGAATCTCACCTAAAAGCGGTACCCACATTCGACCGTACCTAGTTTTGACTCCAAACTCGTTTTCTTCCAAGCTTCCTGCTTGGCCGACCATTCTTTCTTTCTTGATATTCTCATCCTTAAGGGCTTCATATTGGTCCTTACGAAGTTGGATAAGAAAATCTGGAGTGATTACTAACTTATATGATTTCACCCGAAAAGAAGGATGATTCTCCTTTCTGCTTAGAGCATCAGCCACTACGTTGGCTTTACCTGGATGATACATAATCTCACAATCATAGTCTTTAATCAACTCTAACCATCTACGCTGTCTCATGTTAAGATCTTTTTGTTCAAAGAAGTATTTTAAGCTCTTATGGTCAGTGTAGATAGTGCACTTAACTCCGTACAAATAGTGCCTCCATATTTTGAGTGCAAACACAACGGCCGCCAACTCTAAGTCGTGAGTTGGATAGTTTGTCTCATGAGGTTTTAGTTGCCTTGATGCGTATGCAATGACCTTGCCCCGCTGCATCAAAACACAACCTAAGCCTTGATAAGAAACATCAGAGTACACTACTAAATCATCAAGCCCATCCGGTAAGGATAACACCGGTGCCTGAGTCAATTTGGCTTTTAACTCCTCAAACGCACTCTGCTGACTAGGTCCCCATAAGAACTTAGTGTCCTTCTTGGTTAGCTTAGTCAGTGGCGTTGCAATTCTTGAAAAATTTTGAATAAATCTACGATAATAGCCGGCAAGTCCTAAGAAACTACGAATTTCTGAAGGCGTCTTAGGTGGCTTCCAACTCATTATCGTCTCAATCTTTGCTGGATCTACAAGGATGCCATCCGCGTTTATCACATGACCAAGGAACTGGACTTCCTTAAGCCAAAACGCACATTTTGAAAACTTGGCATAAAGCTTTTCCTTCCTTAAGGTCTCTAGAACCTCCTTTAAATGCATCGCGTGATCCTGCTCATTCCTGGAATAAATTAAGATGTCATCTATGAACACAATTACGAATCGGTCCACCATAGGTCGACACACTCTATTCATAAGATCCATGAAAGCTGCAGGGGCATTGGTCAACCCAAATGACATTACTAGAAATTCATAATGACCATAACGCGTGCGAAAAGCTGTCTTTTCGATATCTTCATCCCTAATCTTAAGCTGATGATACCCTGACCTCAGATCTATCTTAGAGAACCAACTCGCTCCTTGTAGCTGGTCGAACAAATCATCGATCCTAGGCAAAGGATATTTATTCTTAATGGTTAGCTTATTTAGATCCCTATAGTCGATGCACATTCTCATGCTTCCATCCTTCTTTTTGACAAAAAGAACTGGAGCACCCCAAGGTGATATGCTTGGTCTTATAAACCCTTTGTCAAGCAAATCTTCCAATTGTGACATCAACTCTTTCATCTCTGATGGAGCTAACCTATAAGGTGACTTTGCTACGGGTTGGGCTCCTGGCACTAAGTCAATCCTAAACTTTATCTCTCGATCAGGAGGAATGCCGGGTAGTTCTTCTGGAAACACGTCTGGAAATTGGCATACTACCGGCACATCTTTTAACTCCTTAGTCTTCACCCTCGAATCGATAGCATAAGCAAGGTACGCCTTGCATCCTCGTCTTATGAACTTCCGTGCCTTGATCATTGAAATGATCTCTACTGCTGAGCTATCACGATCCCCATAAATGGATATGATTTGCCCAGTTGGCGTTCGAAGTTGAACCTTCTTTTGGTTACAGATAATTTGTGCATCGTTCTCTGCAAGCCAATCCATGCCTAACACAACATCAAAACCTCCTAACGCCATAGGAAACAACTTAATAGGTAGTTTATACCCTTCTAACTCTATTAAGCAGTTATCTACTACCTCAGTAATCCTAATACTTCTCCCTGAGGCAATCTCGACCTCGAATGGTTTGTTAGCCTTAACAGTTGGTCTATCAATTAGCTCACAGAATTCATGCGAAACAAAACTCCTACTAGCACCAGAGTCAAATAACACAGAAGCAGGCACATTATTAACGAGAAACGTACCTGAAACTACATCGGGTGTTATCTTGGCTTCGGTGGTAGTCAGGGTATAAGCTCTACCCTTTGCCTTTGGAGCCTCTTTCGCCTTTGGTGGTTCTGAATTCTTGACCAACTTGGGGCAGTTTGTCCTGATATGATCAGGGCTTCCACATTCGAAACACTTCCTTGGATCAGTACAACGATTGGCAAAGTGACCTTCCTTCCCGCACTTATAGCAGCCAGTCGTCATTGACCTACACTCTCCATAGTGATTCTTATTACACTTGTTACACAAGGGCTTGCTGCCCTTTGATCCATTCTTTTGCTTTTTGCGGTGACCCCTGTCATTCTTCTTTGAACCTTCAGCCGTCTCCATCCACTTTCTCTTAGACTCCTCTGGTCTACCTCCTGCTCCGAACATCTCACTATAGAGATTGGAGCTTAGATTCACCGTTGCCTTGAACGTTCTAGGCTCAATAGCCTTAATGAATTCCCTAACTCGGCCAGGGAGGCCTTGAACGTATCGTTTCACCCTTTGAGCTTCAGGAGTGACTAACGCAGGCAACAATCTTGCCATAGCATTGAACTTGGACGTATATTCCCGATGCGTCATGTTTCCAGCTTCGAGCATCAAAAAGTCCTTCTCCAACTGATCCAGCTCTCCCCTAGGGCAGAAATCTTCAAGGACTAACTTTTTCAAGTCGTCCCACTTCATTGCAGCGATAGCTGCACTCCCTTCAGTCTGCTTAACCATTCCCCACCAGTGCAATGCTTCAGATACAAACGAGTGAGCGGCGTACTTCACTGCTTGATCTTCTCTGCACTCACTGATCTCAATAACTGCTTCCATCTCATGAATCCATTCGAAGGTAGCTATTGCGTCCTTCTTGCCATCATACAAAGGGGGTTTACAACCACTGAATGTCTTGAAAGAACATCCTTTACCTCCTTGTCTTTCCTCCATATCCTCTGGGTCATTCCTATTCCCGTTGTTATTTCCTCCACCTCCCGTCCCGTTGGTTCCACCAGCGCCTCTTTGGACTTGAGCTATTGCTTGCGCGATAATAGTCGCTACTTGTTCGCTAGTGAACGTATTAGCTTCGACGTTAGCTTCGGGCTCGGGATTTGCTCGCGTGATTCTTCTAACTATTCTACCGTCGTTGTCATTTCCACGACTTCCTCTAGCCATTTCCTACATTAAGATGAGTGACATTTTAGGATTTATGTGACGTAGAGTTTCCAAGTTTTGAATACATGATAAACAGATAAGCGCAGACGTCAATACGTTTATTTATATATAATGTCTTCAAAACTTATCTTCATCTATTCACACGCATCCTTTGAGTCCACATCCTAGCATCAAATAAACTATCTCGCACTTGGCCATATAATAACCAGTGCTTAGGGTATACTTATATAGTTAATACCAAATTGCAGTAGCTAATTGCAATTGGGTATTTTCCATACTCATATATCCTAAGTCCCTGTCCATTATATTCCTAATGCACGTTCTACCTATGGGCATAACTATCAATACTGGCATTTGTCTCATCTTACTTGGCTTCCCCAGAGTCCTAGTTTAAGTCTAGACACTGCAATAGTATCTAAATCTCTTAAACCAAGGCTCTGATACCAACTTGTGACGCCCACTCCTAGACTTGGCCCTAGGAGCGGTCACGCATCGGATTTACTCATGAACACAAGGTATAACAGAGATAACTAACGCAGCGGAAATAAAAACTTTTATTCATATGCCAAGTATTACATAGTAAGAGAGACAAATACAAAAGTGAAATAAACATCTTCACGCCAGTTTTTCAAAAATGTCTTCTCTTGATAGCTTGACATTGTCTTGATAGTATATGCCACCTAGTTTCAGCTCACATCTCAGTCTTCCCTTTTCGATCCGAAGGTCCAGCCTCATCTGACATACATAACTTAACAAGTCAGCTTACGCTGGTGAGTTCTACGTTTTGGGAAAACTTTACCTTTCGAAGGCACTTAGGTTTGTCAAACATATTTCTGCAATTAGACAATCAAACACAAAGCATATAGCACATATATTCACATATTCTAACCTTGTGAATAAACTAACCTTCTGTTGCTTTGTCATTCTTGTCTCATATTAAATTTTATCTTAGGGAAATAGTGTTTCTACTTGCTTTACGAACACATCGTGTAGCAATGGTCCCTTTAGTTTTGACACTATATAGCTTTGACGCTATCTGGCTTTGACGCCACTTTAGCTTTGACGCTTTCTGGCTTAGACGCCGCTTGGTTTTGACACCATTGGGACAACACTATTTAACTCCTTGTTTCAGGAGTCCCTTACTTACCAATCTTTCTTTGATTACCATTCTTATTCTATTCTACTAGAAACATCGAAATGGCAATCTATATTTCCTCTACTCATCATCGTACAATCAATACATATAACAAGCAATTATAACAATTGAGAGTATTTTCACACCACGTTATGTATATTAGCCCAAAACGGTTTAAAGCAATTAAACAATTTAAAAGAGGGCTCATAGAACTCACCTTAGCTTTGCAAAGCTATTATTCTGGGGTTAAGTTCTTGTGAATCAGTTTCTTAATGCCTTTAATGTAATGTCCCTATCAAGACATCCTAAATGTTACAAATCACATTTAAGAATTACCTTATTATCCAAAACCCAACTTTTTATTGGTTAATACCCTTAATAGTCAAAATGACCATTTTGCCCCTTTTACATATTTTGTTATATCTTTATCAATTCTTTGCTCCTTAACGTTTACCGCTCGTGTTTCCTCATGACCGATCATTTGGCGGAATTACTATGAGGAATAGTCACGGGGTTTGGAATTTGGTGACGATCGTTACGGGCCGTGTAGGCGTCATTGACGACCATGAGGCGGAATTACTACAATCGTTGCACCGAGTAATTTAATTATAAATTACCAAAATTTGAACTCATATATACTTAATATATATGTAAACATGTTACCATACCAAATTTCAAATCCCCATACCTTCCGGATTATTTTATATTAAATATCCATATTCCGAAACCCTAATTACCCATTTTTCTCGTTTCTATAGCAAAACTCATTTTTATACAGAACCATCTTAGGGTATTATCTATTATGACATTTTATAATATCCCTTAAAATGGCAAGGCTTAATTCAAAACCGTTTACTCGATTTGGGCAAAACATCATCATGAAAACCCTAATCTTGACCCATTTCCAAAACTCATACCAAACCTTCACCAATTCTGAAATAAACTTAGGGCTTTCTTAAAATACATCAAATTAGGGTTACCTACCAAAATTCAGAGCTTAATTCCCATCCGATCATCCAATTTTACCCAAACAAGCTCAAGAACCCTAATTTGAGCATAGTTTTAAAAGTCATACTTAGAAATTGATTTAGCCAAAACTGAAAGAGGTTATTTTAGACCTTACCTATAGAAGCTTGACTGCTGAATTTCGGATCTTAACTCTTCACCGTTTGAGAGAATTTGACCCGCGAAGTTTCTGGTTCGAACTAGGGTTTTTCGGGTTTGAATTCAGAAATTGGGGATGATATTCGGCCGATTGGAGGGTGTATTTATACCCATGGAGTGCGCCTAGGGTCCCTACACGTGTCTAGGTGACTAATTGCCCGAAATCAACACGTATACAAGGTCAATTTCGTCAAAACGTGCTGCCCAAGTCGAAATCCGTCGTTTTCTGGTCTGATTTGGGCGGAGGTACGCGAGCCCCCTCCCTCTCTCCGTCGCGTACCGCCTGGGACTATCAGGATTTGGCAGTTTTGGTCCCTCTAAGTTTTATTTACATTTCAGCCCCCTAACTTCTACCAAATTGTTATTTTATGCACCGAACTATTATAAAACATGATTAATAAAGTTTCTAAGGCTCGGGACACCCTCGATGATATACGTATACATACGTATATATTTATATATATATATATATATATATATATATATATATATATATATCTTTTGATATTTTACGTTCTAGCCCCTCAAACTTTCCAATACTTATCATTTCATGTTATGGGTCACATTAGGATATATTTTTACTATATTCTAGGCCTTAACATGTATATAATAGTTATAGATACGTATAATATCCTTATACGTTGATATCTTTATAAAATTACACTTTTAACCCTTCTACTTTTCCATTAGCTACTAACACACGTATTCACATGTATATATCTATCAATTCACACATATATCATCATGTTATTTGTATAAACATATATTTATCTCATATTTTACTTTCTTTACCCATTAACTCATCCGTTTATACAAATTTCATCATTTTGGCCACTAAACACGTATTTCTAACACATGCGATTTATCTAATGCATAGTTTACCATTTTTATCAATCAAACTTACGTATTGATAATATAGACACGTATTTACTTAAATATATCATGTACCTTTGAAATTGGGGTGTTACAATAAGCAGTCAAAGAATATTACGTCAACTTATGACTCCAGAAAGAATTAGGCATATGACAGAGAGATCCAATCCATTACTAAAAACTTTAAACATATCAGCTCGCATAAACATCATAACACACAACATCTTCACTAAGACCAGAAAACCACGATCACACAATACCCCTGAAATGATTGCTTTCCCATTGAATATCCACTTTTTCAAACATCAAACTCTTTTAAGTTTTAGGAAGGTCCTCTTTTCCACCTAAATAAGTGAAATATTCAACCTTCGTTCCAAACCCGCAAGTATCATCTTTTTATGGAATGATAAACTCATGTGGCGCGCGACATAATCTTGAATTTACCTTAATCTTTTGTTCGTGTAGAAAGATAATTTTCCAATAAACGTCCCAAAGTAATCACATCCATGTTTCCGAGATCCACGCATATCATCAGAAACTTGTTTTTTAATCTGTCCCTTCATAAAAACCCGTGACTACCCACAAACATATCTCTGAAGTTTGACATTTTGATCATGAAAAGCATCGGAATCTGGCACCCCAAAAATTTCCAAAGTAAAAATGGAGGTCTTAACAATGGAATTTGGGGTAAAAACGGACAGTAATTACAATGTTGCCTAATGAACTAAAGTCTGTTTATAGACAACCAACCCAATGAACTAGACTTCCAACGAACCACTAGTTCGTCGGTAGTTCGTTGCTTGTTAATTGGTCAGTTTGTTGACTCTACAAACACAACGTCAAACACTAGTTTATTAATTTATTCGAAGAGTAACGACCACACTAGGAACTTGTTCTAATAAGTTTCATCCACAATCCACTCACCCGAAGGTACGTTTTGCTATATTTCACATTTCTTTTTGCTTTCCAAGCTTGGATCTTTCACCCACATCCAGTTTCCTGTGTCTATTGTGAATATTTTATGCTTTATTATCTTGCACTATCATTCTAGTGGAAAAGTAATAGTCAAGAGAAAGTGTGGGGATGTAAACTCATTTTTCATCCCCATGGTTACCGTGCATGGTGGAAAAGAGGACCATCACCCCATAACAGCCCATCACAAGTTCGCTTTTCGAACATTGTGCACCAGCAGTCATAACGCCCCGTTTGCCAAAAACGGCATGTTATGCACTCTTGACCAAATAAGACCTAACGAACCGTTACTCCGTAACGTAATGTTACACATTTGTGACCAAAAGCGTTCTCTTTCTTTTCTTTTGTTCTTATCTTTTTTTATTGTCGATTCGGATGTTAGGGAAGCAAGTTGTAGACAAAGCTGGATCTTTAAAAAGACCTAGGGGACAACCCTAGAAGGATCCAATTGGATAGACTTCAAAAAGAGAAAAACTATTCGAGACCTCCCTTGCTTTTAATGCGTTGTGCTCACATCTTACGACCCATCTTACGACCATAGAGTCATAAATATTCAAGAATCAAAGGAAGCTCACCAAAACGATTTTGGAATTTCAGGACAAGATAGATACTGTGGGAGTCTGTATGATGGGCCTCATGAATAAAGTTAATAAAATGCTCAATAACATGAACAACAAGCATGTTGCTCCTAATATGCCACTATCTCTTGAATATCACCACTCACCTACAGCAGCCACACCTATGGACGAGAAGATGGGAGTTCTCTCCGAAGAATACAAATTCGGAGCTAGAGGAGGATCCAAAGGAAGATGCAACCTAAGGACCCCAACTAGACTCTCTGGTCCCGTTTCTATCTATGTTATGCTTTTTAAATTGCTTGAATACAAACTACTAATGACTGCAATGTTTTCTTGACATTTATTTAGACAATTTCTTTAGATTATGTGTTAGATATGTTTAGTTTACGATGCCTAGCATCAAGACTATGTTTTTTTTAATATAATTTCCATAATAAAAACGAGTTTCTTTATGATTTTGGTGAATTTTGGTTCTTGATTGCATAAATCAGTTAATTGCAGGCTCCTGATGATGTTTTCATGAAATGAGAAGAAAAGAGCGGTTTTTGGCACGGAAATCGAAGCTGGAATAAAAGTTAAAAAATTTCTGACAATCGTGAGAGGACCGTATTGGCTATAGAGGATACGCATGTATTTAAGAATACGCGCTGGTCATGAGATACGATACGCTGAGCTCCGATTATGGAATGTTTTACCCATGATACGACCATATCGCCAAACATGGATACGGCCATATCGTCTACCGACCAAAAACCCTAATTTTAATATTTAAACAAGGCTTGACGGCTGAATTCCAGACGGTCGACTTCAGGAGTTCCAGAATATGTCCAGAGAGCGAAAGAACGTGAAGATTCACTACTATAAAAAATAGCATTCTTGATGCGCAATTTGCGTTAAGAAAGGGGTTAGATGACTTGCATTTGCGCATCAAGGAAGGCCCCGTCAAGAAGCTTCTTGACACATATAATGCGTGTCATCCCGTTTATGACGCGTGAACAATGACGCACATTTTATGACGTGAATTGCGTGTCACAAAATGCACGTCAAGGAAGTCCCCTTCATAAAGGGAGATGACACACATTTTTGCGCATCATGGATTTAAAAAACATTTAAAAATATATTTTTTGTAGAATTACTAATTTCTATTTTAAATAACTATTAACCTAATAATGCAATATAAAAAACATATCTAGTATAACAATGCATTTCATATATATAACAACATTACAAAGTTAATAATATGAGTTTACAAATGGATTCGATATGTTAACAATAAACTAATATCAATAAATCTAGCTAACACAATCTCATTTGCAGGAAAACGGTTTTTTGTTTATCTTTCTAATACGGACTCCAATTTAGGTTATTCAAAAGGCCACGGAATCGTCTCAATATCCTTTACCATATCGTCCAGCTAAACCGGTCAAAATCAGCTGCTACAATTTCTAGAAATCGCAGCTGTAACCTATGGGTGCGTTTTGACCCGTTAAACTTGTTTTGGCCATATCTTGGTCACACAAACTCGGATTGGGATGATTCAAAAGGCCACGAACTCGTCTCCATGTCCTTTACCATATAATCCAGCTAACTCAGTCGAAATAAGATGCTAAAGTTTCCATAAAATCGCAGATGTAACCTAACAGCAACCTAAAAGATTATAACAATTAAATAAAAATATAAACTCTAAGTCTCTAACAACAACTCTAAATGTTCTGAAGATATAAAACGTAAATTATTGATAAAATGGCATTTGTTTTGATGTGGTTATTGCAAAATGTTTATCATACCTGAAATGATCCCAAGAAAGTCACTGATCTGCAGTACCAGTATCAAATAATCCGACAATTGTGTTGTCCCAATCAGTTAGTCGCAATGGATTTGATTAATCAGCGGTAGGGTTTAAGTTGAGACCCATGAAATCTATGAGTGGCAAATATTAACAAATATGATCAGTAATGAGATTATATTGCTACCTGTTGAGTTTTTCTAGATTCAAAAACATAAAATAAGACCTATGAAAGACACCAGAAAAGAGATGAAAATGGTAATTTGAAGTGAGAATAGGATCTTGAAAATCGTTGAGCCCTAAATAGGCAATGTAAACCTGTGTAAAACAATAAAAATAACAAAACAATATGGAAGATATGAGAATGTGACCAAAGAGTCGACCAACATATGAAAAGTTAGGACTTTTGGTGGTAAAGTTACATCTGACGTTCATATTGATTGGATAAAGCAATGTGATATAAAGGCCAGGCCCAAAAAGGAGCAGTAACCAGTGGTCATCGTTCCTGAATTCGGAAAACTATAAACACGAGGCAGCCTTAGATACTAAAAGAGAAGGATGAATTGTTATTATTATTTTTTTAAAGAAGATGGCTGCTAAGAAAGTTAAAGGTCATCATTCCTAAGTTAATAAAGTAAAAGATCACTTTGTTAATCCTTCTTAGTGTTCATAGTTTTTTAATCCTTCTTAGCTTAGACTGCATTATAACATAGCTAACATAAATCTGTTTAATTTGTTAGGAAGCAAAGTTTGTTGTATATGATAACCGAGAGGTTAAGTTGAAATGAACAAACTAAACTCAGAAGTCTTGCATTTTAACATAGCTTAGACTGCATTACAACATAACTAACATAAATGGTTCAAGTTTACTTTTAATTACTTGCATAACCAAATCTGATAGAATTCTTCATAAATAGGAAAGTAGACCTGCTGCTATTATTTCTCCTTCCTGCAATATATAACGAAATCTGACACCAATTACTAATACCACACATGATGCATACAACCCATGGTCCATTTTGACAGAATGATATGATCTTGTTAAACAAATCCCAAAAATTCACAAAACTGTTCGGGAATTAGTCAATTACCTCTCTTTTAAATTAGAATTAATGTTACTAGTATTCCAGTTAATGCACAAGCCTTCAACCCCCCTCCCCCTCCCATTTTAACGAAATAGCACATGAAAGATTACCTTCATTTGTGTGGAAGGATAGGCTAGAGTCATGTTGTTGACTTGCATCACATTACAAACTACATTCACCCAAGAATATAAGCAACTAATTATAAATAAACATGGAGAGATTACCACCTATTATATGAAGCCAAATCAGAGCATATATATACAACATTTCCTAGGAGAGCATGGAAATCAAAATCCACTGCAGTTCAATGAACCTGTTCAAAATCCACTAAGCTTTAATTATCCAAAGAGACATTATAAAAAATCAAGTTTCGATGCCTCTGTAGTTCCATCATGTTACTAGGAACGTCTACATAACAAAACTTTAAACAAAAAAAGCACATCGAACACTATTTAGTTTTAATCTTGAAAATCACACTGTTGCTTTCATAATGATAAATCTTGTACTTACTTCACTTTGGTGAGCTATTACACTTTGTATAAGCTTAGCAACTGACGGAGACCTGAGCTCCCATATGTATAAGTATTGGTCGTCCCACGTTACCCAAATAGGTATGCATGCCTCAAATGCCATGCTACATCTTTTACAACACCATCATGAACCTGTTAAACATCCAAAACGAACTATTAAAATCAATATTTCTAGTATGATGACAGATGGCATATCTATAACTCAATAACATGTAAATTTACCATGAATATTTGCATAGTGCCAAGTGATTTATTTTTAGGAGTTCATTGATGTCCCATAAGCAAATTTCAACATCATCAGACCCCTTAGCAAACGACCCTGTTTAAACTTACTCCATGATAACCAGTATCCCTCAGTCTTGTGGCCCCTTAATCTCAAATCAGGACTGTATGCTCCATCTAGGAGTTTTAGACTTATGTTTTCATTAATCAAACACATAAACTTCTGCACCGACAGTCTTTCTAGCAATAATGAACGAATTTTGAGGTATATAACGAGCTCTCTTCACCTCTCCTTCATGATTTATTTTCTGACTTATTTGTACTCTGGTATTTGTTAAACAAAACAAATGCAAGTTAACCATAACTTCATAAGATGATTAACATATGAAGAACACACATACAGTTATCGAACACTACGTCAAAATTGGCCTTTTGTCACGGAAAAAAACCGTGACCAAAGGTCTTTGGCCACGTTTTTTTTTTCATTTCAATCGATACCAAAGATCCCGTCATCGTATGTATCATACGACCACGTTAGAATATCAGTGGCTGAAGCCACCTAGATACGTGGCTAAAGGGTACCAATATTTATTGTTGTAATCAAACAATTCTTCTAGAAAGCGTGGCCAAAGGGTCCTAATGGCCACATGTGTTTGTTTAATGTGGCATTTGATATTATATAGTCACATAGATTTGTGTTTTAGCCACAAATATATTAAAAATACGGGGCCAAAGCTTTGGTGAAATCAGATATGTTCTCCCAATATGCGTGGCCAAAGGGTGGCAACGGCCATGTGAGAATATCAAAAGTGTGGCCTTTGGTATTATATGGTCACATATTTGTGTTTTAGCCACATATGATAGAAAAAAACATGGCCAAATGAGTTGCTGAAATCATACATTTTTTCACAATTCTGTGGCCTAAGGGTGGCAATGGACACTTTAAAATATCAAAAGTGTGGCCTTTGGTATTATATAGTCACATATATTTTTGTTTTAGTCACGTATATTAGAAAGAAAAAAAAAAGTGGCCGAATGGGTTGCTGAAATCATACATTTTGTCCCAATTCACGTTACTAAAGGGTGGCAATGGACACATTAAAATAGCAAAAGTGTGTTCTTTGGTATTATATGGTCACATATATTTGTGTTTTAGCCACATATATTTGAAAAAAAAGATGGCCAAAGGGTTGTTGAAAACATATATTTTGTCCCAATACGCGTGGCCAAAGGGTAGCAACGGGCACGTTAAAATATCAAAAGTGTGAACTTTGATATTATATGGTCACATATATTTGGGAAAAAATGGTGAAGAGGTTGTTGAAATCAGATATGTTCTCCCAATACGCGTGGGCAATTTAATACCTAATACAAATCAAATACAAATCAATTACAAACTTTTTGTTCATTACAAATCAAATACAAATGAAATACAAATAAAAAATTAAAAAAAAAGTTCACTATATACATGCATATTTTCAATTTAGTTCTCAATCCGCGAGCCAACAACACTACCACGTGATCTTCATCTTCAACTGTCAGATTTGAGCTTAATTAGGACCATTTTTTCTTGTATTCCTACACAAAACCATATACTTGATAATCACGTTATGGAAACTGATCAGAATATATATACCAATTTTCAAATACTTACCACCATGATAGATATGGACTAAGGAGTGTCATTTTATTGTAACTTGTATGGGTGATCAAGTCCTACAATTCAATTGATTTCCGAATGAACATTAGATATCCAAATGAACTTTAAATATCCGGATGAACATCACATTAAGTTCCGGATCAACTTCAAAGTCACTTGCACATTATTTGGTACACATCTCACCATTTGTCCCAACAATCACTACATAGCCCAAGTGTTTGAGGTACCAACTAACATTAGAAATGGGACTACACGACATTCCCAAACAGATTAATGTGAAACTATAGAACGGAATGAAACTTAACTGGCAAATATTTACCTTTTTCCTTTCAACCGCTTTAGATGAGTTTGATCGGCCATCGATTTAATGCCCTACAGTTCAATTAATTACTTTATTGAAATCAGCAATCAAACCGATAATGAGTTTGGTAAATACTAATCGTTGTGTGTATGTCAGCAAGATTAGTGCTGTGGTTAGACCCAACAGAAATCTCCTTAGAAGTTACCTAGAACAATATTTTTGAATTAGTAAAAAGTAAATGTTATTAGGTGCTTGTGAATAGTATGATTAAGTTGAGATGTAAAGAATTTACCTCTGAATATGTCAGAGCATTAAGTTGTTGTGGTAACGGTGTTCCAAGTGCAACCAGATGAGCTATAAGTAGATCAAGTCTTTACTCCAATTCTTCAATCTTCTAGAAAAGGGCCTTAAGTTCTTCATTTTTTTCATCACGCAGAAGTCTCCCTTTTTTAAGTTCCAGCTCAAGTTTTTCTATATGATCAAGGTTGATGGATACATCCTTGAATTTTGTACAATTCACAGAATGTAGTTAGATGCTTTTTAATAAAGTACATAAATAAGAAAGCATGCAGAAAATAAAGTTTGAAATACATAGAATGTATCAGATTAAATAGTAAACAAATAAGAAAGCTGCATGTTCTTCAAGTTTGAAAATTCACACAATGTAGCATAAATAATGTAGCAGATGCTTGGCATCAACATTCTTCTATTCTTCTAACATGATCCAATAAAGATGTTGTTTGAAATAAATTAGTTCTTATTAATATATCACATAAAGACCCTATTATTTGATATGTTATAAATAAAAGACGTCTAAAGGGAAGAGTGGAACACATCATTTCTTCACTTTATATAAAGAATAATGGAGATTCATCAACATTCTTGTATCCACCCCCCCCCCCCCCACCACCACCACCACCACCACCAACACCTGTAACATAACCTCAACCTTCTTAGCATAAAATAACTAATTTAGCATGCTCCAAAAGTCATGTAAGAAAGTAAATAACCCCTAGCTTCCTATTTCTATATGAAACGAAGTTTTATTGATCTGTAACTATACTTGTCACAAATACAGGGATCCCAAGTTAAACGTGTATCAATAATAAACAAAACAAACAATTTTATGAAAACAAATTGTAATTAATGAATAACTTGACACTTACCATTTTCTGGATAGATTGGTCTCCCAAAACACATGGAAATTCTGATTAATAGCTAGCGCCGTCTATTGAAGCTCCTTGTTGCGTCACTATTCGTTCGTGAACATCCAGGATACGAAATTAGTGATGAATCAAAATTAGTGATATGGATGAGAAAGAAGACCTAGTTATTCGCTAGAGGAGTTTAATTGAAAATTTTTGGTGAAAGTGAGAGGGAAAAGTATCTGATGAAACGATAATAAGTACATTTAGTTTGAAATTTTGGGTGAAATTTGAACAAATGGTGGGAAATTCAAAACTTTTGGTGAAAAGTTTTAATTAAAAGGAGGGGGTGGGGGATTGTTCAAACTGATAATAAAACCCAATATTAATTAAATAATATGTATATTAAACATAATTAAACCTATATTTAAACATAAACATTAAACATAACTAAATTATTAATTAAATGTTTCCATGTGGCTCTTCCGGTGGGTTCATCCATCGGTTCTTCTTCTTCAAGATGAACTTCATCATCTAGTTAGTAAAAGTCTTCAAGTGCCTCTTCTGGTGGGTTTTCGGGCGAGTAATAATCGAACGCCAAATTCCAGAAGGCTTCATCCTCCCAACAGTCATCCACCTGAGGTTGAGAAGGAGCTTCATCCTCTTGAGGTGTTGAAATACTGAGATTGTGAAATTGTACGAGTATATCAATTCCGGTTGACATAACTGTGATCCTTTAAGCATATGTGGACGGCGATCAGATTTAAAAGCCCTAAAAATTGAAGATATTTGTGCTCTCGACGGCCATCGAAAAAATAATCCCTAACAAAAAATATGGTTGAATATTAATTTTATTATTTTCTTTTATATATAATAAACAAGATTTTACTAACACGTGCTTTGCAGCCGGGATAACATAACTACCATATACGGTGACATTACTAAAACACAACAAATGAAAATCATAAATTACTATTCAATTAAGAACAAAAATACCCAAAGATCGCCATGTTGCGAATTTGTCATGTATAATTATTTTATTTAAAAAAAAAGAGGGCCAATATATTAGGATTCCAATTAGGAGCAATTAGGGTCAAAGTTGGTTAATGAGGACCAACTAGACTCAATGAAGACTAAATACTCTCAATTAGCGTCATTTAGGATACTATAGGATCAATGAATACCAGCTATATATGGTCAATTAATATCTTTAATGAATATGAATTAGGACCAATTCAATGAAAAGGTCGATTATGCTCATAGGACCGATAAGGAAGGAACATAACTAATGAGGATCGATCAAGAATGACTAATTAGGACCAAAGAGGGCCAATTAGTCTGAATGAGGACCATTGTAAAAGCATGAAAGGATCGTTTCTAGGTCGAACGAGAATGAGACGAAAGTTTTGTCATTAATTGATGTCGAATGATTACATTAACCGAACGAGTATACATCAATCAAGTCGTGGGGGGGGGGGGGGAGGTTGGACAGAACCTCCCCTCACACACACAGAAATCACATAGACTCTGGACCAAAACTTATGAATTACAAAGACCAAATCCTATTTATATGCTTTCTGATCTGCCCGAACTGGAGCTCACCCGAAGTCATCCAACTGACACGAACTGCCACTTCGTGTGGATACGAAGTGTGAGTTCGGGTCTCACTTCATGGCTCACTTCGTGTCCAGTTTACGACTTTGCAAACTTCAGCCTGTTTTGACAATTCGAACAGTAACAGCCACACAAGGTTCATGTTCTCACAACCATCGATACCAATAAGGGTCAATCAGGGTCAGTGAGGGTCGATTAAGACCAATTAGGGTCAATGAGGACCCATGAGGCCCAATGATGGTCGAATATGCTCAATTAGGACCAATAAGGACGAATTATGACCTATTAAGGCCAGTTATGACCGATGAGGGCCAATTAGACAGAATAAGTACCAATATGGCTCAATTCGAGTTCATGGGGAGCAATTTGGCACAATTGGACCAATAAGGACCAATTAGGGTCAGTTAGCCTCAATAAGGACCAAATAGACTCATCGAGGACTAGTAACTTTGTTGTACGACAAATTAGAGTCAATTAGGCCTAATTGACTAGTAGCAAAGGTGTATGACCCCTTATCAAGAGGTCATGGGTTTAAGTCCCACTTGTAACAAAAAGAATAAAAAATGGGGGTTACAAGTTGGGCTAGGAGTTTTCTCACTAGTGCTGAGTTTCCACCTGATGGGACTGGAGATAATCGGGTGGGTGGTGTAATGATTCCGTTAGTGATCCAAATTTTTTGTTCAAAACAAAAATAGGCCTAATTTACCCTAATTGATTATACTTGGTCCTAACCGAGCCTAATTGGTCGTAATTAATTGTAATGATCTTCATTGAACCTAACTTAGCCTAATGGACTATATTTGACCTTTATTGGACCTAATTCATCCTAATCGAGTGTTGGCTGGTCCTCATTGAGCGCAATTGGCCCTCAATCTACCTAATAGACCCTAATTTCCCCTCATTGGTCATATTTGGTCCTCATAAGCCTTAGCAGGACCATCAAAAAGGGATAACTACCATATGTTTGGAAATATCTTGCTCATACAATTCTCCACTGCCTATCTCGAAAACTACGTGGGATGAACTTGCTGCACCTCAATCATCCGCCTTTCATGGATTGGTAAATGGGCACAACTTTAACTTTTCAAAAATGATATCTGATGGAATGCTAAAAAATCTAAAACCTAAGAGGATCTTTTACATGTACCCCAGATTCATTCAATACATTCTCAATTGTGAATTTCCAAATCTGTAAATCTCTGATCAACATCTTGAACTTAATTCTTTTGCAAGTAAAACATT
The DNA here is from genome assembly GCA_039602395.1 of Deinandra increscens subsp. villosa. Lineage (NCBI taxonomy): Eukaryota > Viridiplantae > Streptophyta > Magnoliopsida > Asterales > Asteraceae > Deinandra > Deinandra increscens. The sequence continues at coordinate 19,914,680 of JBCNJP010000007.1, forward strand.
TTCTGACATGCAAGTGAAAAAACTGTTTTTCTTGGTAGAGACACATCTCACCCTATGCCTAAGGCGATGACTGCTCCTGGTGACAACCTTGTTATAACAACAAGTGTTGAGCCCACACCAGAGCAACCATCCTCTTCCATTAATATACAAATTCTAACCAAAAGGAAGAGGATGTCCACATCAAAAACCACACCCACTCCACAAATTCCAGTGACTGAGAGGACTAGGTCTCCATCACCAATCATCCGATTCGTAGACCCTTCCTTGTGCTCAGAATGAGGGTGATATATCATCACTTAGGCCATATGAAGTAGATTCTCTAGGTACCCTTTTTGCAGGGGATGTACTGCTGGACTTGGTTCATTCACCCAACCCACATTCTGCTAAGAAGGTGACTTGCAGTAATGATGAAGCAAGTTTTGTGGAAAGAGGTGACACTACTCATGATGTCCCACCAGACCCTGAGGATAGTGCCAACAAGAATCTCGGGTGCCAAGAAACCATGGGTGTTGAGCATGAATAAGGTCGGCATGTTGGCTCTTCTTTGCTCAAGGATGCTGGCAACATACCAGTTTAGAGCAGCAAGACGATTACTGAATTAGCGGTTTCATGTACAAAACTTGAAAATGATGGCAGCTCTCCGTGCAATTGTCAGAGCTCAAGGAGAAGAAATTGAACGGTTGAAGGCAAGACAATATTTGAAAGCCACTGATAGGTAAGGTTGTCAACCGTTGAAATGCAATTCACATGTCAAACTAGATTTAATTCATAATAGGATCTTGCACAAGGTTGAACAACTTGCGCCGGTTGAACTACTTGATTCGGAAGAAGAAGGCCATGTGGGTGAACAAGTTGATCCGGTTGAATAACTTGATCCGGATGAACAAGGCCATGCAGGTGAACAAGTTGATCCGGAAGTTGAAGGCCATCCGAGTGAACAAGTTTATCAGATTGAGCAATGTCTTCTGGGTGAACAAGTTGACCCGGCAGTACCAAGAGCTCTGCTATTGCTTAAGGGTGTTGAATCAGAAAATCTCCACTTGATGCAGTTTGATCCAGAAGTACAAGTGCCGGTTACTATTCTATCAGATGCACTTTGGGAATCAGCAGAAACGAGGAATACACTGTAGAAGGGTAAACACTAGGATTAATTGGAATTGGATAAAAGAGCCAATCATCATTCCTATTACTCCTATACTTCAAATTGAAGCACCTCAAACTAATCAGTTAGTTGAAGGCCATCCTGATGAACATGTTGATCCGGAAGTAGAGAAGCTTTTTGAGAAGTTGCCTGAAGAAGGAACTTCTGATGTTAAAAATGTTGAGAAGAAGGTTGTTGAAGAAACAATAGTTGTTGAAGCTCCTAAAGCTGCTGATATTGAGAAGAAATTGAAGGAAAAAGATCTTGAAGGTGTAAGAACAGTGGAAGGTTATTGGATTTCTTATTGTCCAAACCTCTCCTGTGCCAAAGAGCCAAGTGAGTTGGTCCCAGTTTCTGTAGTTGAAGAAAAGGAAACTATTTGGGACATTCTAAAGAGGTATAAGCCAGTTGAGGGGCAGCTAATGAGAAGAAAATCTCCTAAAAGGATTCAAAAACACTTCTTTAGTTCAGTTGTGCACCAACTTTACCCTATTGGCCCTGATGGATGTCTTCTATATGGTTCAAAAGGTAAAGCCCCCATGCTTGACTACTAATTAGCAGATGAAGCATTAAACAAGAAATATCCTCTAGCTTCACTAGCTGTTACATCCAAGGTTGTAATTGGTTGTTCTCGAACTATCATGTTCTCCAGAATTGACAAGTATGTAGAAGCTCCAGATGGTAACAGACAAGTAGATGAACACTTTAGGGTTAAAGTTAGAAAAAGGAAAATAGAGCGACATAGCAGGTGGATTCTTAGGCATGTATCTTGACAGAATTACTCCTCAGGTATTAGCCGAAGATAATGAAGTTTTAGCAACTGCACTCTTAGGCAACGATATTAGCAGAGTCATTCCACTGGTTGAGAGATCTGCTGAAGATAATGAAGCCGTAAGGATATTTCTTGAGAAGGATGCTATGATGGATGCAGAGAGGAGAGCTAAGGAAGAACATGATGGTCTTGTTTATGCATTAAAACATGATGGTCTTGTTTATGCATTAAAACTTGATGCTGAAACGAGAAAGTATGAGGATAACAAGGTTATGTTAGAAATGATTACAGAGATAAGAAGGATATCAATTAAATGGGAAATGGTTAAAGTTAATGAAGCTGGTTCTGAGAAGCTAGAAAGCTCAGAAGGGATTCTAAAAAGAAATTAAAGGCTGATCAGGAGGCAAATAGGCTGAAGACTGAGCCTGCACTCATTACAGAAATGAATAATGCAATACTAGACCATGGTTGGCTAACACAAGAAGTGTTTAGAAATGTGTCTAACAACACTGTATTAGAACACATGGAAATCTTATTAACGGATAAGAGTGAATTAAAATTGGAACATGATATAGATGAGTTGAGTCATCAAGGCGAAAAAACTATGGAAGAAAAGAGATTACAACTGCAAGGTGCTCCCTTAAGCAATGAAGATCAACTGAAGGCTCTTAGATGGTACTTCACTAAACATCTGAATAAAGATCCTAAGAGCATTAATCACACTTCTCTTCCCAACTAAGATTGATGTATGATGGTGTTAAGAAGAAGATGGTTAGAGATGCAGAACAACAAGGATTGCCAAAGCCTCCTGGTGCATTTCATCTCTATAAAGATACATATTTTCCTTCTTCAATTAAATCTCATAATCTCATAGATTCACTTCTTAGTTCCACTACCCCTACCCAAGCCAAAAGGAAAAACCCTCCTAGAACCACAAGAGCTAAGCCTCCACCAGCAAAAAAACCCTAAATTGACAAAACCTTTAAAAACCTTACATCCAAAGTTCAGAGCAGACAACTTCACACCCATTCTTCCTAGGGAACCAAAAAAGCCTAAAACTTTACAAACTCCTATTCTTCCTAGTGAACCAGAAAAATCACCACCACAATCGAAATCTACCTCAAGTGAATCAGATGAAGAAAACAAAAGAAAGGTGATCAGCTGGGAGTATATTAAAGAGAGTGAGAAGTATCATATTGTCACTATGACGGCAAGAAGACAGTTAGAAGCATCAGTGATGCTCTACAAGGGTTTTCTGAAAGTGAGCTACTGGATGTGGTGAGGATTGGTGAAAGCAGAGAAAGACTGACTTTTAGGGAAAATATTCTCTATCACAAGGCCAAAATTTGAGTAAAAAGTGAGAAACCTACTGCTGCTTCTCCTGTTGGTACTACCAAGAAAACAAACGCACCAATTACAACTTGGGAGTACAATCTAGATGGGGAATTATACTATGTGTACCGAAGATATGGATCCCACTCGACACATAAAGAATTGATTCCAAGTGAATGGGATGTGTCTGAACAGAGTGTAATCAAACTCACTGTTCTTGAAATAAAGGATGGTGATTTGTTAAAGAAGGCAGTATAGAAGAAGATTGGAACCAGATCAACACATAACTATCACCATTCTTAGCCACGTGTATTTAAATATTTTTTTATTTTAACATACATTTTCAGTGAATTAGTTAATACGATAGTAGAGCTCTTTTTTACTCATAATTGTGTTCTTACATGAAGTAATCTTGTGTTATGTTAGTATGTTGACATTTTGAGACAAGTGTTTGACTGCCGTGGTGGACTGAGATGATTTATAATTAATTAAACAATATAAATTTGAGTTCTTGGATCGGTAGAGAAGAAGAAGAATATAACCAGATGAACTTGAGTTCTTTAGGATGAAGAAGACAACCGGATGAACTAGAATTCTTCAGAAAGAAGAGTCAAAACACACATCGGATGCATAACAGATAACAATTACATATATAAGCCAAAATATATGATTCCATATATATCCATTAATTAATTATAAATATGATATGATACAGAAAAACTACAACTTAAAACATGCTACCTTCAGAGGAAGAGGAGGAAGACACCTCCAAATCTCCATCGAGGTAGATGGAGATGACCTCCTCATCCTTGATATGCAGGGCCAAGGCCCTAACATCCCTCGGATCATCGATGAATGGAACCAGTCCATAATCCAAAGACAACCCTGGCATCCTCACGTAAGGGTCGAAATCGTTCAAGTCATAACCTAGGTCAGACACCATTTGACCTAGGTCATCGAAAGAGAAGGAGGTCATCTCCACCTCATCGAAGTAACGAACCCTCCCATCGATGTATTGTATCCGCCCATTGAGTCTCGCAAAATATCCTTGGTGATAGATCACCAAAGTACAACAACAATAAACATACCCAGTAAAGTCCCACCAATAGCAACTATTAGTAGGGTCTGGGAGGGTGAGATGTAGACAAACCTTACCTCTACCCCGAGGGATAGAGAGGCTGCTTCTAGGGAGACCCCCAGCTCCAAAACACAAAAGAGCACGCCAGCACAAACGATGAAGGAAAAAAAATAAAAAACCTGACGATAATAATACTAATAATAACCCGGACACAGGTAACAAAAACTAATACTACTAATGACACACTAAAGACAAATACAGAGAGAAATACATAAATAGATACTAATTAGTAAATATATATATATATATATATATATATATATATATATATATACAATTAAAAAAATATAAGAAAAATAAATAAATAGAAAAATATTAAAATAAAGATAAAATATAAATATTAACCAAAAAATAAATAAATAAATAAAAAATAACACATAAATAAATAATAGAAATAGTAGTAGTAACAATATCACTAAAAAAATGAGAATTGGGGTGTCCAACGTCTTAAACCTACAAGTCTTTGACATTAATCCTACGTCTTCATGATATCCTATCATCGACCATATCTTCTGATAGGTGCAAGTCTAGCAAATCCAACCTAATACGTTCACGCCATGACAATTTAGGTCTACCTCTCCCTCTCCTCCCCTCGACAATAATGCTATCCACCGACCGAACAGGCGCCGACACCTGTCTTCTCATCACGTGCCCAAACCATCTTCCCTTGTCCAAGAAAATAACCAAATCAGAGAGACGCGAATTCCACATTAAAGCATTTGAATTTCAGTGCTTTAGATGATTACTTACCGTATTCGGGGCTATCGTTCACATTCAGAGGAGCAAACGCCACGTTTTCAAAGGGTGATGATAGACCAAAAACAAAGAGAGATATAAACGGCGTATATGGTGATGATGATGATCGACAATTATTTATATCCGAAACTCGAGGTGGTAGATAGAGATTAGACGTCAAGTAATCATATATATCCGTCATCGCCTATTCATATATCTTCTCCGCTTTATCTTGCCGGGAAAACAAATCGTTTCCTTTCGCCACGCATGTAATATTTTACCGTGACCATTACTTATCTTTAGCCACACATAAATTGTTTAACAGTAACTGTTAATAACTTTTGGCGTCACAAACAAAATTAATATATTTCACCGTGACCATTACTTATCTTTAGCCACGCATGTAATATTTTACCGTGACCATTACTTATCTTTGTCACTTACAATAAATAAGCAAAGGGCATGAACAATGTACTATTTAGTCACACAACCTAATATATCCACATAACTAATTAAAAACAATGGTCATAGCACACATAATATATACTTAACACTTTTGATTTTTTTAATTTACTAACTACAAATTCTACTCTTCCGTCACACAACATTATATAAGCGTGGCCAAAGGTATCATATATATTCGTTTTTGGCACATGAATAAAATATCATAAAAAATCCGTGGCCGTTTGGTGCATTTCGCCACTCTTTTGTAAGTGTGACAAATAAATGTCACATTTCTGTAAAACAGTGGCTAAAGCCTCTACACCTAAATGTTGTTGTCACATAAACAAAAAAAATGCATGGGCTAAAAGGGTCCAAATGCTATATATTTGGCCATGGGTACAAAATATGTATGGCTAAAACTAGTGTTTCTTACCTTTAGCCACGTTTTTTTTTAAAACAGTGGCTAGGCGTTTCCAAAAAAACCGTAGCTAACGCCACATTTTGACGTAGTGGAAATTACACCCAAATATAAGATGAGTTTACTCTATTAATTGTTGAACTCCATATATCATGGATCATAAAGAATTGGACCTGTAACGTGAAAATCCTATCTTCAAACTGTATTTCCTTCGTTAAGAAATCAGCTCCTATAGTAGCTTTGTACTGATTACTTAAATTCCGATTCACATATCTAAATTCAAGTGATTTAAGCCCAACAAACAAGATTGATCCACCATAGTTAAGCTGAGAACTACTAATTACCAGCTCAACGTAATTTACAAACTTAATTTCTCAAATCAGTTTAGGATACTGATTCGTGAGAGAAGTCTTTCTAACCCTAAAATCAATGAGTAAATAGCATAAAACAGCTTAAATGAATTGAAATCTCTACAAATTACTGATTATAGTTATAGATATGGATATTAAGGAAAAATTTGAGAGAAAAACCTGTTGTTACCGAGGATTATGACTTTGAGAAGCATATATGCCAACCGATCAACATCACGTTTTGTTTGGGTAAAAACTATACATTTCCCGCCATTCGCATGCTCCTAAAAGAAAACAAATAATATGTAAACACCTGAAGCATTTAATTACAGAAAGACAACAGTATTGATGCATACTGTTATTAGTTGTCCAATAAATGATGGTCCCTCCCGCATTTCTGATGATATAGAATATAGTGTAATTCTATCAGCCAATTTTTGGTCTGAATCACCAACCTACATTTGAAAAAAATTGCATCAGTATGTTACATCATAACAAATGATTGTATGTAGATGCATCCAATCTCAAAAAAATAAAGTTAGTTATCATTATAAAAGAAAGTTGTGCTCACAAGATCAATACTTAGATGTGTCTTTAAGTACTTGTGGGTAAGTTTCACAATCCAACTTGGCATAGTTGCTGAAAACTTTATTGTTTGGCGCTGTTTTGGCAAATATTCTGATACTGTTTCCAAATCCTTAGCGAAACCATCATTAAGCATCTGATCTGCTTCATTAAGAACTACAAACTCGACTTGTAATAGATTTACTGCACCTCTATTGGGCAGATCTATAACACGTCCGGGAGTTCCTGCAATCACATCAACACCACGATCAAGAGTGCTCATCTGGCTTTGAATGGGTGCGCCACCATACACACAGAGAGTATCCAAATTGGGTGCAGACTCGTATAATTCCTTTCAACTTGGCTAGCAAGCTCTATAGTTGGGGCCATAACAATGGCTAATGGGTTCTTCCCTCTTCAGGTTATAGTTTGAGCAAATATGTAAATAAGTTTGATGATTATTTTAGAAAGACTTTGCATGCTATAGAAGTAGTATATTTACCCATGCGATTCGTTGTATTGAATGATCTAGTCCATGATGGGAATGCCAAAAGCAAAAGCCTTTCCTGTTCCCGTCCTTGGCCAAATTCAATGCTAAACAACGACCACCCAACTACTTCATGGCTGCAATTTATAATATATCAACAGAATCACATTAAAAGGGTATAAAAACCAATAACGCTGAAATGAAACTGAAAAAAAACATGTTACCCTATTGAAGCTGATTTCCTTAACACAACATCAAGAGCCTGTATTGTTTCCTGTGGAATGCCACGCTGTCTACCACTAGGAAACTCTTTTAGATCGGAACGATCTTTTATGGCCGTGAACTTAATTGTGACCTGGAATTCACATTCCCTTCTACAAATGAAACATATCAACAACATCACAAGTCTATGAAAACAAAATAATACCCATTCTGCTTAGTGATTTTAACAGCAAACTCCTTTCACTCAAAGGGCAACGGACCGGTGGCAAAAGCACTATGTTTCCACCATAAGATAGAATCAGCTTTCCGAGGTGTCAAGCATGGTATAAGGAGCTCAGAAACTTTATAGTTTCTCAACATTGTTTCTTTGATGTAACCTGAGGGGTGGTTGCCACCTATAACCAAAATTGAATAACAAGGCAAAGTCCATTTCAGTCCATACACACCTCATAAGCATTATGAACAGAACACATCAAATAAAATATAACTACTTCAAAACAAAGCAGCTCATAATGGAAAATAAAGAGTATGTGTCCATGCCAAGAATATCTTAATTGGGACGCATGGATAATGAACCATTACAAATATCAAAATTTGCCACACAATTCTACACAAATGTTGTGCATATGAGATTCAACCACAGAAAAAAAAAGTTAACAAAAACTGAAAACCCCTGCTTGAATCAAGAACAAGACCTGTATTAGTAGAAATCTCAATGGATTCATCAATTTTGGGAGACTCGCCAAATCCATCAACAATCATCAATTGAGTTGAGAGGAAGAGGGAGCACGCAGGTGCTTCGACCCAGCCTTTAGGTTTTGGGGGTTCAACTGTTTTAGATGACGACCTTTGCGTAGCAGAACGAGTATTGCGGGCGGAGACTCACTGAATCCATCAACAATCAACGATGGCTCCTTTTCAAATACCTGATGAAGAAGGCAGCACACATCTCTAATCGGAGACCTATCATCAGAAAATGCCACATCTGGGTTGTCAAGCGACGGTGCGACAACCGAAATTTGCTAAATCGGCTAAACAAAATTGAGTGGAGGAGTCGAAATTGGTTTAAATCCCGGCGGTGGAGGGAGCGTCAGCACACCAGCGGGGTAAGCAGGAGAAATCGCCGCCTTGAGTTCGGTGGTTTAAAATGATGGTTTTGGAGCAAAAATGGAGAAATCTGCTTCTCATGAAGAGAGAAGGAAACTGTGAAGTGTGGAGTCCAGGGGAGAAGAGGAGGAAGTGGGAGCGGGAATGAAAATTTTAGACAAAAAGTTAGCGGGAATAAAAAATACAAGACAACATTTCATAGATGACGTACACATATTTAAGTGTACTCCGTGTTTTTATTTATTTATTAGATGAAAGAAATTTTATGACGCGCGAACATGAGCGTCATCTACCCTTAGAGTTTTCAAATTACGAAAAATTTTTAATGACATGCGTTTTTGTGCATCACATAAGTAGCGCGCGTCATCGTTTACGCGTCAAGGAAGGCCTTGTTTCTAGTAGTGATTGGAGCATATTCGAAGCGGGTTGAAGATAGAGTGCGGATTTAAAGAAAAACATTAATCATTCAGTTGTTTTCTCGATTCTCATTATGTTTTCTTTCTGTTTTGAATTCCCTATGAGTATGCTAGGCTAAATTTCTGTTACCACCTAGGCCTAGATGATTTTTGCCATGTGTTGACTTTTCGTGTTTGATTTTCGTGGTGACTATGTTTATTGTTTCAAAGTTGTTCATGGATTGATTATTTTTTATCACACAAATCTACTGGAATTTGTTTGTCATCACTAATTGGTGGGAATTAGGGTTGGGTTTGTAAATGCGAGGAGCAATGGATCGTATACTGATCTAGTGAATTCGAGAAGGATTCAATGCTACAAATAAGAAAATACAAATATCTTGTATTGATTAGAATCTGTTTTACTATAAACACAGAAATACAAAAAGAAGTGAGATGAATGACAGAAGTTCTAGAACCGATAAGCAAATGATCCAAGTCAAATCTATTTATAGGTCGACTAACCAACGAACCTGAGCTACCTACGAACCATAGGTTCGTGGCTCGCGAACTATTGGTTCGTTGCTCAGTTCGTTGATCCCATATCTCACATTAAGCTCTATTCTAGATACAACACACGAGACACACTGACACATACGGATTTTGCTCTAACAGACTCTCCTTTAACGTGTGGTTTATCTATATCAAACATAACAGCATCATCTTGATCTTCATGATGTATCTACTCTTCAACAAAATTCTAATATCCGATCTTCAACATTACTGCATCAGATCTTCAATCTTGAAATTCTTTGACAGTTGTAGAGATTGCATGACTGGAACATAACTTTGTCATCTGAACCACTTTGAGAAAGATTCTTCAATACTCCCCCTTTCACCACTACTGCATCAGATCTTCAATCTTGAAGACAGAAACGTGGTTTTCTATTTTTCAAATAACATAATTTAATCTTTGTGCAAAACTTCTCTTTGAGAATCGAATATATTTTGAAAAAACAGTTTTAAATTATTGTATCATGTGTCGATCGATCGAAAACAAATAAGAAATAAAATCTTTTTGGCTTTCTGAAACTTCATATCAAAACACACAGATTTTTTTTTATTTTTCTAAGTTTATGCTAAAACACACCGAAAATCTTTTTGGTTTTTCAGAAATGAAAACATAAATACAAAACCGAATTTCATTCTATTTTGGGTTTGAGAAAGATCATTTTCTGGGATCATATTTGTCATAACGTTCTGAGCCACACTTCAATTTCAATTATTTCAGCTAAGGGTGTTCAACGAATCGAATTTTGAATACTCAAATTAATCGAATCGAATTATTCGAATTTCAATTTTTAAAACCTAGATTCGAATTCGATTCTAATTCGAAAACTGAATCCGAATCGAAACGAATTCGAATGGGATTATTCAAATCGAATCCCAATCAGATTCGAAGAAACTCAAAGTTATTTTAGTAAAAATAAAACAATCAAAATGAAAACGTTCAAATTAGGAAAAATTTAGTGTAACGTTCAAAGCATCCATATTTAAAGCAATTTTGTTCAGTAATTATCGTGAAAGATAACTTATCATTCAAAACTTCAACTTCAGTATCACCAAAAAACACAAGATTTATAAATTAATATACATCTAGATAACAAAATAGTTACTGAACATAATATCATTAATTCATGGAAAATTGGCCTCCATTAATCCCAGTTATCACTTATTGGCCGATAATAATCCCAGTTATGATTTTTCCCCACAATAATCCCAGTTATTAACATGTTGGCCTGTATTGAACCGCCGTTAAGTAGACACTAACGGTTTAGATTTTTGATGACTCTACATCCACATAGGATCCTACATGGCGTTTTCTATTATATATATTTTAATTAAATAAAAAAACAAAAGAAACACCCTAATAAAGAACTCGTCGACGTTCATAACAACAACAAAAAGAAGTCTGCGACATTCTCAGGAAGGAAAGTTGGCATTCTTAACATCCTTTCTCTTGTGATTTTAATTTTCTTAACCTCCCTTCTCTTGGGATTACAGTCGTCACCTACGTAACTTGCGAATGCGATTCTTCACCTTGAACGGTTAGTTTGCATTAAACTAAGGGTGTACATTGGTCGGTTTTGACCCAAAATCGTAACCATAACCGAACTTTCGGTTAATCGGACATTGATAACCGATTAGTTTCGGTTAAGTCGGTTTCGATAATCGTTTTACATGTAGATTCGGTTCAGTCATGGGTCAGTTAACCATAACCTAGCTTTGGTATTGAAAAGTTGGCATGAGTATAACTTGATCCAGTCAACCATTTGTTAGGCAATTTGGGCTATGCAATGCAATTTGAAGGCTTCGTTTAACTTTTGTAAAGCCACTGGTTCCACAAAAATTTGCACCGACATACTCTTTATATGGAAATGCATGGAGATGACCCACTGCGACAATGCAATTTGACAAAATTATCATTCAGAACGGCTATTATTTCCAACCCGCCACACTCACGCACAACAATGCAAGAAATTAAAATCGATTAGCTGGCTGAAATCGTATCCAACTCAAGAAATTGAAATCAATAATCGTACATGGCTTCTTCTGTTTTCTTTCAATTGAAATCGATGAGTAAATGAAGGAAATTAGGGCTTGAAGTTAAATGGGTTTCTTACGGCTTCAAGGTGAAGAATCGCACATACAAGTGAAGGAGGTGACGATTCTAATCGCGATTGCGATTTATTCAAACTGTTGAACACCTTAAAACTGAAAATCGGAGGAATTAAAAACCAAAATTGCAGAGGGCTAAGGAAGAAGTCGTAGTAGTTCCCTTTTCACATTCATTGGTCGCTGCCTTTTTTAAATTTTTTATTTAATTCAAAAATATATATTATAGAAAATGCCACGTAGGATCTTATGTGATGTCCAGTCAACAAAAATCTAACACCGTTAGTCTCCACTTAACGGCGGTTCAATATAGGCCAACATGTTAATAACTGAGATTATTGTGGGGAAAAATCATAACTGGGATTATTATTGGCCAATAAGTGATAACTGGGATTAATGGAGACCAATTTTCCTTAATTCATTTGGAAAATAATGATGATTAGGTGAATCCACATAATGCCGAATTTTTAGGCGTGAAATAGATAATACGTGTTTTCAAATTAGAATGTTTTAAATAGCTAAATTTTCAAAGATTTTAAATATGGGTAAATGAGGAGTTGTCTGTGTAAACTAATTTAATATATTTGTATAATTATTTATGTTTGTTTATCTACAAAATAAATATACATATTATATATATGTGTGTGTGTGTATGAATATATGAATATGTCTAATTCGAATTTCGAATCGAATTCGAATTTAAGATTCAAATTCTAATTCGATTCGAAATTCGATATCAGACATCGAATCGAATCGAATTCGATTCGAAATTTGATATCAGACATCGAATCGAGTTGATTTTCGAATTTTTCGAATCCAATTCGAAAACTGAATACCCTAATTTTAGCACATAAGTCATGTCGATTACAGACATAATTTGTCCAACTTTAAACTCAAGCATAATCATAATCATAACATTTGGATATGTTAGAAAATATTGATTAAGTTGTTTTGACCAGTGTACCCCACACTATCAGACATACTTAGATATGTTTCACATATTTTCATGTGATTATACTTGTGAATTTCACATAGTGATTTGAATTCATGATATCGTTAACTGTGTTCCATGCAAAAAGAAATAAGAACGTTAATTGTCTGCCTTAAGGTCGATCTTTCGATGCGCAGATAAGGCTTCAAATTTAACAAAACGAGAAATAAAACTAATTGAAAATGTTTAGAAAACAATTCTCAGATCGATACTCATGAATACACAGAGAGAATCCGATGTTTAAACGAAACACTAAAGAAAATAAAGTAGAAACTTAAATGAACAACAATCAGGTCGGTCTTGTGAACACGCAAAGATAGTCCGAACATTTAAGAAAAATAAAGAAAATCAAACAAGTTTACATTTTTGAAATCAACACATGTTTACACAGTGAATTCTTATTTTCTTTTTCATATCTTTTTCTTGATATCATGAAATATGCATCAAGACGTTTTCCACTAGGTCAAGCTTCAGATTTAATGTATATCAAATTTGTATACTCTTTGATTTGTCGAGCCTACCTAGCACATCGAACAAATATCTTATGGCTTTTTCACTTACTCTATCCGCGAGTCAGAAACGTCAGCCAATGTACCATCATTTCTCAATGATCAATTTCTTAATTTTAGATTTTTCAATGTTTTTGTATTTTCCATTGCTTTTTCTCCCCCTTAAAATGAAAACTCTATTTTTGGATATTTCATTTTAACAAAAACAAGATACTATTTTTGGCATGTTCAATTTTTCTCCCCCTAAGAATATTTACATCTAATCACTTGTAAAAAAACTTGAAAGTAAAAAAATTAATCGACCAACACTGACACTTTGCAGTTTAAATTTGCAGCAAAAATTGTTTGAAATTTTTTGAGAATGATTAAGTCTTTGAAATGCTAAATATGCAAGTTCTTAACTATCAGCAAGATACGCTTGATAGGTCTTCTTGAAGAAACTTTCAGACACTAGAAAAAACATTAACACTTTTGGGATCGGCTTGAGTTAATAGCCTCGGGTCGCCCGGTGTCTTCAACGTAGTATTTGTTGAGCTTGGAAACAACTCGGGATTTTCAAATCATGGGTAATTAAAATCTTTTAAATGAACCCGCAAAGTTATCAACTTGCGTCTTTGCCTAGGACGGCTTACTGGTCAATTGGAACATGGTCAGTTGTGGTTCATCAAAAAATTAACCATTTAAAGGCACATATTTAGCAGTTTTGTTCACATATGCTTTAGTGCTCACATTCGTAGGACACTGAGCAGCGAGATGTTCTGGCTTATGACATACGTAATACTTTCTGTGAAGAACATTAAGGGAACTGCTAACCAAATTTAGTTCAAAAAAAATCTCATTAGAAAAACTCTTTGATTAGCATGAGAATAATAAGAACCAAAAGAATCAAAGAAGTCATCATAGACATCATAGCTAGGATATGCACTTCGTGGTAAATAGTTTGAACCACATGAAGAACCTCCAGAGTAATAATGATCATTCTTTGATGCATAAGCATTCTGCTTCTTCTGTTGTTGTTGACTCTTTTGATTTGAACAAGATTTACCACTAACTTTATTCTTCTGTTTTGGATGCTAAATTGGTACCTCCTTGAATTCATAACCCAAACTTTTATGTTTGTAACTCGGAAACTTTGATAAATCAGCTTGAGAACTAGAAGTATCTCTTCCTTTGGCTTTTCCAGTGAATTTTGCTTTGATTTCCTTCAATTTATTCTCATAAACCAAAGTTTATCAAATTCAGCTTCAGGTGAAGTACCAGCAGACTTTTTAGAAACAAAATTATCAAAAATCTTTTCATCTTCTAGAAATGATGAACCAGAATCAAAATTTAGAGCTTTGCCAGTTTCAACTTTCTTCTTCCCAGACTTCGACCTTTTCTTCTTCTTGTCTGAAACTGGAGTGGTAAACTTAGAAGAGACATACATTTCCTCATCCAGATTCACCGGAGCAGATGAAAACTTAGACCAAAATCGACCGGTGCAGGAACCTGATGTAAATCTGTGTCCTTTTCACTTTCCTCACTCTTTTCCAATTTGTATATATAATTCAGAAATGTAGGAGACAAATTTCAATTCTTAACTTGTCTTTGTAAATCAAGAATCTCAATCTTCAATTCTGATATCTTCACTTGGGCATCCAACAATTCTTTTTAAGAAGTAATAAATTGTTCAGACAACATATTGTATTCATACTTATGTCTTCTTCTTAGATCACACTCCTCTAAGACTTCTTCAGTGACCTTTTCCCATTTGTAAATAAGAGGAGAAATGGATCGTTTACTGATCTAGTGAATTCGAGATGTATTTAATTCTACTAAGAAGCAAATAGAAAGATCTTTTATTGATTATAATCTGGTTTGCTACACCACATAAACACACACAGAAGTGAGATGAATGACAGAAGTTCTAGAACCGATAAGTAAATGGTCTAAGTCAAATCTATTTATAGGTCGACTGACCAATGAACTTGAGTTACCTACGAACCATCATTTCGTGGCTCATGAAGCATTGGTTCGTTGCTTAGTTCGTTTCTCCCCTAACTCACATTAAGCTTTATTCTAGATACAACACACAAGGCACACTGACACATACGGATTATGCTTTAACAGGGTTATTCGCCAGATATGATTATTTTGGCTCTACGTTATTCTTTAATCGTTAAAACAAAATATTTTGACTTTAAAGACACGATTCTCACATAGATAGTGATGCTAAATGGATTTGCAAATGTGTGTCCATGTGTGTTTGTTTGGATGAATAAATATGCATGCTAGTTAATGTCTAAATCATTCTTTGGTGGTCGATAAATTGTCACATGCATTTTAGGCCATTTATTCGTGTTTAGGAGTTTTCTAGGAATTCGATTGACTGTGAATAATTTGCTTCATGATCCTAGGGTATTAAATATTGTCTATGATATTTGGTGTCTCTAGGGTTATAGATCTAACAAGCCTCGGATAGGTATTTAGGTCTAAATAGCCCTTCAACATAGAAAGTAACTTGAGCTTAATTATTGAATCTGAAATTGCTAGCTTATCTCTATAATTCTAGTAATTCTTAATTCAAGTGGTCAGTCGTCTTTAATTAGACACCACACATAGGGCTTAATTGGTGGCTAGTGACATCATCCGGGTAAGTCATTCATGGAAAGTTGGTGGGTGGTATTAAGAGTCGAAGTATGGGTACTTCTCTCTCATCTGATAGTTTTCTCGAAGCTCTCTATCGTGTTTGTGATCTTTTAGAGTCGTATTAATTATTAAAAAAATAATAATAATAAATCAAAATCAAAATCATCTTAGGTTAATTATTAGTGAAGGTCTACTATGGGGAGATTGATTACGCGTCCCAGGATTGACACAGTACTTGCCAGTACTGTGCTGCACCTGACGGGTACACTTGCCTTAAAGTGTATAGTGTAGTCACATGGTAAACTACCATTTAAAACTTGATAAATTTTTATAGACTACATTTTACACATCAGTTAAACTTTATCTATATGTGCTTTTGTTTTTTATTTGTGTTTTCTTTTTGTGGGGTGATTTTGTACACTACTTTTAATTTATTTTGAGTGTTTGTTATGGAAGCCAGTGCCAAAGAGGAATGATCTCATTGAAGGATACATAGGGTAAATGATGAAGGCTAGGACTACTGATACAAATCCGCACGTAGTTTGGCTTGTTCCTTATGCTTGCCCATATATTTTATAGTGTTCTCAAGTACATTGAGGACAATATATGGTTTTAAGTGTAGGGATGGGATCTCGAGAGTTTATTTGCTTGTGTTTTGATGAAAATTTTCGAACTTAGACTATCATGAGACTTATACTTGATATTTGGTCCCAGAAAGCCAATCCATCATCCTTCATTTTCATACAACTCTAGGCATGTGTTTTAGTTTCGTATGCACTGTGTCCTTGAAATGCTTATTGGAGTCGGTCAAACCCATAAACTTAGATAGTAGTTCCAGTGTGCGATTACGAAGGAGGATCATGTGATGTTGTTGATGTATAACAATATGACAATTATGGGTCAAATAACATCACTATTGTGCAAGTTTTAAGTGTACAAAACACGATAACAAACTATGACCAAACACCACACGTTAAGGTAAGTACTGTTGGAAAAAGGATGTCCTGACCTAACAAAATTAACAAACCTAACCCGGTATTGACCCATAAGAGTTACACCTGGGTCAACGGACCATAAATCTAATTACCCGTTAATTTATATATATATCAATTGTGAGTGCTAGGTGTACTCACAAATTTCACTATTCTGCACTATTCCCCTGCCACGTCAGCACGTGTCGTGCTGACACGTGTCATGGCTATATTTTTTTTTTCCATTCGGTAGTGAGTGTTTATTAACTTAGTGCTTGAATATTTTCTCAGTTGTTAATGTAGATCAGCTGGTAAGTTTCCACTTTGCCTCCAGAGTGATCTTGGGTTCAAAACCCGGTTGAGTCTTTTTTTTTCCCAGTTTCACTTCTCAAATACCATTGGCTAAAACCAGGACAGCCACATGTTTTGGTCAATACCACTTCTCTGTTTTCTGTATATATCTCCCTTCGCCTCTTTCTTCCTTCCTTTTAGACCTAAAAATCAGCTTCCAACGTCGCCACTCAACAACTTCCTTTCTTCGCTTTCAGGTTCTCTTCTATCTCCCATCGCATCATTCGATCCGTCAGACTTATTATTGTTCCGCCTGTCTTGGTAATTTAGATTCTTATCCGGATTTGCCGTTATTAGTTAGGGTTTGGATTGTATTTGATAAGTTTGCATGTGAATGATCTTCCCTGTTTGTTTTGATCTGTGTATGAATTCGGATAACAAGTCAATCGGACTTAGGGTTTTGATGATTGCGTAGAGTTACGATAGTTCACGCAATACTTATCTCCCTCCACATGTTAGTTTTATCTACTTGCGCATCTAATTCAGCTCTTCTTATCAGTTTGATTTGTTAGGGCTTTCATACGGAGAGGATGTTAGGGTTTATTCAGGATTTTAATCATTTCATGTGTTTTTGTTGTATTGAGTTAAAACTGATGAGCTTCAGGAGTTTAACTGTTTGTGGTTATGATGATTTGAAAATTTGAATTGCTGCCAAGTTTTGTTTTGAGTTGTATTCAATCGTTTCATGGAGACTGATGGTTTGAAATTGCTGAATTTGATGATTGTGGTGTTAATGTTATGTTGGTGGTTTTAGGCGAATCTGGATAGAGTTTTTACTGTTTAGAGGGTTGTGAAGTGGGAAAATGGCGGGGAGTTCAAGTGAGGAGTCCGGGGTTAGCAGATCATTAGAGGGATCATCGAATGAGGTTGGATTATTGGATTTCATTACTGAACAACTGAAGTTATTGAAAAATGAAGTAGTCTGAATAGTTCAATCTTTGCTTTTCAATATTTGTACATTCAAATAGGATTTTTGGATTCATCATGTAGATAAAACATATGAAATATTCAATAATATACCTTTTCAAATGTTGCAGAGATCATCATCGGAATCGCTTCTGAGATCGAGTGCCAGGTAATCTCATCGCCATCTTTTTTTTCTTCTTAATCGTTTTTTTTAATCATCTCGCCGCTTTCTCTATTATCCGTTTCTCATGAGAAATCGAAATCAGGTGTCATCGATCTCACCAAATATGTTTTTGTTGCTGATCGTTGATAAATAGGTACGCTTTATTGTTCATCTTTGTATTCTTGATTATCAACGATCTCAATAAATCTGTGTTTCAGCCCTTTCTAGGAGGATGAAGAAGACACCGGAATTGACATCGGATTCTAGAAGCGCATCAAGGATCCAAAGTCAAGAAAAAGGTAGTTTCCTTAATTTGATGTGCTTCTTCCGAAATTCAATTGATGTTTTTTAATTTGTTTTATATAGTCTATCATTTGAGGTTTTTTCTACATCTTTTGGAATAGGTATTCTACGTTATGATCTTTTTGTTAAATCCGGGTAGTTTCTCTTTTTTGGAAGACAAGCGTTTCAGGTATATCTTTTAATTGCTTCTTTATAATTTTCATGTTGATGTTGTTCTTCTTACATATTTGTTGGATATGTTTGATTGGTTTTGTTAAAAATTGTGTTTCGAGGTTATGAGGTTCAGCATTGTTTTGCCAGCTCCTATTTTACCATTGTTGCTCAACCTAGACCATTTGTTGTTAATGAGACCAGGTGCTTCAGGTATGCCATGTTGTACCCAGATATCTTCACTTTCTGGATTAAAATTAGTTTTGCTTATGAGGTTGTTAATGGTTTATATTTGAGTTCGCAATATTTGCAAATAATTTCACCATTTTCTGCAGGCTTATCTTATTTGAATTTTTAAGGCTTCCTTGAATAGTAATGGTTGTTTTATTGTTTGTGTTCTTCAATATTTTTTTTTATGTTTGAATCCATCTAAAGAACCCATAGATTTACATGCATATTTGCTCGCTCATAACGGATTTTTGTTTAAGCATCCATGGAAATTAGCTTATTATATTAAATATTTTCCTACAGGTTGTGGACTTCAAATTTGTTAAGTTGTTTCTCTTCATTGCTATATTGAATTATTTGATCATCCGAGTCACATGTGCAGTTTGATTTTAATATAGAGTGTAGACTTATATGTTTTATATAGGGTATATATAAGGACAATATACATAAAGAAAGGTTACACTTTTATAGTTTACTCTCAGGAATTGGAATAATTAGGTTGGTATCTTTAAGGTGGCACATAATTAATTAATTTGCTTTGTGTTTTGAATTTGTTTATGCAAGAGTAAAAAGAACAATTTCTACATAAAATAGTCTATTTGATTTCGGAATATGCCGAAGGAGAAGTTTACAAGGAGCTGCAAAGGCACAGGCATTTCAGTGAGGACGTGCTGCTACTCCAGGTCTTTCATATTGCTATTAGTTATGAGTTTGTATGATTTGAGTTGAAAACCCAATTATAGTTTTATTTACTTCACATATAAAGATATACAATCCAAAATTTGAAGGACTAATCTTGATTAGTTAGACCTCTTATGTTAGGGTTACTTTATTGGTAGATTTTAGCATACCTGTTAAATTTTCAACTTATCTAAAAAAAATTTGTATAAATATTTAAATGGATTTTATTGTATAAAATATTATTCTATTTATTTAAGTATTTTTCTTAAACATCAGCCTTGCAATGCACGGGTTTTAAAGATACACGTGCGATTAATAGAGAAAGGGAGCAGATGGGTCAATTTGCAGCCACAGGTCATGACTTCATTCTAGGTGCTTTTTTCCATCATATTTGCAT
The DNA here is from genome assembly GCA_039602395.1 of Deinandra increscens subsp. villosa. Classification (NCBI taxonomy): domain Eukaryota; kingdom Viridiplantae; phylum Streptophyta; class Magnoliopsida; order Asterales; family Asteraceae; genus Deinandra; species Deinandra increscens. Next base: position 19,934,739 of record JBCNJP010000007.1, read on the forward strand.
ATGATTTTAATAGTATTATCAATTTTATTTAATTTTCACTGCTTCAGTTTGTTACTGCCTTCACCCATAAATACAAGTTTATATTTCTCCTCAAAACAACACTTATGTTAGTAGGAACTGCATTTGTTTTAACTTTTTCTTGCCCATATTCTTGATTTTCAAACTCCTCAGAAAGTCTCCTAATTTTTGAACTCATTTATTTGATGTTGTGGGCTTAGAGCATCATCAATAAAAATTGGATCAATTAATCAGAAAGATACTCAAATCTTATTTTTAATCATATGACAGAACATGGAGCATTTTATGATATAATTTGGAGTAGTGTTTCTTCAAAACATGTACTACGTAGGTAAATATTGTTTTGAGGTATTTTACTTGAAAGAGTCGTGTATTGTTTTGAGGTATTTTATTGGAGTACATTTGTAGTAAAGATTTAGAACATTGCAGTTGATTTTTGCGGTCCAATGGAGTACTTCCAGTATAGATTTATAGGGGAGAAAATGATGGGTTGTGAAATGGACCATTACGATCTTTATGTTATTAGTTTTTAGTTATGCTTCATATTAAACTTCTATATTTGTCTAACGTATTTTATGGTTTTTTCTGCAGGTTTCACAGGACATTATTTTTGCAGTTTTCACAAGAAGCAAATAGATGAAGGTACATTATTTTTGCAGTTTTCACAAGAAGCAAATAGATGAAGGTTCATATGTCATTCTTATTAGAAGCATTCCAACAACAATAAAGAAGAATGTGTCAGGTTTATCAAACATAAGTGTCAAATCTATTCAGAGATAGTACGTATCAGTTTAGGGTTCTTCAAAGGTGAATTATTTTCTTCTATTCTCTTCTTTGCAATCAAGCATTCAAACCCTAATGATACTAAATACTTGATTCTCTTTTGTATTTAAGTAAACACTCTTTAGAATTGTTGCTTACTAAACATATCAACAATGACCTTACAGGAAACTTATTTATAACTGAAATCCATCTGTGCAACTACTATTGACGTAGAGGTGGCAATAGAAGGTTACAATGATAGGAAACTATTGACGTGGAGCTGGCGCGGTTTCAAGTAAGACTCAATGGCACATTCGATTTCTTTGTGGTTTGCGTTTGTAGGCTATGAAAATCACTGGTATGAGCTGATATCATCAGTCAGTTTTTTTGGTCACCAACTGTTTTTCACCAGTTTTTTATTTTTATTTGTTGCTGTTGCAGGTCATTTAGTTACTTTGTGTGGAAAGCAATGTATGATTTAAGATGGTCTTCTGTTGTCTTCTTTGGATAACCGTTTAAGACTTTTGCCGGTAAATGTGTTACTTATCTTCCGTTTAGTTTACATTTACAACATAGTGTCATCAAATTGGTGTTTGGGTTATTTGATTTTGGGAATACTAAAACTATTTTCGAAATCAATAGCTTTTATTTCCATTACAATGCCTCTCATTCTTCCCTCTTTTGAATCAGTACCAATTATTGTTGTAGTTTACCATCAGCATGCTTTGATTTCAAATTCTTCTTATATGATGAGAGAGCCCTTTGAAGAGGTAAAGCATTTATTTAAGGTAGGATGAAAATACAAGCTGAATTTAGAAATTTTCTGCTATTTTAATATCATTTATAGTGTTAGTATTTTAGATAATTTAATTTAATTAAGTTGATAATTTTTTTTAATGAATACAGTGTATTTGTATACTTTGGCATTTTAGGTGACAAGTCTTAGCATCATTGAAGCGCTGATGATGGTGATAGTGATCGTGTAAGTACCGCTGGATGCTTGAGGATCTTCTTAGAATATGTTCATATGCACAAATATGTCTCGACCCGCCGCAAAGCGCGGGTCGAAAGTCTTGTTAGTATTAAAACGAACAATGGATTAATTAAATAAATAATTGTTTCTTTATTAATTAAACGAAAAAAATGTTTTCGGTTAAAACGCTCGTGTTTTAATTAAACGGACTGATCAGTTGTTACTGGATTAACAGACTGATCAGATTGGTGGACTAGAGAGAATCACGACCGGGCCCAGTCCGTCAGAGCCCCGGTCCATGATTTTTTTAATAAAATAGGGAAGGGAGAGAATTAAGGAACAAGTCACTGGAATTCACAACCATCATTCTCTCTCTCTCTTTCTCTCTCTCTCTCTCTCTCTCTCTCTCTCTCTCTCTCTCTCTCTCTCCCTTTGCGTCGAACTCAATCGGCGCCACCACCCTCACTGCCGCCGCACACCACTCGACACCGCCACTATCGTTCGCCGCCTTTTCGATGGATCCTCGTTTAGCCAGCGTCTATTCAAGAATGGAGAAAGAAGCCAAACAAGCACGAGCCGCCGCAGCCGCGACTAGCGCCGCCGCTGTCGCGGCCCACCGTCCATCGTCGGTCTATCGTCAGCCGGTGGTCCTCGCGCTGCCGGCACAACCGAGGCCACCGCGCCCCATCCTGTCGTCGTGGTTGGCGCCCTTGTACCCCCCGGTCACCACCACCGCCACCGTATCGCCCCCACCGCCTCCGGCCGGTGACGAGATCGTCGTGGGGACGATTCCTGTTGCGATCCCAGTTGATCACGTTTTGTCATCGCCGCCGTTGGCCGTCGCCACCCATGGCCGCCACCACCGTAGATGATCTGTCTCACTGGTTCGAATAAGATGTCTCAGTTCGTACTAGCGACAGTCCGTTGAATCCGGGTGTCTCGAGTGTTTGCTCGGAACCCGCCAAGGTATATCTAATTTATTTAGATATCAATTTTAATTATTTATTTTAAATAATTACTTTTCTGTGTTTGTTGCGATCGGTGACTGATCCTGTTTATGGTTCGTATTCGTGATGTTTTAAATCGTTTCCGCTGCTAAATTAATCTTGTATTAATTTATATAATTAAATCGGTTTTAATCGGGTAAAAATTAAAATCGGTAACCCGGATACCCACTATAAAACCCAACAATGGTATCAGAGCCATAGTCACCGCGCGTAAACCTGAACTGGCCCTTTTGTAACCGGTGATTCGCAATTTCGAAACAAAATACCCAAATTGCGAATTAGAATTAGTTTTACTTGTATAATTTTAATTCTACAAAATATATTATATTGTGTGTTACGGCCGACCCTATTTTATATTACATGATTGTATGTGATGTGGCGTGTTTGTTTTTCTGTAGTTGGCCCAAATGTTTTGGCCCATATAATCTTTTCGTTTTTGTTTTGGATGGACCCGAGTTTAGGGTTTCAAAGTTGTATAAAATTTAGAGCTAGATTACTACTAGTTTAGTAATTGTAAATTTTGTAAAAACCAAGACTCGAAGAATGGACACACGCTTAAAGGGATGTCGAAGCAAGTGGGAGCTGAACCAGATCCAAGAACGCAGTGTTTTGCCTCCTTGGTTGTTCACCATGTATTTTATTTAATTTATTTATATAAGTCCCTTATGATCTCGCTTATGTGGCTCAAGCGAGGTTATGACCAAAAACCGTTTAACACACAATATGCCATTCGCGACAACTTAGTATTTTTAATTAGGTTAAATTATTTTACTAGTCCCGAGTGGTGATAGGGTTTATCGTTCGTGTCTAACGATAATTATATATTAAAAGTAATTAATATCCCTATATGGTAATTATTAAAACTGGTAGTTCGTGCCATCCTATCTCAAGTCGAACTTAGAACGTATTAACCGGAGCATCAGTGTTGGAGTATTTCAACACCGCACTTGGTGCCAAGGGTACCTTCTGAGGTGAGGACATTGGAGTATTTCAACACCGTGTTCGTCACATCGACCATTTAGGATTACTATCGCTTTATACGTATATGTTCGTAGTGTTGGAGTATTTCCACACCGCGCTGCGGGTGTGTATTGCTAAAGTGGGCACGGATGAGTCTAAACGTATCGCAAAATACACTAGTATCTATATAGCGGCCTCATACCGAGAGTTGTGACTTGAGTCTCACAATTGACTAGCGTTGTCAGTTTGTTTACATGGCTTTGCTCCTGAGGCTCAATTTGGCAGTCTCAAGCAATGTCGCCTAAACGAATTCTCGATTTCTTAAAAATAAATTTTACCAACTTATTTTTAAAGAAAAATAAAACATCGAAAATACTAATTTAAATCTACTTTGCTTATTTCAGAAGGCTAATGAAAACTCAACTCGACCCCTTCACTGAGACTGGCTTTCTCGCATGGCAGACTACCCTGAGAAACCTTTTAAGGCTTTTCAGGAAACTCTATGTTATTGACCAACCTATCGCGAGTATTCCATCTTACTTGTTAAAATGAGAACTCGTGAGCTGAGCTCCAAAAGCATATTGACGATGATAAGAACGTCACTGACCTGGTGTTATCTAGCATGACTCAGGATTATCGGTACAATTTCATAGGGATGACTGCTTATGACATCATGCGTAAACTCAAGGATTTATATGAGTTGGGTCAAAGGACTGAGCGAGCCGAGGCACTTTCAAAATTTGTGTACTGCTCTATGGCGAGCGAGTCCTCACCATACGATCATGTCATGCTGATGAAAGCGTATCGCGACAGGCTAATCGACCTCAGCTACTCCATCTCTGAAGGGATGGCTCTTGATGTAGTGCTAAGATCTCTGCTGGAACATTATCTCATTCTTACGATTAATTGTTCGGCGCAATTGATCTAAGAGGTTATTCCATTGATACCCTACGTGAAAATCAGGAGCACGCCAGATGTGCTCAGAGTTGCTAATACAAAGATCTCCAAGGCCAAGAAGGTTAAAGAAGGCAAAGGCAAGAAACCATAGGTGTCGCCTCCCGATGAACGCCTGTGCTATGAGTGCAACAAGACGGGACACTGGCGTCGTAACTGTCCCATTTATCTTGCGAAGCTGAAGATGACCAAGAACCCTAATAAGGGTTTCTCATCAGGTATATCAAAACATGTTATTGAACTTTTCATTAGTTCCTCCAATTCATGGGTATTTGATACTGGATGTGGTTATCACATCGTTAATGTTTTGCAGGAACCTGAGAAGTGGAAGAAGACAGATCAAGGCGTCATGGACCTCATCGTTGGTGACGGGAAAAGAGTCCCAGTACTTGCTACCGGCACATATTCTTTTTCATGCCAGACTGGCCTTGTAGTTACATTAGTTAACTGTTTATATGCACCTGGTTTATCCAGAAACATTATATCTGTCTCTTCGTTGTTTGAACAAGGTTTTCGGTATAAATTCAATGGCAATTCAATTAATACTTACCGTAATGATATCTTTTATTTCGAGGCTAAACCTCAACATTGCATATATGAGATAGAAGTTCAAACAAATGATCAGCTCTATCATGTTTCTAAAAGAAGCAAAGATGATAGTAACGAGTCCTCGTAGTGGCACCATAGACTTGGTCACATAAGGAAGGCTCGCATTAAGAAGCTATAAACTGCCAGGATTCTCGAGTCCCAAGATGCAGATTCCTTCGATCAATGCGAAGCGTGCTTATCTTGTAAATTAACCAAGTCACCCTTCACCCATACATGTGAACAGGCCCAAGGATTGTTAGGCATTATTCACACCGACGTGTGTGGTCCCTTTCGAACCGAAACGAGAAATCGTGAACGGTACTTCGTGACTTTTATCGATGACTACAGCAGATATTCTTATGTCTATCTAATGAAACACAAACATGAAACTTTTTAAAAGTTCAAAGAGTTTCAAAACGAAGTTCAAAATCAGCTAAGATGAACTATTAAAATACTTCGATCTGATAGAGGTGGCGAATACCTAAGCGTTGAATTCCTAAATCATCTCAAGGAATGTGGAATCGTTTCACAACCTACTCCTCCTGGCACACCCCAGTTAAATGGTGTAAGTGAAAGGAGAAATCGAACTCTGCTAAATATAGTTCGATCGATGATGTGCAGAACCACCTTGCCACACTCCTTTTGGGGGTATGCCATCTTAACCGCCGCTCACCTAATAAATCTGGCACTGACCAAGAAAGTAGAGAAGACCCCATATGAGATATGGCATGGATCTTCTCCTAAACTATCTTACCTCAGGGTATGGGGATGTGAAGCTTATGTAACCAGCAAATCTGACAACAAGCTCAATCCCCGAGGCGAAAAAGTAACTTTCGTTGGATACTATGGTACTACTGGCTATTACTTTTACCATCCTAGTGCAAATACTATCTCCATCAAAAGGAAAGGTAAATTCCTTGAGAAAGAATTCCTTACTCAAGGAACAAATAGTGCTCTAGTGGATCTTGAAGAGATTCGAGATACACCTAACCCTGAAAAAGTCGCTGCATCTGACCAACAAATGATTGTCGCACCATCAGATCCAAGCACAAGCGCAAGCGTTCGTAGGAGCGAAAGGACGCGCAAAGAACCTAAAAGATACATTGGCTATCATGAAGCCTTTGCCGTTCTGTTAGTAGCCGATTCTAATGATGAGCCTACTAACTACAAAGAGTCTATGTCAGATCTAGAATCTGACAAATGGCTTGAAGCCATGAACGCTGAGATGCAGTCCATGCGTGAAAATCATGTCTGGCACTTGATTGAGCTACCCCCGGTTCACGGGCAGTAGGGAGAAAATGGATCTTTAAAAGAAAAACTGACATGCATGGAAATGTGCAAACCTATAAGGCACGGCTTGTAGCGAAAGGTTTCACTCAAACCTAAGAGATTGACTATGATGTGACCTTCTCGCCCGTTGTCATGATCAAATCGATCAGGATTCTCCTTGCCATATCCGCATACTATGATTATGAGATATGGCAAATGGACGTTAAAATCACTTTTCTGAACGAACAAATCGAAGAGGATGTCTACATGGTTCAGCCTGACAGTTTTGTCGATCCAGAGAATCCAAGTATGGTTTGCAAGCTAAGAAAGTCCATTTATGGACTCAAGCAGGCATCTCGAAGTTGGAATCTTCGTTTTGATCAAAAGGTCAAAGAGCTTGGTTTTGGTCAAAATAAAGATGAACCTTGTGTTTACAGAAAGGCTAGTGGGAGCGATATATCGTTTCTCGTACTATACGTAGACGATATACTGATTATAGGAAACAACATACCCATGCTTAACGAAGTTAAGAAATGGCTTTCATATTGTTTCGCTATGAAAGATCTTGGAGAAGCCGCTTACATTCTAGGAATTAAAATTCACAGAGATCGATCTAAGCGCCTTTTGGGTCTCAGTCAAAGCATATACGTCGATAAGATCATAGCACGGTTCAACATGAGCAACTCCAAGAAAGGAAATGTTCCCATGACTAAGGGAACAATCTTGGACAAATCTCAAGCACCTAAAACAGAGCAAGAGATGAGCCAAATGGCATCAATCCCATTTACCTCAGCTATTGGATCTATCATGTATATCATGCTCTGCACACGACCTGATGTCTCGTATGCACTGAGCGTGACTAGTCGATACCAACAGACGCCAGGACTAGCTCATTGGACAGCTGTAAAGAACATACTGAAATACTTGAGAAACACCAGTGATGTGTTTCTCGTATACGGAGATGTTGATGAAGAGCTCACTGTACGGTGTTACACTTATGCTAGTTTGCAGAATGTCCGAGATGACTCTCGCTCACAGTCAGGATTCGTTTTCACTCTTAACGGAGGGGTTGTTTCCTAGAAAAGCTCAAAACTGCTAGTAGTAGCAGATTCTACTACTGAATCCGAATACATAGCCGCCTCGGAAGCTGCTAAGGAAGTTGTATAGATGAAGAAATTCATATCCGATCTTGATGCCACGCCAAGCATTAGGCAGCCAATCGAGATGTTGTGTGATAACACAGGTGCTATAGCTCAAGCCAAAGAGCAAGGGTCTCACAAGAAGGCCAAGCACATCCTCAGGAAATTCCACTACATAAGAAAAGTAGTCGACCGAAACACACAGATGAAAACTTAGTTGATCCCTTCACTAAGCCTATGACTCAAGAACTCATATACGCCACAGAGAAGCGATAGGGCTTAAATTAGCTAAATACATGTTTTGATTTAGTATTTGGATGTATGAACATTAACAGTTATCTGTACTATTCTTATTCCATCTGTTTTATGCAATAATGAATTACATAATTGTATTCAATATTAATACGTTTAATCTTTGAACAACAAGTCCTTGTTCTAAATGTCCGTAGTCGATTATTTTAGTGGGAGCTATATTAAGGTAAGACTATTGTGACTACTTGAACCTTAAAGTCGTTTAACGTTCAAACTCACGGGCCTCATTCCTGAATGGCGTTGGACGTAACTCGCATCATGCAACGCAAACATGGATTTCTTGCTTGCTTGATTAATGCATGCTCTAATGTATCCTTAGACCCAAGACGCATATTCGAACTCCCGTCTACTAAGGAACATTCTATGATTTTAGCCTAACGTTGTCGCGTAACTGCCAACTATAACGGTTATTTTCGGGAATGGCTCTGAAGTTCAGTGGGAGCTGTATGCATCATAAAGGAATTTTGTACTCTTGCTTCGGCAACAGTTAGGCAAAATGGCGCCCTCATTGATTCCAAGTGATAAGTGTGAGGCCTCACCCAAACTTACTGTGTGTTTGTCGGATCACTTCGAATTGTATCGAAAACGAGAATCCATGAATCATATATGAGAGTCCATGTCTCATAATTCATCAATGTCTTATACAAAAAGGAACATATGAAAATGAATGCACAAGTCATAAGTCTGCTTGATCTAGAATCAGATATACTTTGGTTGACAACTTAAAGTGTCAATATTGGTTGGTGTAGCCGTGCATAGCTAGAGTGCCTCTGACTGCCCTCGTTATAATGCCACGTTCAGTCCAAGTGGAAGACTGTTGGAAAATGGTGTCCTGACCCAACAAATTAACGAACCTGACCCGATATTGACCCGTAAGAGTTACACCAGGGTCAACGGACCATAAATCTAATTACCCGTTAATCAGTATTAAAAGGAACAATGGATTAATTAAATAAATAATTGTTTAATTATTTAATTAAACGACAAAAATGTTTTTGGTTAAAACACTCGTGTTTTAATTAAACAGACTGATCGGTTGTTACTGGATTAACAAACTGGTCAGATTTGTGGACTAGAGAGAATCGCGACCGGGCCCAGTCCATCAGAGCCCCGGTCCACGATTTTTTTAATAAAATAGGAAAGGGAGAGAATTGAGGAACAAGTATTGGAATTCACAACCCTAATTCCCTCTCTCTCTCTCCCTTTGCGTCAAACTCAACCGGCGCCACCACCCTTACCGCCGCCGACCACCACTCGACGCCGCCACCATTGTTCATCATCTTTTCGATGGATCCCCATTTAGCCAGCGTATGTTCAAGACTGGTGAAAGAAGCCGAACAAGCGCGAGCCGCCGCCGCCAGCCAAGCTTCAGCCGAAGCCGAAGTCGTGGCTAGCACCGTCGCTATCGCGGCCCGCAGTCCATCGTCGGTCGATCGCAGGCCAGTGGTCCTCACACTGTTAGCGCAGCCGAGGCTACCGTGCCCCATCATGTCGTCGTGGCCGGTGCCATTGTACTACCCCCCCCCCCCCCGGTCACCACCACCACCACCGTATCGCCGGCACCGCCTCCGGCCGGTGACGAGATCGCCATGGGGACGATTCCTGTTGCGATCCCGGTTGATCACGTTTTGTCGTCGTCGCCGCCCGTGGCGAGTCTGCCACCATCGCCGCCTTTTCCGCCACCGCCACCCATGGCCACCGCCACCGTAGATAATCTGTCCCACCGGTTCGAGTCAGATGTCTCAGCTCGTACTAGCGACAGTCCGTTGAATCCGGGTGTCTCGAGCGGTTGCTTGGAACCCGCCAAGGTATATCTGATTTATTTAGATATTAATTTTAATTATTTATTTAAATAATTACTTTTCTGTGTTTGTTACGATCGGTGACTGATAATGTTTACGGTTCATATTCGCGATGTTGTAAATCGTTTCCGCGGCTAAATTAATCTTGTATTAATTTATATAATTAAATCGGATTTAATCGGATAAAAATTAAAATCGGTAACCCGGATACCCACTGTAAAACCCAACAAGTACGCCCATCGTCAGTGTAATATAGTATGCTAAGATACTAAATTCGTCCAAGGACACATATGTACGGACTCTTGATACTAAACCATCATTAACGTCTAACCAAAACCAAATGTTGATAAGCTTATGAAATAAAGCTAAATTAAGTTTTAGTTACTTTCAATCAAAGATAATATCACTAGGGAGGACTCGCCATAGGTGCAATTAGTAAACTCTTTATCCACAAACTTTTCCAAAAGATTGTTATATTAAGTTAGAAAGGGCCCCTCTCAGTGCATGCCCAATCATACGTTCCTCCCGTTGTTCACCAGAAGGGATAACTCCGAGGAGGACTGTTCTGTTAAGCAACAAATATAGTGTGTAGCCAATGCCATTTTTTTCTTAGGACCTTATGGTTAAAGTATCGTTACGCTCGGATACATTGTAATGAACCAGCAAGGGAATAACCCACGCACCGCATGTATAAAGTAGAAAAATATTTCCCAGAATCCCAAACCGTTACCTCTAAAGCACACCCGCGTGAATAACGTGTTATTTAGATAGACATAAAAACAAGAATGTATCACTTTCCACGGGGTTAAGGTTTCATCTTTAGATGTTGCCACAACCCCTACTCGGGTGTCACTCACCGACTAATGTGCTTTTGAAGGCACAAACATTCCATGATAAACAAGGTAAGTTTTGTTTTTAAGAACCAATAATATACTTTTGATATAAAGACTTTTTCTCAAAGTCATTGTTACACACCTTAGGTTGGCTTATGGATTCATGTTACTAACACATAAATGGTTTCTCCCCGAAGTTAGTGTAAGATGTATCCACTCATGGCTTTAATGATTTGGTTAAAAAAAGTTGAAAACTTCATAGACAAATGTTAATAAATTCTATTTATGTTAAATGCTTACAATCTTGATTAGAGAATAACAAATGCTTAAAAATGGCTCAAAAATAAAAATTATAGCTAAAGATTGGAGAGAAAGGGAAGAACTCAACACTTCAATATGGAGGAGGAGGCTGCCTTTTATAGGCACAAATTGTACGGTCGAGCACGACCTATGGGCAGTTGGGCAAAATTCGTTCTTGTTAGAGGATATTTGTAGATCTTGATCATACATGGCATGAGGCGTGTTTGTCAGGTTAGGTACATGCCCTGTTGGTAGGTGTCAAACACCAATCAACGGTGAAATATGTCAGGGCGCGATGATTGTCCAGATGCTCAAGACAGCTAAATAAGTTGCAATATACTTAAACATGCCATTTATTCATTAAATGATAGAAGTTATCTTACAAACCAAAATCCAAACATAGAAAGACAAATAATAGAATTTGAATATCTTAATCTATTCGAGTGTTAAGGTACTTTGACCATAAGGCCCTGGAACTAAATAGCATTCGCGCACACTACATTTGCTACTAACAACATAAGTACTCCTGAGATTCATACCAAATGGGTGATTAATGGGAGGAAAGTAAGATGAAATTTGAGGCTCAAAGGCAATCCCCTCATCTGTTAGCAACAATATTAAGGAAATGTTATAAATAAACATGTTACCAACTCTGCTAATGACAAGTTCCCCTATGTGATATTATCTTCTACTTAATTACCTAAAACCCGCTTTATTTTTATTTTCTTTTTATTTTTCTTTTCTTTATCCTACTTATATAATTACTTATTCTAAAAGATAGATTTGGTTAGCTATCAAAAGAGATAAAGTATCAAGATCCCTCATTTCCATACATTGTGTCCTTGGACGACATCGGTATCATATCTTTGCTATACTACACCACGATGGGTGTACTTTCCCGTGTATGTGGTGTATAGTGATTGTTTGTTATCGTGTTTATAAATTTAAGGCTTACATGCAATCGTGGTGTAAAAAATATCCATAATTGTCATATATTTTCATACGCACCGCACACGTAACAAGGCAATTTATGATAAACTCTTTTGTTTTAGCATTTTCTTTTCTTGTCTAAATTCTTACCTTGTGCCCTAGCCCCATTACAACCCAATTGAAGGCTACATTACCAGTCAAGGAAATGTAACCAACTTAAGGCTACCATTCGTGAAGGTCAATTACATTGAAGAATTGAAGCGCAATCTGCTGAGTGTTTCACAAAGCTGGAAAATCCTTCTATAGACTAAGATGGGAAAATTGCAACCCCTCTCATACTCTGGTAGATACGGCCAAGAAGCTGGGTTCTGATGTCGGCCCGACTATTTGACAACCCTACAAATTACAAGAGCTTGGCTGGGGCTCTTAAGTATCTCACATTCACTAGACCCGACATTTCATACTCAGTGTAACAAGTTTGAATGTGCATGCTTGACCCTCGTCTTCATCATCTTAATGCCCTTAAACGAATTCTTCAGTATATTATGGGTACTTTACATATGGGTCTTTATATGCAGGATAGTTCTGTTTCTTCTCTCGCATCTTACCCCGATGTTGATTGGACAGGATGTCCTAATACATGATGCTCAATGTCTAGTTATTGTGTCTTTCTTGGGGGCAATCTTATCTCCTCGTCATCTAAATGACAGTTTACTATATCCCGTTCTAGTAATGAGGTCGAATATCATGGGTAGCTCAAGTCATTGCTGAATTAGGCTAGTTACGTAATCTTCTTTTGGAGCTCGGGAGTCTGCCTTCTTGCACATCTATCGTCTACTATGATAATGTAAGTACCATCTACGTGTCCTAAAACATTATTCATCACCAACGAACTAAACATATTGTGGTTGACTTACATTTTGTAAAGGAAACGGTTCAAAGGGGTTAAGTCCGCATTTTACCTTTTCCACCAAGATACCTATTTGTTGACATTTTCATGAAAGGCTTACCACATAATCTATTTCAAGATTTTCGTTCAAATCTAAGCATTCGTGTCCCTCCTACTTAGACTAGGGAAGTACATTAAAATAGATTGTAGACATGTAAATATGCTCAATTATAAGGATATTAGGTTAAAATATTATTTCATGATGTAAATATGAATATATATGTAGATCAATGAAATCGGTAGGAGATTGATTCCTAACTATTTGTTTAATTGTTACGAAGCTTGAAAGGGTTCAATTGAATATTTTTCCCATTTCATGATCGAATTCATCTCTTTTATGACCACAATCAAGAAAAGAATCTTACCCTAAAAAGAATCTTACTTTAAATGTACATATTTTGATGATCACGATCCTAAAAAGAATCTTACCCAAAAAAGAAAAATAAAACCAAAAGGGAAAACTAAATAATAAATAAATATCAAACTTAAAAATGAAAGATCAAAAAAAATATAAAAACTCCATAAAGAGAAGTCCACAAGGCACAGACTTAGTATTTGCCAATGTGATTTCTCGTATCATTCACAAACGATGCACCCCTATAAATACTATTACAATTACAAGCTAGCCCCTATACAATATATAAATGACATATAAATACATAAACTAATACGCCCCCGCAGTTCGAGCGGTAGGTGAACGAACGCTAAAACTGTCTCGAAAGCTTTGAAAAAAGGACGGGGAAATCTTTTCATGAAAATGTCGGCATATTGATAAGCGGATGGAACATGCAAGACCCGAACATGACCGATGCGGAAGTGGATGTCAATTTCGACATGTTTGGTTCACTGATGTTGAACCGGATTGGCCGATAGATAAACTACGGAGACATTATCATAATAAACCAGTGTAGCGAAACGCAAGGGGAAATGAATCTCGAGAAGCAAGTTACGGAGCCAACTGACTTCGGCTACAGCATTGGCAACTGCTCAATACTCAACCTCAGCACTAGACTTGGAAATGGTGCTTTGGCGTTTCGACGACCATGATAATAAATTATTTCCCATAAACACACAATAGCCTGAGGTTGAACGTCGAGAGTCCGGGAAGCCCCCCCCCCCCCCTCAGTCAGCATCAGAATACGTCGTGAGAGATGAACTGGAGGTGGCCGATAACTGAGTACCATGATCCAAGGTGCCCTGTAAATAGCACATGAAGCGCTTCATAAACTGAAAGTGAGGCTCCCTTGGTGCATGCATAAATAAACATACATGTTGTACAGCATAAGTGATGTCTGGTCTAGTAAACGTGAGATACTATAGTGCTCCCGCAAGGTTGCGATAAAAAGACCCATCGGATAGTAACGGGCCATCTGTAGCACTATGTTTGGATCCCGTATCAACTGGTGTAGCAGACGGCTTGCGTAAACCCATAGAATCTCATTGGAGAATTTCCCGAGCATATTGAGATTGATGTAAAAACAGTCCAGAAGTGTCACGTGTGACGGTGATGCCCAAAAAATGGTGGAGCGGCCCGAGATCTGCCATCGCATACTCATGCGAAATAGAAGTAATAAGCTGTCAGAGAAAGCCACTATCCGAGGCCGTCAAAACAATATCATTAACGTATAAAAATAGGTATGTCGTGTGTATACCGTGACGATACACAAATAATGAAGTGTCACACATGCTACTTTTGAAACCCATTTGCAATTAAAAAAAAGGTGGAAAAACGATTATACCAAGCCGGTGGGGCCTGCTTCAGGCCATACAACGATCGCTTAAGACGACACACATAATCAGGAACATTTTGATCAATGAATCCAGGAGGTTGTTAAATAAAAACCGTCTCTGCTAAGTCCCCGTGTAAGAACGCGTTTTTAACATCTAAGTGATAAATGGACCAGTTTCGTGAAACTACTAAAGATAATATTGTGCGTATTGTAGCTGGTTTAACCACGGGGCTATATGTTTCCATACAATCAATGCCCACAGTCTGAGATTTCCCGTTGACCACCAAACGCGCTTTATAGCGCTCTAGAGACCCGTCATATTTTATTTTGTGACAGAATAACAAATACATCGAATTACCGGTTATCCATACGATCTCGTCACCAGTTCCCATGTATCATTATCCTACAACACTCTAAATTCACTGTTCATGGCGTCACACCAATTAGGGTCGTTTAATGCTTTAGTGTAGGAAGTCGGTACGGGAGAAATTGGAGGTGAGTCAGTGTGAAGATTAAGGCGGGTAATAGGTTTAGAGATACCGGATTTTGCTCGAGTGGTCATCGGGTGGATATTAGGAGCTGGGGATGGGCTTTCAGTGGTGGGTGTGTCGATGGGAGATGGGCTTGCGGTGGGGGGGGGGGGTAACAGAATCAGGTGACGAGTGCAGAGGGGTGGGTGGGCTTGAGGCGAGATTTGGGGTTGGGCTGGAAGGAGTAATAGGAGGGTCGGTAAAAGGGGGATTGGGGTTTATGGGTGGTGGAGCTTGGTGGGTAGGTTTGAGGGTGACGGGTATGTTATTAGTGGGAACATTAGAGGATGGTGATGTTAGGTCCGGATAAGGGAAAACATTTTCATCAAATATGACATGTCGCGATATGTGGACACGGTCGGTTGTCGGATTGTAACAACGGTAACCACGACAAATTTTTGGGTACCCGAGGAAGATGTAACGAACGAAGCGAGTATGTAGTTTGTGAGGTTGGGTTACGGATAAATTTGGGTCACATACGCAACCAAAGGCTCCAAGATGATCATACGTGGGGTGACGGTGGGAAAGGGAAAAGGCCGGTGTGCAAAGATTTAGACGTTTGGTTGGGATGATATTATGTAGGTAGGTGGCAGTATGGAGAGCCTCCACCCAAAAAGGGGTGGAAGGCGGCACGAATAATATCGTTCAGGCGTCGAATCATTCGTTCGGCTTTACCATTCTGAGAGGAAGTTTGAGGGAACGCAAAACTAAAGACAAGGCCATTATTTTGAGCAAACGACTGAAAGGCGCGGTTATTGAATTCACCGTCGAGATCACACTGAAAAGATTTAATATTTTTATTGAATTGTGTGAGAATTAGTTTAAGAAATTTAACAAATGTTGGGAAGGTTTCAGATTTGAATTTCAATGGGTACACCCCAAACATAATTAGTGAAGTTGTCAATGAGGACCATATAGTATTTATATCCAGATTTGCTTAAGATAGGTGATGTCCACAGATCACAATGTATAATAGCAAAAGGAGCCCATGTATTGGACATCAAATCATCAAAAGGTAAACGTTTTCTATTAGATAACTGGCAAGCATGACAAATATGAGTAGTTTTGTCTTTATTACATAAAATAAAATTATGAGAAGATAAAAAAATCTAAAAATATTTGCTCCAGGGTGACCGAGACGGTTGTGCCATAATTGGGTTGAATGAGCTGAAACACAAGCAAGGGAAGTGAGCGTTGGTGTGGTGAACGGGTAGAGATCCCCGGAGCTATTGTGACAGGAAAGGTGCTCTCCAGTCTTAATGTCCTTCAAAGTAAAGCCAAAAAGATCAAATTCAATGGATACTTGGTTTTCACGAGTAAATTATCGAACCAGAAAGAAGGTTTTTAATAATGGATGGTGCAAAAAGGACACTTTTAAGAGAGTAAGTATGGTTGGGTAGGAGGTGTAAAGCATTACCCGAGCCCCGAATTGGTAACGTATTACCATTCCCAATGAAAATATTACTAATCGCAGAATGTGATAATGAGTTCTGAAAGATACATGGGTTTGCGGTAAGATGAGAAGATGCTCATGTGTCCATGTACCAGGTAGGATCCGGAGGTGTTAGGGTCTGATGTGCCAACGCATTGCCGAGGTCGGTTAGGTTTAAGGCATCATAGGAAGGGTATGGGTTCGAGGTGGCGAACTGAGATGTGGGATATGGGGTCGTATGGTAGGGCGGTGGTGGATTGTTAAGTAGTTGATTCCAAGCTTGTTGGGGGTGGTATTTGTGGTGGGTATGGTGGATTTGTAAATGGGGGGTACGATTGGGATTGTGGGTAGGATGGGTAGGGGGAAGGTGGTGGGTAGTTTGGATAATTTTGGTAAGCAGTCCAAGTATTATAGGTAGTGGGGTTTGAAGGATATCGACCGCTACGTCCGCCGTTGTTACGTCCTCCGCGAGTGTTAAAATTTCGATGACCACGTCCATGATAGTTGTCACGGAATTGGGAGGGATCGTAGGGGCGATTTGGATATGGAGGGGGGTTATTGGGCAGGTTCGATGGTGGATTTTGGGTGGGTGGCGGATTGGGTTGGTGTTGGGTAGTGGAATTATTTGTGACTAGCACGTGTTGGCTCGGATTTTGTCTACCGGCAATGCGTTGCACTTCAAGCTGTACCATGTTCCAAGCCTCATCCCTCGTGGTAGAACTTTGATTTATGATCGTAGCCACGGTGTCATATTCCGCGGGAAGGCCACGAAGCAACTGCAAAACCTTACGATTTTCATCAACCTTTCTACCGATATCGTTAAGTTGCTCAGCCAAATCATGTATCTTTTGAAAATACGAATCCATACAGACAAAGTAAGGGTAGTAAATTCCTGTTCAAGAGCAGAAGCACGTGAGCCTTTATTATTAAAAAAATATCTTGAAGTTTTACCCATATTTGACGAGCTGTAGAGGATGGGGTGATCGGAGAAACGGGGCGGCTATGAGGGGAGGAAGCCAGGGTTGTCGGCGTAGGCAAGGAAACAGGGAGGGGGATAAAAAAAAATTAGGTTTAGTAAAAGGCTCTGATGCCATATTTGCCAATGTGATTTCTCGTATAATTCACGAACAATGCTTCCCTATAAATACTAATACAATTACAAGCTAGCCCCTATACAATATATAAATGACATACAAATACATAAACTAATACTTAGGTTGTGCTCAGCGCGCCATAAGCTAGCTTATCAGCTCTCTTTTTGACGTTACCAAACGGGCTTTTTCAAAAAACTAGTTTTTTTATAAAGCCACGTTTGGTAATGTTAAAAAGCTAGCTTATAAGCTAGTTTTTGAAAAGCTAGTTGAGTAGCGTTTCAACTAACTTTTATAATATTTCCAGCTTTACCCTTCCCAAACAAATTATTTATACTTTCTTTTAAAATCTTAATTTATTTATATACATGTACTTTTCTGTCATCTTATATTTTTCAGCTAGTTTATCAGCTAGTTTTCACCAAACGTTATTTTTTATCAGCTAGCAGCTAGCTTTTCAGCTAGTGCGCCAAACACAACCTTATATTAAATGTATATATATATATATATATATATAGGGAGAGGATCATTTGAAAACCAATTTGATTTGATAACTAAAAGTAACTAATTTGAGCCACAAGTTTATTTACATGTATCCCCCCTGAAATTTGTGGTTGAGATTTAGTTCTCAAAACAAAAAGTTCGCATTTGAACCTAACCATATATATATATATATATATATATATATATATATATGAGAGAGAGAGAGAGAGAGAGAGAGGGAAGGGTAAAATGAAAACCACTCCGAGTTGGGAAAACTTTCAAAACTCTTCAAAAACGGGGTCAAAAAGTTTTTTTTTCATTCAATTTTTTATGGTGATTCTTTATGTTATAGGCTACCCCTAGGTGGAAAAAAATCAAAAAAACGCCTCGGGGATTTTTTTTTTAAATGTCAAAAAACGGTCTTGTTACATATGTAACATTGTATACATATATTGGTTTATGTAACAACCGTTTTTTGATATTTTTTTAAAAAAAATTGTCGGGGCTGTTTTTTGATTTTTTTTTCCACATAGAGGTAGCCTATAACCTAAAGAATCACCATAAAAAAATTGAATGAAAAAAAAAACTTTTTGACCCCGTTTTTAAGAGTTTTAAAAGTTTTCCTAACTCGGAGTGGTTTTCACCATAACCATCCCCTATATATATATATATATATATATATATATATATATATATACAAGCCTTTCAATTAGCGCGTTGCTGCCAACACTATGGAGTCGAAGCAGTTTGGAAACACATTGAATAATAGTATACAAAAAAACAGAGACGCAACACCGGAAAGAACCATCGAAAACTATTGTTACATGAATGCGCGTAAAAGTGCTTAACGTTTGCAACATAGCAAAACCTTGTCATACATCTATTATTTAGCCTATCGGGATTACCATCTTAAAAGTTCCCTTTCAATACTCGCGGCCTCCCATGGAGAAAAATACACACTTTTGTCTAGTTTTTGCTCCTGCAAACTTACCCAGCCTTTGCCACATTAAGCAAAGCTCCATCTAGCCAAGTTACCTATCACATATATACTTCCTGCAGTTTCAAAAGAAAAGCCAAGTTAAAAAGTTTTACCCAAGCGCATACAATCTGCATTAAAAAGCACATCAAAGCTAGAGTATAAATCTGAAAACTTCTCAAATTTAATTAAAAAGGTATATTACATACTTGCTGACCCTTATTTACACTATGCTTTAATGTAAGCACAACATTAATTTACAACAAAGCATAAACAAAAATATTAAGAAACATATGACAACAATCACGCAAAAGCAATAGATAAATCAAGGGTTGATACACACACACACACAAAAAAACCACAGAGAAATATCGATAAAGAACTAACCCGAGGGAACAACTCCAAGGTGTCCTAGTTTCTAACCGGTCAGTTTCAAAGGTTCTCAGCTTTGGATAAAGAAGGTTTAATCGCCTATTGGTTCGAAATTACAAAAAAAATAATGGATGAAGCAGATTAGGAACACAATAAGAATCACATACATGAAGCAAAATAGTCAATAGAAACTACAAAATCACCAAAAGCGAACGTATTGCCTTGTTTTTCTTTTTTCATATATACATGATCACACTATCAAATTCATACATGCACATTGAGAGATAGTTCAGAAAGTATACCTGATGTAGGAAGTAGAACCTTCAATCGCTAAAGAAGAAAAACAAATTATGTCAAAGTGAGTAGCAGATTGAAAGAAAAGGAAATAGGCTCAGATAGGGTTATGGAAACCCTAAATTAAATCATCATAGCCATATCTGAACCAACATCTATCAGGTTACCATGGCATACCCCTCAACAACAACCACCGCCGCTGCTCAACGTCATAAACGGAGCAATGACGGGGCAACCACGATATAAAAAATTAACCTAGATCCATGACATACTGTACAGATTTCTGATCAGGTCGATTATAGACCTGAGATGAGGGATCAAATAAGCTTTTTAAGCTTCAGTGACTCATGAGATCATCACAAAAACCCAAAAACGACACTACTCAAACCTTATTATCACAAAAACCCAAAAACGACACGGCTCAAACCCTAAGGGTTCATCATGGCCGAATCTGGGTTGTTCTTGAGCAGAGAAGCACAAAACAGAAACAACCACCAAATGTTACGTTTCACAGATCATTTAGGCTCAAACCCTAAGGCTTCATATCAACGCCAAATCTGGAACAACATTGCTTCTTGACAAACATTTGAAGCTTTTTAACCTTCTGTAGCTTAATTGTAATCATCACATTACCAACACCATCGAAACAGTAAAAATAGAATCCATTTGAACCTGAAATCAATCCCTGATCATGAATCCAACCAACAACAACAGACATCGGAATCAAACCAAACCAAGTTTTAGAAAGATCAAAACTCTATAGTTAAAGAAACCATACAGAAGCATCGATGGGCCAAATCAGATAGTGAAAGCAAAGGGTAAACCCTAATCAGATAGTGAAAGCAAAGGATACCGGTCGCTTAACAACGGAAACCGGCTACCAGCCGATTAACGGCGACAACCAAATTGATAGATATAAACATATAGAGAGAGAAAGGATACCACACATAAAACAAAAATGCCAAGAGAGAAAGGCGACATTAGCACAGCTCAGATCGTAGCACGGTTGCGATTAACGGCCAAGCCGCCGCCACAACAACCATAGTAAAACCATAACAACAACACCACTACCACCGATTGTTTTTTTTTTTAGAGAGATGGCGATAATCATTAATGGTGTTGAGATCTGGGCCAGGTGGAGCAGCCACGGCCGCTTCAACACCCTAGGCGGAGCAAACCGGCCACAAACCATCACGTACCTCAGATTTGGGCATCGACGACCGTAACCGGCGCGCCATAGACAGTGAAACAGAAACCATACAAATTGACCATCAGCCTAAGCCTAAATCCCGCTGACAATATTCAGATGAACCCATAGCGTCGCTTATAACCATATTTGAATCCATTTAAACCGGCGACAACGTCAAAACGACGGCCACCAAGGAACCAATAATTCTTGACTTAGATTTACATCATCATAGCCTTTCATGTTAGACGGGAGCAACAAAAATAGGGGCCAATAAGAGGGACAAAGATTCATAATCAGATTATCAGAGGAAACCTTCTAAAGTAAAATCTGCAAAAGAAGACCGGCTAAGATTAGTTCATAACATTCCTTGATTTCATCATATTATAATAAGATACATTTGCTTGTTTCTTTCTTCATGAACTCAAATATATGAGTTATTAATAAAAAGGTAGCAATCTAAGAAAACGTAATCGGCCAGAGCAAAAGCAACATAAAAAAACAACAGTCTCACATACAACCAAATACATAAAACATTAAGAAAACATACCTGCAACATAACATTAATTGTCAAATGGTAGATTTTCAACTTGAAATTCAAAACAATCTTCATAGAAAACTCCTATTCCCCACGAACCCTCATTATCCTCCTAATACTTCAAATTAGGGTTACTGAACAAATAGAAGATGTAAAAAAACCCCAAAACAGCTACACAACATAAACGACACAAACAAAGGGTGCACGTTCAATAAAACGCCACCCCCATTGTCGTGCACGCGCCACCGGAAATCATAACGATTTCATAAACCAAGTCTGTTGATAAACAAAACATGCCTAGAGAGTAATTAACCATCAGTGCTTCAATGCCCAGGTGGAGCAGCCACAGCCGCATCAACACCCTAGGCGGAGCAAACCAAGCACAAACCATCACATACCTCAGATCTGGCCATCGACGGCCGTAAACGGTGCGCCGTTATCGGAGACAACCATCATTGGTTCTTTCAGATCTATAAAACGCCACCGAAACAACAAACAGAGCCAACCATACTCTTAAAACCCTTCGCCGGTACGCCGACGATGAGAGAACCGTTGACGGAGAAACCATCACCAAAATGTTCCATTTCACAAATCAGGCGTAACCGCCGCCGCTTCAACGCCATAGGCGGAGCAACAACAGCAAGAAGTGCCAACACAACCGATGAGAGAAAGAAATGGTGTGTTTCTTAGAGAGTGAAAGAGGACACTTTCAGTTTCTTAGAGAGAGAGAGAGAGAAGCCATCTTTGTGTAGAGAGAAAGCAATCTTGGTACAAAGATATTAGAGTTTGAGAGTAGGTTGAAAAACCTGTATCCACGTGATTGCTCACATCCTCCAAAAAGCAACCTTGTCTGCTTGTACATCATGCAAAGAAATATGTAATTTATGCATGGATCTTGTAAAGGTTGTAATTTACGCTACAAAAGTTGTACAATTAAGGGTGGTAACTTGGGCAGCAGGAGTTGTACAAACGTATAACATGCATTAAGGGTGGTAACTTGGGCAGCAGAAGTTGTACAATGGTTGTTAAATGTTATATAGTGTAACATATATATATATATATATATATATATATATATATATATATATAGTCAAAGGTTCATTATAGACCTTTTAAAAAGTGTAGACCCCGTAAAATTTATAAAACTCATTGCTATTGAATTTGGTTTGTTTTTTTTTTATTTTTTATTTTGTCATATTTCTTTCTTTTTATTTTAATTTAGGGTTTATTTATAATGTTTTTAGTTTTTTCTTTATTTTGTATTTTCTTAATTTGAAATTATAATTTTCAGTGAGTTTTATAGAACGTCGATTTTTAAAGTTGCAGTGAGCTTTAAAAACAATGAGTTTTAAAAACAATGAGTTTTAAAAACAATGAGTTTTAAACACAATAGTGAGTTTTAAACTTAAGAGTGACTTTTATAATTTCCAATGAGTTTTACAGAACATTGATTTTAAAAGTTGTAGTGAGTTTTAAACACAACAGTGAATTTTAAAATCAACAGTGAGTTTTATAATTTTCAGTGAGTTTTATATAACAATATAACTTTTTTTAACAAAAATTCTGTTTCAATGTCTCCAACAACTTTCTAGGTTTTGTTTTTTATTTTTAATAACTTCTGACATAAAAAACCAAATTCAACAGCAATGAGTTTCATAATTTTTAGTGAGTTTTATAGAATAATATGGGGGTCTACGTGGTGTACAATTTTTAAGGGGTCTACAATGAACCTTATATATATATATATATATATATATATATATATATATATATATATATATATATATGCGCAGATTCTTCTTCGACACCCTATATATGTATATTTTTTATAAAAAACCATAAATATACAACCTAAAACTAATATGTAAGATATGTTAGAATTATTATAATTAAAAAAAAACAAACCACCTAAACCGCCCTGGTTCACTCAAACCGCCCCGGTTTGAACCAGTTAAACCTCGTATTCCGGACTCTGATATGAAAAGACAGTTTTGTTTTTTCTGAACCGGGCCGGTTCGCCCAATCCGTCCCGGTTTGAGGTGTGAATTTCAGAGATGGGTGTCTGTATAGCAGGTCCCTATATATATCTATATATATATATACTAGGTTAGTAACCCGTGTAATACACAGGCTGAATAAATAATAATAATATTTGATACATACAAAAGAAAATGGTAATGATCAAGAAATTTAAAAATTATGATTGATATAAAATTCTTATAACATTTAAAATTTTATTATGTTTGACAAGTTGTTGATTACTTTCCATAAAAGACTAAAATTATTGAGTAAATTAATAAAATCTACATTAATTTTATTAAAATTTTAATATTGATAAAATTGGTAATTAATCTTAATTAATGATTACTAAATTGGTAATTGATTGTGAGTTTGACATGTGGCGGTGGTGATGTGGACCATTTATAAATGAAACATGTGGCAAAAATTTTATTGCTTTATTAGGATTAAGATGAGAACTTTTTATTTTGAGAACTTTTGAGAACTAAATCTCAACCACAAATTTCAGGAGGGGACCACTACAATTCATGAGAGGGAGGATACATGTAATAAACATGTGGCTCAAATTAGTTCTTTTTAGTTCTCAAATCAAATTGGTTCTCAAATGATCATCTCCCTATATATATATATATATATATATATATATATATATATATATATATATATATATAGGGTTAGGATCCTGCGAAAACACATTTTTTTGTGAAAACTGTCGAAAACACATATTAAAACTCACGTAACTTTTTCATACGTTAACGATTTTTCATAAAATTTGCGCCAAAAGTCTTAGAATTACGTTATCTTTAAATCTGGAGCAAAATATTAAAAAAAGCTGAACGTTTTTTTTTTCGCTGTGATGCACATGTGCATCATATAATTAAAAAAAGTTATAAAATGTTATTTTTTTTCTTTAAATCTAAAGATAACACAACTATAAGATTTAGGGTGCAATTTCTTTTTAAACCTATTAATGTATAGCACATGTATGAGCGTTTTTTTTGGTATGATGCACATGTGCATCATTCAACAAAAACGTAAAAAAATGATGAAAATATATGACATATGGTGCGACTAAGAAAAATAAAATATTAACTCATACTAAAAGTATAAGTTTTTTTTTGTGATGCACATGTGCACCACACAAAAAAAATTAAAAAAAAATAAAAAAAGCGTTAAGTTTTTTAAAACATTTATAGGATTAAAGATAACATAATTTTAAGACTTTTGGTGCAAATTTTTTTAAAAAATATTAATGTATGAAAAAATTATGTAGGTTTTAAAATTTGTTTACGCAGTTCTCACAAAAAATAGTGTTTTCGCAGGATCCTTCCCCTATATATATATATATATATATATATATATATATATATATATATATATATATATATATAGGGAGAGGATCATTTGAGAACTAATTTGTTTTGAGAACTTTTGAGAATCATTTTAAGCCACTAGTTTATATATATGGAAAACCCGCTAATGAATTATAATGCTCCCCACCTGAAATTAGTGGTTGAGATTTAGTTCTCAAAATTCTCAAAACATAAAGTTCTCATTTTATATATATATAGGGAGAGGTTCATTGTAGACCCCTTAAAAAGTGTAGACCCCGTAGACCCGTATATTGTTCTTTAAAACTCACTAAAAGTTATAAAGCTCATTGCAATTGAGTTTGGTTTTTTATGCGATAAGCTTTTAAAAATAAAAAAGAAAACCTAGAAAGTTGTTAGAGACGTTGAAATATAATTGTTGTTAAAAAAAAGTTATATTGTTTTATAAAAATCACTAAAAATTATAAAACTCATTGCTGAGTTTTAAAACTAACTATTGTGTTTAAAACTCACTGCAACTTTTTTCTAAAAAACTCATTGGAAATTATAAAACTCACTACAAATTATAAAACTCACTCTTAAGTTTAAAACTAACTCTTGTGTTTAAAACTCATTTTTATAAAAACTCAGTGCAACTTTAAAAATCGACGTTCAATAAAACTCACTGATAATTATAATTTTAAATAAAGAAAATAAAAAATAAAGAAAAAACTAAAAACATTAGAATTAAACCCT
The DNA here is from genome assembly GCA_039602395.1 of Deinandra increscens subsp. villosa. Classification (NCBI taxonomy): domain Eukaryota; kingdom Viridiplantae; phylum Streptophyta; class Magnoliopsida; order Asterales; family Asteraceae; genus Deinandra; species Deinandra increscens. Next base: position 19,960,252 of record JBCNJP010000007.1, read on the forward strand.
ATAATAAAATATAAAGATAGAAATATGACAAAATTAATAAAATACAAAATTCAACAGCAATGAGTTTTATAATTTTTAGTGAGTTTCACATAACTATATAGGGGTTTACGGGGTCTACACTTTTTAAGGGGTCTACAGTGAACTTTTGACTGTATATATATATATATATATATATATATATATATATATAGGGGAAGAATCCTGCGAAAACCCTTTATATTGCGAAAACGCGAAAACCAATATTAAAACCTATATAACTTCTTCATACGTTAATGTTTTTTCATAAAATTTGCACCAAATGTCTTAGAATTACGGTATCTTCAATTCTAAAAACAAATATTAAAAAAATTAATGGTTTTTTTCCGTGTGATACACATGTGTATCACGTGTGATACACATGTGTATCATCATCATTACTACTGCACAAAAACGAATTATCATGTGTAAAAACACTCCTTATGTTAAAAACATATTAAAAACACTAAAACATTTATGGTACTAATGATAATGAAACATAGTGCACATGTGCAAATATAATTAAAAAAAAAGTTATAAAGTGTTATTTTTTCATTAGATATAAAGATAACATAACTATAAGACTTATGTTGTAATTTCCTTTTAAAACTAGTAATGTATACCACATATATGAGGGTTTTTTTTTGGTGTGGTACACATGTGTATCAATAAAAAAACACAAAACATGACATAAATATAACACATATGGTGCGTCTTACAGAAAACAAATATTAACTCATATTAAAGTATGAGTTTTTTTTTGTGGTACACATGTGTATCACAGAAAAAAAAAAAAAACGTTATCTTTTTTTGTTCTTATAGAATTAAAGATAACATAATTATAAGACTTTTGGTGAAAAAAAATTAAAAATATATTAACGTATGAAAAAGTTATGTTGGTTTTAAGATGGTTTTCGCGTTTTCACAAAATATATGTGTTTTCGCATGATTCTTTCCCTATATATATATATATAGAGAGAGAGAGAGGAAGGGTAAAATGAAAACCATTTCGAGTTGGGAAAACTTTCGAAACTCTTAAAAAAAGGGGTCAAAAAGTTTTTTTTTCATTTAATTTTTTTATGGTGATTCTTTAGGTTATAGGCTACCTTTAGGTGGAAAAAAAACAAAAAAAATGCCTCGGGGATTTTTTTTTTTAAATGTCAAAAAACGATCTTGTTACATATGTAACATGGTATACATATATTGGCTACATATGTAACAACCGTTTTTTGAGATTTTTTTAAAAAAAATTTGCCGGGGCGTTTTTTTGATTTTTTTCCACCTAGGGGTAGCCTATAACCTAAAGAATCACCATAAAAAAATTGAATGAAAAAAAAAACTTTTTGACCCCGTTTTTAAAGAGTTTCGAAAGTTTTCCCAACTCAGAGTGGTTTTCACCATAACCATCCCCTATATATATATATATATATATATATATATATATATATATATATATATATAGGGGAGGGATATGATGAAAACCTCTCCGAGTTTGGAAAATCGTGAAAACCAAGCTAAAAAATTCGTTTATGCAAAAAAGTAAAAAAACGCCTTGTAAGTTTTGTTTTTATAAATATTTTATGACCGATGTTACATATGTAACAGGATAATGTTACAATTGCTTTTGAGAACTTTTGAGAACCATTCTAGGCCACAAATTTTCATGGGGGGGGGGGGGGTACTCAAATTCATGGGGGGATTTCCCTATAGATAACTAGTGGCTCAGAATGGTTCTCGAAAGTTCTCAAAACCAATTGGTTTTCAAATGATCCACTCCCTATATATATATATATATATATATATATATATATATATATATATATATTGAAAAGTTAATTGTAGACACCCTCATAAGTGTAGACAGGTAGACACCTTTGTTCACCATTAGGCATTAGATCTCTTGATCTAATGGTTGTGATTAATTTTCTTTTCCTTTTTTTTCTTTTTTCTCATTATTCAGAAAATTTCACATGTGAAAAACAGTTGTGAAAGAGCTATTTCACATGTGAAAGTGTCTACAATGAACCTCACCCTATCTATATAATATATATATGAAAAGATTGGATGACACATGGCATCACCACAACAATCCTTTTTTTTCATTTTCCCGCTCAAATGGTTTGCCTTATTTATATTTTTCTAGTTGGTTTGAATAATTGACAAAGTCATTAACTAATTTTTTAACAAAGTAATTGACAATAAATGCATATCTCATATCCTAATTTAAAAACTGAAATTAAATGAAATTGATTCATAATAAATGAGGATATGAATACTTTTTTTTTAAAATTTATAACTTTTTATATTGTCGAATGTTAATTTTTTTCTTTAATTCTAATTATCGAATTACATTTTTATAACATGCTAAATTTTGTATTCGTTTTTTAAAACCGCCCGTGCGTCGCACGGGTATCAAAAACTAGTATATATATATATATATATATATAGGTGAAAGTTCAAATACAAAGTGAGTTTTCCGTGCGAAGTGTCCGAAGGGATATTGATCCTTGATTTTGATAGATCAATGGTCCAGATCTAGTTAGATCTAATCTAAATATGAAAAGAAAAAATTAAGCGTGAAAGAACCTGAAGGGGTAAAATAGGTATAAATACATTTTTAAGTTTCCCCCATCTTTTTTAAATGTCTATAACTTTTTTATATGAGATTAGTTTTTAAAAAAAATTACACCATAAAATCGAGCATTTAATTCTCTTTCATTCGAGTATAGTATTGCTGTACTTTTTTTTAAAGAAACAAAACTTTTTTTTAGAACGTGTTATGTATCCTCGTAACATTTTGCGTGATTTATGAAATAAAACATTCGTGATTATTGTATTTGGTGGCAAAATGGTGGCAATTGCCTTTTTGACACCATTTTGCTACCAAAACTTATTTTGGTGGCAAAATGGTGACAATTGCTTATTTGCATGATTATGTATACCTTGCGTGATTATGACCTGTACATTTTTCACAACATATTGCTTATTTGCATGATTATGTATACCTTGCGTGATTATGACCTGTACATTTTTCACAACATATTTTGGTGGTAAAATGGTGACAATTTCCATTTTGACACCATTTTGCTACCAAAACATGTTTTGGTGGCAAAATGGTGACAATTGCTTATGGAATAGAGCCTTGCGAGATTATGTATAACTTGCGTGACTATGTAATATAACGTGTGTGATTATGCCTTGTGTGTAGATAGGTTTTTTCACAATATATTTTGGTGGCAAAATGGTGGCAATTGCCTTTTTTTGACACCATTGTGCTATCAAAACATGTTTTGGTGGCAAAATGGTGACAATTGCTTATGAGAATAGAGCGTGTAGATAGGTTTTTTCACAATATATTTTGGTGGCAAAATGGTGACAATTGCCCTTTTGACACCATTTTGCTACCAAAACATATTTTGTTGGCAAAATGGTGACAATTTCCATTTTAACACCATTTTGCTACCAAAAACACAGTGGCAAGATATTACATGATTATCAAATGCGGGCGGACAGTTTTACCCCCCTTCGCACACTTCGCATGAAAAATACCCTTTGTATAATAACTTTCCCCTATATATATATATATATATATATATATATATATATATATATATATATATATAGTTAGATTCAAATGAGAACCTTTTGTTTTAAGAACTAAATCTCAACCACTATTTCAGGTGGGGACCACTATAATTCATAAAGGGGTTTCCATATATATAAACTAGTGACATAAAATGGTTTTTTTTTTAATTCCCAAACCCAATTAGTTCTCAAATGATCTTCTCCCTTTATATATATATATATATATATATATATATATATATATATATATGAGGTTCATTGTAGACCCCTTAAAAATTATAGACCCTATAGACCCCTATATTGTTTTCTATAAAACTCACTAAAATTATAAATCTCATTGCTGTTGAGTTTGGTTATTTTTTATGCGATGAGTTTTTATAAATATAAAGAAAACTTAGAAAGCTGTTGGACACATTGAAATATAATTTTTATTAAAAAATGTTGTATTATTCTATAAAACTCACTAAAAATTATAAAACTCATTGTTGAGTTTTAAAACTCACTGTTGTGTTTAAAACTCACTACAACTTTAAAAATCAATGTTCTATAAAATTCATTGAAAATTATAAAACTCACTCTTAAGTTTAAAACTCACTGCAACTTTAAAAATTGATGTTCTATAAAACTCACTGAAAATTCTAATTTGAAATTAAGAAAATATAAAATAAAGAAAAAACTAAAAACTTTATATAAAACCCTAAATTAAAATATAAAGATAGAAATATGACAAAATAAAAAAAAAGTTAAAAAAAATAAATTTAACAGCAATGAGTTTTATAATTTTTAGTGAGTTTTAAGGGGTATACGGGGTCTATACTTTTTAAGGGGTCTACAATGAACTTTTGACTATATGTATATATATAGAGGAAGGGTAGAATGAAAACTCACTTGAGAAACATATGTAAATTTACGGTTTAAGGGTTGAGAAACATATGTAAATTTACGGGTTGAGAAACATATGTAAATTTATGGTGGTTTAAGGGTTGAGAAACATATGTAAATTTACCTATATACTTATAGTAATTCTTGTCAGAACTTTTAACGATGTTACATATGTAATGTTACATATCTAACATGCTACATCTCGTTATCTATCTAAATTTATATATGTAAATGTACTTATGTAATGTTTTACGAGTATTAACTGATTCACATGTTTTTTATAGGTCAAAAGAATTTTTATATCAAAGATGAAGATGATTATCAAGAACGGAATCATAATTAGGTTTTATATATTTTTTTAGCTTTGTTATAGTTTTTGATCATTTTTTAAATATGTTTTTAGTTCGTATGATAATTGTGTAACGTTTATTGTTGATTGCAATTGTTTCTTATAAATTAATAAAATTACATTTTTTGGTTACACATGTTTTAATGATTTAGATATGTAACACGCAGTAACAGATTACATATGTACCATGTAGAAAAGGAATATAATTATACCACTAATAAAATACATTTTAGAGAAATAATATACGATGCATTTAATTACTTGACTTGTTTTTTTCTTAAACAATGATGTTATATATGTAACTATACCAGTGGAGAAAAAAATATAACCCACCAATAAAATATATTTTATAGAAATACGAAAAATATCATATCTAAACAACGATGTTACATATGCAACTATATATTAATTTACTTAAAGATGTTACATTTGTAAATTTACATATGTAATATGTTACATCTCATATATCTATATAAGTTTACTTATGTAACACGATGAGAAAATACATTTTATTTGAATATTGTGAGCTATAAATGTTACGTAAATAAATTTAAACATTTTTTAATTGTATTTAATTCGACAATCGACAAGCTTGATAAAACCTTAATTTTTTCGTATGTTTCTTGTTTGAACTAATGTGCCTACACATTTTGGAGATTTAGAAAAATACACATCTAAACAATCATTTTACATATGTAAATTTACCAATATGGTAAATTTTGTCGAAATTTTTATCGATTTTACACATGTAACATGCACATCTCGTTATCTATCTGAATTTACATATGTAAATGTACTTATGTAATATTTTACGAGTAGTAACCGATGAACTCAATTTTTTGTAGGTCAAACGTTTTATTTTTTGTAAAAGATGAAGGTGATTATCAAGAACAGAAGAATAATTAGGTTTTATATTTTTTTAGCTTTGTATTATTTTTTGATCATTTTTTAAAATATTTGTAGTCGTATGATAATTTTGTTACGTTTAATATTAATTGTAATGGGTTCTAATAAATTAATAAAAAAATGTCATTTTTTGTTATACATATTAGTGTAACTAAAAATGTAAAAATAAGAAATTAAAAAGGATGATAATTAATAATAATTTGTTTATACAAAGTTAAAAAAGTGGTATAATAATAATTATTACAAATATTAATAGTTAGGAACGAGAATAAGAAAATATGTATTGGGAAATGAGAGAGGAGATGTGACATGAAAGAGGAGAGAGGAGACATGTGAAAATCTCTTCCATTTCATCGATGTTGCAGACCTCTTTTTACTTTGTGAATATGAAATCTCTAATTTGCCCTTTGAAAGATTTAGTCATTTGATGATGAGGTTTAATCTTGGCCATTGAATTGGTTTTGAAAGTTTTCTCAACTGGATTGAGTTTTCATACTAATCATACCCTATATATATATATAGGGAGATGATCATTTGAGAACCAATTTGATTTGAGAACTAAAAAGAACTAATTTGAGCCACAAGTTTATTTACATGTATCCTCCTCCCATGAATTGTAGTGGTTCCCCCCTGAAATGTGTGGTTGAGATTTAGTTCTCAAAAGTTCTCAAAATAAAAATTCTCATTTGAACCTAACCCTATATATATATATATATATATATATATATATATATATATATATATAGGGTTAGGTTCAAATGAGAATTTTTATTTTGAGAACTTTTGAGAACTAAATCTCAACCACAAATTTCAGGGGGGACCACTACAATTCATGGGAGGGGGATACATGTAATAAACTTGTGGCTCAAATTAGTTCTTTTTAGTTCTCAAACCCAATTGGTTCTCAAATGATCCTCTCCCTATATATATATATATCCTATATAGGGAGAGGATCATTTGAGAACCAATTTGATTTGAGAACTAAAAAGAACTAATTTGAGCCACATGTTTATTACATGTATCCCCCCTCCCATGAATTGTAGTGGTCCCCCCTGAAATTTATGGTTGAGATTTAGTTCTCAAAAGTTCTCAAAATAAAAAGTTCTCATTTGAACCTAACCCTATATATATATATATATATATATATATATATATAGGGTTAGGTTCAAATGAGAACTTTTTTCTTTAAGAACTTTTGAGAACCATTCTGAGCCACTAATTTTCAGAGGGGAAGCATTCAAATTCATGGGGGGGATTTCCTTATATATAACTTGTGGCTCAGAATGGTTCTCAAAAGTTCTCAAACCCAATTGGTTCTCAAATGATCCTCTTCCTATATATATATAGGGTTAGCTTCAAATGAGAACTTTTTATTTTGAGAACTTTTGAGAACTAAATCTCCACCACTAATTTCAGGTGGAGACCACTATAATTTATGGGTTTTTTTTTCCATATATATATATATCGTTGATTCAAAATTTCGAATACCTTAAAAATATACTTCGATATAGCAGCCCTGAAATTATGTTACCTAAAAAGGAAAAAACTATGATCTAGAGAAAATAAATAATAAACCAATCAAAACTCAATAGGAAAAAAGAAAAAAAAAACCTAAAATTCCATAAATACAACTCCACACGTATATCCACTTCATCCTAAAAGCTGGCATACCCCCACCGTCTGATGTGGCCGGTATCATTCAGTCCACATCGGCGCGTAGAACACAACTTCCGGCGACCCATATGTTTCACCTACCTCCAACACATCTGCAAAATTAAAACACGCAAAATCTGCCTTCTTCCGGTTCAGTGAAGCTTGAAAGGATTCAATCGAATATTTTCCGATTGTAGAATCTTGCTATCTCAGACGGGCGGATAGGGAGTAGGATCGGGCCCTAGGACGGCGCGTCTGGATCTCAGATTTACAGGAGAGTTTGGTATCCAATCGGGAGACCGACCGGAGCACTTGAGAATCTTGAGGGACCTGCAAGACAAGGAAACACCGTTGTTCTTGGAGAGCGGGACGGGGTGTCCCGCGACCAAGCTCCGGCGTGAGAATAAGTATCTGTGTTTGGACAATAAAGAAAGGAGAGTGGAGGAGTAATCAATGAATGCTAACCTGGTGGTTGAGGGGTATTTATAGCCCTCAACCTTTGTCTCGATGTGTCATTAATGAACCTTTCCCGAACAGGAGGCCTGCTGCATTGGGTTGTCAGGCAGCGCCGAATGCTGCAGTACCCATTTCGGGCAATCTTTGATTAGTGAGCCCGGCCGGGTGTTACAGTACCCGGCCGGTGGTGTGGTCTTGAGCTTTGGTCTGTACCGTCTGTGTAGATGTTTGCCGGGCCCGACCGGGTGGCCTTGTTGGCTATCGGTCGGTATGGCATGTCCGTGTTGAGGGTCGACCGTGATGTCATCTCGGATGGACATACGTCATCAGCCCCCCAGCCCGAGTGTGTGATGGTCTGGTCATCATCAGTCGGGCTTTTATCGTTTTTCGTTGGCGATTCGAGTTAAAGGTTGGTCAGTTTTGGACGCTTAGGTTGTATTGGTTCCTGTGCCAATTAAAGGGGACAGGCGATTGATGGGACGTCTGAGCGCATGGGGGACAGGTGGCCCCTGACGTGTCGCTCATCCAATGGTTCGAGCAGTTATGATCTGCTGTGACGATTCAATAACCCTCCTTTTACTCCGCCTATAAATAGGGGGGGTAGTTACCATTTTTTACAGTTTCTATTTTCTTTGCTCTGTGACTCCGACTTAGGGTTTTTGTGTTCCGGCGAGATTTCCGATCGGTACGTTACTTTCCTTTTCGCTTTTCTTTGTTGTTGCCATGTCGCTCAAAGGCGAGATGGGGCGCACATTTTCTGTTTTGACGAAAGATAAACTGGATGAGCATTGTGACAAGTATGGCATTCCGGCGGCGCTAGGGCCGGAATTGCCGAAGCCTAAAGCTTGGATTAAGTTGGCGCCTGAAGGTAAGATAGGGCTGTATACGAAAGCTTTTAGCAACGGTCAGTTGAGGATTCCATTTTCGAAATTCTTCTTGTCTGTGTTAAGCCATCATCTGGTTCATATTTCGCAACTGCACCCTTACGCGATTCTTCGTATAACGTATTTTGAGGTTTGTTGTCGTGTGATCGGAAAGGAACCGACGATCGGTCTTTTCCGTCAGTTTTATCGTTTGGGTCGCCAGGGTGATTGGTACATTCTTGAGCGTATGAGGGGTAGGCATGATGACGGCATGCCTAGCCCTGATTATTTGTCTTGGGTGCCCAGCAACCTGAAGTACTTTAAAGACAAATTATTTTGGATATCTGACAAAGTGTTGGATAAAGTAATTCCTTGGAAGAAATCGAGTTGTATGCTTAATTTAGGTGACCCTGACCAGGAAGAGTATGATAAAGAAGCCGTGGAGAAACTTGTTGCGTTGCAAATCAAACTCAAGCCGTTCCCTGAGAGGGTATTGGTGATGACGGGGCTGAGTCGGAATTGGTTGAAAGCGGGCTTCAAGCCAGCCTTTTATATTGATGGGCATGGTATGCCCTTTGTTCCGTATTTTGTTTATTTCCCCTGGGCATCTAATGAATTTTGTTCTTTCTGTTTGCAGAGATGGATCTACTGTCTTTTATCAAGATGAAGGAGCCAGAGGATGTTATTCAGGGAAGCAAACCGATTCCGAGGAATGAACTAGACCCTGTTTCTGCGACGACTGGCCGTCGTCATGAGAACTTTGCAATTGAAGATGGCAATCGGACGGTCACCTATTCGGCTATGGGCGGGCCGACTAACACATTGGTTGATGCCGAGGAAGAGATGTCAAAGAAAAAGAAGAAGAAAGGGAAAAAACATGATGAGGGTGATGATGCCAGTAAGGCGACGCACAAAAAGAGGATGGCTAAGAGGGACGGAGCGACTTCCAGTCCCACGGATGGCGCCAATGTAGAATCTTGCTATCTCAGACGGGCGGATAGGGAGTAGGATCGGGCCCTAGGACGGCGCGTCTGGATCTCAGATTTACAGGAGAGTTTGGTATCCAATCGGGAGACCGACCGGAGCACTTGAGAATCTTGAGGGACCTGCAAGACAAGGAAACACCGTTGTTCTTGGAGAGCGGGACGGGGTGTCCCGCGACCAAGCTCCGGCGTGAGAATAAGTATCTGTGTTTGGACAATAAAGAAAGGAGAGTGGAGGAGTAATCAATGAATGCTAACCTGGTGGTTGAGGGGTATTTATAGCCCTCAACCTTTGTCTCGATGTGTCATTAATGAACCTTTCCCGAACAGGAGGCCTGCTGCATTGGGTTGTCAGGCAGCGCCGAATGCTGCAGTACCCATTTCGGGCAATCTTTGATTAGTGAGCCCGGCCGGGTGTTACAGTACCCGGCCGGTGGTGTGGTCTTGAGCTTTGGTCTGTACCGTCTGTGTAGATGTTTGCCGGGCCCGACCGGGTGGCCTTGTTGGCTATCGGTCGGTATGGCATGTCCGTGTTGAGGGTCGACCGTGATGTCATCTCGGATGGACATACGTCATCACCGATGAAGGTGCAGAAAATGAAAAGATGAAATATATAGTTACATATGTGCGTGTGAGAACAGGTGTAAATGTGTGTGGTGGGGCCCAATGAGACAGCCTGGTGGAGGAAGAATCCAACGAGTAGAGTGGGTGTACTTTGTTGATTTTGATAGGCCTTCACGGATCAAATGGGTTTTCAACAAAATACAGTAGTAATGTACACAAAGTTTTGTTCATACATGGTTTGAGAGAAAGATTATTGTGAGTTTTTTTTCTTAGTATTGTAATTTTAAAACTTATTTACTAAGTAGAGTATAAAACTTATTTATCAAGTAGGGAGTAGTTGAAAATTTTTATTTTAAAACGAAAGGTAACATACATGACCTAAGTCAACACTCAGGGAAGACGGGCAACAAGCTGCGCCGTCAACCCTTTTTGAATAGCAAACCCTAACCGTATAAAAACAACATTCTTCAATCTAGAGGTTGCACTATTCCCGCGCATGACTTTTTGGATCCGGTTCAACATGGCCACCGCCTCTGACTCAAGGTGGCCAAATGTATCGAAGGCGAAAGGAACAAACACATGTTGGTTTTCAATGCACGCTTTCTCATGTTTGTTAACCTTTCCAGCCGCTGCCCTGGACACCGCCTGACCCGCTGAGAAAGTGTTGGCCCTCAGACCCACAAGAGGGGAAACCCCTGTTAAATCGACACAAGCGTGTTTCCCGTTCTGCCACCCAAAAACAAGTATGTCGGCCGGCCGGAGAGTTGAACGTCCATCCAGGGGGTCAGACAGGAAGTTAACAGGAGCTTCCTTCCTGGCCGAAATCCCAGCCCGCCTGAAGATGTCAAACAAAACGTCCCGAACCACATCATGTCGATATTTAAACCCCGGGAGCTCTTTGCAATGGACGGCGTGCTCCCCGAACGAATCCAAACATGCCTTGTTGCAGACGGGGCATTTTTCATCCACAGGGAACAGGGGAACCATGAGGCGATACTTGAGAATGACCCGGTATTCGACAGGCGACATGTGCTGCCCCAACCCGTCAATAGGGAGAGCGTGGAGGAAGTCTTGTGCATGTGGTTGTCGGAGGCATTCCCAAACGGCCTTTTGCCTTACAGTCATCTCAAAAGTTGCTTCCATCTCGAGCGTGGTTTTACCAAAGAGGGCATTCGTTAAAACGTGTTGGGCTTTTGGTGGGGCGGTGTCCTTATTGGTGAAACCGCTCAGATCAAAGCCCGGTAAAATGTCATGAAGACCAGCTAGAGCATTCTCGTAGTCGGGGCTCATACCACAACCCCCGCACTCCCGTAGAATATGGTCTTGTAGAGTCCAAGTTTGGGCACGCGAAGCCACAAAGGCGTACGACGTCGCCTCTACCGCAGAATAAACCCCAAGACCCCCATGCCGGGTCGGCAAAGAGGCAAGTCGCCATTGCAGGTCCCCAAAGAAGGGACCCCCGCACACGACAATGTCCTCGACGGCCGTCCGCAGATCCTTATCAAAACCACCCGCAGCTGCCATCATATGAGTGGGGGGGGGCAAGTTCTAAGGCCAAAGAGAAGCTTGGCGAGCCCCATGCACGAACGAAGCAGGAGGAGTTCGCATTGTAGGTCGTCAAGTGTAGGAAGGAGGCGCATAAGATCAGCAGCATTAGAGGCCCTCCTCGCAGCCAACCCCTGAATAAACTGGTCATCCCGACTAACAGCCCCCCCAAGGAGCTTCACCCCCTTGGTGGGTCTGCTAATGTCAGCAGGGAAGAGGCCCGGCCGAACTTTCTCACCATCGCAGGAAGGCCAAAAGAGTTCCGTCTTCCGAATATTAAGGGTTAATCCCAACGACGGCCCCCTCTCGTTGATAATCCCGAGGGCCTTAGCAACCTCCACAGTATCGCCAATAATCGTTCCATCGTCAAGATACCACGCATGGAGCAGCAGATGACATTTGTCACGGATGTGAAGCACAAGTGGGTGAAGGACGAGGGCAAACAGGAGGGGGCCCAATGGGTCACCCTGCTGAACCCCAGTAGTGGCCCATATATGATCATCCCCCAGGTATAAGCGGGCAGGCTGCCCGTATAAGAAGTCAACCCAAGGCGAAATGGACGGGCACCTAAGCCTGACCTCACGAAGAAGGGATGACCGATCAACCAGGTTGAAGGCATTGGTGAAATCGACTGTAAGCATAGCGAGCCCTCCATCATGATGTCGTTTGATGTGTGTGGTTTTGGATATCAAAAATGATGATTTTCGGGTCAAAAACGGGGGAAGTATATGTTAAAATTGCTAATCTGTGAACGTTTCTGACAAATATCATGAGTTACAGGTGAAAACGGGCTTGGCACGAAGAACGAGACAAGAAAACGAAGAAAATTGAGAAAAGGTCAAAAAGTCAAAGTTCAGGTCAAAAAGTCAACCTTAAAGTCAAAGTCAAAACCTGGTCAAAACTGACCCAGGCCGTGAGTTCTAAAGTCACGGCCAAGACCAGGCCGTGAGTATGCACCAACCAGAGCGTCACAGGAAGTCACGGCCAAGAACAGGAAGTCACGGCCGTGAGTTCCAAAGTCATGGCCGTGAGTCTCAAGGATCCTGATCAGCAGAAAAGTCACGGCCTGACCAAGGCCGTGAGTTCCAAAGTCACGGCCATGCCAGCCCGTGAGTTCCAAAGTCACGGCCATGCCAGGCCGTGAGTCCCAGAGTCACGGCCAAGCCTAGGCCGTGAGTTCCAGATCAGGCCCAAAACTCATTTTTGGAAATTTTGAGAATTCGGCCCCTATAAATAGAGGAGCCATTTCCACCATTCGACACATCTTGGAGAGCAGAAGAGAAGCCAAAGAAAGCCCTCGTTGAAGCCCTTTGAAGATTTGAAGTTTTGAAGCATTCAACGAGTCGAGATTTAGCGTTTTTCACCATTTCGAGCTTCCATTTGGTATTGTATTTATATTTAGCCATGAATTTCTATTTGAATCAGATTTATTCTTGTTTAAACATTAACATGGTTGGCTAAACTCATCGTATCGCTTAGGCGAGGCGAATCCAACCATGGTTTGACTTTATAAGTATCGGTTTTCGTTTACATTTGCATTTATGAAGTAAAAGTTATGATTGCTTTGATTTGGTTGATGAATTGAATTCCTTATTGTATCTAGTCAATCTCTGGTCTTGTGGAACCCTAACCCTAGCTTGCTAAGCCATCTATCGTTAGGGAACTATTGTATAGCCGAACAACAGAACCTGCGGCGTACGCGTGAACTAGAAATAGTCACGATCATCAGGGAAACCCTAGAATTCGATTAGGAGTCCACCATAGAGTTTGAGTGAGAAATCACCTTACCCTTAGCTAGTAGATACCCTTGCCATTGTCGAGTAGTCAAAGCATTCACCGATAACTCGGGTCTGTTCCTGCTTAGTCGTGTCTAGGACCTGCTAGGTCAACCTATCAACCCAATTGTAACCGCTTCACAACTATAGGACCGTTAGGGCTATACCTATCCTAACCCTTCGACCAGTTGTGAGTTGAGCCACCGATAACTCGGAACCCAGCCTAGGGCACTTCATAAACCGCAACCTTATCAGTACTTAACCATGGAACAGTAGTAACTGTCTAGGGCGTGTCTATAACCCTAAATTGTGAACCTATCCATAGGAACTAGGTAGCCTTGTCTTAGGAAACCAGTTCATTCCAGAGATAAGTTAGAACGCATTACCGATACACCTGTCAAACCTAAGTTGGAGGAGCCAAGCCTAAGTGATCCTTTACCAAATATCTGTTTTTCCAAACAACATTTTAACTACTGTCATTTTCTGTTTTCTAAATTTAAAATCAATTTCAAAACAAAACAAAATCCGGCTAAATTACTAATCAAACTGTTTTTAACAAGTTCGTGTCCCTGAGGTTCGACAACCCGGTGTTTACCAATACTGTGCTACGCACGACAGGTATACTTGCCTTAGTGTGTTGGTATAGTCCCCTGGTGAATTACCAGTTTTATAAATTTAAAATTTGATAGTGTAGAACCCTACTTTTCATATACACTTAACAACACATCAAGTTTTTGGCGCCGTTGCCGGGGACACGGTAGCGTTAAGAACAGTCGTAATTAGTAGTTTAGCTTTGTGAATATTTCTTCTCTTTTATTTGTGTATATATATTTTTATTTATTATTTTATTTTATAATTTTTTTTTTTTATTTTATCATTTTAATTTCTTCAATCTTATCTCGCACTCGTGAATCTTCTCGACTTGAGCAACATTTGGAATAAGTCCCATGGAGTATCACTTCGGGAACTACAATCAAGATTACCACCAGGATCACGAGGAGTGCTATACAAGAGAATGGTGTGAATTCTGCGGGGATCCTCACAATACACAGTACTGCCCTTATACAGGGGAAGGACCTAGCCTCCGTGAGATGATGAAAGATATGATCGGGTATATGAAGGGTTCGAGTGAGCATAACTGGAAAGCTAGTGAGCGATCTGAGGAAACAACGCACTTTACACGGTTTTGTCCGTATTCAGAGGAGATCACTGCAGGATACGATGGCTACTCGCAATCGCAACAAGATTATACGGACATTATAGAGGAAGGACCCAGCCTTCGTGATTTGATGAAAGAGATGATAGAGCATACAAAGAGTTCGAATGAGCATATCAAGAGAGTTGCTGAGCGATCAGAGAAAAGAATGCAAAGCTTGCAAGAGCTTGAAGTTCAGTCTAGATATTTCCAAGGAACTATCTCGTCGCATAGATGAGCAACTCAGAGAAATCACACAACGCATGGGGATCACCGAAGATGAATGCGAGAGTGAAGAGCAAGCCTTCACATATCATAATAGAAGTGATCAAGACATGAAGCTGGAGACAGTAATGGACCAGGACACATTCGATTATGAAGACAATTCATCATATTTCATACTTCCAGTCCCACATTACCTAAAGCAAGAGGAGCAGGTCTACAAAGTTGTTAAAGATGACGCGCTTGAAAGTGACCCATTTGAATCACACACATTTGGCGAGAAGGATACACTACAATACTTACCGAAGGAATCACATGAAGAAAACGAAGTAGTTGAAGGTGAAGATATGGAAGACCCCAAGTATGGGGATCCTAAGGAAGAGCCGCCAGACGAAAAGGAAGCCTTTGAGGCTGAAATGCTTGCGGAGTTTGGAGATGAGTGGCTAACTGCACCACTCGAGGTTGAAGAGACTGGGCCATTCGACCCAGAACATGATCTTACGAAGATTGAGGCACTGTTGAAGCCTCAGAATGACTTAAAAGAAAAACCACCTGATATGGTGGTGGAAATGGATCCGCAAGAGGAGGTCTCGCAACAACCTCCAGAGATCCTGGACCACCTAGCCGTGGCCAAGCATGAGAGTGAATTGCCACCAAACCTTCAGAAGCCACAGATTGCAACACTTTCTGAGGAGGATCGGCCAAACGCTCAAGTATGGGGAGGCCCGAGCATCCTTAATTCTATTGACCAACTCCTTCAATACCTCCGGTCAATCAAATTTGGACCGGGTAGATTCAAGAGCTGGTGGCCAGATGAAGTGCAATGGTACAAACCCCACCCACTGTCTATTAGAAAACCACCTTGGGGTGATGAGACAAGGAAGAGTCCGCATGGTCTCGGTGGGAAGCAGATAAAGGAGAAGCCGCCTGATTGAGGTGGGCGGTCAGTCTAGCTAACGACTCGTTAATAAATTAAGCGCTTCGGGAGGCAACCCGATGGTTTAACTTACTTTTTAATTTAATTTTGTGTGTTTACTTTTGTGTTTTAGTTTTCAGGAATTCGACTGCTCGAGACATGGAATGATGAAGTGCAGGTGTTCGATGTGTGTGGAAGTGAGAATCATGGGAAATCACAACAATCAGGGAGTTCTTTTTACCCAACCCTTTTGTTCATTTCTATATTTTCTGCATTGAGGACACTGCATTTTTCTAAGTATGGGGATGGCAAGGGTTGGCTAAGCAAATTGAATATAACTCCCTCACCACATCAAGCAAATTGAATATAACTCCCTCACCACATCAAAAGTCTGAAAATCCCCCAAAATTTTGAAAACTTTTCCCAATCTCACATGACACGAAAGTACACCGTTTTTAACGTAAATCTTAGATAAGTTATTTATGCCTTATCGTGTCTGCAAGTCGCAAGAACGGTTTTCCTTAAAGGTTTATTTTTATAAAAATCACATGATCAATGTTTCTCAATCGAGTTTTGTGAACCAATCAAATAACCCATTCACCTGATTTCCCTTGTGAGATTAAGCCTAAAAAAAAAAAAAAAAAGAAGAAAATAAAAAATATATATATATATACTTAGGCGAAAAATGAAAAATTATAGTTATGAGGGATGTCGGATGTCTAAAACATGTTCTAGGTTTATGTTGAGACCGTGTCAAATTAATCGCCTTGAGTCGTTATGGATCTTCTCCGGGTCGTCAATTGCCCGAAGATACTGGACTTTCTGCATAACTCCAGTATATATATTTCAAAAAAAAAAAAAAAAAAAGGAAAAATCAAGAAAAAAAAGTTAGTCTTGTATTGAAAGGTTGCAAAACCCTAAATCAAGCTAAAGAGAAAATAGATATGAATAAATCACAATGAAAATTGTGACATGGCTGTACGTATACGCCAAGATATACGTTTGGGTGGTAGCTCATACACCCGTATATGTGAGCAAACGTTTGAGTATCCCCCTCCATTTTTTGGTCGGATCCCATAACGAACTCGGCGGCACGATCGTATATATAAACCCAAGAAACACTTAGATATGCTTGACTTGAGCGTTCACTTCAAAAATCAAACCCATAGGTCGAGTGAATCTGTGAGTTGTGTGAAAAGAAATAGAAAATGGTTCGCATTACTTGGTTGAGAGATTTTGTGAGTTTTTCAAAACAATAAAACTTGCGAGGTTGTAAACCCTAGTATTGATAGTAAATCTTGCGGACCGAATATGTACACTTAAATGTCTATGTGGTTAAGATAGAGTTGTAGTAGTGTCGAGATTAAAATGGATTGCTTGGGGACAAGCAACGTTTAAGTATGGGGATGTTCGACAACCCGGTGTTTACCAATACTGTGCTACGCACGACAGGTATACTTGCCTTAGTGTGTTGGTATAGTCCCCTGGTGAATTACCAGTTTTATAAATTTAAAATTTGATAGTGTAGTCCCCTGGACGGGCACCTAAGCCTGACCTCACGAAGAAGGGATGACCGATCA
>JBCNJP010000007.1:19978240-19996778 GCA_039602395.1 Deinandra increscens subsp. villosa
TATAATCAACAACATGAATCAATCGATGGTGTCGAATCACCCAACCCAAGCCTCCAAGACAAGTATGATAATGATCCGGTCAATGCGAATGTAAATAATGTCGATCCTTGTTCTTCGAATGCGATCGATAACGGAGATAGAAGTCCACCTCTTTCTACGCCTGGCAAAAGCAACAATTTAGCTGTTATGGAATCTGCGGATATTACCAGCCTTCAGCAAGAAGGTTTGAATATCAATTACTTAATTGTTACAATGATGTAACGATTCATAATAATCACCTACCTCATAGTATATAATAAAATATATATGTTACACGGATCTAACAATTCCTTCTTTTTAATACATATTTATGGATTAAATTTTATCAATAATTTTTTTTTAAAAAAAAATCCTTATTCAATCTCAAGTCCGTAATACAACTATTACACCACTGTAACAATTTACAGCGACACAGTAAGAAAGTATAACTGTTACATCAATGTAACATTATACAGCTACAGAATTGTTCATGTTTTGGTTACGTTCAATCAATTTTTTGTTACACTGATGTAATAATATAGTGTTATCAAAAAGTAGCTTTTTATTAAATTACAATGTTACATTGCTGTAATAATGTATTTTTTTCAGGATATGGGTCCAAGTTAATAACTGATGAATTTATGTTACACCAATGTAATATTTTTTCTGTTTTAGATTTACACATTAATACTACTTAACTAGTTTCTTAATATAACTATTCCAGGTTTGTGGGGATCTATTAACAATTCAAATCTTCATCGTGAGTTTTACTTTACTGTTGTTATATCACTTTAACAAAGTAATCTAATGTGAGTATTAAAATTTTATTCATGGACTAATCAATGGTATATAAGGTTTATTGAGCATATAAAATGTTTAATGGTACTTTTTGGTTATATAAACTTAGATACTTCAGTAAGACGAGGTTTAGTTTGTAGGAAAACAAATCTTAACTTTGTTACTATTCTTTGTTACAATGCTGTAACGAAGTAACCTGATGTAATAAATTACAGCTAAGCGGCTAAGGGGACCCGGTGAGAAAGCAATTGAAGTACTTAACAAGCCGTTAAGGAAGTGTAAGTATTGTTCTCAAATGGTAAATGATCATGACTCTCGCAATTGTCCTAAGAAGAAGGCGGATCTAGAGGAACTGAAAAAGTTTCAAGAACTTCAACGTCAAGGACGGAAAAAAGTTAGTACCAACAACAACGATGACGTGCGTGAATCCACACCTAAAGATTTAACGGAAGATACTTCGGATGAAGAGTATCGTGGTTGATTTTTTTTACTCATGTTTTCTTTATATTATCTTAGCTTTTTTTTACAAGTACTTTTCATGTTTATTCAACTTCCTGTCAACGACATTATTTGTTGAGTTATTATTCTTATCTTATTAATTGATTTACAATTTTGTTACTAGCAAATGTAAATTTATAGTTGGTATTAGTGTTTTGTTACAACAAAATTATTACAATACTTACCTCCTGGTTGCTTATCCATTTTTCGATGGCTACAATGTGCTCAAACTGCAACAATAACATTACAACTAATGTTATACACTTACATTAAGTTTAGAAAAAAATGAATCAAAGATGTAACATTTACAAGACGTATCAAATAAAACAGTAACAACACTGTAACATAACATCCATGAAACATTGCTAAAACACTAATACCAACTATAAATTTACATTTGCTAGTTAATACCAATTACATATTTTCAAATACCAATTACATATGTTTGTTTTTTAGAACTATCTTGATATCAAATACTTTAACATTTCTAGATTATAGACCCAAAAAGGAAACATCTTATAACTTACACAAATTGAATTGTTTACAATAACAACAATACTGTCATGATTTCCCTAAACATAACACTGCTATAAGAAACAACAATTTCAGAATATTAATATCAAATACACGAATCTACTACATAACAATACCTTTTAATTATAACACATGTACTAACACTGCTGTAACAAAATATAACCCTGCTGTAACAGAATATAACACTGCTGTAACATCCAAAGTTTTCATATTTTCATACAAAAACCAGTAACATAAAAAAAACTTAAGCATCATTGTTCAAAACTAAAGTTAAGTTAAAAACATCGCATAATCCAATTTTGGTTGTTCATGTTTTAAGCATCTTGTAATAATCTTCTGCTTCCCATACCACCTTATCCTTGTAGTTATTTGCCTCACTTGTCAAAATCTTACAAGCGTACTTCCGTCTTAAAGCGTTGATCTTCCTTTTCTTTTCTTCTCTTTTGGCAGGGAATCCACAACTAAACATATTCCCTTTACTTCCATAAAACATCTCCATATGTCTCATTAGGAAGACACCACAATCTTTGAAGTTGTCATTAGTTGTCCACCCGATCTCAAGTTTCTCCGGCCAAACCTTGTTAAGCTCCTTGCATTTTGCATGTCCAACATTTATGAGGTAACTCAAAAACACATGTTTCTGCAAAAAAAAATTCAAGAAATTAATTTTACTACGAAAAAAAAACTATTACGTAGATAGTTGATTGGACTTTTACCAATTATGCAAACCGTGCTTTTGTTGGCATACAAACCATCATTCTTCAAGCTCACATTGCTCTTTTCACAATTATCAATTACAACTATCATCAGAATCTTCAATTCTAAACAAACCAAATAGTAATGGCTAGCCTGAAGTAACGGGAACATAACAACATCCACATCCTTTACGGTGTGCAACATAAATTACATCTCATTCCACACAAAGTCTATGTTTTGAAACTACTTATAAAAACATGGTACATCGGTTACCTTCTTTTTTTTCCATGTCTACAGTTACAAGATATTAAAGTCTGCATAAATAAGCAAAATATGTAACCATACTGTAACTGTTTACAAGCTCAATTGTTGAAAAACAAAGAAACAAAGAAACAAGTGGGTATCTCAATAACAGTAATGTAACACTTATGCTTCACCAATTTCAATACAGTTACACTTTCACTATCATTCTTACCCAATTACATAACATTTCACTATCATTATTTTCTTGTTACAGTACCGTAACTGTTTGCACAAACAAATTTTGAAAAACAAACAAACAAGGGGGTATTTAAATAACAGTAATGTAACTTTTATGCTTCAACAATTTCAAACTTTTACAACCATTTTTACATCATATTATTTCATACAAGCTCAAAAGAAATCCATTTCCAGTCTTATTACAGTACTGTAACCCACAATTCTTTATCCGGTAGCAAGAATCACTTCTTGAATAAAAGAAATAACATTTGTTGGTTACAACACTGTAATTATTTTCAAAATAAACAAAAAAAAACCAAATTGATGTGTAATGAAACAGATTTAGTACAAGGAAACCTTTACTGGTTACATCACTGTAACTGTTTAGAAAATCAAATGTTGGGAAACAAAGAAACAAGTGGGTTTCTCAATAACAGTAATGTAACTATTATGATTCCACAATTTCAATAAAGTTACACTTTTACTATCGTTATTACCCAACATTTGAATACTTGACAAAATTGTAATCATCTTATGTAACGATTTATAAAATCAGGGTAGATTTTTAAAAATTCGTTTGTTACAACATTGTAACCATTTAACAATCGATGTTTACACCACTGTTGGTTAAAAAACAACAAAAAAATGGATAGTTACAACACCGTAAGGATTTATAAAACCAGGAAAGATTTGTTGATTACATCGCTGTAACTGGTAATTACAACGATGACGTGCGTGAATCCACACCTGAAGATTTGTTGATTACATCGTTGTAACTGGTAATTACATCGCTGTAAGTAGACCAAAAATATTATGATTTTTGCGAAAGGAGTAAACCAACCGAATCAAGTGTGCCCTAATCGCCGTCGCCGTCACCGGACAAGAATATATTCCAGTTCGCCGTCGTTGTCGCCCTTCTCCGTTGATGTCGCCCTATCCCTCTTCAAACCCTAGTGCACGAACGCCATTCTTCAAAACCCTTAAAAGGAAACGATCGGTTGTTTTTTTTTGGAGCTAGATTCACTAAAAATCTGGAGCAAATTAGAGGAGAGAGATGGTATGAAACGAAAATTGAGGATTTTTGGATTTGGCAGTTCAATTTTTGGGTAAGACAAATTACAATACTGCCCATAATTAAATGAGATATCTTAAGATTATTTACACTCTAGCCCCTGTTTAATCTAGACCATTAATCTTGTAATCAATGGCTAAAAAAGGGTTTTCCAGGTTTTCTAGAAAATAGGGGTTTTCCATGGATCCCTACCCTATATATATATATATATATAGGGTGAGGTTCATTGTAGACATTTTGGCATGTGAAATAGCTTTTTTTCACATGTGAAAGTTTCTAATTAATGAGAAAAAAGAAAAAAAGAAAAAAGAAAATTAATCACAACCATTAGATCAAGAGATCTAATGGTGAAAAAGGGTGTCTACCTGTCTACACTTATGGGGGTGTCTACAATGAACTTTTCACTATATATATATATATATATATATAGGGTTAGGTTCAAATGAGAACTTTTTATTTTGAGAACTTTTGAGAACTAAATCTCAACCACACATTTCAGGGGGGAACCACTACAATTCATGGGAGGAGGATACATGTAAATAAACTTGTGGCTCAAATTAGTTCTTTTTAGTTCTCAAACCCAATTGGTTCTCAAATGATCATCTCCCTATATATATATATATCCTATATAGGGAGAGGATCATTTGAGAACCAATTTGATTTGAGAACTAAAAAGAACTAATTTGAGCCACATGTTTATTACATGTATCCCCCCTCCCATGAATTGTAGTGGTCCCCCCCTGAAATTTATGGTTGAGATTTAGTTCTCAAAAGTTCTCAAAATAAAAAGTTCTCATTTGAACCTAACCCTATATATATATATATATATATAAGGTTAGGTTCAAATGAGAACTTTTTTCTTTAAGAACTTTTGAGAACCATTCTGAGCCACTAATTTTCAGAGGGGAAGCATTCAAATTCATGGGGGGGATTTCCTTATATATAACTTGTGGCTCAGAACGGTTCTCAAAAGTTCTCAAACCCAATTGGTTCTCAAATGATCCTCTTCCTATATATATATAGGGTTAGGTTCAAATGAGAACTTTTTATTTTGAGAACTTTTGAGAACTAAATCTCCACCACTAATTTCAGGTGGGACCACTATAATTTATGGGTTTTTTTTTCCATATATATATATATCGTTGATTCAAAATTTCGAATACCTTAAAAATATACTTCGATATAGCAGCCCTGAAATTATGTTACCTAAAAAGGAAAAAACTATGATCTAGAGAAAATAAATAATAAACCAATCAAAACTCAATAGGAAAAAAGAAAAAAAAAACCTAAAATTCCATAAATACAACTCCACACGTAAACACTTCATCCTAAAAGCTGGCATACCCCCACCGTCTGATGTGGCCGGTATCATTCAGTCCACATCGGCTCGTAGAACACAACTTCCGGCGACCCATATGTTTCACCTACCTCCAACACATCTGCAAAATTAAAACACGCAAAATCTGCCTTCTTCCGGTTCAGTGAAGCTTGAAAGGATTCAATCGAATATTTTCCGATGAAGGTGCAGAAAATGAAAAGATGAAATATATAGTTACATATGTGCGTGTGAGAACAGGTGTAAGTGTGTGTGGTGGGGCCCAATGAGACAGCCTGGTGGAGGAAGAATCCAACGAGTAGAGTGGGTGTACTTTGTTGATTTTGATAGGCCTTCACGGATCAAATGGGTTTTCAACAAAATACAGTAGCAATGTACACAAAGTTTTGTTCATACATGGTTTGAGAGAAAGATTATTGTGAGTTTTTTTTCTTAGTATAGTAATTTTAAAACTTATTTACTAAGTAGGGTATAAAACTTATTTATCAAGTAGGGAGTAGTTGAAAATTTTTATTTTAAAACGAAAGGTAACATACATGACCTAAGTCAACACGCAGGGAAGGCGGGCAACAAGCTGCGCCGCCAACCATTTTTGAATAGCAAACCCTAACCGTATAAAAACAACATTCTTCAATCTAGAGGTTGCACTATTCCCGCGCATGACTTTTTGGATCCGGTTCAACATGACCACCGCCTCTGACTCAAGGTGGCCAAATGTATCGAAGGCGAAAGGAACAAACACATGTTGGTTTTCAATGCATGCTTTCTCATGTTTGTTAACCTTTCCAGCCGCTGCCCTGGATACCGCCTGACCCGCTGAGAAAGTGTTGGCCCTCAGACCCATAAGAGGGGAAACCCCTGTTAAATCGACACAAGCGTGTTTCCCGTTCTGCCACCCAAAAACAAGTATGTCGGCCGGCCGGAGAGTTGAACGTCCATCCAGGGGGTCAGACAGGAAGTTAACAGGAGCTTCCTTCCTGGCCGAAATCCCAGCCCGCCTGAAGATGTCAAACAAAACGTCCCGAACCACATCATGTCGATATTTAAACACCGGGAGCTCTTTGCAATGGACGACGTGCTCCCCGAACGAATCCAAACATGCCTTGTTGCAGACGGGGCATTTTTCATCCACAGGGAACAGGGGAACCATGAGGCGATACTTGAGAATGGCCCGGTATTCGACAGGCGACATGTGCTGCCCCAACCCGTCAATAGGGAGAGCGTGGAGGAAGTCTTGTGCATGTGGTTGTCGGAGGCATTCCCAAACGGCCTTTTGCCTGACAGTCATCTCAAAAGTTGCTTCCATCTCGAGCGTGGTTTTACCAAAGAGGGCATTCGCCAAAACGTGTTGGGCTTTTGGTGGGGCGGTGTCCTTATTGGTGAAACCGCTCAGATCAAAGCCCGGTAAAATGTCATGAAGACCAGCCAGAGCATTCTCGTAGTCGGGGCTCATACCACAACCCCCGCACTCCCGTAGAATATGGTCTTGTAGAGTCCAAGTTTGGGCACGCGAAGCCACAAAGGCGTACGACGTCGCCTCTACCGCAGAATAAACCCCAAGACCCCCATGCCGGGTCGGCAAAGAGGCAAGTCGCCATTGCAGGTCCCCAAAGAAGGGACCCCCGCACACGACAATGTCCTCGACGGCCGTCCGCAGATCCTTATCAAAACCACCCGCAGCTGCCATCATATGAGTGGGGGGGCAAGTTCTAAGGCCAAAGAGAAGCTTGGCGAGCCCCATGCACGAACGAAGCAGGAGGAGTTCGCATTGTGGGTCGTCAAGTGCAGGAAGGAGGCGCATAAGATCAGCAGCATTAGAGGCCCTCCTCGCAGCCAACCCCTGAATAAACTGGTCATCCCGACTAACAGCCCCCCCAAGGAGCTTCACCCCCTTGGTGGGTCTGCTAATGTCAGCAGGGAAGAGGCCCGGCCGAACTTTCTCACCATCGCAGGAAGGCCAAAAGAGTTCCGTCTTCCGAATATTAAGGGTTAATCCCAACGACGGCCCCCTCTCGTTGATAATCCCGAGGGCCTTAGCAACCTCCACAGTATCGCCAATAATCGTTCCATCGTCAAGATACCACACATGGAGCAGCAGATGACATTTGTCACGGATGTAAAGCACAAGTGGGTGAAGGACGAGGGCAAACAGGAGGGGCCCTAATGGGTCACCCTGCTGAACCCCAGTAGTGGCCCATATATGATCATCCCCCAGGTATAAGCGGGCAGGCTGCCCGTATAAGAAGTCAACCCAAGGCGAAATGGACGAGCACCTAAGCCTGACCTCACGAAGAAGGGACGACCGATCAACCAGGTTGAAGGCATTGGTGAAATCGACCGTAAGCATAGCGAGCCCTCCATCATGATGTCGTTCCTCCACGAGGCGGTTAACGCTATGGAGAATAGCTTCAGCGCCACCCGATACCCCAACCCCAAACTGGAAATCACCAAGGTATTTGGCCATTTATTTACAAACCCCCTGCATCGCGACCTTTGAGACCAGCCGCCTCCAGATAGTGCCAACAGCAATAGGGTGAATCCCATTATCAGCCTTAAGGAGCGGCGTTAGGGGGGCCGAAGCAACAAATTCTGCTAAGCCGACCGGACACCGCCCCGCAAGCCACAAGTTAACGACCGTGGTAATAGCGTCCAGGAGGTCCCTAGCAGTGGCAGACCCTTCCCCACACAAGCTGTCCATAAGGTGTTGGGCACGCAATCCATCCCTACCACACGACGTCCCTTTGGGGAAGGATTTTATACATTCAAGGACTCGCGCCCCACTCGTGACAAGCGAAGGCTCGGAAAAGGGAGCCAAGGGCATGGACGGCGGCGGGAGGTGCGGGTGCTTGGCTACTAGAGCATGCGTGGTCTCGTCGTTGTACGGCGCCACCCCAGAAGAAGATAACACCTTCACGGCCGCAGTGAAATGCCCGTCAGCGATTTTCCGAATGCAACGCTTGACGTTGGGCGGCACATGGTCCCCCTTTTCGTCGGAGACAGCGCCGGGAGACCTCATAGCCACCCCCTAGGATTGTCAAGGATACCCTTAGCCAACTGTTCAAAACCACCCTCACGCCCCCAAGTGGCCAAGGAAGTCATGATGGACCTGCACTGCAGGACCTTCCGGTTCATGGAGCGACAATCCTGCCGATTCTGAGGTCGAAAAACCTGCAAGGTGCATCGAGGGAGAAGAAACAGCCTAACCCAAGCGTCAACAGAACCAGGGTGAGCTGCCACTCGAAGGAGGGCAAATTTAAGGGCCTGGGAGAAGGCTAATCGACAACTAAGGGGGATGCTCTTGACAGTAGAAACGCGGGCGCTAAAGGCCCGGTCGAGCAGCCCCATATCCAACGGAAACGAACAAGGATCATTAGGCATATGGGAAGGGGGACGGCCTGGGGATCCCCAAAATATGGCAAATGATACCATCACCAGAGGCAGTTAGCCGGACAACCTCGTCAGGGTGGTGGCAGCCACGACTCAAGGCATTAATTTTCATGCACCGCCCGCACATCCAGTAGCCGCAATCTTTTAAGGCGTCCTCCATAGCAGAGAAAGCCCCGACATCAGATGCCAGCGCGTCACGGATGGTGTCCCGACGCTCATCTGACGAAAGGTGAAAGGTCTTGAGATGCGAGATGAGGCGAGAGATCCCTTTGGAACTAATAACACCATCCGGGCAGCAATGAAAGGAACGTAAGGGGAACTGAACTGAACCCCTAGACGGCACCGAGGTGGAAGCCATGGAAACACGCGGTTCGAGAAGAAACACGAGGAGGAAAAAGTGCTAACTGCTACGAAAGCATCACCGGGAAAACCAACAGAGGGTTGGCAAATCCCGATTCCCGATCTTCAGACGAAAGGAAAATCACGATTTCGAGCTGAAGCGTGAAAAACAAGCAAACCGAGTGCTAAGTGAGCACACCGGGTTAAACCAACCAAGGGTTGGCAGTCCCAATCTACCCCAAAGGGTTTTACATATCCAAAGGTTTTACATATCCAAATGAAAAATTATGTGGCTGTATTAGGATCGAGATTCGGTTTACAACTCAACAAACGAAAAGTTAAGTGACAAAAATTTGGATTACGATCGAGATAGGGTTTACGACCCAACAAACGGTTATAATTAGAAATCTTATTACGTCAGAGGAAAGAGAAATTTATCTCTGAAATTTCATGAATAAGGAAATAAACAAGAAACAATAAAGGGTTGAGAAGCGTAAGGGAAAATTTTAGAAAAATTGTAAATTTGCAAGAGAGAAATTAAATAGATAATTAATGGTGACAAGGGGGGAGCAAACCAAAAGGTTCGGGAAAGAAGAAGAAACACCCGGCAGCCCAAGATGGTCCGGCGGACCAGCAAAACCAAGGGAGCTACGGCGGATCAAGGAGAAAACACCGGCGGACCAAGGGAGCTACGGCGGACCAATTCAAATTCGGCGTATCAGCAGGTCCGTCGGCCCGTTGGGAGCAAAAAGGAGCCCGACGAACCAAAGGTCCGGGAGGCCAGAGGGTGGAGGTGGAGGATGGGGGTGGCGGGGAGGTTACAGGGTGTAAGTTACAGGGTGTAAGTTACAGGGAGGTTGCAAGGTTGCAGGGAGGGGGGATGAGGAGGAAAGGCGGCGAGGGTGAGGAAGAAGGGGTGAGGCGGCGAGGGTAAGGAGGCGAGGAGGGGGAGGAGGTGAGGAGGAGGCTGCGTAAACCTAGGACGGCGGCCGGAAAATCCAGCTCCGGCGAAATCGTTACAGTCGGAAGTCGCCGGCGAAATCGATGAGGGGGTTTTCACTTTCCAATATTCCCTTTGTAATTATGAAAATGGGTACTTTTCTATAGTTATTTATTTGTAATTACTTTATTATCCTTTTCTTTTTTTTTTTACTTTTTACCTTCCTTTTTTACTATAAAAAATAAGGCTAATGCATGAGTTTTGCAACTTTTATTTTTATAAAGAGGTTGTACACTTGTATTTGTCATGGTTAATTACCTTTAATTTTTTCAAAAAAAAAAAGATTACATTAACTCACTTTGCATTAGAACTAATATGCAACCATTTTATTACATAATTTAACCTTTTAAACCTAATATAACATTTTTAGGATGCACCTATTCGAAGAAAAAAAGTCGCATTAGATAAAAAAAAATGTTACACTAAGTATATGCAACTTTAACTAATCTAATCTTTTTGTCAAACAAAAAGTTGCATTAGCCTAATTTTTTAACAGTTTTTCCTGTGAAATAAACTAATTAATATGATGAAACCAAATTAATTAATATGATAGAAAAGTTCATCTTCTCTGATGACTCATCTTTTTCGGTAACCAACAATTTATCTTCTCTGATGACTCATACTTTCTGGACCCACCACGGTTAATCTTCTCCAGCGACCAACGATCTTCTGTTGATTCTTAGGACACAAAAATGTAATAGCTACGTAAAAGTATTAGAAGAAAGATAAAAGAGATAAAAGACAAAAACGGATGACATAATCTGTTAAATGACAGATTCTGTCACTTAACAGAATTTCTGTGAAGGTAAACACAGAGCTCTGTGACTTCTCTGTGAAACCTCAAATCACAGATCTCAGTGTTACACTTCTAATGGGAAACAACTACGGTCTTCAAAAAGAAATTTCGAAGGAGTTCGAGATTAACAGAAGACAGGAAGATTAAAAGAGAGAACTAGCTAAAGATAAAAGGTAAAGACTTTTCAATTTAAAGCAAGCCAGGTCCCCTCATTAAAGACAATGTAGTTGAAAATCGATAAATATATTAAATACTTCATTCAATTGATTTTAACCCTATTATTCTTTTAACCTGAGTAGAAAGTCTTTCTCAACAAGAAAACTCAAGACAAGCAATTGCAAACTCTCAAGTATCTTTAATGAACTAAATACTTACTCTTGTGAAAAGATATATATGTTCTTAAACATTCAAATCATAAACTCGTATAACCATTTCTTACATTCAGATATAGAGAAAAAAGCTTTTTATGAAGTTCTTGTCTTCCAATAGATTTTATATTCCGTACAATTACTATCATTATTAAAATGAACTAAATCAACTCTGATTAGAGCTCTTCGGGAGCTAATAATTGGTATCAGAGCATATTTAATAACTCATATTCAAGATCTTGCTCTTCATCTTATCTTGCTTTATTTTCATACTGGTTATGCTTAGCCTTTTTCCTTACTTGCTTATTTCATTAAAATAATATCAACAAGTAACTGAAACAATGCTAAATATCTGGGGTCATTAGCTAGGCTTCCCATGCTTTTAAGGGAGGAATATCCACAATGAAAAATAAGGATCCTCAACTTTCTAAGGAAGTTGATAGTTCCTTACTTAATTGCATAGCCAAGGACCTCATTGTCCTATGGTTGAAATACCTGAAATAAAGGAAGCTGAAACCACGCCCGATGTTCCATCACGAACCATACCAAAATCAAGGAAGGGGAGGAGTAATGAGGATAAAGCAAAAGAAGCAAATGAGGATAGAGCCAAAATTGTACTAATTATGACTCTTACTGATCATGAGATATTCTGCCAAATTGACTACAATACCTCGGCACAAAGCATATGAGATGCCGTGGAAAAATTATTTGATGAGTGGGAACACATGAAAAGAAACAAACACACAAAGGCTTAAAATAAAGTACGAGTCTTTTAAATCTCTACCAAATGAGTCTCTTGATAATGTATATAACATATTTGCTACTATAATTAACAATCTCAAAAAAATTAATGTCTCTAAAACAATTGAAGAAAACAACTTAAAATTCATCAAGAGACTTCCTTAGGAATGGAGATGACTCACAATCAATCTTCAATCAATTCTTGATCTGGATGAGAAAAGTCCAAATGATCTCTTCTGTATTTTAGACTCACAAGAACATGAAATACTTGCAAACTCAAAATTAAATATTGATCCCGGGCTCTTTACTCTAAAAAGTAAAAGATCTCTTAAACAAGAGTCGTCCCACTCAAAACAAAGAAAAGAATCAAGTGATTCTGAAAGTGAAAATTCTGATGATGAAACATAACATAAGGCACTAGAAAAATCACTTGCTTTATTGACCAAGCAATTTGGAAAATTCAACAAAAGAAATACGTATTGGTCAAATAAAAGAAACACGTATTGGTCAAATAAAAGAAACTTCACAAAGTATGAAGTTGAAAACAAAAAGAACCCTCGAACTTCAAAAAGACTAAGGTAGATAAATCAGAAATATAGTGGTTTAAATGTGGAAAAATGGGTAACTAGGCATCTGAATGCAAAGGCAAAAAGCTAAAAGATGTCTCATACTACAAAAGAAGTATGAGCAAGCCATGCAACAAGAGAAGGCATTTAGGAAAAAGTTGAAAACTGGGAGATTTAGACTCATCAAAAGAAGAAAATGTCACAACAAACTTCTGTCTAAAGGCTGATGAAGAATACTACTATTCTTACATCTCCAAACCTCTCAATGAAGAACATGTAAACAATCTTCAAATTGAATTATTATTTCAACTCAACAACATGTCTATAAACTACAAGCTTCTTCAAGAAAATACTTAAAAGGACAAAGTCCAAACTGATCACAAGTTTAAAACCTTTAAAGAAGAAATGGACTCTCTTCTCTCTGAGTTGCATCAACTCAAAGAGGAAAAAGAAAAGGAAATGATAAAATTCAGGACTCTTGAAAAAAAAAAACTTAAATAATGAAGCAAAAATTGATCACTATGAAACTAGAAGAATAAATATACATCAAAAAACTTCACATGGAAACTAAGAAAATCTATGGTCTCATAGATGCTCATGGAAAACTTGAGGATATGACCAATATTCCTAGGAATCATGGCCAAGGGACTGGATACATTCTAGGATCCAAATCCATAAAAACTGTTTTTGTAAAGAGCAAAGACGTGATTAAACAATAGTTTATGAAATAGACACATAAACTATTAACAAAGAAAAATGTGCAATCACATAATCTCTTTATGAACCCATTCAGAGAACTTTGTCAAAACCTCTAAACTCACCAAAAGAAACACCTGATTTTAAAGATGGTGCAAGCTCTTCAAATCAAAATTTCAGTCCATTTGGAGAGCTTACCATCTATAATTTGTATGTGCTATGAGATGCTTAAACTTGTTAAGAAGCCCTGCAAAATCAAAACCTTAGACAAGCCAAGAAGCTCATAGAAATCACTAAGCATCCCCTCAAAACAAATGAAAAATAAAAAGAGGAAGCGGGTGTAAATGCACTAAACTCCGTGTTAAAACCATTTAAGAAATTACTAAAACAAACAAATGGGTCCCGAAAAATATCTAATCTTTTGTTTTTTAGGACCATCATGTGAAACAAATTTGGTATTGTGATTCTGGATGCTCAACACACATGACTAGAGAAAGAAGCTTGCTAAGACATTATATTGAGAAAAGGGAAGATCCATCACTTTTGGTAATAGAGTAAAATATAACTCAATTGGCTACAAATCCAGTTCAAATGGTGAAGTAACGATTAAAAATGTATCACATGTTCGAGGCCTGAAGTATAATCTTAATAGCTGTGGTGAACTCTTTAATAAAGGATCCAATTTATTCTTTTTCCTGACAAATGTCAGTTAGTTGGGGTGAAAAATGATAAAGTTCACTTAAGTGAAAAAAGAGTTAACAAAAGCTTATACTTTATCAACTTCAACAACCTAATGTCAAATTAATTCTTCTGGCTAATGTCAAATTCATTAGACAGGGAAACTGAGCTATGCCACATGAGAATTTCACATCTCAACACAAGAACAATTGCTGAACAGTTTAACAAAAGAGACGAAACTAGAATTTTTTAAGAGATAGCACAATATTTTTTTTTTCATGGGTTCGGGCGTAGCGCCCCCGAGAGAGCGGGCTCCAAGGGGCAGAGCCTCTAGCTGGGGTATTGAGCTCGAAATTTGTTTATTTTGATCAAATTGCTTAATGAAAAACGAATCAAAAAACAATTTGGCCGAAAATTGACTTATTATTCACACTTGTTATTGTTTTATAATGTGAGTCTCGTCTTAAGTGGTATTTAGGTTAAGTAATGGTTTAAGTGTTTATTAAGGGGTAGCAAACTTACATAAAACCCGAAAATCTAAAAATAATTTAACTTTAGGTACGGTTTTAAGGGGTCTGCACCTTATAGAGTTTCGCCTCTATTTAACACTATCACTAAACTGTCTACGTGGCTACTTACGTAATATCACTTTTCTCATCATAAATTCAAAGCAACTTTTCTTATCATACGCTCAAAGCATTACTCATAGACTGAAAAGTTTTTATGCTATCATTCCACATTGATGACATTTCTAAAGGTAAAAGTAGATAATTGTTTGGACCCTTCACTCGAACCCACTTATTTGTGTCTTCCTTATAATAATACATAATAATAATGTGAACCACACAATCAAACTTGTTTGAAAAAGGAAGGTATATTCTTTCCTGAATATGGACAAATAATTTGCAAACTAAATATAGTTTAAAGATATTTTGCTTTTCCACACAAACACAATAAACATAAAAATATCTAATTTCCAAACTAGGAAAGGAACCGCCACATGCCTATGATAATCTACGTGGATAACACTGACATTTGGATGATGAGTTGCTGGAAATATAACGCGCGTTTCCATCAGTCGCGGTTCCCACCGCTTCGACCGTACCAAGATTTGAATGGCTATAGTTTCTTCTGTCATATTTTATATTTTATATCCACGTACTCATTTTCAAGTAACTAATAATCGCCGAAAATATAAAGACTTTCTAGAATATTGTTTAGATTAAATAAAGAGTGCTTATATAGACACCCATGATTTTACTAAAGACATCCATATCAAACGATCGTTTCATTCCAAACGATCCTAAAACCGTCGTTTTACCTGAAACGGTCATTTGGAATTGTATGTCGACATCAAAAGCTGCAACCCTATAAAATCATGTTTATTCCTACGATCGTTTTGTACGAAACGACCCGAACTTTAGGCCGTTTCACCTGAAACGATCGTTTTGGTAATTTTTTTGAATTGCACAATCCGTCATTGTGTAGATAATGATGTGATGTTTTATTCTATTTAAATCGTATATATATCGATCGATCGATCGTATATTTTCATATTATCGATCGATCGTCCACTGTTTTATACTACGATCATTTTCTCAATCTGTAAGATTCGTAAGAGATGTCGTGGTTCGATGAATTATTTAACGGAGGCAGCGGAGGTGATAGCTACAACCCCGGCGGTTATGATGGAAGTGATAATTATGGAGGTAATTACGGAGGTATTTACGAAGGAGACGCCGGTAGTTATGTCGGTAATTATGCAGGAAATTATTCTGGTAATTACAACAACAACGACGACGACGACAACAACAACAATAACGACGACGACGACAACAACGGCGACGACGACAAGAACGGCGACGACGACAACAACAACAACAACGGCGACGACGAAACAACCGT
This sequence comes from Deinandra increscens subsp. villosa, assembly GCA_039602395.1. NCBI lineage: Eukaryota > Viridiplantae > Streptophyta > Magnoliopsida > Asterales > Asteraceae > Deinandra > Deinandra increscens. The sequence continues at coordinate 19,994,149 of JBCNJP010000007.1, forward strand.
GGGTATTATGAAACCGACCAGGTACCACCTATTCATGTTTTTCGTCATTTAATTTTTAAAATTTATACATATTATCGGAATCCATGTGTATATTATCACCACTTACAATTATGATACTTATTTAATAATTTTAGATCTTCGTATAAAAAAAAGAGTTGTTTGACTGGGCCAACTGCACGCTGGTTGAAAAGGGATCTCGACGACGCGACCAACTGCACGCTGGACCGGTTTGTAACGTGTGTTAACGAAATCGTCGATGGTCAGAAAAATGATATCGCTCGGAGTTTCACAACCAGCAAGATCAAGCGGATGAACGAGCATAGCATACCCGTGTTGGCTGATCTCCTATGCGGTATGTCCCACACCGGCCTCAACATCCTTGTTAAGGAGGTCAATCGGATTGAAAAACTCATAAAGTACAATCGAGTTTGTTCTTATAACGTGTGGACGTCATGCGGTCTTCCTTGTTCATGCAAGTTGGGAAAGTACATACGGTCAGATTAGGAACAACCATTACCTCGGTTTAGACTTTAACTATTTAAATTGTTGTGCTAAATCTCCCAACGTTAAACCATCTAGGTGACAGATATCCTATTGATGAGATAGACCCCTACTGGACGAAGCTTGATGACCATCCATTGATCGTCGGTGCGGGGGAAGCCTACGACGTGGAGCATGAGATGGATCTGGTCAGAAGATATTTACTGGTTCAACCGAAGCCGATTCAGAAGAAATTTATGGATCGGGTGTGGTCGATGCTTAAACCTGAGAAAACCAACAAAGAGGCTCCTGCTACCAACCAGAAACCTCGAGGACGTCCCTAGTGGTCTTGGTTATACCGATAGTGAAATTGTATCACAGCTCTTCGCCACCCAGGAATCTGTAGGTCATGGATATACAAACGTTGATCCTCCTAGGCACAGTTCTCACGTTACACCAACCAAGACCCCAAAAAAGCCATGTTTCGACGATTGGCCATTGAGGATATGTAAACATTTTGTGTACCAGTACTGATATATATATATATATATATATATATATATATATATATATATATATATATATATATATATCCTATACTCCTTCCAACGGCTATATTTTTTCCAACGGCTACATTTTGCCAACAGATAGATTTCTCCAACGGCTAGATTTCCCCAACGGCTACATTTTTTTTATTTTTAATAACTTTTTTATGCATTATAAGTTCTAAAAAACGTTCTGTGAATTTTTCAGATTTTTTAAAAATACTTCATTTATTTTTCCTAATCTAAAATATGCTATATTAGCTAGGTTTTTTAGTGTTTTATAGTAAAAAAAAATTATAATTTTTTTTAAAATAATGTTAATAATGTTTGTGGTTTGTTAGTGACCTATTGATGAAAATGACATCACTCTCCATGATTTTCTATGTACAACTTGGCCTGCTACAAACATTTCTCACAGTTCCATCATAACAGATTACAACATCTCTTAAAATCGCCATTGAGTTTTTGAAAAGGATCCCTGGCTCCGTCAACCCTCTTGAAGACCTGATGATCACTTCTCTAGTCGCAATTGAATAAACCATTTCTTGATAAGGATCTAACCATAGAATAAACAGCTCCTGATTATCCCGAACTCTTCATACGGGTAATTTTTTGGGAAAGGGGTAGTTTCCAACAAAATGTGAAGACAAGTCTTCAGCCAATGTTCTTGAATACAGACGTCCCCTTTCATAGATTTGTAAGCCCAAGAAGGCAATTTGTTGAGCTATTCGTGTTAGGGCAGACTCACTCTTGGGGTCTATCAAATTACTCATGGATGAAAATCTCAGAATAAATTCATAAATGGGATTCTTACATGCCCGAAGATTTTTCTGGAGTTGCATGTTGATTACCTCATTGTAATTAGACCTCAAGTGATATAACAAAGGTGCAACTTCTAGTAGTTGTTCTTCTATGCTTCTTATAGCATCCTTTGAAATCACAAAATCCTCCAAACATTGGCTGCAGGGAGTTAAAAAGCTTCAGAACTTCTCTTGGCCTGGTTTCAAAAATGTGTGGCATTTGGACCCTTCTCTGAGTGAATAATTAGACAAACCATCTCTATAAGTTAAACAAAGCTTCTCATTAACTAACTTTTGGAGAAATTTCATGTTGTGCTCAGTGACCCGTTCTTCAATATTTACAACAAAAACATGATTTTTAATATTTTCTAAACTATTTGTTCAAAATGCTTAAAACGCAAAGTAAAATTATTAAACAATATAAATTTTTAAAACTTCAAGTGAAATTATTACAATGCACCTTCAAAAGTAATACATGATTCATAAAATTTTTTTGGGGCGAATCAGAAATACTAAAAAAAAAAATCATTCAAAATGCCTCAAAAAGGCCATATAAAACCATCAAAATTCTTGAAAAAAAATAAAAATTGAAAATTTTCCAAAAATAAAACAACGTCTCTGTTTTGAAAGTCAAATTCACAATGAACAAGTCATAAATGATGTTATATTAGCATAAAAGATCTCCAACGGCTAGATTTCTCCAACGACTAGCTTTCTCCAACGGCTAGATTTGTCCAACGGCTAGATTTGTCTAAAGGCTAGATTTCTCCAACGGCTAGATTTGTATTTTTTTTAATAAATATTT
>JBCNJP010000007.1:19997278-20029844 GCA_039602395.1 Deinandra increscens subsp. villosa
TCAAAATTCGACTTAAAATCAGGATACAACCAGTTACAACTAGAAGAAAACTTTAAACCATGGACAGCCTTCACATGTTCAGAAGGACAATTTGAATGGAATGTTCTTAGCTTTGGATTAAAAAATGCTCCTTCAATATTTCAAAGGTTTATGGACAACATATTCTTACAATATAATTTCTGTTTAGTTTATATTGATGATATTTTAGTTGCAAGTGAAACAGTACAGGAACACGAGAAGCATCTACAAAAGGTTTTTGAAGAAATAAAAAAGAATGGTATAGTAGTTTCAAAAAGAAAAATGGAATTATTCAAACGAAATATATCATTTCTTGGGTTAGAAATAGGAGATGGAAAGATAGAACTACAACAACATATCTCTGTAAAAATTCTAGATTTTCCAGAAAAAAATACAAAACTTAAAACAAATACAAGCTTTTTTAGGATTAGTTAATTACGCCAGAAAATTTATACCAAACTTATCAAAACTAGTAGGACCATTATATAGTAAAACGACAAAAAATGGACAAAGAAATTTTAATCAAGAGGATATAAAGTTAATAAGAGAAATAAAAATTGCGGTTAAAAAGATTAAACCATTAGAATTACCATTAGTAACAGATTATATCATTATAGAAGTTGATGGATGTAAAGAAGGATGGGGAGCTGTTCTTCTTTCTAAACCTAACAAATATAGTCCAAAAGAGAATGAAAAGATATGTTCATATACAAGTGGAAATTTTAAAACAGGAACAAATTGGACAAGCTTAGATTTTGAAATACAAGCATTACTTAGTGCTTTAGAAAAATTTAAAATTTTTCTTACATAAAGAATTTACAGTAAGAACTGATTGTGAAGCAATAGTAAAATTTACAAAATATGATCAAAGCAAAAAGATGAACAGGACAAGATGGGTTAATTTACAGAATGTTATACAAGGGAGTGGATACACTATAAATTTTGAACATATAAAAGGAAAAAATAATGGGATAGCAGATATGTTATCTAGAAACATTAACAAATTATTATTTGCAGATGGACAGAAAAAGTAAAGGAAAAGATAAGCTTATACAGCCTATAAAGCTCAAAAGATACTCTTCACCAATGAGCATCTCTTCAGAAGATGAAGATAACAACACAGAAAAACTCTTAAACCAGTCTATGCAAGCAGATAAGATATACAGTCAAAGACAAGCTGCTTCTTCATATGATTGCTTAGAAAACATTACACAAGTTTTCCTTCCTACAACACCAGTTCACAATTCCACAAAACAGGTTTACAAACCTACAAGTGTTGTTTATAATCCTACAGAGATATATAAACAGTCTCCAACAAGACGTTTACCACCATCCATAAAACCAAAAAATTTACAGTTTAAACAAATGGATACAAGCCCAACAAATCCAGTTATTACCTTTGGTAATTATGCATTACCAAAATGCAATGATCATAATACAAAGTTTAGGCCTATAATAGGTTTAAGTTTGACAGAAAAACAACAATGTCTATTAGACAACCTATGGCATATTCAAACCATGCCACAGGCATCTTCATTCAAAGTACAGGTCCTCAATGCTCTTAGTATCTATTTTCAAGAACAAACTGTTAAAATCCCAGAAAAACAAAAACCAAAGTTTACACATTATATAATTTTTCGAGGAAATAAACTTGGAATTTTTAACAAATGGTAAACAATGGCAAAATATATAAATTGCTATGGACCTATATACAAAGGTTACTACAGTTTTGCTAAAGCGTTAAAAGCAGCAAGAGATCACTTCGGTGTAGACAGCTTCTTCATCGAAGCTGAAGAGGTCCCAACATTTTCAGAAATTGCAAAAATAAATCCTGAGCAACTCATAAAGACTCAAGAAGATGTTATTGCAAAGTTACAAGAACAGCTGATACAACAAGAAAAGAGTACATCTATACATGTTCAGCTTGAAAACAACGTATTAAAGCAAAAAATAACTATTCTAGAAGCAAAAAATACACACCTTTTACAACAACTAGAAAGGAAAGAGGTATTTATAAACAGAGATTTTAATTCTTTTAAAGCTAGAATCCTTGATACACCATGGAAAGAATGCTTTAAAAAGTTACACAGCACTTCCCAGAGTTTGAACAGATAGTCTCACAGAAGATTTGTACAGAATTTCCTATTGTGTTGTATGAGCTACAACAAAAGTTGGTAAAGATAGCCTTCAATGAAGAATCTTATAAAGGAATCAAAGGTGTAGAAAGAATTGATGATGAAGGAGAAGGAACCGGTCTTCTGCTTCTACAAATAAGCCTGCATATAACAGATATGCCAGATGAAGAAATTATTCAGTTTTACCACAATGGTATGATTGATTATTTCGATTTATGTTTAACAGCTAAAACAGAAAAACTCCTAGATCAGTTTGGAGAAAAATTTACTTTAACAGCAGGAAACATTGCTACACACACGTTTCCTCCAACAATAGGCTGCAAGATGTTCTCTTCTTTACCTAATGCAAATGATCACAGATACAGACCAGCTAGAAAAAGAATATTTATTAACCACAAAATAACAGTTCAAAATTATTTAGAAAGTTTGGCTATTAAAACAAATGTAGATTTCTCAACTCTTTGTTGGCTAGAGAGTATGGGTGATTATGACAGTTTTAAAGACAGAAAATCAATCTTGAAGTTCAAAGAAGATCCGACTAAAGCATTTATTACAAAGAATAAAAAAACTCCGGTCTTACCTGAAGGACTCAATTGGAAAGACTTCAAGTTACTAGCAGAAGGACATTATACACAAGTATGGACACATAAAAATTGGAACATGCTCTTAACTTTCATTGGGGAAGGAGATAACTTAGAGCTAAAACACATTCACAATGATGATGACATAGAAGACTGTGACACAGACCCACGTTCAGCACCTTCAATCGACAGCACACATAGAGACTTCTAAATATGATGTCATCTATGACACACTCAACCAATAAACAGACAAGATGGACAGGCAATATGGCAAATCAAATTATGACTCATATCCAGACAGCATCTATCTACTTTAAGTCATTTTTAAGCATCTTCTTTTTTAGTTTTGTTTATTTGTTTCTTTAATCCCCTACCGTAGATTTAATTTGTCAAGATCATTGTATAGCATAGTTGTTTGCCTATAAAAGGCATTTCTTTCATCAGTTGTAAGTACCAAGCAATTTTAGCAGAAATAGCAATACTATCAAGCTTTTATGGCACACTAAATTTCTTTTCTGTACTCCTTAGCAAAGGCTCTTAGTCTCTGAGTTCTTCCCAAGTTCTTCATACCATATTCCCTACCAAAAAAAAGAGTCTTTTTTACCTTCTTCTACCTTCTCAAATCAACAATTGATCCATAGATCTAAACATATATATGTTTATTTTTCAAGAAAACTCATCAAAATGACATATTTCTTTTACAAAACCCCAGATCTAAAGGTAAGATGATGATTAAACTAGATCTAGCCCAAGATCTACATCCAAGTTCATGCTTTTCTTTCATTTAAACAAGATTCAAGTAGCTATGGACAAGAAAAACTAAGATCTATGAAGATTCATGGAGAAAAAATTAAGCTTTTTATCATATCAAGTTTTTAGGTCAAGAATCCTAGATCTACCAAGCATGATGATTTCACATGATAAAACATACATAAAAATGTTAACTTTAATCAGATCTATCTGTGATTCATAAACTAGATATGACAAAGCATGCATCATAAAACTCATAAAAGTCCCATAAAAATCAATAAAAATCACAGCTTTTTGGCATGGAATCACTAGATCTATGATCTAAGACTTAGATCTAAGCTAATAACAAGATAAAGATCAGATCTTGATCATATTATGGCAATAGAAGAAGAGGGTAGAAGTAAGAATGAAAAAAAATGCACCAAGAAGTGAAAACCGACCCTTTTCTTTACTTGTTTTCAACAAATTTGAGCTCCAAAACCTCCAAGATCTTGATCTAGATTTGCTTAGGGTTGTTAGGGGTGAGAATAAGGAGCCTAGAAGGAGAATCGGAGCTTATATAGTCGAGTTTTAGGGTAAAAACCCGTAATCAGCGTCTTTGTTGGTTCGCGAGTGTCGCGCGTATTGTTTTCACTCTAATCTCTTCGTTCTAGCTCTGAGTTGGAGATCGGTTGGCTGAAGAAGTTAGGCTATATGAATGAGCTGTTGAAAAAGCTCTAAAATGGATTTAACAAAAGAAAACTCTCATCAATCGTATAACTGGGAGAGAAGAAAAAAGAGTTTCAGTAGATACTGATGATGTTGCTTAGTGATCAAGACCCCATGCAACATCCTAGGCGAAGATTGTTTGAACCAAATTCAGGATGTTGCATAGAGGATGGATTTTGCAAGAAATTCATTAAATAAGTTCTGCAAAAAGTGTGTAGACTTTTCACAGACTTATGTCTCTATATGTGTGTGTGTGTGTGTTTAGAGTTTTAGTTAATCACTTGCATTCATGTACTGTTACTCTGCCGGTTTGAGACACTAGTAGGTATCTTATTCTGGTGAATCTTTTGATGCAATTCAATCAATGATTCGAAGTATTATCACAAGTGTTCTTCTTATTTATACTTGTTTAATCGTTACATCATCATCGTTGATTCATTCAAGCTGAGTTATAGCTGGTTGTGAATCAAGAGAGCTTCGATTAGATTGTTATTTTAGATCGTAAGGACCTAAAAAGTATGAAGAAGTTATAAATATTTACGTATTTGTTTTCGCAATAAAAATTGTTTTCTCATGATCCTTACCATATATATATATATATATATATATATATATATATATAGGGTGAGGTTCATTGTAGACACTTTCGCATGTGAAATAGCTCTTTTTCACATGTGAAAGTTTCTAATTAATGAGAAAAAAGAAAAAAAAGAAAAAAGAAAATTAATCACAACCATTAGATCAAGAGATCTAATGGTGAAAAAGGGTGTCTACCTGTCTACACTTATGGGGGTGTCTACAATGAACTTTTCACTATATATATATATAGGGAGAGGATCATTTGAGAACTAATTGGTTGAGAGAACTTTTGAGAACCATTTTAAACCACTAGTTATATTTACATATACCCCCCTCCCATGAATTGTAGTGGCCCCCAACTGAAATTAGTGGTGGAGATTTAGTTCTCAAAAGTTCTCAAAACAAAAAGTTCTCATTTGAACCTAATATATATATATATATATATATATATATATATATATATATATATATATAATATAAAGAGCAAGGAAGCTCTTGGTTTAGTTTGTAGAATTTTTCTTTCAAGCCATAAAGAATAAATGATTTAAAAGACTGGTATTTTTATATTTTAGCCATTTTTTTACCAAAAATCCATACCATTTACCTCAAGCACACTCTTCACCATTTTAAGACCTCTTCATAATTACATGAATTCTAGAGACATCTGTGGAGGTTCAATTTCGTATTAAGCCTATGGCATCTACTTGTTTTTCACCCTCGTACGAGTGTTCACTCAAAATGTAAATATACTAACCAAAGTGTCGATGACCAATTATGAGGTGTATAGGTTTGTGTAAATTTAAACTTTCAGTAGGCTTGTCATAACTTTTATATTTCAATAAAAAAGGAAAATAAGATTTTATGGAATAACAAGTTGGAAATAAATGGAGGACAATCTTTAAATGCCTGGAATCTCAACAACATAGACCACCAATTCATTGGGTGTGTCCGGCCTTGATTATAGAGTTTTTCTTGATGATAAGCAAAAATTCAAGTGTGGGTCTATTTGATGTGTACTAAAATTCCAAAAGAAGTCGAATATGAAAAAAATAGAAGAAAAATAAAGCTTTGGTGATTTTTTTGACCTATGACACGACCTGTGCCCTACTATAACACGACTCATGTCAAGCTACAGCAAGTACAAAAGAGTTAACTTTTGCACCTGACAAGCACGACCCGTGCTTCTGACCCATACGGCATGTGCCAACTGATAAGCACGATCCCTGCCTCCAACCAACATGACCCTTGTCAAGTACCACAAAGATTTGATGTTGATCCTCTGAACGACACAGCCTGTGCACTAGTCGACACGACCTGTGGCGTCCGTATAACTTCGGCCTACAAATACCATCCCTCCTCTAAAACTTTCATTTGCTCAATTTTCTCTTCTCTTGTATTTTTTAGATTTGTTTTTCCTTTGAGCCTTTATTTTCAAGCTTTGGTTGTTTCTGAATAAGATTGTAAGCATTCAACTTAACATGATTTTGTTTAAAGTTTGTCAATGAACTCTTCATCATCTTTTTAGCAAATCATTAAAGTCATGATTGGCTAAATCTTATACTCATTTGGGAGAAACAAACCATCGATGGGTTAGTAACATGAGTCTTTAACCAACCTTAAGGTGTGTAACAATGACTTTCGATCTAAACTCTTAGATTGAAATTTTATTATTGGTCTTTAAAAACAAATCTTACCTTGTGCATTGTGGAACATTTGTGCCCTCAAAAGCACATTAGCCGGGGAGTGACACCCGACTAGGGGTTGAAACAACATATAGAGATGGACTCTTTACCCCATGGAAAATGATGCATTCGTGTTTTTATGTATATGTAAACAACACGTTATTCGCACGAGAACGGTTTAGTGGTATAGGTTTACTTCGCATGCGTGAGAGCGGTGCATTTGTGATTTGGTTCTGGTTAAGACATACATTAACTCCTTATAAAAGTTTTTAACTCAATAATATAATCTGATGCGTGGGTTGTTCCCTTGCTAGTTCATGACAACGTATTCGAGCATAACGACAGTTTAACCATAAGGTCCTACATCTAAATGACATTGATACACACTACATTTGTTACTTAACAGAATGATCCCTTAGGGAGTAATCTCTGTTGGTGAATAACGTGGGGAACGTATGATTGGATTTGAGACTGGGATGCGGTCCGTTCTACCATAATATAACAATCATTTGGAAAAGTTTATTGACAATATCATTATTAACCTTACCTTTGACAGATTATCTCTAAGTTATATTATCTTTTGATTATAATTAACCTTAACTTACCTTTATCTTTTTTTTTATTTTATTTCTTTAAATTATCAACTTTTGATTTTTATTAGATGTTAATGAATGTTTGGTATCATGAACTCTTACACGTGTATCCTTGAATGACTTTGATATTTTACCATCACGTACTATATTACACTGATGATGGGTGCACTTGCCCTACGTGTATTTGATAATTGTTAGTTATCGTGTTTTTATAAATTTTAAACTTGCACAATAGTTTTGTATTTTGACCTAAAAATGTTATATTTTATATAACACCTGCAAACCAATCTGCTATAAATAAAAAAGACTCAAGAACAGATCTCCTAGAAGTGCGGCATCCCCCCAGTTTTTTCTTTCACAATGGCCGACTTGTGCCGGCTGCACACCACGCTTCAAATGAAGGAAGGAAAAAGAAAGGTGGTTCAAGCTGTGATGTATACTACATGCTGGGTTCTTTGGAGATCAAGAAATGAAGCTATGTTCAATCGGAAATCTCCTTCTGTGTTGGGCATCATTCAGGATATTAAAAGCAGAAGCATGTTATGGATTAATGCTAGATCTAAATATGTAATAGGGGCTACATTTCTCTTTATGTAACCTGTGTTTGTTTTGTGGTGATAGGGGGCTTATCCTCCAGCCCTCGCTGAATGTAGTTTCTGCTCTCTTTATGGTGAATGATATGCTTGCTCTTTAAAAAAAATCTATAATTATAACCGAAGCATATAAATTAAATTTAGGATACACTCTAATTTTAACATTCAAATATATGGGTGAAGTTATTGTGAGAAGTTTAGTTTGGATAAGAAGGATAAGAAGGAATGAGAGCCATTAGATCTTCAATTAAATGAAGATCTAGAGTTCACAATTCTCCTATGTAGAATTAGAGGGAAAACATAAAAAAAAAATAATAGATGGAAGGACATTTTTGACCTTTTATCAAATTCCCCCAATATTTTTAAACCTTCATAACTCTTAGATACAGCATTATTTTAAAAAAAAATTACACCATAAAAATGAGCGTTTTTTATCTTTAAAACGCATACAGTGTTGTTTTATAAAAAATTAATTTTTTCACCATTTCAATTGTATCAAAATGTTCAGATCATTGTGTAATTGTGTCATTGAGTCAAAATCTTCAAATCATTGTGTCATATTGTATCAAAATGTTCAGATCATTGTGTCATATGGTGTCAAAAACCGAAAGAGTATTTAATTTCATATATAGAAACACTATATATACTTTTGACACAATGACACAATGACACAATAATCTGAACATTGTGTCAAAAATCAAAAAATTTTATTATTTTTTAAATTTTTTATATAGTAACATTATACACGTTTTAAAGATAAAAAAAATGCTCGTTTTTATGGTGTAATTTTTTTTAAAAATAATGTCGTATGTGAAAGTTATGAATGTTTAAAAAAATGGGAGAAGTGGGTAAAAAGTCAAAAAAGATGGCTAAGACTAAAATACACCTCCTTACTTTTCTATTAGATCAAGATTCAATGTCTGAAAATCCTTCTTATGTTTCTTACCCAAACCAAATTTTTATTTGAACCTCTCCCTCAAATATATATATCACAAATGGTATTTCTTTTATATATTTATGCTCGGCTTTACACATTACAAACTAATATAAAATGGATACAAGTCGTTGATTTGAATCAACCAAACAGAAAAATAAATACCTTTGAATACATATTGATGACGACAATCCTCATAAAGTTTATGTCATCACCACGACAGAGAAATAAATAAATAAAAATATCTCACACCCAAAATAGAAAAAAAGAACAAAAAGAAAGAAATATCCCTTTTACAAACTCCATAAAGAGAAGTCCACGTGTAAATCCACATCATCAAAAAGCTCACCATACCCCACCGTCTGAGGTGGCGGTACCATAAGCCCTTCAGCCATGCTAGCCATAAATCCAGGCGTTCCAAATATCTCCTCCTCATCCACGTAGGACACAGCTTCCCCTTCCGGCGACTCCTCATTCGTTTCAACCACCTCCTCTTCCCTCGGCCGGAACGCCTCCGCCGCTTCTGCCGCCGCCTTCTGTATATCCGCCACATTGTTGGATTCCGGTACCGGTAGCCGCCAAACAGAGTCCGCGAAGTTCAAACACGCCGACCGCCCCCTCATGGCCAGAACCGCCACGTCATGTGCCCGGGCTGCCATCTCAGCAGTGGGATGCGTTCCCAGCCACACTCTCGATTGGGTAACGGGTTCTCGGACCTCACAAACCCACTTACCGGAATTTCTGCTTCTTATTCCTCGGTAAACCGGGTGTCGAGTCTCCTTAAACTTCTTCCTTCCGGCTCTCTTTTTCGGGCTTTGTGAAGCCAGCAGTAGCTCCTCCTCCGCATACCCGCCGCCGGTGCTACTGGAAGCTGAAGAGGATTCAACCTGCTGACTGTTTTCCGATGATGAAAAGCCGTCCATCCTGAAGAATAGTGGAAGCTAATTATGTTTTTTTTTTTGTTGGTAGTTGCAAGTGGGAAAATTGGAATTTAATAATACAAGTTATACCTTATTGGCGGATAATAATATGAGTTTTAACCCTTCCTCACAATAATACCAATTAAACAGGTAGGTGATTCTAATGATACGCCGTTAGTCTTAGACTAACGGTGTTAGTGACTTGCTGACGTGGCATTCAATGAGTTTTTTTAACAATTATTATACTCGAGGGACTGATTGTGTAATATTTGTAAACTTTATTACAAAAAAAAAAGAACACCGGTCGTTCCCCCTTCCCCCTCTCCCTGCCGTTCACCTGCAAACCACCACCACCATAAAGTCACCGCCGCTCTAACAGCCGGCCACCATCGTCTCCGGCGAATCACGGCTGCAATCGAACCTCAATATCATCATTTATATCTTTCCGACGGTCCGGATTTTAGGTCACGATCGGGATTTTTAAACAAAGAAACTAAGATGAAACGAAACTTAAAACTCAAGATTATCACCACCACTTACCGATTTGTGGTTGAGGAGACTGAATCGCGACTCAAGAGGGGTTGTTGGATCTGTTTTAGGTGGTCACAACCACCTCGCAACCCTAGCCGCCGCCGGCGAGGGCGGACTCGAAAGAAAACACGACTGTTGCCGTTTTTGTTGCGATTCTCGACGTGAACCAAGCTTGTGGAAAAGGGGTTAGTACTCAGGAGAAGAAAAGAAGAGATTTGGGTCGAAAATCCGGCTGCCGCCGTAGCACCGCCGGAAACCAGGTCGCCGGACGTTAGGGGGAGGGGGAGGCGGCCGTCGATCTCCTTTTTCCACTTTTCCTTTTTTCCAATTTATCATATGAAGAACACATCACAAATAAACCCTCCATTTTGAGAAATGACAAAAACAGTCCCCCAACATATGCCACGTCAGCAAGTCACTAACACCGTTAGTCTAAGACTAACGGCGTATCATTAGAATCACCTACCTGTTTAATTGGTATTATTGTGAGGAAGGGTTAAAACTCATATTATTATCCGCCAATAAGGTATAACTTGTATTATTAAATTCCAATTTTCCTTGCAAGTGAGGAGTGAATTGTGATTTTTTTAATTGGTAGTTGGAAGTGTTATATTTATAGATATTTATTTGTAAGTGTGTGAATTAATAGTGGTAAGTGTGTGTAGTAAAGTTGTGGGAGACAGCCTGTGGGGACTGTGGGGTCAGGAGTGGGGTGTTGAGGATGATGCCTATGAAGAAATTGATTTGATTGTCGTTTGGCTTTATTTGTTTAACACGTGTTAGCAACTTCCGTGGTTGATCTAAGACCTAGTTTTATATTTTCTCTTTTTAGATTGAGAGATTATTATTATTATTATTATTATTTTTATTTTTGTTTTTATAATGTCTAACTACTCCTAGATTACACTCTTGTTAAGATGAGTTCAACCCTATTATTAAAGGGTGTGAAGAAAATTTGTGGGTACAATCTTTGTGCTAAAGACATGAAGCGTGTTCAAATATAAATGACTTTTTTTTTTCAACTTTTTTTAATTTTGGTTTATTTTTTATGTGAAGGTTAATTTGAGTTCTTCAAAATTGGTTTCACATGTCATTATCGAATTCATCTCTTTTATGACAACTATCCTAGAAAGAATCTTATGTTAAATGTACATTTTGATGGCCACAATCCTAAAAAAAATCTTACATGAAAAAGGAAAAATGAAACCATGAGGGGGAAAATAAATAATAATTAAATATGAAACATAAAAAGAAAAGAGCACAAACATAAATAAATAAATAAAAACTCTATAAAGAGAAGTCCACACGGCATAAGCTTATATTAATATTAAATGTATATCTACATATGTCGTGGATTCAAATACCTTAAAAAGTATACTTTGAATACAACCCTAAAAATTATGTTACCAAAAAAGGGAAAAAAACCATGACAGAAAATAAACAATAAACCAATCAAAACTTAAAAAGGAAAAAAAAAACTAAAAATAAAATAAAAAAATAAACTCAACTCCACGCTGTATATCCATCCACCTTCATCCAAAAGCTGGCATACCCCACCGTCTACCGTCTGACGTGTCCGGTATCATTCAATCCTCATCGGCGCGTAGAACACAACTTCCGGCGACCCATTACGTTTCACCTACCTCCACCGCATCTTCCATCTGAACACCTTCGCCGCCTGCGCCAGTGCCAGATTGTGGCCGGGAAACAGAATATGCAAAATTAAAACATGCAGAATCTGTCTTGAGAGGATTCAGTTGAATATTTTCCGATGAAGGTGCAGGAAATGAAAAGATGTGATATATAGTTAGCTGTGTGCGTGTGTGAACAGATGTAAAAGTGTGTGTGGTGGGCCCGAATGAGACAGCCTGGTGGAGGAAAAATCCAACAGGGGGTGGAACAGTTGATGGCAGTTAATTTGGCTTTATTTGTCTAGTACGTGTGTACCTCACGCGGTGGATAACATATGCTATATGTTTTCTTTTCCCGTTTATAAAATATTGCAAAAGTTAAATTACAGTTGTGTCCTTCATGTTATGTCTTTTCTTTCTTTAACTTGAAAAAATATCTTTACACTTTATATGTCGTTACCTACGAGATGTTACACGTGTTAAATCCGGTTATGTTAAGAGGATCAAGTGGTATAATGTCAAGTTTATTTTTGAATTTGACTGTGTGTTTTAATGAAAATATTAGAATTGATGAGATAAAAAAAAAAGTTCCACACCACTAAAGCAATCATCTACTCTAATAAAAGAAAAGAATTTTAGGTGATGTGGCATCATCACAACTCTCTCATGAGTTACCGCATTACCTCAGTTTTCATTAATTAAGGGCAAAAATTATTTTTATTCACGGTGCACTAATTGAAACGCGCGGATCCTTCAATTGGGTCCTTATAACCCGAACTCTCATCTAGTACCCCATTTGATAAAAGCACCTTACTCTCATCACCTCTCTATTGATTTTGGTGAAGGGTTTGCATCATTCAAAGTTTCAAACCCTATGCAGAGCCGCCATCACCATCGCCTTCATCATCTCATGCAATCGGAGAGCATATATTGTCGATATATGCAGAGCCGCCATCAAGATCTTTAATCGGATTCAATATTATCGATCAAGCGATTTGTTGGTTCTCATCTCTCGCAATCGTCGGTCACTCTTGCTACAGGCAAGATGTTCTAAATACCGATGACGATAACGATGACCAAATTAACGGTAACCCTTTTCTGACCATCGAATTTCTTTCTTTTGTCTTAAGTTGTCGAATGCAGGGATTATGAGTATGGTTTTGGGTATGTATCTGATTTTGATTTGTGTTCTTTACACTCGAAATCGCTTATTTAATTTCTATATAAAATCTTCATCTCCTAAAAATCAAATTTCTGTTCCATATATTATTTTGATTTTGATTCTTTTCATTCTGATTTGGATGTTGAATTCTAACTGTTAGGTTCTTTCTTAATTATTCTACCGCAACACATATTCTGAGTTATGAAGAGATCCCTCTTGCTCTTGAAGTTTTACTATATTGGACTGGAAATTAGAGTTGTACCATCAGAGCTCTTAAATCCGGAAGTTTTCTCTTAAATGTAAGTTCTTAAAATTTTAGTCTTTCTGTTCCTTCTTTTATATCCAATATCATTTGAGTTATGTGATATATTTTGATGATTCAAGGTTTGTAAATGTGTGATAGATTGTTGAAGCCCTTTATTCACTTTATGGTCATAAGTAAACTGATTCTTTAGGATTTTTTTGGGATCAAATAGGTAATGTCGTCTCGACTTTGAAGAGTTTGCGCTACGTCAAGATCTTTTCTCTTTGTGAAACTCAGCATGATAAATTAACTCTGCATTGGTAAAAGTGATTGTTTGGTTTGAAAACACATCAGTGATGTATTCAACATTGCCCTCTGATTTGTTTATATCAATTAGGGATGTTTGCTTACAAGTAATAATCAAATAAGCAGATACACATAAATTGTATATGTTGATAGTTGTTAGGTGTTCATAGTATTTTGATTACCTAGGCAATAGATATTTTGGACTAACGATGACGTTGTTTCTATATTATAATATATAAGTGGTGTTGGTGATAATTTTTATAATATGTAAGTACTAACGTTGGCTCAAAGTTCTACATTTAGTAATAATGTTAGTCCAGTTGATTTTAAAGTTTTGAGTCATTTGTTCTAAGCTATGCAGAAGATCACACCAGTCTAAGTGTCATCCACACACAATGTATTAAATTTTGATATGGGTCGGGTCGGGTCAGGTTTTTTTTGCTGTCCAACTACCTTTTTCTCCCATTTGTAGATAAAAACAGTCAAGATTTAGTAGATTTGGTTTCTAATACTTTGCAGTTAAGAAGTATTCTCGAAAGCAGTTAATTATGCCACAATCTGTATGTTAAGTTTATTGATTCTAATACTTTGCATGTTATAAAAGGTTGGTGGATTTTATTGATTCTAATACTTTGCCAACAATTGAGATGGTATGTTTTATCTTTTTGCGGTTTGACACCTATAGAAGCTGTTAATGTTTGTCTCCAACACCAGAAATTGATACCAAGATATCAAAGAAGAACAAGAAACTGAAAGATAAGCAGGAGGGTGCTAATGATATGAATAATGAAGTTCAGAACAAGGAAACCAATCAAGATCAAACCCCTGAAAAGTAGGTATTTTCTGAATTCTTTTAATCATTCAGTGCTAACAAAATGGATATAAGTACAACTTAAACGTTGCTTACATCTTTAGTAGTGTGATCATTTGTTATAAAACAAATATGAATTGCATTGATTTTTGTTGAATATATTTAAAGGGTTCATTTTTTTGTCACAGGAGAATACAATTTCAAAAGGAAACGAATCCTCAAGTTAGACCTTTTCCAAATGGATTAGTAATTAGGAGAATACAATTTCATAATTTCATAAGGAAACAGATCCTCAAGTTAAAGCTTTTCCAAATGGATTAGTAATTGAGGAAATTTAATTGTACAGTTCATGGAAAAAAGATGAGTTACAATACTAGGCTAGTAACCCGTGTATTACACGGATGGAATAAATATTCATAATATGAGATAAGTATAAAAAAATAAAAGTTGATATGAGATTTAAAAATTATAAAAAATGATATAATTGTGAGATCATACAAAATACTTATTTTATAGTAGTTAAGTAAGAAGTATATTTTTTATAAAAATAGGAAATTAAAGTATTTCATATATCACGGTTGAAAAATAAATTGCTTAATGGTTTACTTTAAAGAGATGTTAACGATTACAATAATAAAAGTTATTATTATTTATGATTACTTGAATTTTCCGAGAATGTTAAAAGATAATTAGAAATGTTGAAGATGATAAGTGAACCATAAAAGTTATTTTTTCAGAATATAAAAGGGTGTTTGACATTTTAATATTTTAATTGAATAAATCAACCCTAATATATAAAATGTTAATGAATAAATATTAGTAACTATTATTAAAAATTCAAAAATTGACTATTACATCTCTTAAATTTGAAAATTCAAAATAATTTATGTAAATTTGGTAAGTTAGTTAATAAATAATTTATGTCAAAATAGATTTAATAAATATTAATAACTATCTATTATTAATTTTAAGTAATGTAATGTTGAATTTTAGATTTAGAAAGTTAAAATATTAAATTTGGAAAATTTAAATTCTTAAATAAAGAAAATTAGAGATTGAATGTAGTATTGACAAGTGGATAATGCTTATGTGGAGTCCCTAGAAAAATGACATGTGGCACCCAAGTTATTGCTTTATTAGAATGAAAGATTAATATCTTATCTACAAGGTTCAAATATCATATATTGACTCATTTCTATATTAGTGGTTCAATTCTATTTGTACTCCATCTCAAACACGTCAACAAAAATTGTTGCAGATGTATACAATTTTATCAAATTTGTAAATGTAAATTTGATTTTTTTATTTGTTTTCAGTTTAAAGAATTATACATTTAATTAATGAATTTTTATGTCTCTTTTTAATGATAAAATACGAATTCAAAGCTTATTAACTTACTAAATATGTATGAATGTCAAATTATATGAATATATATTTTCTAATTTAATATATATGCTACTAACATAAACCGTTGTATCTTTTTACTTTACATATATGTAAATGATGGTTTCTTGGTAATGCTTAAAAAGAATTAACAGTACTATGGTTTTTGTTTGGTTTTTATTTAAAATTTATCATAGTAGGTTAAAATTATATTTATTTTTGTATTTTATTTAACCCCAGCCGTGCAATGCACGGGTAGGGGTGTAAACGAGCCGAGCCGAGCCCGAACTCGCCTAGGCTCGAGCTCGGCTCGTTTAAATTTAACAAAGCTCGAGCTCGAGCTCGGCTCGATTCGAGCTTTATTTCTGAAGCTCCAGCTCGACTCGTGAAAAATTATTTAAGCTCGAGCTCGGCTCGTTTATTATTAGTTATTATTTTTTATATATTTTTATAATTAAATTTGTATATCTTTAGAATTATACTTCTTTATATAGAAAATAATACATATTATTTACTTATTTTTATCATAATTTTATATATAATAATCATTATTTTTAAATATATTTAAATAATTAAATAAAAATTATATAAATAAAAGCTCGATAAGGCTCGCGAGCCTGCTCGAGCTCGATATGTAAAGCTCGATGAAGATCAATGTAGGGAGGAATTCATCTTTTGTTTAGTTTCATTGTAATAGTTTAGTTTCTTGTAAATGTTAGATTTTGGTAGGCTAGCGAAACTGTAAGCTACCGAGCGAAACTGTAGTTTCGCTCGGTACCTAGATTAGACTGTCTCAGTGACAGTTTCGCTTGGCCAGCGAAACTGCCAGCGAAACTGTTCACTGGACAGTATATATGCGCAGCCATTGTGCAGCCAATGGTAACTTTCTCAATCATTGTGAACCCTAATACAAGAAATCTTCATTTGGTGAGTTTTGGTGACGGCTAGGAGCTTATTTCAGTATATTGTAGCTTGTTTATCATTCCTTATCCATCCTTTGGTTCATATTGAGATTGTTCAAGGCTAGAAAACCATTTTAGTCATTGGAAATCCTATATTGTGTTGTTTATTTGGTTTTCTTCTCAAATACACCTTCATTTGCACTGATAAAGATCAGTGAGGACCAACACTCGAGCTCGTTTATTAAACGAGCCCTATTTCAAAGCTCGAGCTCGGCTCGAGCTCGTTAAGGCTCGGCTCGTTTCGAGCTTTTTATCAAATCGATCTCGAGTAGCTCACGAGTGGCTCAGCTCATTTACACCCCTATGCACAGGTATCAAAGACTAGTTCTATATATATACAATAGGTAACTTAGAGTATTCGTAGCAGGTTTCACATCCAATCACAATTAAATAATACATTTTTATACTATTATTATTACTTTTTTTCTCTCTTTTATCACAAACAAAACTCAAATTTTAGAAAATCACCAGTTTTTACTCAAATATAGGAATGAACAGTAATTTTTTCTTTCTACTCCACTAACACTCACTTACAACCACACCTTCAAATTTAGAGATTATACTCATAGAATTTTAGGGAACATACTATGAATGCTCTTATACCTAGCAGCCACCTCAAAAACTTTTTAATATATATATAAACTTAAAGAAAAATTGTTCAATAGTGACTTTGGTAAGATGGTTAGGGTTTTGTACTTACATATATTAAACAGAGGATCGAGCGCCACTTTCCCCTCTTTTTTAACCGGTCTTTGTTTTTTTTACCGGTTTAATTTCTACAACTGTTCTTAAAAGCCCACCACCACATCCTTCGTACCCTAGAAAACCTACATCTCTGATCGACGGCTTTATCTCTTCATCTTATCCTGCAACGTTCTTCGGGCTTGTTTGAGATTGTTTTTCAAAACTGCTTATTGACTTAGGGTGAGCGGTGTGGGGGATAAATTTTTTCAGGATGAGTAAAATGGGATAAGTTTTTTGGCCAATAGAAGAGTGACACCAGAAGAGAGAAAAAAATATATGTCTTTTGTGTTTTTTGAATGGTATGGGTGGGATAAGTTGGGTGGGATAAGTTGGATAGTTTTTTTAATTTATTTTTTTTATTTTAATTTTTATATATTATATTTAAAGGAAAACTTTATATTTCATAAAACATAAAACTAAATTTTTCATTAAGGTTGTTGAGAAATTATAGGTTGAGAAGGTGGTGTAACGTAGAAAGGTTGTTGGTTTCGGTTTGTCGAACTTTGTCCGGTATTCGACCGGACTTTGGATCGAAATTTCTTCGGGGCTGATGTGGAGGCATTCTTTTTCCGAGGATCCATTATTTTTTTAGAGAGAATAGAAGAGAAATAATGAAATGTGGGTTAAAAGTTATGAGTTTTTGGGGGTTTATATAAGAGGAAAACTTGTAAAAAAAAAAAAAAAATTAAATGCTACTAGCCGTTGGCTAGTAGCCAACATTCAAAAAAACGGTCGAACCCCCCCCCCCCCCCCAACGTCTCGGCAATACTCGGCAATTACATGCCGTTTTTTTCAAATTCTTTGCCGATTTTTATGGTTACCGAAAGGTGGGTATGGTTGCCGAAAATTGCCGAAATTCCTCCCTTGCCGAAAACCCTTTTGCCGAAAAAATTAACCCCCCATACCCCCCACCCTTATTAGCTTTTTGAAAAGGCAATAAGCACTTTTGAATGTTTAGCAACCCAATAAGGACTTTTACTTTTGGTTTTTTAAATAATAAGCCAAGTTTTTCTACCTTTTCAAAACTGCTTATAGCTTTTTTCATTGTGAATTACCATAAGGCTATCCGTAGTGGATGGAGCCCCGGGTGGGGGGTTATGCGCCATGTGGCGGATGACGTGGAAATGGGGGGTTATGAGGTAAGGTGTGTAGTGGGGGGTTATGAGGATGAGGGTTATGAGGTATGAGGTGTACCAATAAGAAAAAAGCAAAAAAAAAAAAAGAAAAAAAAAACATGAATGCTCCTCACCTTCAACGGCGCCATTAACATGGCGCTCCTCCACAATTTCTTTAACATGGCGCCCCGGGGGGTGGGGAGGGGCGTTATGGGGGCGCCATCTTAGGAAAAAAAAGCCCCATAACGCCCCATTACGGATGGCCTAATACTCTTATTTTAACTTTATATTCACCTAACCTTGTACCGACTTAACCCATTTTTAGTCATTTTACATATAAAAGCTAAGCCAAACACTTTTAGAAAAAACAACTTATTAACTTATTAACTTTTTCCACCACAAAAACTAATTCAAACACTTTTTAAAAAAGCTAATTTTCAAAAAGTTATAAGCAAATAAGTACTTTTCTTCAAAAGCACTTTTCACATTAAATAAGCAATCCCAAACATGCCCTTCTTCTCTCCAACAATTTAGTTTCTTCGCATGCATTCCGTCTCTCGCAGTTCTACATTTTCGATGTATCGTAGATGCTTAGGTCGACGCTCCACTTCCGACGGCGGTTGCCGTTCGCCTGCTTCATAGCCCTGTTGAAGCGACGGTTTGAAGCGATGGTGTTGGTGAAGAAATAGTCAGCTTCTGTCAGTGCTCATAGTTGTAATAACTGGAGGTGGAAGGCGGAAAGCGTTGTCCTAAGGTACCCTGATTTTCTCTATTTCCGTGAGATTAGTAACAATGATTCATTCTAATTAAGATATCGATTTTGATTTATACGATTGCTTTCAACGACTCTTACCTGTATAATCTATATATGTAATTTCGTACTCTTTATGTGTTTTGTATTTGTTTCTTTAATTACAAAGCCATAATCTATATGTTTTATTCATTCTAAATTTAATCGCTCAACATTTATTACACTCAATAGTTCTTTGCTGAAATTTGTATGAGATTTTTGCTAATAGAGGTAATTGTAAATCTCTCTTATTAAAAATTAAATTCTGAATTAATTGTTCTCTTTGTTAAATATTTGCTATGTTTGGACAAAATCTTAGAATGATTACACTCTTGTAGTGATTGTTTTTCATGGTTTCAAGCAAACAAGCATATTAGATCATTTGGATGTAAACATTGATGAACCAATCGAAGACTCCATACTCAACACACTTTGATCTCAAGTCTTTAGTGAAAGGTAAGTTTAGGGGAGAATTACCTATACTTTGTTTTGTTGTTTTTTTCTCATTTGGTGAAGTTTCATCAAAAATTGTTTATTTGTCCGTTAGTAGTCATCAGTCGTCTCTAAAATAATCTCTTAGCCCCTTCTCTTTCTTTCTCAAGGTGAGTCAATCTTGAATATGCAACTTATCAATATTTTACTAATTTCTGACCTATGATCTACTCTAATTAGAAATACTGATCTCATTATTGCACCCAATTTGAAATAAATGCCTCTCAAAACCCTTTTAGCAATAACAATTAGATCTTAGCTATTCCATGACTTTATAGATCAGATAGGTTCACTTTTCAACTTTAAAAGTTTAGAAGGATTCATTTTGATATACAAGATATACAAATTTGAGATATAGAAAGATATAGAAAGATATAGAAAATAGATGAAAGTGTGTAAAATATGTAAATATGAAGGATATATAGATGTTTAAAGTGATTAAATAAATAAAAAAAGTAGCTGTTATCAGACAGTTGCAACGATCGAAAAAACATTGAATGTGGATCAGGTTCCTTCGGTTTTAGTAGAACCCCCCACTACCCGATGAAACTAACCGAGAGAAGGGGGATGGTATCCGATCCATAGCCGCGAAACCGGGATAACCGAAGAGGGTATCCGAGCTCCCATACCACCCATCAATTATCCTCCTTGAAGAAAGAGCCAACATATTTATAAGATATGTGAAAAATTATTCATTTATTCCCCATCCTTCCTATCTTCTTCTCTACTAACCTTCGATTTCTTGATTCATAAATTGTGACTCGAACTGCATCATATTCGAACACATGATAACGTCATTCTAGCATATCAAATACTCTTACCTCAATATTCCTATTAGTTAAAATTTGCATTATCAATTTTTTTTAGCGGCGATTTCATTAAAATCCAACGCCCTACCTATCAAGGAGCCAGGAAAGAGACACAAAACATACAAGGGAAAGATGGAACTTACATTATATATATAACAATCAAATTTCATACATGAATAGTAATCTTTTTTTTATAGTTTGGCAACGTAATTTTAATACTTTGACGATTTTTACCCCTAAACTTTTACAATTTGATTTTTCCAATGAAATAATAAACTTTAGGTTTTCATAGTTTGGCCACATATGTTTCATACTTTTACGTTTTCTACCCTCTAACTTTTAAAGTTTTTTTTGTTTTGTTTTAAGTTTTGTTGTCTTCTACTTTGGCCATGAAACTTTTAACGTTTCTACTTTCGTTTTTATTATACTTTTATATTTTATACTTTCATCACAAGACTTTTAGACTTTTACGTTTTATACCCCTTAACTTTTTAACTTTCATTTTTTATTCGACTAATTTTATTTTTTAGTATACTTTTAGAGTTTTTGACTTTGACGATGACTTTTTTCATAGTTTTATACGTCGTTTTTTTTTGTTTTAAGTTTTGTTGTATACTTTTGCCACGAAATTTTTAACTTTTTATTTTCGTTTTTAGTATACGTTTATATTTTATACTTTTACCACAAGACTTTTAGACCTTTAGACTATTACGTTTTATACCCCTTAACTTTTTAACTCTCTAACTTTTAAAGTTTTTTTTTGTTTTAAGTTTTGTTATCTTATACTTTGACCACAAAACTTTTAACTTTTCTACTTTCGTTTTTAGTATACTTTGATAGTTTTATACTTTCATCATGAGACTCTTAGACTTTTACGTTTTATATCCCTTAACTTTTTAACTTTCGTTGAGCATACAAATTCAACGAGACGCACCACGAGACTTTTACATTTTATACCCCTTAACTTTTTAACTATCGTTATAGTTTTATACTTTCACCACGAGACTTTTAGACTTTTACGTTTTATATCACTTAATTTTTTGACTTTCGTTTAGTATACAAATTCAACCCCGCAGCAACGCGCGGGGTGGTAACCATCTCGTTTTAAAACGATCCCAATCCTCCCAACTTAGACTAGGGGTGTTCACGGTTCGGTTTCAAACCATGAAACCACCCAATCGGTCATCGGTTCGGTTTCGTGGTTGGTTTTTTATCTAAACGGTCTGTCGGTTTCAAAAATTTCAAACCATAGTAAACGGTTTGGTTTAAACCGGTCGTAAAAAACCGGACCGGAACATTTACGTATAATATATATATATATATATATATATATATATATATATAGGTTGAGGTTCATTGTAGACACTTTCATATATGAAAGTACTGTCTTTCACATTGTTTTTCACATTTGAAATTTTCTGAACAATGAGAAAAAGAAAAAAAAAAGAATTAATCACAACCATTAGATCAAGAGATCTAATGATGAAAAAAAGTGTCTACCTGTCTATATTTATAAGGGTGTCTACAATGAACTTTTCACTATATGTATATTATATAATCTATAGATAAACTAGATATATATAATTATAGATACGTTGATTTGTTTCTATATTAATAATTTTGGGTTTTGACATCATTAAAAAAATGTCAGAGAGGAATTTAAGTTTAAGGCAAAATTATTTACAATTCCAACACCGCTTTACCTAACACTAGCCTTCCGATCCCCTAATGGAAAGATTTTTGGCCCTCCATCTCGAGAGTCTTGATTCGAAGACTTTTATGACCTCATCCAAGCCAAGCCTTGATCTGATTCATGTTTGCTCCAACAAGGAGACCAAGATGCTAAAAAGGGAAAACCCCATGCAAACACTTGAACATACAAGCCTTTTCCTTAATATCATCCATCTCCACGTTGAGCTATAAAGCTCACTTTTTAAGTTGCTTTTTAACCCGGAAGCCATCCCCAAAACTCTAAGGATCAGGGCTAAATTAGCTACATTACTATGAGACTAATGACCAACCATAATCGCATCATCGGCAAAAAGAAGGAGGGAAACAAAAGGGCCCCCATTCGGGGTTTGGAATCTGTCGAGAAGACCAATGGAAACGACTTTATTCATAACCCAATGAAAGGCCCCCATAATGATAAGAAATAGAAACAGAGATAACGGGTCACCTTGCCGGACACCTCTTTCGCATTGAAATTCCCACATAGGCGAGCCATTCACTAAAACCGAGGTCCAAGAAGCAACCAAGCAACCATGAATCCAAATTCTCCATTTGGGCGGGAAGTTCATTTGATTAAAAATGGAATCAAGGAAGTCCCAATCCACCGAATCGAAAGCCTTCTCAAAATCGATTTTGAAAAGAAGTGTCGGGATGTTCATTTTCTTACCCCAAGAAACAAGCTCGTTTACAACCAAAACACAAACACCATATATCAAGGATGTGTCTCCCGACAAGGAAGCTCATTTGCGGTTCTGAGATAATGTTCACAAGCGGACCTTTTAATTCGTTCGCAAGCACCTTGAAAATCACTTTGGCAATTAACCCCACGAGACTTATGGGCCTATAATCGGAAAGGGATCTTGGATCATGGGATTTTGCAATAATGGGCCTATAATCGGCCTATAATCGGAAAGGGCCTAAAAACGTAGCCCCACAACCTTTGCCAATCACACCGTCCTCAAAGAATTATTGAAAATGTTCACGAAACCGTTCTCGAATAAGTCCCAAAATCTCTTCACGAACGCGAACGAGAAGCCGTCCGGCCCCGGAACCTTATCACAACCACATTCCCACACCGCCGCTTTAATTTCTTGTTTAGAAAACATGGCCACAATAGAATTCCCTTCCTAATCAGACAAACCTTTAATACCATTACAAATCATTTGCGGCCTCCAGTGATCTTGTTTCCTAAACTTTTCTTTGAAGAATTTGTGAACCTCCTTTTTCACCCTCCTAGGATCCGCCACCCATCCGTTATTGATAACTAAACCGTTGATTCGACTGGCTGACAGGTTGGCGTTGATTAACCAAACCGAGTAAAAAAAAACTAGTGTTCGCATCAACGTCGATTGCCCACTTAATCCTCCCCTTTTGCTTTAAATCTTCAACTCTGGCATCTTTAGTCTCTTTAAGCCTTAACTTGGCTTCATCCCATTTTTTTGATTCAGCAGGAGTTAAGGGAAAGATGGACGCCAGCTCACCCATCTGATTACAAACATTCATGGCCTCCAGGCTTTCAAGTCATTCTTGATCTTTTTCATGTGATGGTATTTTTCTATTTGAAAATATAAATATAAAGTTTAGATTTGTGACGCCATAACATGTGGGACGTTTTAATGATATCTCTATCAACGGTTTAATGTTTAATGTCTTCGTTTGAACGAAAATGTTTTAATTTATTTTATAAACTTTCAAGAATGTTAACATTTTAGCGGTATAATACGATTCAACACGTGTTTGTTAAAAATAACTGCAGCCCAGTGGGAAATGCGGAGACACCCGACTAGTTTACAGGGGCGGACCTACCCTATGGGTAGGGGTAGCCCCCGCGACCCCTGAACCGTTAACGCGAAGAAGGAAATTTTTTTGGGGTTTTGCGTTTTGGTATTTTGCGACCCTTGAAACGAATTTTTCGCGACCCCTGGAAGAAATTTTATGGTTTTTACCTAAAAATATGATCAAAAGCCCCTTGAAAATATGATCAAAAGCCCGTTAATTACCTAAAAAAAATTTCGGGGACGCTGCCCCCGAACCCCCATTAGTCCCCGCTACCCCTTATTTTCTTTCCTAGATCCGCCACTACTAGTTTATAACGATTTTTAACATCAAACATAACAAAGAAATGAAATATAACATTAATAAAAAACGGAAATTGAAGCTAGACAAGCACATGAAAACAATAATACATAAGATGTCAAATTCTCTCAAAAATATCTCTTTTTTATTTATGTTGTGGTTTTACACACTATAAACTTATATAAAATGGATACATATTTAGTTGACCTGAATCAACCCAACAGAAAAATGGATACCTGACGACAACTCAAATAATTGTTTAAGCCACCACACCATGAGAGAGAAATAAATAAAAGAATATCTCTCAAACTTAAAAAGAAAATTAAAAAGAAAAGAAAAGAAACCCCTAGAAACTCCATAGAGAGAAGTCCACGTGTATGTCCATATCATCAAAAAAGTCCCCATACCCCAGCGTCTGAGGTGGCGGTACCATAAGCCCTTCAGCCATGCTAGCCATAAATCCAGGCGTTCCAAATATCTCCTCTTCATCCACGTAGGACACAACTTCCTCTTCCGGCGACTCCTCATTTGTTTCAACTTCCTCCTCCGCCTCCTCTTCCCTCGGCCGGAACGCCTCCGCCGCCTGTGCCGCCGCCTTTTGTATATCCGCCACATTGTTCGATTCCGGTACCGGTAGCCGCCAAACAGAGTCCGCAAAGTTCAAACACGCGGACTGCCCCCTCATGGCCAAAACCGCCACGTCATGTGCCCGGGCTGCCATCTCAGCAGTAGGATGCGTTCCCAGCCACACTCTCGATTGCGTAACGGGTTCTCGCACCTCACAGACCCACTTACCGGAGTTTCGGCTTCTGATTCCGCGGTAAACCGGGTGTCGAGTCTCCTTAAACTTCTTCCTTCCGGCTCTCTTTTTCGGGTTTCGTGAAGCAAGCATTAGTTCCACGTCAGCATAACCCGCAGCACCGCCACTGTTGCCGCTGCTGCAGTTGGAAGCTGAAGAACCGTCCATAAGTTATATATAGTTTTAATTTCAGTTGGTAGTTGCAAGTGCTGAGTGGAGTTTTTTTTTTTTAATCGGTAGTTATATAACTGTGTATATATAGTTTTGAGAAAGGGTGTGAAAAGCAGGTAACTTTGTGTGATGGGTTTGCAAGGGACAGCCTGGAATGGGGGTGGGGTGGGGAGTGAGATAGTGCCTCATTTTTTCTTTTTGATTTATT
This sequence comes from Deinandra increscens subsp. villosa, assembly GCA_039602395.1. Taxonomy (NCBI): domain Eukaryota; kingdom Viridiplantae; phylum Streptophyta; class Magnoliopsida; order Asterales; family Asteraceae; genus Deinandra; species Deinandra increscens. The sequence continues at coordinate 20,022,734 of JBCNJP010000007.1, forward strand.
TGTTTAACTCGGTTAGCCACCGTGGTGCATCTTACACCATATATTTTTACGCTCTTTGTATATTGGATGTATATTAAATAAATATCATTATATTATTATTGTAACTCTAATGTAATATTCATCTTTAGAATCTTATTATATATTTCATTGCTGGTTTTAATATTATTATCAAACTATTAAATCCCTTTTTTAGTTACTTTTCTTTGAACCATTAGAATTATTATATATCTTTTAGCTCAAAGGTTCTCAGATCATCGTTAAACTGATATAATCGGCGTATAACGCAACTTCCGGCGAGTGATGCACAACTTCCGATCATCAACCTCCGCATCTTCCATCTGTCTTAATACTTCGCGGCCGCGCTTTGTATATCCATTACTTTGCGAGATTCCGGCACCCCCGTATCATTCAGTCCTCATCGGCGTAGAACACAACTTCCGGCGACTCATTCGTTTCAACTACCTCCACCGCCTCTTTCATCTGGATTTCCAGATTCCGGCACCGGTGGCCGTTAAACAGAGTCTGCAAAATTAAAACACGCAGAATCTCTCTTCTTCGGGTTCAGTGATTCAGTGAAGCACGCAGCAACGCCGGTGGTGCTGCCGCAGTCGGAAACTTGAAAGGATTCAATGATTTTTTTTTTCCGATGAATGGAATTGAAGGTGCAGGAAATGAAATGATGTCATATATAGTTGGCTGTGTGCGTGTGTGAACAAGCGTAAATGTGTGTGGTGGGGCCGCAAGAGACAGCCTGGTGGAGGAAGATTCCAACGAGGGGGGTGCCTTTATTTCCGTTTTAGTATATTGTCTCTTTCTATCTATAAAATATTGATAAAGGTAAATCACACTTCTATATTCATACTCGAATCTCATTCTACTTTCTTATGCTATAGGCTATAGATAGTGGGTGTAATCCGGAGGTTTTAGGGTTCTATAGCGACACTATGTTACACCTTAACTAAAAGGTGAAATATGTTAGGGTATGATAATTGTTCAATATATAGCACGTCACAAATATGTTAGGGTATGATAATTGTTTCACCGTCCCGTCAGTTCTCAATCTCTGGTTATTTGGTTATCGTGTCAGGACACGGTGTTACACTCTCGGAAAACCACATGCGTAATTACCATGAACGGAGACGTGAACCAGACCAGGATCTGAGTCGTCATACACTTCGAACATTCTATATGCTCGACTCTCCGTTTAAAACCAAGTTTGGATACTGATGTATCAAATAGTTTATCTGAGTTTTTAAGTTTTCAGTTAAAGCGGAAGCATCATAACATAATTAAGTTTAAGTTCAAAGTAGCAGAAGCGGCAATAAATAAAAACAGTTTAAGATGTTTGTTCGCCCAAGGAGACGAAGGGTGTTTTGAATTATTACAAACCATGCAATAGACACCATGAAGGATACCTAACGTGCTCCTTAGCTTCTCCTAAGGACCTGCGAAGAAACATATAAAGTGACAACGCCAGGTTGGTGAATTCTCGGAGTTTAAGCAAGTAAATAAATATCATTTATTTAAAACAGTAAGTTAACCATTTACCTTTAGCGAGGCGTAACCCACCCAGGAATCACACATCCTGAGAAAGATAATCATACTTGGGTTAGCTAAACCACATTATATATAACACCATAGGCCACGTGTCATCATTCCTAACAGCTAAGTTTTGCCTTCCTGCCATGCTATACCGAGCATGACCCGAGTTAGGACAATATATACCCCTTCTCCACCCAAGGCGGTGGGGCTAGAGCGGCCAGCGAGGGGAGGGTTTATCAAGCCTAATAGATTTGTTTCACATTTCCCCGTTATCAACTTGATACTAATGGTACACGAATTGTGGAAAGACTTTTTCCTCTATGGGTTACAAATAGTATATAAAATAAAGTTAAGTGTTTCTCAACAGAAATCGTTTAGTATTTCTCAACAGAAAACGTTTAGTATTCCCCAGAATTCGTTTGAGATTTCTCAACAGAAATCGTTACCACGTGTCTTCTCCCCCAAAAGCATAATAAGTTAAAAGTGGGGCCGAGAACTCGCCTTAGGGTGCAAATAAGTATCCAAATAGTAAACGCTGGATAGAGATGGTGAATTCCTCCTAGACTCCACCTATGACACACAATCGTGTGAGTGTTGTCTGTGTTGACCAACCGTCCCGACAACGCGTGGACAACGGAGAAGTGGACTCGAATACACATTGGTGATCAAATTTAGGGTCTCTACATTTGTCCTAGCACGTATTTCTCACATAACATGCTACATGATAAATGTAATTACGTCGCAATTATCTATGACATTATCCCGCGTATACGATGTACGATTGACGGGGCAATCGTACAAAGTCTTGTCATTCCCACCGAGGTAGGAGACTTAGGACTTGTACTCTCGTATACATAACTAATTTGACTAATAACATGCAAACACTTAATCAAGTAATCTCATGCTCATACACATGCATTTACATAGTTATTTATTTTCCCGGTAAATATAAATTTACCACATGTAGACTAAATCCATGGTAGATCCACATCATCATTTCATATAAGTCACATAGATCATCAATCAACATATTTCAAGCCATGTCACAAGTTCCTAACCACATGCATGAATGCTATCTTAACCAAAGAGGCCATTTACATGCAAATTTCACATGAATAATTTTTATAAATTAATCCTCATGCAATCCGACATCAAGTTGGCAACTTTATAGACTATCATGCATCCATTAACCTAGATCAAGCAACTTTATTATAGATTTAACACAAATCAAGCACCTTTATTCAAGATCTAGCATTCACGACTACCGAAATCGTGTTTCTATCATAGATCTCACGTAATGGTAGCAACTTTATTGCACAACAACCCTAGATCTATCATTATCAAACAATTAGAACATAGATCTTGCATCAATCTTAAAGCTTCATCCACATGCAACCATGTATATGTTGGGATTTAGCAGTGGTATTCGGGTCGTCCGGTGACATATTTAAAATTTACGTGACCGATAAATTAATAGTTTATAAAAGAGTTTACCGAATTAATTTATAATTAATTCTGTAACGCAGCGGAATAAAATATATATATATAACAAATTATATATATTAAAACTAATTAATTAATAAACACAAATACCAGTACGCAACAGGATCCGATTACCAAACACGCAAACACATAAATAAATAAATAAATAATCTAAACTAATAGTGAGTTTAGATATACCTTCGCGGTGTTGAACAAACGTTCGAGACACCGAGTTTCAACGAACGAAGCGCTAGGTTGAAACGGAACGAACCACTTTCGGTGTCAAACGGTTGTCGTGTATCGCGATTATTCTCGTGGTCCGGTGTCGCGTACCGCTACGGGACGGCGTTTATGACAAGTGGTCATTACGCATCGCGAGAGTACGTCTTGACAGACGTCCCGTCTCGCGAGACTACGAGATCAATCAGATTCAGATCTGATTGCAACCGGAGACGGCGCATGACGAAAAGGCGTCGGACTCGCGTCGACGGGCGACGGTCATGCGACGGCATGCGATCCGCGGTGGTGGCGGCGGGTGACGACGGTGACAACGGCGAACGGCGGCAGCGGCGGCGTCGAGTATCACGGTGGTGATCGGCGGGTTTTGCGGCGGCGATTGGCGGCGAACCGAGCAGCGGATCTGGGCGTACGAGGCGGCGATCTCTAGACCGTAAGGCGGTTTACGGGCGTTGACAGACGGAACACCCTAACTAGCAACCACCACCAAGTTATGGTGGTGCGAAGATGACCACCGGACGAGCGGTAGTCGAGATCGGCGAAAAACCGAAAAACGGCGGCTGCCGTTTTTTCTTCTTTTGCGTGGGGTTTTCACGAGTAGAAAGAAAAGGAGAATTTTCTCCTTTCTTTTTGCTGCCGTCGAGGATTAATAGGTCATTAGGGTTAATCCCCTAATCATCTAATATTTATTAGATGACCAATAATTCGCGACGGGCCCCTCTCGAATATAAAGCTCATCTCGTACGCGAGCCCACGAGCTAATGTTAGAAAATATTTCAATAACTAGGGCTGGCAAATCGTGTCAGACACGACCTGTTAAGACACGACACGATAAGACACGACACGATTAGTCTCAAACACGAACACGACACGAAAACTTTTCGTGTCTAGTTTTTAAAACACGAACACGACCTGTATTTTAACGGGTCGACACGATAAAACCTGTTTAGACACGAAATTTTAACTAATCGACAGTCGACACGATAAAACCTGTTTCAATCAACCTGTTTAGACACGAAAACGACCTGTATTTTAACGAGTTTAAGAATGGAGAGATGTATGAGTGTATGTTACGACAAAAATGAAATGGAATTTTGAGAGACGTCACCTAATAATCTAATTCCAATATATCTTTAATATATTATTTAAAATATATATATTATTAAAATATAAACGTGTCTTAACAGGTTAACAGGTTTCGACATGTTAAGACACGAAAATTAACAGGTCTTAACAGGTCGACCTGTTAACGACACGAAACCTGTTAAGCCCAAACACGAAACCTGTTAACATTTTCGTGTTTCGTGTCGTGTTTTCGTGTCCGTGTCAAAATTGCCAGCCCTATCAATAACGAATAGCTCGACCGTGAATTTAAAATAAAACCACTTTTATTTAAATATCGTTCACCCTTTATTATTAAGCCGTTTAATAATAATATTATTGATTATTAATTATTTATAACTATTATAAATAATATATATAATCAAACGTTTTCGTTTCTTTTACCGGTTAACTCTTAAGCGGGTTTAGAGTTCGTTGCACCCGGTGTAACTCTTACGGGTCGTAACCGGGTCGGGTTCAAGATTTGTCGGGTCAGGACACATAATATCCAACAGTCTCCCACTTGGACTGATCGCGACAAGATCTAAGAAACAGACAGAAGTGCTCTAGCTACACATGACTGTCCCAACCAGCTATGACACTTCAAGTCAACAACCAAGGCATATCTGTTGAGAGCAACTAATATTAGACTTGTGGTAATTCGAAGTCATTGTATCCCTTCCGTATATGACATCAATTGAACGATGGACATGGATTCAATTCATTCTCATCTAATGTTCAATCATTATGTTTCTCGATATAGATTCGAAGTGGTCCAAAACAAACACACAGTAGGTTTGGGTAAGGCCTTACACTTTACACTTGGAATCAACGAGGGCGCCACGATGTCTAGCTGTTGCATGATTAGTGCAAGAGTACAGAATCCCATGTCGACTACATACAGCTCCCACTGAACTTCAGATCCATTCCCAAAAGTAGCCGTTATGACTGGCAGTTACGCGACAGCGTTAAGCTACAATCAAAGAACAGTCTTTGGTAAAGGGGAGGTCGCTCATGTATCTCAGGTCTAAGGATACTAATGAGTATACCATTAATCAAATCCATCTTATGATTGAATCCATGAAGATGGTTTGATGCGAGTTACGTCCAACGTCATTCCACAATGAGGTCTGTGAGTCTGGATTGTCAACCATTGAGTCCAAAGTCAGAATAGTCTTACTTCAGATTCGTTCCCACGAGTCTGAACGACTACGGACAGTTTAGAATAATACATCTATTCCTCAGCATTATTATGAAATAATGCATGTGAGTTTGGATTGTCAATCTCTTGAGTCCAAACTCATAAGTAGTCTCACTACTTCAGATTCGTGTCCACGATTCTGATTGACTGTGAGGAATAATATGCATTTATTCATGGATTTAAACGTATTAAAATTGAACACAGTTATAGAATCTAGCTTTACATCTAATCCTTTAGAGGAAGCCGGATGATAATGTATAACTGTTAGAGTGCGTACATCCAAATACTAGTTCAAAACATACATGTAGTGTATATTGGTCGAACATCATTAGTATGAGGTTAATGAGTCTTGCAATTCATTGTTTTACCGACCAGGTTTTGAAATGTGCTATCATTTTGGTTATCTAATATTTCATAGTTCCAGTATTTCTCTGAATAGTGGAATTTCCTCAAAGTGTGCTGGTTTTGTGATCATAATGATCCTTGGTATTCACCATAGTTACTGTGTGATCACAATGTCTTGTTTGGTTAAAACTCTAACCATGTCAAGAATCCTTCTGAACCTTTCAGACAAGCAGCAGTTTAATGTCACTTGAGTTGGCTAATTAATTTAGATTTAGTTGTGGAATCTGCCACAATGTAAAATCTTTATTATGAGCAAGAGGTGTCTTGGTCAATCATGAAAACTTGTAGTAGTGTATTTCTACATGGTGAATGTTAATACCAATGCTACTTAGTGTATTGTGTTCAACAATTCACGATATCAATGTAACTTGCGTACATTGATTTTTCCCTTTTGGTGTCCATAGTGTAACCCTGTACAGTGACAACCTCAGTGTAACTCTGTACAGTGATCTCTCCCTTTTTGATGTCATTGGAGTAACTCTGTACAATGACATCTTTGTTTAATCACATATTCAATGTGTGATTTATATTGCCCCAGAAGTTGCTTATACCTATGGATCTCTATCCATTAAGAAACTTCTTTTAAATTCTTTGTACCATAAAATCCACATTATGTATAATCACATAAGGATTTTATTCTATCTTTCAGTATATCATCGTCATACGGGTGGGGATTGATATAGTGCTCCCACTAGCTTTTATGTAAACACATCTATTATGGCATTAAGCCATTCTCAGATTCAAGATCTGATATTGCAATTTTGAATTTGCAAGTGTGTTTAAATATGTATTTCCTGTTTAATGCAACAAACTTTTGTTGGTCAGGAAATATGCGAACAATGGATTTGTGACTCTTGAACCACTTCAAGATCAACGTCCTTTACTTCTAGTTCCAGTTAAATAACTTGGGAACTTAACCTTCCATTTCAGAAGCCAGAACACAACTTTCTATCTTCTGTGTGGAATTAGAATTCCATATGGATGGTGGAAGTAGTATCCATTGTTATATGTAGTATCTAACGAGAATAAATTCTCATTGTCAAAAGACATTCTGTGACATCCGAGAATTTCAAGGTTTACTTCCGTTAGACAATCTCCGTTAGTTACGTTATAAGTGTTAACTTAGCAACTAATGCTTAACTA
>JBCNJP010000007.1:20030344-20123693 GCA_039602395.1 Deinandra increscens subsp. villosa
TGTCCGAACGAAACTACCGAGCGAAATTCCCTGAACGAAAGTTCAAACCAGTTTCGGGCGAAACTAGGCTAGCGAAACTGTGCCAACAGTTTCGAGCGAAACTAGCCTAGCGAAACTGTGTCATCGGGTATTGCCTAGCGAAAATGCTGCCCGTGCACACAGCGAAACTGCCTAGCGAATCTATGCTAGCGAAACTGTGACCAGACCTAAACCCAAACTTGTGCAACTTATTTGAATGCTATGCTACGACTTACATGAATATACTATGATGAAACATGTTTGATTTCTGATTTATGTGAACCCTTGTTTATGATCAACCATCGGTGTCGTGTGTCGTTATGTCGTGTCATAGTTCCAACGTGCTATGTTATGGGCCATAGTGACGATAAGTTAATGATTAGACACAAAACTAATACTAAAGACCTAAACGTGTTCATAGGTCTTCGATAAGCAATCAATATTTGGATTATTTAGCAAGCGTAGCAGTGCAACCCAAGGTGAGTGTCACTAACCCGTTTACTGTGAGCCCGTTTGGGACACACTAAATAACCTAATGAAAAACAATGCTGACAACTCTATGAGTGCTATGCACTACTTGATGAAACTGAAAACTTAGAGTGCTATGCACCTACTTGATGAACTTGAAGTGTTTTATGGGAAACACTTGTGAATTACTTAAACAACTAATTCTAAAACGAAACTGAAAAATGTTTTCGGGATTCATAAGAACCCCAAAGTAAACCGTTTTAATATGGCTAGTGTAGGTTAAAGTCTAAACCACATGATATCACATGATTTCTAAGGATTGCCTTTTAACTGAAAAAGTCCTCAACTTAATTGTGCCATTAATTGTAAAGCGAGGGGATGTTGGGTAGATCTACTGGAGTTTGACAAACTCCGCCTCGTGACACTGGAGGTGCACGGAGGTACAATATCAGCCTATCTGACCGTGATCCCGAGAGGACACGGCGGAGGCAAAGCCGCGATGACATATGTCTGCAAAACAATATAGCTGGAGGCTCTGCCACTACAATTATCGGTCAGCTTTGGTACAAACTTCCTTATTGCATGGAACAACGGATTAGCTACCCGCGATATCGGTTGAGCACTTTAACTATACAAAACTAGTACATACCAGATAACGTAGGTTACGGACAATACTTTTACTAAACCACAACACTATGATTTTGGTTATCATTAAGCATTGCTTTTCACAATTAAATTGTACATAAGAATATGTTTACACGATTATGATGTATGAGACCGGGCCACTGCATGACAAGCCCACTGTGAACTCACCAACCGTTAGGTTGACACTTGCGTGGTTTAAACTTTTGCAGATCGCTAAGGAGTATCCGGAGCGGGTTGGCATGGCACACGAAGACATTTTACTTTTAGTTAAACTTAATTGAGAATTTAAAACACTGATTTTGTAAGGCACGTGGTTAGTGCTAAAGACAATGTTTTCCGCTGCGTACTGTTAAACTGCTTTTATTATTAATGTTTGGACTTTACTCTGATTCGTTTAGTATTTGTAACTAATGGTTGTGGTCCTGGTTTGCTCGCACCCCTCAACGGTATAAACTCCGTTAGTGGTTGATTTGGGGGTGTGACACATTCGATACTAGATCTATCAGGCGAGTGGTGATGAAGAGAGTGATACTCAATAGGGGTGTGTATGGCAAATATTTCCTATATATCATCTTTCAAACGTTGACAAGCATCGTTTGATTTCTATCATGTGCTCAGGTCAAGGCTGTGCACGTAGGACCAGATTAGTGAAAAATCTTTCACATATTTTAAGATGATTTTAGGGTTCGTCAAGCTTAGGTATTCTTTATTACGATCAGACTAAGAATTGTGATCGTATTTGTAAAGCTGGTTCTTTGACTTTATTTTGAAATGTTCTTGTACAACTCAAGAATTTTCATTGATGCTTATAACCATAAGCATATTCACTATGATTACCGTCATAGTTATGAAGTAACTTTTATGATTCTTGTTATATGGTTCTTTTAGGTTTGCCAACACAAGAGTGTCTAAGCCTAGAAAGAACATTTAACAGTTCACTCGAATGAGTGAAGGATTTGGTTGTGAGTTTGTGAAAGCACGACACGTATCAGGAAACTTAATCCCATGGTGGATCATAGGGTCCAGTTGGGCCGTATCCTTTTATGCATGTCTTGCTTACACGAATAAGTCACAAACAAGAATCATTAGAACCAGGTATGTTTCATAAAGAAACTTCAACTTATGTTATTAGTCTGATATAAAACTAGTGAAAAGCAAAGTATTAATCCCAGCCGAGCTAGGTCAAAACAACCACTTGTTTTGGATACTACCAAGGAGTGAAAGACATGATTGAAAGCAAATGGCCTAAAAGGGTAATTCGAATCATGTGTCCCTCGATTTAAGCTTTTCTTATTTTCACGTTCCTACAAGGCATGCATGCATGCGTTGGGGAATACTCGTGAAAATCTAATAACATTAGTTTGAATACCAACAGAGAAGTCTAACGTTCTCCATTTTCTTTGAGCTTAACGGGGTAGTGTATAGTACCCGATTTGTTGTTCATGGAGCACTGGTGCTTGTCATGATGATGCAGCAATGATCGTACAAATCTTTTGCCATGGGCGTTGATGCCAAATGATCACAGCCTTTTATTGCCCTTAGAGTCGATACTCTTTTCTTGGTACGAGGCATTTTAACACGGTAGCAATCACCTATGACACACGAAGTGTCAATTGAGCATAATGCTATCAACTGGTTGAACTTTTCACTAAAGCACACAGTATTACTGGTTTTATAGTAGTGAAAAGGTATAAGCCCAGATACTCGTGGGATAACCAAGTTGAATCAGGTGATACTGGTACCCTTTCATCTTAATGACATGGCCCTATGGAGAAGAGCCTTGCATGGAGCTCTTCTCCATCGAGAAACGAAACATGTAGTTAAGCTTGTTTGTTGTGTCATTGATACTCAAGTCTTGCTTTTTGCTGACTATCAGGAAATATGCGAGCCTGCATAATATTATCTACCTTAGAGGTGTTAGTATTATGTTATTTAATCCAGGCGCGTTGTATTCCTATAAGGAACACAACTACGACGATTGGGCTCTTCAAGACATAGAGTTTATGAAAAATGTCAGAACATCTTCTGAGTTTGTTTCAACAAGATGAAAGTTGGTGTTATTTGATTTGTCCTACTGCAGGACTGATTTAAAAAGGAGAAGGGATTTGTTTTCATTAGCCGTTATGAAATGATAAGCAAAGCACAATACATTAGTATTTTCGATGTAAAGTATTTTCTTATTATAAATTGGTAAGATTTATTTTATAAGAAAATTGAGAATTCGATTAGACAAGTTTACTTGAGACCGCCAAATGAGCCTCAGGAGCAAATTTGTGTAACCAAACTGACAGCGGGTGTCAATTGTGAAGTCACAGTCACAACTCTCGATATGAGGCCGCTATATACATACTTGTATATTTTGCGATACGTTAGCCTCATCCGTGCCCACTTCAGCAATACACACCCGTAGCGCGGTGTTGAAATACTCCAACACTACGAACATATACATCTAAAGCGATAGTAATCCTAAATGGTTGATGCGACGGACACGGTGTTGAAATACTCCAATGTCCTCGCCTCAGAAGGTACCCTCGGCACCAAGTGCGGTGTTGAAATACTCCAACACTGATGCTCCGGTAAATACGTTCCAACTTCGACTTGAGATAGGATGGCACGAACTATCAGTTTGTTTTATTACTAGATAGGGATATTGAAATTAATTTTAATATTGGTGATCGTTGGACACAAACGATAAACCCTATCATCACTCGGGACATTCATTTTAAATAACCTAATATGTAAAATTAAAACAACTAGGTTGTCGCGAGTTATGTAACCAGTCAAAAGTTAATAAATGACTTATTAAGTTTGATTGAGTTTTTATAAAATTCGAAAATTCCAAAAGAAAACTCATTAAGGTGGTTACATTAAAACTTAGGTCAAGTTGTAAAGACTTTTAGAACTTATAACCTATTGATTGTATTATCAGTTTTAAAACCATTTTAAAAGGATTTCGGTGTTTCAGTTGGTGTGTAATACGACTATTAAACCAAGCAACCAAAACAAGCAAAACGAATATGTATTCGGCCATAAGGGTTTTGGTCTTGCTAGAGCCTTTTAGCGAGACCAAATGGGTCACGGGGCAACTTTATAGACTATCATGCATCCATTAACCTAGATCAAGCAACTTTATTATAGATTTAACACAAATCAAGCACCTTTATTCAAGATCTAGCATTCACGACTACCGAAATCGTGTTTCTATCATAGATCTCACGTAATGGTAGCAACTTTATTGCACAACAACCCTAGATCTATCATTATCAAACAATTAGAACATAGATCTTGCATCAATCTTAAAGCTTAATCCACATGCAACCATGTATATGTTGGGATTTAGCAGTGGTATTCGGGTCGCCCGGTGACATATTTAAAATTTACGTGACCGATAAATTAATAGTTTATAAAAGAGTTTACCGAATTAATTTATAATTAATTCTGTAACGCAGCGGAATAAAATATATATATATAACAAATTATATATATTAAAACTAATTAATTAATAAACACAAATACCAGTATGCAACAGGATTCGATTACCAAACACGCAAACACAGAAATAAATAAATAAATAATCTAAACTAATAGTGAGTTTAGATATACCTTGGCGGTGTTGAACAAACGTTCGAGACACCGAGTTTCAACGAACGAAGCGCTAGGTTGAAACGGAACGAACCACTTTCGGTGTCAAACGGTTGTCGCGTATCGCGATTATTCTCGTGGTCCGGTGTCGCGTACCGCTACGGGACGGCGTTTATGACAAGTGGTCATTACGCATCGCGAGAGTACGTCTTGACAGACGTCCCGACTCGCGAGACTACGAGATCAATCAGATTCAGATCTGATTGCAACCGGAGACGGCACATGACGAAAAGGCGTCGGACTCGCGTCGACAGGCGACGGTCATGCGACGGCATGCGATCCGCGGTGGTGGCGGCGGGTGACGACGGTGACAACGGCGAACGGCGGCGGCGGCGGCGGCGAGTATCACGGTGGTGATCGGCAAGTTTTGCGGCGGCGATTGGCGGCGAACCGAGCAGCGGATCTGGGCGTACGAGGCGGCGATCTCTAGACCGTAAGGCGGTTTACGGGCGTTGACAGACGGAACACCCTAACTAGCAACCACCACCAAGTTATGGTGGTGCGAAGATGACCACCGGACGAGCGGTAGTCGAGATCGGCGAAAAACCGAAAAACAGCGGCTGCCGTTTTTTCTTCTTTTGCGTGGGGTTTTCACGAGTAGAAAGAAAAGGAGAATTTTCTCCTTTCTTTTTGCTGCCGTCGAGGATTAATAGGTCATTAGGGTTAATCCCCTAATCATCTAATATTTATTAGATGACCAATAATTCGCGACGGGTCCCTCTCGAATATAAAGCCCATCTCGTACGCGAGCCCACGAGCTAATGTTAGAAAATATTTCAATAACGAATAGCTCGATCGTGAATTTAAAATAAAACCACTTTTATTTAAATATCGTTCACCCTTTATTATTAAGCCGTTTAATAATAATATTATTGATTATTAATTATTTATAACTATTATAAATAATATATATAATAAAACGTTTTCGTTTCTTTTAACGGTTAACTCTTAAGCGGGTTTAGAGTTCGTTGCACCCGGTGTAACACTACAAGAAATAAGGTCAATAGTGGCGACATATATCGCCGCTATTGCTTAGGCTTGTCGCCACTATTGCCTTTAGCGGCGACATGTCGCCGCTATTGTGTCGCCGCTACTCACCCGCCGCTATTGCTTCCAAATTTCGCCGCTATTAGTCCAATGATCGCCGCTATTGTTATGTCGCCACTATTGCCCTTTGTCGCCACTATTTCTGTCGCCACTATTGCTAGATATTCTACAAAACGTGTTTTTTTTTTGTATTTTATACGTTTCCTGTTTTATATCCAAACACGCTAACAAAACTGCAGATTGACAAGATAAATTCATACAATACGCCATCATTAATAAACATTCAAGTCGTACAAAAACCATTAAGGTCCAAAACAAGTTTAAGAAGTTACACACCAACACAAACTAATATCTTGAACATATATATAACATAGAAACTAGTTACTTAAAGATGATGTCCCATCGATCAATCACCATCGTTGTTTCCTTCGTCGTCGTCGTTTCCCTCGTCATTGTTATTTTCTTGTCGTTGTGTTCCAACATTCAAACCCGTTATCTGTGAGAGTTGCTCTAGAAAATACGGGTCTTGAATCAATTCCTTAATTTGATCCTACAAAAATATACAAACATTTGCATCAAACGAGTCATTTTGCAAAAAGTCAAACATGTAGTAGTAAGAGCTTTTGTTGCATACTATTGTTTAATTAGTAAACAAGAATCATGGGTGGTTGGTGTTTCTGCCTAACAAATAGACCCCATGGCATACAACACTCTTGGTGTTGTTTAACATATATATATTCCATACAACTTGGACATGACTAATAAATACATCAAACGGGTTGTTTTACATACATGATACATACATCTAGATGCATACAATATTTCGGTCAAACGGGTCAAACGGGTCAAACGGGTCGAACTACCAACATTTAACAAATATAAACATCAAATTACTTATACAAACATAAAATAAACAAAGCTATAATGTTACCCGTGTGAATGAGGGTTGTGGCGGCGGTTGCGACTGCATATCGGGAACGGGTGCTTCAGAACATGCTTTAAAACCAATTCCTCGGATCCATCCACGTCGAGGTTTCAACACCTTTTGAAACACTTCGAATTCATTCGCTACTTGCGAAGAAGTCCCCTCACCGTCAGGTTGAGTTTGGGAATCAAACTCCTCTTGAAGTTCACGCTATATTTTACAAAGATGATTTAATACATCATGTATATATATTCAAAAATTATATATAAAATAAATACATACAATTGTATCGACGACTAATGGGTCAAGCGTCCCGTCTGGAAGGGTATGAGCATCGATGAACGTTTGTAGGTGGGTTTGAGCCTGTTCAACATCAAATATTACTTTAGTAATTCAAGAACTACTATAATAAATATATACATTTATATATATGTACATATCATTACTTTTTTATAACTCGTATTACTATATGATAATGTCCCCCCGCGGTTTGTGATTAGTTGGGCTGCACGATTTGATGTGTTGGCTGCTGACCTACTTTTATATTTTTCTGACGTAAAAAACTCAACAGACCTACGCCAACTATCAATCTGCATCCCTTCTGGCAGACTGGCCAAAGCTCTCTCAATGTCATTATCATCCCCTCCATTTTCATTAAAATGCACATGTGCATTATATTTTCGATCTCTATACCGCTTCATGTATATATTACGAACTGATTTCCTAATTTTTTCTTTAATGGGCATGGGTTCAGAATCAATCTTATCGAGATTGAATGAAGCCTACAAAATTAAACAAAACAAGTTACTTAAGTAAAAACAAATTAACACATACATATAAATTAAACATAAATAAATCATTTACCTTGAGATGTTGTAACATCGCATTCTTTTGGGCTTCTGAAACATCCTGCCAAGAAGGTTTATCAAAGGGGATACAATTCCAGATATACTTTCCGACTTCCCGTTTGAAAAACTTTCCAGCATCATCAAGTGGATCAAATGTAGCACGGTGATCAAAAATTAAAGTTAATGGCCCCCCGTTTTTTTTTACCAATGCTTCGAGCCCATCGTTTTTTGCCTTTCCCCGTTTCCTACGAACCTGAGCCACTGCAATTATAATTAGAAAAAATCAGTCATGATTTTTAAAATAAATAAATAAGTGTAGTAACATAATAAGACTTACCATCCTCGTAATGTCCATGTCCCGCACCAAAACCACCGGGTAGTGGTGGATCCTGGCCTGCGCCATCCCCGCCATGGCCCATCACATCCGTCATGCTGAAAAGTTATAATATATAAAATATGAATAAAGTTTTGCATTACAACATAAAATAACAAATAGAAATTAAACTAACTTTACTTTTAGTCAGACCCCTCGGACATCTCTCCCCCCTCAGAAATCTCTCCCTCGGACACTTCAATATCACTCTCAGACCCGTCGAACACTTCAATATCACTCTCAGACCCCTCAGACACTTCAACTTCACTCTCAGACACTTCAGTTTCACTCTCAGATTCATCCTCAGACACATCAACAATCCTGTCCGCAGACACTTCAATAGCCTCGCCCTGAGTAGCAGAACTGCTTGGAAAGTATTGCCTGATTGGAGTTCCTTTAATAGGTCGTCAAAATCATCACTGGCCTCGCTACTCTGTGTATCTGAGTTCCCTTCTTCGATGTTGGTATCCACTTGCATAAGATCTTCGAGAGCACCACCCATATTGTTTCCTGATGCAACGTCATCTATAACTACAACTTCAGGAACTAAACTTTCACCGTGATAGTTCCAAACCTTGTATGTCGCCCAGAAACCCCATCCTCTCAAATGATACTTCACTGTTCGCAAGGGATACAGGAGCGTATTCTTACATCTGTTACACGGACAAAAAACATAGCCTCTTTCGTCGACAACACCTTTACACATCTCGAGAAAAGAATCAAGTCCATTACTATACTCCGTTGAGCTACGATTTGGATTGTTAAGCCAACTCTTATCGACAACCATGCTGCAACTGACAAAGACACGCAACCTAAACCTTATAATGCACAAATCATATCTTGATAATGATAAACTTGCATATATATATTTACATAATAAAAATCATATTAACTTTACATACTTTACCAAACTAAACATTTACATGTGTTTGTCAAATCATACGCAACCAGAATGCTAGCAAGACGACAAGAACTATCGTTTTTGTGGCAAGGCTAGAATACAATGTCTTTTACTAAAATTAAAGATCGCCTTTCTTAGCAATTGACCAATACAAGAATATTTCACACATGCCCTTTTTGTTAAGAATTTGTATCTACAGCTCATGTCAAATTTTATCCAATCGTGCCCCAAAAGCACAAGTTTTAACAAGATTCATGGAAATAAACCAACTATTAAATGCAAAATCAGTTAAAATTAGAAGTTAGACTCACTTTGCGTAGAGAATGCTTCAAATCGTTGTGTAAAATGAGGTCAGTGGACGACGGCAGGTGAACCGAGCTTCCGGCGGAGAGAACCTATAACAGCTTAAAGTCAGAACCTATAACAAGCCTTTAGAACAACATATATTCGATGAACTACAACAGCCATGTATGCAAGTGCAAAGAAATAAAAATATTAGTCAACCTATTAAATATGTTCATCACAATGACCTGCATTCTAAGGAGAACAAAATTTGACTTGATTTCCTATGTCAAACTAACTAAATCTCATATTCAAATTTGCACTTAGAAGCCAAATCAAACTAAAACATATTCAAACATCACATTTCACATTGCCAAAACGTACACATTGTTGAAGCTGATGAAATTTGGGACATAAAAGTAGAAATTACTCACCTTTTATGAAATTTGGGGCATAAAAGCTGATGAAATTTGGGGCTTCAAATCGGAGGTGCAGCAGTGAGGTGCACGGCGGAAGGTGAACGACGATGGCTCTAAAGGGGCGGCGAGAGAATGGGCAGCGAGCAGTGAACAGCGGTGTCTCTTATTTGTCGGAGCCACAATCAACTATGGTGTACGGTGGGTAAAAGGAGGTAGCGGACGGCGGTGGAGGTCGGAGTTTTGACCGGAATCGCCTGAGAGAGGGAGATTTAGGGCTCCATTTTTTTTTGTGGGAATGAGAACTCAACAGCAGAGATGGAGGGAAAGGGGAAAAGAGGCGCTAAAATTTTAGGCCGGAATCCTCGATCGTTGGATTGTCCAAGCATTGAACGGTCAGATTTAGCTGAGCTGTGGGGATACGGATCGCAAATAAATAGCGGCGACGTGTCGCCGCTAATACGTCGCCGCTATTAGGTGTCGCCGCTACTAGTCTATGTCGCCGCTAATTCCGTCGCCGGTATTGCCCGCATTTCTTGTAGTGTAACTCTTACGACCGGGTCGGGTTCAAGATTTGTCGGGTCAGGACACATAATATCCACCCAGCAGAAGGCGGCGAATCCTTTACACCACACTACTCCACATGTTCCTTCTCCCCTCACGCATGTATCCACGGCTGATCGTGGATACCATTCTTCGCAGTACACGGGATACCAATATCAGGTGTAGTAGCAGTACCAATATCAGTTGGTACCGTAGTACCCGCCGTATCAGCCTTTTTAAAAGGCTGCTCCTACTCCTTCACCTGCCCTTCCGACGACACTGAGATACCCTCATCTCGACAGCACATTGGGCCTTATTGTGGACCTGACTCCTTAGACTGTACCAACCACTATTTTTTTTGTTATGGTGGTAGTCAACTGATTGTCCAAATATGTACATTTTGCGCCGTTACATCATCCTTTCACAGCCGCGGGTGTTGCGAAGGAATTTTGACCCATATTGTACGATTACACGGTATACTTTCTACCATCGTTAGTGATCGAGACAGTTTTCATAAGTACCTTTTGGCAAACCTTATTCAAGTTGCAAGGGATAGTTTAATGTTTGTGTTCGAGCTATCATCCTCAATCGAATTTGCAATGCCATAATACATGTGGGTTTTAATGATATTTCTATCAACGGTTTAATGTTTTCGTTGCAACGAAAATGTTTTAATTTATTTTATAAACTTTCAAGAACGTGAACTTTTTAATGGTACAATATGACTGGACATGTATTCGTTAAGAATCAACTACAACCTGGTGCGAAATGTGGACATGTGTTCGTTAAAAATCATACAACCTGGAACAAAATGCAAAGACACCCGACTAGCGTATAACACTTTTTAACGTCAAACAAAGAAATGAAATATATCATATAAGAAAATAGAAATTGAAGCTAGACAAGCACATGAAAACAATAATACATAAGATATAAAATTCTCTCAAAAATATCACTTTTTTATTTATGTTGTGGTTTTACACACTATAAACTTATATAAAATGGATACATATTTAGTTGACCTGAATCAACCCAACCGAAAAATGGATACATGACGACAACTCAAATAATTGTTTAAGCCACCACACCATGAGAGAGAAATAAATAAAAGAATATCTCTCAAACTTAAAAAGAAAATTAAAAAGAAAAGAAAAGAAACCCCTAGAAACTCCATAAAGAAAAGTCCACGTGTATGTCCACATCATCAAAAAAGTCACCATACCCCAGCGTCTGAGGTGGCGGTACCATAAGCCCTTCAGCCATGCTAGCCATAAATCCAGGCGTTCCAAATATCTCCTCCTCATCCACGTAGGACACAACTTCCTCTTCCGGCGATTCCTCATTTGTTTCAACCACCTCCTCCGCCTCCTCTCCCCTCGGTCGGAACGCCTCCGCCGCCTGTGCCGCCGCCTTTTGTATATCCGCCACATTGTTGGATTCCGGTACCGGCAGCCGCCAAACAGAGTCCGCAAAGTTCAAACACGCGGACTGCCCCCTCATGGCCAGAACCGCCACGTCATGTGCCCGGGCTGCCATCTCAGCAGTAGGATGCGTTCCCAGCCACACTCTCGATTGCGTAACCGGTTCTCGGACCTCACAGACCCACTTACCGGAGTTTCGGCTTCTGATTCCGCGGTATACCGGGTGTCGAGTCTCCTTAAACTTCTTCCTTCCGGCTCTCTTTTTCGGGTTTCGTGAAGCAAGCATTAGTTCCACGTCAGCATAACCCGAAGCACCGCCACTGTTGCCGCTGCTGCAGTTGGAAGCTGAAGAACCGTCCATAAATAATATCTAGTTTTAGTTTCAGTTGGTAGTTGCAGGTGCTGAGTGGAGTGTTATTTTTTTATTGGTAGTTATAACTGTCTTTATATAGTTTTGAGAAAGGGTGTGAAAAGCAGGTAACTTTGTGTGAAGGGTTTGCAAGGGACAGCCTGGAATGGGGGTGGGGTGGGGTGTTGAGATGGTGCCTTATTTTTTCTTTTTGATTTATTTGCTTACTCGGTTAGCCTACGTGGGGCAATTTACACCATACATTTTACGCTCTTTGTGTATTGGATGTATATTATATAAATATCATTACATTATTATAACTTCTTATCTTTATTTATACAACTTAAAAAAATACATCTAGCTATTAAATTTAAAAACTTTCTAAAAATATTCTACATCACATTTGTTATTCTTAAAAAAAATCATATATGCGGAATAGATTAGTATATTTATCAATCACTTTTTTTATCCCTTAAAATTTAATAATATGGTTTCAATATAAAGATGATGAATCAAGCATACCCACCAATTCTACATCAATTCTACATCACCTTCTCTCTCTCATGTGGCACCATGTGATTGGTCAAGATTTCATGCCTAAATCATCTTTTAAATGAGCATACCTCCCACCCTAAGAAAAGAAAAAAATAAACATTTCATATATTTCCTCAAAATTTAAGGATATATTGTAATATAAAAAAGCTATTATGAATGCACTTAAAACAATATTAAAGCACTTAAAGCAAGAAATTATGTTTATAATTGTCATCTTTAACCAAATAGCAAATAGGACTGTACTGGCGGTACACTATACACTATTATTTTTGTAAATGAAAGATTCTGACTTAAGTCTCATCTTAAGCAATATTCATTCTAGATAAAGTAGGTGTCATCTAGAGCAATATTCGTTCCAGATGGAGTGGGTGAGCTCATCACTCATCAGGCTTTATTATTGAGACAGAAAAGTCATCTATTTATCTGGGTGATCTCGAACGACCGATTGTTTGCTGTTAAAACTATTAAAGCCCATGTTTTTAGTTACCTACTTTTCTTTGAACCGTTAAAATTATTACACCCGCATCTCTAGTTTAAAGTATTTGAACCCATAATAACTATAATTATACAAGGGTATGAGGTATATCTGTTTAGGTTTGACGTTTAATTAAACACCGACTCCACTTACGTGTATGAGTTTAGTATGAGGGTTATGATACTGTGAGTTAATGTTATTTTATTTGATATTTATATATAAAAAATAAAAGAAATAAATAATTAAATAAAAGTGATTGGTTGAAACCAAAATCACTCTCATTTACATATACGAGATATTCTCCACGCGGCAAAGTCACACACTCAACTCAATCCGCAAACGCGGGTGCCATCTAAACCACGTAGGAGTCTCACATAGACCATACCGCATGACCTAAGTTAATTTATGTGTTTAACTAGGATGTTAATTAATTTCAACTTCTCAAAATTTAATTAAAAGGGAAGAAAGAATGAAGAAAACAAAAAAAAAAAACAAAAAAAAACAAAACCCCAAAAGTCCAAAAAGACAAATCCACAAGAGTTTAGCATACCCCACCGTGTGAGGTGGCGGTATCATCCAGTCATCCCGCCGGTATACCAAACATCTCCGGTGGGAACACAACTTCCGGCGACCAATGCACAACTTTGCCAGATCCCGGCACCAGTAACATCCGGCCACTCATTCGTTTCAATTACCTCCACCGCCTCTTGCATCTTCAGAATTACTCCGGCACCGGTAGCCGCGAAACTGAGTCGGAAAATTAAAACACGCAGAATCTGTCTTCTTCGAGTTCAGTGAAGCTACGGTTGCCATCGGAAGCTCGAGAGGATTCAGTTGAATTTTTTCCGATGGAGGTGCAGGAAATGAAAAGATGTAATATATAGTTAGCTGTGTGCGTGTGTGAAGAGGTGGGGGCCCATGAGACAGCCTGGTGGAGGAAGAATCCAAAACGGGGTGGAGTGAGCGTTGACAGTTGACTGCGGTTTGACTACGCGTGTAGGGTACGCGGTGGAGATAGAGGTAAATTACACTTTTACGTTCCCTTTTTTTCATATTTTGTCTCTTTCAATCCATTAATTATAGATAGATAGAGGTAAATTACACTTTTATCCTTCATGTTAAAAAAGTTACATAAAAACAACACTAGTTTAGCTTATTGACAAAAATGTACGACCTTTATCAAGAGGTTTTAAGTTCAAGTGTCACTTATAACAAAAGAACAAAAAAAAAGTTATAAGTTAGTCCATGGGGTTTTCTCACCGGTGGTGAGTTTCCTTTAAATGGGATTGAGAATGATCGGATGAGTGATGTAAAGTCCCCATCTGTTCTATCCTAATTTTTTTAATTTTATGGAAAATACTTAAATATTATATTCCATTGAGTTTTATTCATAAAAAATGGGTGTTCAAAATCGAATATTCAAATATCTGGTATTCAAAATTTCAGATAGTGAACCAGATATTCGGAAATCTACATTTCTTTCCTTTGATGTATTTGTGAGAATGTCCAGAAGGTCTCGCCCCATGCTGATTCACTGATTTCATTTTCCAATGACACGTTTTTTTCCCTTGAAGCACACGAGTGACGACTTGATTTTCCAATGATACGATGAAGGTGATAATCATGCAAGCAACAATAGCCATTGGTTGACGCGTATGGCAGAGTTGCGGAGAGGGAAAGATTGAGTGGTCGATGAAGAACGACGATGGAAATATGGAATTAGGGATTTGTATATTTCGGGACTTAATAATATTTTAAGAAAAGATTGATTTTCGGATGTCCGAATACCCAAAAACTTTTAAAAGTTCGTATTCGAATCCAAATATGAAAAAAACGGATATTCGAGACTGTGATATCCGAAAATTTTTATATCCGTTTTTTTTATATTTCGAGTTTCGGTTTTCGTTTTGGATTTGAATCTTTTTAAGCACCCCTAAATCCCATAAATTTTAATAATTTTTTAACAGCTGGTATACACCATTTAAACCATTATTCACTACTCTCAAATTTTAGGCTACAAGGTAAGTCGCCTTTATATTTAATACCTAATCCTCATATATCTAAGATAACCAAACCAATTATCTTTTAAATTCGATGTTACACTGTTTAATTACTCTATATTTATTTTTTCTATATTTATTATTTTAAATTTTATAAGTAAATGTAAGTATTAGAATAAAAACAGAAATATTTAAAATAAAAATAAAAAACTGTCATAAAATTGAAAAGAGATAGATACGGAGAAAGAATGGTGAATTTTTTTAGTAAATGATACATAAATTTAAAAAATAGTAAAAGTCATGAGTATTATTAGGTTGTTGTATATCCTAGCCAGGGACGGACCCGATTTTTTTGTCTTGTGTGTTAACTATTTTTTGTGGTTAGAATTTAACAACTAAATGTTAAAATTTTGGTTTATTCAATTCGTGTTGGGTAAAATTGATCACACAATAACAATACGAATATACGCTACAATAATTAAAAAACATTGTCGTTAGAAATTATAAAAATACATAATGTAAATACAATGGTCATTAGAAATTAGAAAAACACATAATATAAGCGACAAGGCACCATGACGTTGTGCCTCAATGCCTCCTTTAGACAACAAAGATATATTACATAATTTACCTCTCCTTTACATTCTATAGTTTGTCACCACATTGATTCTTCAATGTTTTTAGTGATCTCCAAAACCTAACTGAACTTCACTGTAGTAGTGTACCGTAAACATTATACCATAAGAAGAGTTTTGGTATTACCAAAGAAACACACAAAAGAATATGTACACAAAAGAATTAGACATATGTGTACAAAAAAGAATTAGAAATCCCATATGTCATAAAAGATAAAATATGTTCTAGAAAGCAACATAATGACAACCGCGCGCAAAACATAAAGTAAAATAAAATAAAAGAACATTCCCTCTCAAACAGGTAGAACGCACAAACCGATACAACAAAACTGAGAAGCCGATTAATTAACCAAAACAATAAAACTTCAAATATGCATTTTACCAAAACAAATTAGGTTTTTTAAATTTGGGGTTTTGTTGTAAGTGATTATCAGTAGAAAAAAGAGAGAAAAAATTACTTTTTACCTTTATATTTGATGAAAAACCAGTGATCTTTTAAAATTTGAGATTTTTTATGATTAAAAAAAGAGAAAATGTAATGATAATGATATAAAAAGTATTATTTAATTATAGTTGTGAGTGAAAAAATAATAATAATAAAAGTATAAATTATATGGATAGAGATGAAAGATGTACTCTGAATACTTAAGCATCTTAGCAATGGTGTTTTAAGAAAAGTAAATAAATAAAATAACTTTTAGTATCATTGATAACAAAAACAAAAACAAAAAAATAATAATTTACATGTAAGTGGCAAGAGTGAAGAACAAACTAAAGGCTAAAAACAATTGATAAAAAAGATAAATAACGAAGATAAAGTGACAACACTCACCAAGAAGATCAGAACAACAACCCCAACAAACGAGCAACACCTAAGAAACAACAACGAAGAAATAGAAGAGTTACTAAGATCATCTCAAAATGGACAAGAGTTAAACATGCAATAAATATTGACCTGTAATTATTTCAACAAATAACGGAGATAAAAATGACAGTGGAGAAGAACATGTGTGCTGAATCAATAGACGTGCCTAAATAGTAAAACATTGAAAGCCCACGTACAATGAGACATACTAAAATACACATAAATGAATTGCACAATAGTAGACTTGGCAAAATGTGCAGGTCGGGTAGGTTGGGTCGCGATTTAAAATGGGTGCGGGTTAAAATGGGTCAAAATGGGTGCGAGTTAAAACAGGTGTTGGTAGACGGGTGCGGGTCAATTTATAAAATTACCTAAATTATCCATTTATGGACAAAATGTAAACAGACTCATATAAAATAAAACGTTTTTCGCTGGAAAACCCATAAAAATAAAACATTCTTGCTATAAATAAGTAGAATTTTAAGTTTCAAGTAAGCAAATCCATAATAGCAAGTTACAAACAAGTAACATAAAAATAAAACCTTCTTATAGAAGACCTATATGTCGTTTAGCTCGATAATAATTAACTATAAAACTAAATGTCGAATGTAAGCAAGATCTGATACAGTGCACAAAGGTCCAATTAATGATCTTGTTTCTACTCAACTGTAGAAAAAAGATACCCAAATGGGATGTGATCAATATGATATTTTATAACAAAACATAAAAATTAAAACAAAAACAATGGTATTTTTCCTAATCGTTGTTATTAGTAGGAATCAATGCTTCAATATCTTTTGTAGGTTCTTGCTCCATCTCTTTCTTGCTTTGATCTTAACATAAGCCGAGTAAAAGATATATCATCATTAGTATATTATTTATTAACAGTATATACAAACAATTAATGTAATTACCTTCTAAATCGAAGAATCACTCACGTGTGCATAGCAATGCCTCAACATATGATGATCATAGTGAGGATCGGTATTTACTTAGAACTCGACCTCCAATTCTAAAGGATGAATCAGAAGCAACTGTGGTGATTGGGATGCTCAAACTATCACGTGCCATTCGAGCCAAATGTGAAAACCTCCCTTCATTATCCTTCCAATATTGTAAAACATCGATATCTATTGTTTTATCAAGTTTAGGTTCGTCCAAATGAGTTCTCGACTCTACCTATTCTTTCACAACACTTCAAATTTGCTTTTAAATGAATCAAATCCATCCAACTCATCCACCACATCCACACGAGCATTGGAACTACCGACTATTGGAGAATCATCCTTCGTTTCTAAACGAATAGCATACTCATCATATAAATTTTGCATGTTCATTAAGATACTATCCACTTTATCGTCGCATTCTTCTTGTGTCATGTCCAGTCTTGAGAAACGAAACTCAATAAGCTTAAACTTATAATGGGGATCTAGAATAACCGCAATAGACAAGATCATGCAATAATTTTCCCAATATTAATCAAACTTAATTTTCATCTCTTTTGCCATCTGACTTATAACCTTATCCACATTACCAATCCCCTCTTCAATATGTAATTGAATTTTCCACACTTCATGGAAATACAAGTTAGAAGTAGGATAAGAGCTTTCGGAAAACAAAGCTGCGATGTTATAAAGAGGTTTCAGAAATTCCGTGATCATTTTCACTCTGGTCTATTCCACTTTTAATGGACAAGCCTTATAACTTGATTCAACTAATGATAACTGCTCATACACCCCATGATAAGCCAATGCAATATTCAAGCATAAGATATGTAGAATTCCATCCCGTGAACTTAAACTTTCTAGTAGCACTTCCTCTAACAAGCTTAACAGACCCCCGAACCTTTTGAATGGCCTCTTCAATTACTTTCAGTCCATCTTGAACGATAAGGTTTAATACAAGTGCAGAACAACGCACATGAGTAAAATCTACATCACAAACTAACACGTTATTTAAACGCATATGCTTCTTTAAACGATCAACTAAAACATCATTATACCTGGCATTATCTAGTGTGGTGGTGAATACCTTCTTCTCAATACCTCAATCTGCTAAAAAACTAATCAAGTGCCCAGCTAAAATCGAACCACTATGCGGAGGCGGTATAAATAACACTTTTTTTTCTCAAGACCCAACCTTCATCTACGTAATGTGCCGTCAATGTCATATTCCGTCGGTTGTAATAAAACTCCACAAGTCACAAGTTAAGCATATCTTGGAACTTACTTTTTGTAACGCTTCTTTAAGATTCGTCTTCTCTCTTTCATATATTTTCAAGATATCTGACTTTATAGTGTATCCTGATATAGGATTCGCATCACTATGTAAAAATTTATGTAACTCTTGAGTTCCTTCGTGCTCAACATAACATAAAGGGTAGTTATGTTTGATGATAGAGCATGCTAATTTCTCTCGGTATGAGCGTAAATGGCGATGACGATGAGTAGATGAGGAGAGGACGATGACGCTGAGTAGACTGGAACCGTGGAATGTGATGCGTAGATGACGATGAGTGTCTTCACTGTCTTGGAACACAACGTTAGGGCAACTGGGGGGGGGGGGGGTTTGCGGGTGAAGACGTGAAATCAGATCGTCGACCCGCATGACCCGCAGTATTTGGTGTTAAGTTTTAAATTTACCCATCCTAACCCTCAAACAATACTTATCAAGCCATTCTAACCCTCAACCAATATTAAATGATCCATTCTGACCCAAAATTTTCTTGGCGGGTTAAAATTGCCACTTCCAGGCAATACCAATAGGTACGCAAGTTATAAACTTTATATTGGAAGGAATTTTTATATTATGATTCTTTAAGATGTATATATAATTTTTTTTAACAGCAAATTAATATTTACACCACAATACATCACTGACTGGGTTTGAAATTCAGGACCTCCACCTAAGAGTTCAACGCCTTACATGCAACGTAAAAGTTTTAATTTTAATCTATAAACATTCAAAAACATTAATATTTTAAAAAGCTTAACACGTCTCAACATGCGTTTATTTGTACAAACGTAATTAAACAGCAAATAAACAAAGAAATATATTATTAATAAAATAACTCCACATACCACAATTTCTGCTTCTTATTCGGCAGTAAACGGGATATTGAGTAACTTCTTCGCTCTTCTTCCATGATGCAAGCATTAGTTCCACCTCCCAAAACATTATATATATTAAGTTTTGTTTTTTATTGTTAGTTGCAACCTGGAAGTGTACCTATATATATATATATATATATATATATATATATATATATATATATATATAGTTTTTTGAAAACGTGTGTTTTGTGAGGTTGCAAAACAGACAGCCTGTGGTGGGGATAAGGGTATGGACGTATGGTGCTGAGATGGTGCCTCATATTTTTTATTTCTTTTTGATTTATTTGTTTAACTCGGCTAGCCTCCGTGGTGCAACTAACACCATATATTTTTACACTCTTTTTGTTGTACTATTGGATGTATATTAAATAATAAGTATCATTACAATATTATTATAACTGTAATATTCATCTTAGAACAATATTAAATTACTTAACACAACAAATTTTATTTTTATTTTTCATTATCATCATATATGACTTGGGTTTAATAATATTATTATTACCAAACTATTAATTAAAACCCCTGTTTTAAGTTACTCTTAAAACAAAATATTAATGGGCTGTGAATGCTCTTATCATCCAATCATCCTAGTACTCCAAAACATCTCCGATTTCCGCATCTTCAAACTGTCTTAGCTCTTAATACTTTGCGAGATTCCGGCAGCGGTATCATCCAAAACATCTCCGACTTCCGGCGACTCATTCGTTTCTGCTACCTTTCATCTGCCGGAATACCATCGGAAGCTTGAGAGGATTCGGTTGATTTTTTTTTTCCGGTGAATTGAATTGAAGGTGCAGGAAATGAAAAGATGTAATATATAGTTGCTTGTGTGCGTGTGTGAACAGGTGTAAGTGTGTGTGGTGGGCCCCATGAAACAGCCTGGTGGAGCAACATTCCAACGAGGAGTGAGAATTACTAGTTAGATTGCCGGTTACCTTTATTTGTCTACACGTGTACAATTCTTTTTTATTTATTTTTTTGGAACGGCTACACGTGTACAATATGCTCTCGGTTAAGTTAAAATACTCAACAGGTTTTGATTCAAGTTTTATATGGTTAAGTAAATATACTCAGGAAGGTTTTGGATTTAAATTTTACTAGGTGTAGGTGTAGAACGTTTCGCGTCATGAACGTTAAAAGCATAATCACGAGTTATAATGGTTATAGTGGTTAATATTTATCAAACACGTTACTCGAAAAAAAAGGAAAAAAAAACTTTAAAAAAATTCGTACACATAATGCTAGATCAGAACAATAGAATATTTTAAAACTGTCAGATCTAGATTTGTAAGGAAAATGTATCTTTTATAAAAAAAATTTAGAAAACTAACGAAACATAAAGTTTGTTAAAAGAAACTGTAGCAATTAAGTCATAAAAAGAAACGAAGAAGAAGTAATTAGTTATTAAGAGATAGTGTTCAAACGCACCACAAACACATGGATTTAGTACTATTTTTAGCAAAGGTTCAATGCCTTCAATGCAATGTAAAAGTTTTGATTTTATTTTATAAACTTTCAAAAACATTAATATTAAAAAAAAGTTATATTTTAAAAGGTTTAACACGTCTCAAATACGTTTATAAGTAAAAACGTTTTCAAACATCATGATCAAACAAATAAAGAAATATATTATTAATGAAATAACTCCACATACCACAATTTCTGCTTCTTATTCCGCAGTAAACGGGATGTTGAGTCTCCTTAAACTTCTTCCCTCGTCTTCCGTGATGCAAGCATTAGTTCCACCTCGGCAAAACATTATATATATTAAGTTTTGTGTTTTTTTATTGTTAGTTGGAACCTGGAAGTGTACCTATATATACAGTATTTTTTAACGCGTGTTTTGTGAGGTTGGAAGAGACAGCCTGGGGTGGGGATAGGGGTATGGTGCTGAGATGGTGCCTTATTTTTTCTTTATTTTTGTTTTATATATATAACTCGGCTAGGCTCCGTGGTGCAACTAACACCATATATTTTTACACTCTTTCTGTTGTACTATTGGATGTATATTAAATAATAAATATCATTACAATATTATTATACCTGTAATATTCATCTTAGAACAATATTAAAATTCTTATCGCAACAAATTGTATTTTATTTTTCATTGTCATCTTACATAACTTGGGTTTAATATTATTATACCAAAATAGTAATTAAAACCCCTGTTTTAAGTTATTTTTCCTTCAACTGTTTAAAATTATTGTGTATCTTTTAGTTGAAGAGTTTTCAGACGGATAGAGTCGGAATAATTATATAAATTTTTTTTCGAACCGAATGAGTATAAATTTACATACGGAGCGAAAAAACGGATCGGGTCGGAGCCCGGTCTGACCCTTTAAACACTTCTCCCTTGCCGGCACCGGTGTCATTCAGTCCTCATCGGCGTAGAACATAACTTCTGGCGACTCCTTCGTTTCTGCTACCTTTCATCTGCCTGAATACCTTCGGGTTCGGTGCAGCTAGCAACTACGCCGGTGGTGCTGCTGCCATCGGAAGCTTGAGAGGATTCGGTTGAATTTTTTTTTTCCGGTGAATTGAATTGAAGGTGCTGGAAATGAAAAGATGTAATATATAGTTGCCTGTGTGAACAGGTGTAAGTGTGTGTGGTGGGCCCCATGAGATAAGACAGCCTGGTGGAGCAAAATTCCAACGAGGAGTGAGGATTGCCGTTTGCCTTTATTTGTCTAAACGTGTACAATATGCTGTAGGTTAAGTTAAACCGTGTCAATTCTCTATTTGAGATACATATTCGATTCCTACAGATTCCTACATGTAGCATTTTAGAGGGGTATAGTAACTCAATGAAGGAAGACTCTGATCCTTGTAATCTTCAGTTCGATTCTGATTGTGTCCGGATTTTACCAGCAGCGGATCTTTGTGTCGGTGAGTTTTCTCCGAAACTGGTGATAACTTACTACGCTTAAGGGATTCGTACGGTTGGGTTAGGCTAGCTGGCAAAGACCTTTTGCCATTGGATCACCAGTACGTTGTACTTAAGCAATCCAATGTTTGTCGGTCGTTCAAAAAAAAATCTAATGGTAAGTAAAATTTCTTTTTTAGTGAAAATCCAAGTTCAAAACTTGGGAGTAGTAAACAATGGTGAGAAATTTAGCCGTTAAAGAAAAAGTTTCATATTTGACAACAAAAAATAAAAATGAACGTTTCAGATTAGGCCAGAGGGTTTTCTCATCTATGAGAGCATTTACGGTATCTTCTATAAAAAATATGTGAGTGTAAATCCGTAAAATTTGAGGTTTGATTGGGAGTAGTTGTGAGTAGAGGAGAGAAAAAGTTTAGCAAATTTACATATTTGACAAAAAAAAACTAGTGATTTGCTAAAAGAAAAAGAAAAAATAAATAATAAATCTGGTGACTTACGATTTCATGGAAAAAAATTGAAGTTAAATGGGCTTTAGCCCATAACACAAATCAGGAGGCACCAAAATAAAAAGGAATTCGCAGGCAGTTCGACAATTCAGAAGGGGACGGCAGGCTTAGGGCACTTTTTTTTTTATTTTTTTATTTTTTTTTACAAGAATTCCTCTATTTTGCTGGTTCTTGAAATCGAGACACAAGGAGTAGGGAAGTTTTAGATTTTGTTTTATCTCAATTAGTTTAAAAAACAATTGGTGTGTTCAGTTATTTATTTTAATGAAGATTTTTATAGTGAAAGTGTTTGAATCCTCTATTATTATGATTGGCTAAATGCTTTTGTGATCGTACCCGGTATAGGGTTTTCACTTTCACTTTCTTGATTGTTTCTTGATTGTTTATGTACTCTAGGATTGGTTTAATTGGTAAACAGAGTCTAGTTTTTAGTTATGTAGAAGGTTCACATGGCACAAGCCATAATTGTGAATGAATCCGGTAACTCGCACGTTATAACCACTTAAGTTAGAACTCAGGTTGTCACATGTTACTCCTTCGCACCGTCTCCCTTAAGGACGTCCAAGTTAATTATTAAGAGCAATCCTGATTTTGTAAACCTGAACCCTGAGTGTGATCATATTTGTTTTTCATTATTATTCTTGTTTATAGTTTTTATTTGCAAATCAAAAATCAAACTTTAACACTTCTTAGCTTTTTATTTTAATCTAGTTAAAAAATTGAGATAAAATATATAACACTGACCACATTAGTGATGCAAACGGGTGCGGGTAATAGCGGAGACCTTATTACTCGTACCCGCACCCGAATTAAATCCCCATACCCATCCCCGCCCCGCCTAATACCCGACGGGTACGGGTAAAAAAAACCCGGCGGATACGGGAACCCGATGGGTACCCATTTAAGAAAAAGAAAAGTCCAATTTTCATAAAAAGTCAAAAAATATAACTATAATAAGTAAAACATTCAAGTTTCGTAATTAAATCCCACAATAATAATAGTAAAAAAGACAATCATCACATTCTCAAGTTCGTTAAAAAAACTAAATATTAAAATTCACGAAGCTCGAACCCGCTTCATCGTCTTTTATAACTACAAACTTTAAAAAATGTTTTTATTTATTTAAATGTGCACCTAGCAATAAAAAATATATATATAAAGGACATATATAAATTATATACATACGGGTTTTAAACGGGGCGGGTAGTGCCATACCCGTAACCGACCCATCCCCGCTTCGGATTTTTATAATAATACCCATCCCCGTCCCATTACCCGTTAAGACGGGTAATACCCGCCCCATTCGGGTCGGGTACCCGAGGGTACCCGCTTTCGCAGGTAAAATTTGCATCCCTAGACCACATGCTCCTCGTGGATACGATACCCGACTTACACTGTCTATAGCTAAAGTTAGGTTTTTGCATGACCAGGGGCGAATCTTAGTTAGTACCAGCAGTGACCTCGGCCACTGCTGGTTTTTTGTCCAGAGGTACCGAGTATACGTGTTTTACGAAGAAAATTTTTATATATACGCGTTTTACGAAGAAAATTTGTATATATATCGTGTCGGTCACCACTAAATTTTTTTTATATATTGATTCGGTCACCACAAATTTTCGGTCACCCATGAAAAAAATTTCAAGATCCGCCACTGTGCATGACCCCAACGACATGTCATCAAAATGGCGCCGTTATCGGGGAGCTAGTGCGCTTAGTGTTATTTGTTTTGTTAGATTTTAGTTCTCTTTGTTTTCTTTAAAGCTTTTAAAAAAAAGTTCTAAAAATATCTTTCTTTTTCTTTATATTTTTTATTATTTTATTTGTGTTCGTTGTTACTCGGGTATTCTATTTTGTGTGTGCAGGTTGTTCCTTTTTCAGATATAATAGATATTCAACTATTTTGACCTCATCATGGATGATTATGATGATGATGATGCATGCTTTTGTTGCGGGAGCCCTTATCACATGCCCTTGCAATGTCCAGGGTACATCAGCTGGTATAAAAAGTTGTATGGGTATGAAGATTATGAGACGCCCTCGAGTTGGAAAAACGACTACTGCATCTTTTGCAAGAGTCGTTCCAATCAACTGCTGATTGTCCTGACCACTTGCATGAAATGGAGGATGAATATCATGAGAAGAAATATGAAGATTCACACCCATCTCATTTGTACCATGAACCTCCTTCTCCCTATTCTCAAGCATACTTTCAGTTAGGGATGTGTAACTACTTGGTGCAAGATGTGTATTATATCAGTCATGAAACTAATGTTAATGTCACATCTTTTGCAGGTTACAAGAAGGAGTATAATGGTTCATGTGAATACTCTCAACTAGGTCGTATATATATTCAAGATCAAAACCAGCTTCCTATTCAAATACGAGATAACGTTTCCAACCATGATAATGAGCAGTTTCATTACATTTGGCAGTTTAAAGAAGAAAACATTGCTCGGTTGGAGTTGCTTTTGTCCAAGGCTGATGAGTTGTTATCATGACCCACCCTTTCGGATCAACTACGATTCGAATTCTTAAAATTCAAACTTGAGGTATTATTGATGAAAATTCAAGAAGAAGAGTTGTAGGTCCAGATAAAACAACAAATCACGATATTCTATCAATCACGAGTGCGGAATCCAAGTGATTGATTGATTCAAGATAAGAAAGTAGAAGAAAGAGATTTGATTAGATGATGAACAACAAAGATCAAATCTTGAATGATGAACAAACTACTTTGATTGATGATTCCGATCGTAAATAACAAGAGAGGAGCACAAATCGTAATCAAGCAACCCCTACAATGGAGAACCACATGGGGTTTATATAGGATCCCTAATGGACCTTAAACCCTAATAGTAAACCCAATGGTAAACCCCAAGCCCAATAGTAAACCCAACCAAACTAGTCTACTAATCTAAATAAACCCTCTAAGCCCAGCCCAACTAATTTAATATTACAAGCCTCATAATCTAGCCTCAACAATCTTCCCCTAGGCTTGTGATATTAAATGTCTTAAATCTTTGAAATTCTTCTTCTTGATTGGCTGGCATAGATGTTGATGAAGATTCTTTCCGCAGGAATCTTCATTGAGTTTCATAACGGGCACTTGGGACTTCCTCTTGATCAGCATCAGCTTGAACTTCTTAAAATGAACAAGTTAATGAAATGGAGGATTCTCATTGACTTGCTTCCTTTGAAAGAACTGGTTCTTGCTAAATCTTCGGTAACTGTCTTGAATCTCCAAAACAATTAGAGGTTAAATTTTGAAAAACCTCTAACTGTGAAGAACTTGATTGTTGAACTTCAAACTTCATGAACTCTGACTGCTCTCTGTATCATTTTCTTTTTCAAAGATTGACTTGAAATCTTCAGCTTCCCCTAAACTTGTGAGCATTTTCTTTGAAAAACTTTTGAAGCTTTTGGATACTTGTAAAGACACCAACAACTTCCCTTGAACAGTTGCTTATTCAGATGAAAGTCTTGTCCGGCTGATTCTTTAACTTGAGCAGTAGCAACATCTTTCTATCATCAACCTGTCTGACACACATTTGAAAAAATATACTCCACCAGACATTTGATGACTGGTCTTTGGGTTAGGAGGTAATTATCATCTGTTCAGTTGATTCAAATTAACATAATTTTAACCAAAAACCCTAATATAGATTACGGGTTTTCTATAAAACTTCCCCTGAACCCAAGACCTCTAAAGACTTCCCCTTAGCTGATCACTTCCCCTCAGCTAAGGACTTCCCCTGAGATAATACATATTATCTTCGAGTTCCCTTCAGATACTATGTATTATGGAAGTCTTTTCATTAGATAAGTATCATCCTCGAGTTCCCTTCGGATAATACTTATTATCCCCTCTTCTTCCCCTAAAAATTTGTCAAGATCTGACGGAGAAATTCTTTTCCATTAGATAATAAGTATCATCCTCGAGTTCCCTTCGGATAATACTTATTATCCCATACTCCTTCCCCTAAAAATTTGGCAAGATCTGTCGGGGGCATATTGTCATGCATTAAAACCCATGAAAAATATATTTTGACTTCTCAAATCAACCTGGCCAAGACGAAAACACACTAAAAAGAACTTAACGACTCACACACGAAAGATAAAAACTAAACAAATACTTACCAAACCAAACATGAGAAAGTTTACAAGGGATCAAACCGTATGAATCTGACTGAGGAACCCTTTTCAGCTTCAGTTACTCAACTAGTCCAGGTGATTGCCGGTATGTTTGTCCGCTTTAAACTCAAACCCGTGTAATCCCAACCGAATGCGTCATGCTTAATATAGTACAATATTACCGTCATGTTTAATTGTCCCCACACCCAAGCGTACACAACAAAACCTACCCAACCTCAGAGTTTATTGAGGATTCACAAACCCCCAACTTGAGGAACCATGCACCACGACCATGACTACCACTTATTTTCATTAACCATCAGTTGGTGATCAGGCCGGCTGCTAAGCACGTAAAGAAGACCAACTGAGTGATTATTTTTCATTTTCTTTTCTTTTTCATTTTTTTTATTTCTTTTTCATTTCTTTTTCTTTTCTTTTTATTATGTGGTGTTGTCATATACAGTATAAGCATGGCGTGTGAGAGAGTGAATACTAGGTAAATACCACTCTCAACCCATTTTTGCCGGGACTCAGTCTTTTAAACCATGCAACCAGGGATGGGAAACTAAACATATATATCTTTTAAGTTCACTGCACTTTCATTGGAGGTCATAAGTTTAGGTCGAGCCTACCGAGCATATCACCGTGGAGCTTGCCTTTCACTTCCGCCTTACGCGTGTCAGCCATCTCCAACCCGGATATTCATTTTACTTCCCCTAAACTTCTCAAAAACAAGACACAAACAATTAAAAATTGAAAAGCACACTATTTTTTAGGGGTCAACTTTTTCTTCATCTTTACATTTCTTCCCCTTGCTTTTTGATTTTTAATGTCACAATCTTGTGAACATCAGTTTTTTTTTTTTTTTTTAATAATAAAAAATAAAACACACAAACACACTTAAAAGAACAAAACACAAAATTTTGAAGATATCTGGCCAAGCTAACTTTCAAAGTATTGATTTGAAAATTTTGAGAAAATTGGGTTTCATGACATGCACACTTCATTGCATTTGAAGTCAAACACTTCAACAATCAATCACCAAGTGAAAATTTTAGGAAATTTGGTTTGACTCAAAACACCCTTTGCCGCTTCATTCACACACCCAAGTTAAGAACAGTACCTTTCATGCTGATTTTGACATTTTACCTCTCAAAGAGACATACCTTCCATTGTATAGATTACTTGACATGACATGAAGATACGTCTCCTAAACTGTGCCTGGAACAATCACTTATCAACAAACAAATTAGTAATAAAAACGTTAGTGATAATCCTCCTTGACTGTTCCTGCACAGAGTGAGAGATTAATTAGCCATTGGTACCCAGGCCATTGTTTTTCTGGGTACACCTGAGGAATCAATAAAGGATACTTCTTGTAAGAAAATCCCCTTTGAGAAATCAGGAAGTTGTGATGGAGCTGCCTTGATTTTTGTTTTCCAAGTTCCAGGTGATTTAACATTTGTTTTAGTCACTTTTGGAGTTGTGACTTTAGGTATTTCAACCTTCTTCGTTTTAGATTCATTTTTCAAAACAGTTTTTGTTTTAGTCACCTTTGGAGTTGTGACTTTAGGTATTTCAACCTTCTTCATTTTAGAATCATTTTTTAAAACAGTTTTAGTTACCTTGGGAGGGGTAACCTTGGGTTTTTCAGACTTTGTTTGTTTTGAAAATGGTTTCTTCACCTGTTTTTGGAAATTTTGGTAACTTGGAAAGCTGTTGTTTTGATTTAAAGATTTTCTTTCAGCTTTGGCAGTACCCCAATGTTGATCAGAGGGTTTAACTTTAGGAGTAACAGTCTTCATTGCCTTAGGTTTTTCCACCTTCATGGGCTTAGACTTTACAGACTCCTGAGATGAAACCCTTTGACTTTTTGGAAAATAGGGTTCATAGGGGCGATAAAGATAGTTTCTAGCAATATGACCAGCGATCCCACAATTAAAACAAGTCTGCTTCTTTAGATAGAAGTCAGACGTGTACCCATTTGTCTTTGGTGGCTGATATGGAGCTGGTTTGCCTTGTGTCTGCTTCTTTGCTTTGACTGCAGCTTCAGATTTGACTTTCTGCAGGTTTGTCGAAGCCTGTGTCGAACCAGTCTTTACAGTCTTTATGCTTTCTTGATTCTTTGACGTTGAAGCACCATTCTTGCAATTACAACAGCAACTGCATGATCCAACTGAAGAAATGGGAGACACATCTACTCCATTGAGTTTTTCATTCTTCACTCCAGCTGTTGGTTTCATGCTTGGATGCTTGATGGTGATCTTTGGCCTCTCAACTTTAGGTTCGCTTATCACTCCATCGGTTATTCCCTTGAACTTGGAGGAGAAGGATGGTAATTCATATCCTAAATCTGGTTCTTGGTCAAACATTGATCCAGATGTCATAAATATCTTCCCCTCAGGCCGTGTCGTTAAGATCACCTTTTCTCTTTTGACTTCGTCAATTATTTTGAAGCATGGGGTTTCAATTTTAGGGTATGGTTTCAACTCTATCCCAGCTTCATCAGACTTAGTGTTGTGACACCTGTCATACTCCTGGCACTCAGCATCATCTCTTGATACGTCCTCTATTCTCCCTTCACCATATGTCATGTTTGCCTCGTTGTCTATTTCCTCTTGAGTCAATGGTGTAGTTCCAACCAAGACACTATCAATAGGAGGAGCAGCTTCTTTATAATCAGACTTGGTTCGTTCAACTTGATCCTCACAAAGAAGTATTCCTATAATGTCTCTGGGAACTGGTGGAGGAATGATGCTGTTTGCAGACAGAGACTTATCAGACTTTTCTGACCCAAACCCCGTTTTATCTTTCCCAACTTGGCCAGTTACAACAGCAAGTGACAATTCCTTTCCAGCATCGAGCATTCTTTTGCTTCTCATTTGATTCATATCAAATTTAACTTGCAATTCATTGTACTTATGTGTGATATCATCTACCTGATTTCTAAGCTCAGCTATTTCTAACTTAGCATTGTCATACAGGAGAGTTTTCTCAGTTGCCAGTTTTTGATATTTTACTATGTCTAGCTTTTGAGCCTTTACCTTCTCCTCATTCTTTTGCCATCTACCCTTAAATGAACTCCTTTCACATTTTATCTCAAACAATTCTATCTGATAATTTTTACAGATTTGCCTAAGTCTAGGAATTATACGAGCACAAGTAGGATTGGGGCATATCTCAGTATTGTCAACTTCTGCTGCGAAATCATCCTTGTTCTCAACCGAACACATTTTCTTAATTAGATATGCAGCTTCTGAAAATTTAGAAAAATCACAAACTCCTGATTACGATCGGAAACACAAGATTACGATAGAGAACTCCTGTTTCCGATCGATACACTTGATTACGATCGGAAATGCTGATTACAATAAAGACACGGAGATGATCGTAAACGTGCGATCGTAAACTCCGATTACGATTGAGGTAAGTCGTAATCACTGATTCCGACTGAGGAAATCGTAAACACCGATTACGATTTGAGATTCCGGTAGCGCTAAATCGTAAACGTCAATTACGACCAAGAAAAGTCGTAATCTCAAACCAGCGGATCGTAAACACGATAAAGCAGCAGTCTTGGAATCGGAAACGCGATTCCGATGCAAATCTTCAACCAGTTCAGTCGTAAACACTAAGAAAACCCAGAAAATTGATCGTAAACTCGATAAACAGCAGCAGCAGCGATCGTAAACTCCAGAAAGCCTTCAAATCTTCAAAAACCAACACTTTTTCAGAAACACAGCTTGAATCAATATCGTGTGAGCCTCGAATCACTGATTCTTGGCTCTGATACCAATTGTAGGTCCGAGATAAAACAACAAATCACGATATTCTATCAATCACGAGTGCGGAATCCAAGTGATTGATTGATTCAAGATAAGAAAGTAGAAGAAAGAGATTTGATTAGATGATGAACAACAAAGATCAAATCTTGAATGATGAACAAACTACTTTGATTGATGATTCTGATCGTAAATAACAAGAGAGGAGCACAAATCGTAATCAAGCAACCCCTACAATGGAGAACCACATGGGGTTTATATAGGATCCCTAATGGACCTTAAACCCTAATAGTAAACCCAATGGTAAACCCCAAGCCCAATAGTAAACCCAACCAAACTAGTCTACTAATCTAAATAAACCCTCTAAGCCCAGCCCAACTAATTTAATATTACAAGCCTCATAATCTAGCCTCAACAAGAGTCTATTTCACCATCTGCAGAGGATCTTGAAAGGATGCTCCCTTCTCAAGTCGAGGAGGAGGTTATGGAGATTAATACCACACAGATGATTCCCTCAATTGCTGAAGTGATGAAGGTGAAGCAGACTGTTGGGGGTTATGAAGAGGAAGAAGAGGATACGAGTCTTTCTAAATATGAAATTGTCTGTTTAAACACTGATAAAGATATAATACATATTGAAGAACCCATGACTGAGATGCTTCCAGATAACTTTGATCTTCCTCCTGTGAGTGTTGTTCATATTGAGA
Source organism: Deinandra increscens subsp. villosa (assembly GCA_039602395.1). Classification (NCBI taxonomy): domain Eukaryota; kingdom Viridiplantae; phylum Streptophyta; class Magnoliopsida; order Asterales; family Asteraceae; genus Deinandra; species Deinandra increscens. Next base: position 20,061,879 of record JBCNJP010000007.1, read on the forward strand.
CAGTTGATGAGGGTGAGGTGATTTTAATGAAGAGGAAGGTGAGGTTGGAAGACATTGGGCAATATATTAATAAAAGGTCTCGCAGCAATTCATTGGACGTGTATATGGCTAGAAAGAAATTAGAGATTCGACACGTCAACTACCAAGCATTTGTTCGAAACTCGGTAGGAAAATGTGCACTTAGACCACCATGAGCGTCATTTCAGGTACGGTCTGGCGCCTAAAACTTAGCGCCGGGAGACAACCCGAGAACTTTGTGGGTGTGTTCACTAGAAACCCTCACGAGACTTCACTCGTCCACTCGGGCTACCGAGGGGTTTAAAAGGCTTGTTGAATACGCTAAATGCAACCGTGATTTCTACGAAAGTGAGTTTTAGGATTTTCATTTTTATTTGTGTGTGTGCTTTTTTGATAATTAATTATATTTAACTGAATTTGAACTTAGGTGTTGCATTGGGGACAATGCAGTGCTTTAAGTTGGGGAAGGGGGTTACTAGTCTTTGGTTCAAACTCGTGGTTTTTAAGTCATATTTAGAAAAATGAAAAAAATGCAAAATTTTAAAACTTTTGTGTGCTAATCGTTGAGAAGCTTGCTTCTACACAAAATTTGCTAAGTTTTGTAGGTTGATGCGATAGACTTTGAAGATCGTCACTACACTTGAAGATCTCGCCACGACTATGAAATCAGGTGAACCTGTTCTTTTTCTAGGCTTGGTTAAAAATTAATCTTTGTGTGTTTGCATGTTCGTTTAGAGTTAGGTCATGTGTATATTTTTGCATTTAGTCATTGAAATAAAGTCGATTGTGTGATTGGTGTTGAAAACGATTGGTGTCCTAAATAAGAGTTATGCATATATGGAAAATGATATAAAAATTAGCAGGTTAATGCTTATACATGAAGTGGATTTTTAGGACAGAAAATACATCTAACTTGTGATATGTTGATAGGCTCGATCTAAACATATGAACACCAATGTGCGTGCAATGATCTTAAATGAATATACGTGTTTAGTTTCCCATCCCGATATGTATGGTTTAAAAAACTGAGCCCCAACAAAAATGGGTTGCGAGTGGTATTTATACTCAGTATTCCTTTTCTCACACACACCATGTTTAACTGTTATGACGCCACCACTTAATAAAATTGGTAGTTCTATATGTGAAAAAAAAAGAAAAGGAAAGGAAAAGAAAAAAGAAAAAAGGTTGTGTATAAAAGGAAAAAAATAAAGATGAAAAAGAAGAAGAAAAGAAAAAATATTGAGAAAATAATGGGAGGTAAGTCCCGGATGTCAAGTAGAAGGAAAATAAATAGACTTAATTTCTATTGTGTCATAACGGTGGTGCATGGTCTCCTCAAGTAGTGACAATCACAGTTAATGTAGAGTCGTGTTCCTGTTTAAACGAATTGCGATAAGATTGACCTACTAGTTATGATTCAATTGCAATGCGTTTTCAGGACGAAAAAGGTTTAAGTTGGGGAATGTGATGAGTGGTGTCTAGACGCACTCTATTAAATATTAATTATATTGAAAATGTACCGCTGAGTACAAAATACATTATCTTAATTAGTTTATATATTTTTGTAGGTTATGAAGGAAACGAGCTCATTCATCGCAATTAAGTTCATATAAGAGAGCAAGAGTAAAAGACAGGGGCGGATCCAGAAAAAAGCTTAGGGGTCACGTTTAATTTTTTTAACCATAATTCATAACGCTCAATTTTTTAACCATAATTTATACAATGTAAAATTAAACATATACCTAACAGATGTTTCCTCTTCGGTTTTTGAAAGCTCGAAATCGAGCCATTACCATAGTCACATGGAAGGCGATACGCAGAACCAAAACGGGCACGTGATTCGGGCATTTCTAAAATTCAGTACGAGAGAGGGTAGGTTCATTAGAAACGCCAAATCGGTACATGATACGGTGTATCATATAGTCTGATACATTGTATCACATACCAAAATTTTAAAATGGATTTTTCGAATTAGTTACCCAAGATTTACCTACAAATCTCTAATACTAATAAAGCACTAAAAATTTGCCAAATGTCTCATTTCTAGAGAGACCACATCATCATTGCCACATGTCAAATTGACATTCAATTATCAATTTTAGAAATTATCAATTTAGGCCTAATTACCAATTATATCCAAACTAAAATTTCATTTTATATAAATTGACAAAGTTAACATAATAAATTTTCTTAATTAAATCACCAGTTAATGTTTTGTAATAAATTATGCCATTTATAATTTCAAATCTACTTAATTGTTTTTCTTTTGTATTTTATCTAATATTATAAAATAAATTCACGCCGTGTAATACACGGGTTACTAACCTAGTAAGCTTTATATATGATTTAATATATAAATAACCTATATGTACAACCTAAAAGATTAGGATATACAACACCCTAATACATATAAAAGTCGTGATTAAAATTTAATAAAAACTATAACTTTGAGGATGAAACTTATAAAAGAGTCGTCGTTATCCGTCCTTCCCTCAAATTATGGTTCTCCCCCTTCTCGCTCCTGGACTCCATCGGGGTCAAAATATAAATTTTTATTAGATTCAAAAGTGATTATTTGTTAACTGTCTTTTAATTTTATTATTTCGACATATACTAAAAAAGTTAAAAAAGTTGATTAGTAGTGTTATATATTTTATTAAAAAAAGATCTTTATAAATAATAATTATATATTAGTAAAAGGTTTCTCAATTATTTAAAGTGTCTACAAAAATTATAAAACCTATCAAAGAAATCCAATTACAACAAATAAAGTGCATGCAAATATTTTTATAACAAAATTAATCAAACAATTTAGTTTAAAAGATACGGACCATTTCAAAATAATATTACTAAAAAAACATAAAAAATAGAATTAATATGTAAATCATAGGTAATTACTAGAACTCATCAATGCTAGTTGTCAGAGTGAGTTGACGTCTCCACTTTCCCATACAATACCAAATATATTAATTTTTTTTAACAACGATTTTATTAACGGGGACACCGGCTAGCAAGACGTTAAACCGGCCCCAAAACGAACACACTTACATTAGAAATTGAAAGAACGCCATTCACTCGACTTCACTCTCCATCCTTTGGCCCTACTATTAATCCAGAAAAAACTCAAGTTCTTTATCTCCGACACCACCGCGTCCAAGTGTACCTTTCTTCCTTCGAAAACAATCCCATTTCTGGTATTCCAAAGAACCCATACCACGGTTCTGAACACAACATCAACCAGCGACTCTTTGTTTTTTTTTCGCAACCCCATTAGGAACTCGAACCACCATATCCTTCAACTCTAGAACAAAACCATTCTTAATCTTGCACCATTGCGCTATTCTCGTCAATACCATCGACGCCATAGGACATCCAGTAAACAAGTGCAACTCCGTTTCACTATAATCTTCACAAAACGGGCACAACACCGAGGGGAGACGGATACCTCTCTTTTCCAAACCTGATCTAGTAGCAACTCTACCCAACAAAACTCTCCCATACAGAATGTTTGCCTTAGAGGGGATAAGCTTGCTCCACCGAAACTGCTTCCCATCGTCAAACCTGCAACACTTCGATAGCAACACAGTCATGTTCTTTACTGAAAACAAACCTGAACTATCTCCTATCCACCTCCAGCCACTCGCCTCTTCCACCACGAGATCCTCCATCCGCACCCCTTTCCTCCCACAAATCTGCATAGCTCTAGAAATCGTCGCCCAAACCCCGGACATCCCTTTTTTTTACAGGAAGAACTCCCTGCCCATGGTTATTCCCATGAACCCCGTCTATAATGTTTCTCCACAGTCTATCCTTCTCCGATTTATACTGCCACACCAATTTAGACATCATAGCGAGATTTTTAAACTCCAGTGGGACCACCCCAAGGCCACCATTTTTAATAGGTTTCATCAAATCATCTCTACTAACCCATTGGATTCTTCTCTTATCCAGACCCCCTCCCCATAGGAAATTGAAGCGAATGCTCTCCAACTGATTGAGGACCTTCTTAGGCGCCTCGAAAAGAGAAAAGAAGTACATCGTAACGCTATCCAAGACTGATTTCACAAGCATTAGTCTCCCACCCATAGACAACCGAGACGCCTTCCACCCCGATAACCTTGATTCAAAAGAGTCGATGACCGATTTCCAGCTTACCATTTTATTCATGTTTTCCCCCACCTACAACCCTAAATGAGTAAAAGGAAAAGACTCCCCTTTACACTTTAGGATTCCAGCCATCTCCATAATCTCCTCCCTCTCACAGTTTAAACCATAAAGGGAGCATTTATCTAAATTCACCTTTAACACCGAAACCAAAAAAATGCCCTTAACAGCCTCATTAAGTTACGAAAATTCTGCTCCGACCACACCCAAGGACCAAGGCGTCATCCGCAAACAAAACGTTGGACAACACTGGTCCCCCATTTGGCACCGGAAAACCACTAAACAGACCCACACTTCCCGCCTTCTCCATTAACCAACTAAAAGCCTTCATAACCGCCACAAACAAAAAGGGAGAAAGAGGATCCCCTTGACGTAGCCCTCGAGAGCATTGGAACTCCAACGTAGGGGAACCATTAACAAAAACCGACGCACAGGACGAACGAATACAACCCTTAACCCACTCACACCATTTCGTGGGGAAGTTCATTTGTTCTAACATGGACAAGACAAACTCCCACTCGATGGAGTCATAGGCCTTTTCAAAGTCTATTTTGAAAAGCATCACTTTACGCTTCGATCTCTTACTCCAAGAGATTACCTCATTCACGATGAGCGGTCCGTCAAGAATGCTCCTATTGGCCACAAAGGCCATTTGATTCTTCGAAACAATACTACCAATAACCTCCTTCATTAGGTTAGCCAAAACCTTGGAGACAACCTTTGTCACACAACCCACAAGACTTATTGGCCAAAAATCGTTGAGCGATTGAGGGTCTCGCTTTTTTGGCACGAGGTGAATAAATGACGAACCACACCCTTTACTAATGGAGCCTTTCTCATGAAAACGATTAAGGATGTCGTAAAAGTCATTCTCAAATAACCCCCAAAAGTGTTTGAAAAAACCTAAATTGAATCCATCCGGACCCGGGGTTTTATCACTTCCGCAAGACCACACAACCTCCTTAATCTCTTGTTTAGTGAAGGGACTAACCAGCCTCTCCCTTTCCTCCAACGATAAGGATGTAATGGCATCACAACTAATCCCTGGTCTACTCCCCCGATTCCCCTTGAAACGTAATTTAAAGAATTCCAAGACCTCCTTTAAGATTCTAATAGGATCCTCCACCCATTCACTATCTATATTAAGCCCACTTAACCGACCAGCAGCTAGGTTTTGATTCACCATACCATGGAAAAATGAAGTATTTTCATCCCCATCGATACACCATCTAATTCTTGCCTTCGTAATCGCTTCTTCCTTTTGAACTCTCTCAAGCTTATTCAACAACGCCTTTTTTTCCGCCCACACATCCACTTCTACCGATGTGAGCGGTCGGAATTCTCCGATGGAATCGAACCTATAATATTCCTCTCTCAACTTATCTTTATCATCTTCAGCCCCATCCTTCACATTTTTAACCCACGCCTTCAAACCTGCCTTTACCGCCCTTAATTTTGGCATCAACACGACATCCGGCTCCCCCTTCTATCGACCCCAACCAAGGCTTGCTTTATTTCCCCCTCAATCCCCTCAAACGAGAGCCAATGTTTGAAAAAACGAAAGGGGACAGGCCCAAAATCAACCAAAGAGGTACGAAAAACAAGCGGAGAGTGATCGGACCATAGCCAAGGAAGCGCACACAAAGATGCATGAGGCCATCTGTCCTTAAACCCCGAACACACCAGAACCCGGTCAATCTTGCTGAAAGACTTGCCATTTCCATGAGAATACGTATACCGAAGGCCCCCCATATGGTATTTAGATAAACCAGTCCTGTCAATGAACGCATTGAAAGCCAGAGCCCCCGAAGGCATAAATTTGGAATGCAACCTCTCATCCTCCTGGCGCACTTCGTTAAAATCCCCCAAGAACATCCAGAGGCCTTCGCCAGACCGTCGTAATTCCACCAGCTTATCCCACATTCTACTTTTCTCCCTCAGATCGTAGGGCGAGTAGATATTGACAATATTAAGGGTCACATTGGCCCTAATCACCCTTCCAGAAACCAACAGAAAATGCTCATCCTTTTTAACCCCAGAAGCCAAGAACACGTTAGGGTTCCATGAACAAGCCAAACCCCCGGAACGCCCTGACGCGTCAATCAACACGCTTTCCGCCCCCTTCTTCCCCACAAACGATCAAATCTAATCTTATTACCATCAAATATGTGCTTTCTTCATGACAAAGTCTCCTAGGTACAAAGTTCATTATTTTTGCAGGTTTCATGGCTGACGATCGGAAAAAATTCCGGCGATATTATTTTAACATTTTTTTCCATCTAAACTGTTCGACCTTACCATGACAATTTCAGGGGTAGCAGAAAATTATTTCTGGGGTAACGAAATACCGAAAACATTAAAAAAAAAATTACATATCGCGATGCAAGTTCAGGAGTAGCGGGTGCTACCCCTCTCTAAAGGCTAGATCCGTCCCTGGAGCAATATAATTATGATCAGTGAAACTATTACTTAAATCGTTTATTACTTATAGACTTATATAGTAATAAAAAAAGAAAAAGAAAAAATAAATAATAAATCTGGTGACTTACGATTTCATGGAAAAAAATTGAAGTTAAATGGGCTTTACCCAATAACACAAATCAGGAGGCACCAAAATAAAAAGGAATTCGCAGGCAGTTCGACAATTCGGAAGGGGACGGCAGTAAGGTGCCTTAGGGCATGTTTTTTTTACAAGAAGAATTCCTCTATTTTGTTGCTGTTGGTTCTTGAAATCGAGACACAAGGAGCAGAGAAGTTTTAGATTTTGTTTTATCTCAATTAGTTTAAAAAACAATTGGTGTGTTTCAGTTATATATTTCAATGAAGATTTTTATAGTGACAGTGTTTGAATCCTCTATTATTATGATTGGCTAAATACTTTTGTGATCATACCCGGGTATAGAGTTTTCACTTTCTTAATTGTTTCTTGATTGTTTATGTACCCTGGTAAACCGATGCTGGTTTAGTTATGTAGAAGGTTCACATGTCACAACCCATAATTGTGAATGAATATGGTAACTCGCACGGTATAACCACTTAAGTTAGAACTCGGGTTGTCACATGTTACTCCTTCGCACCGTCCCCCTTAAGGACGTCCTAGTTAATTAGTTAAGAGCAATCCTGATTTTGTAAACCTGAACCCTAGGTGTGATCATATTTGTGTTTCATTATTATTCTTGTTTATAGTTTTTATTTGTAAATCAAAAATAAAAATTTAACACTTCTTAGCTTTTTATTTTAATCTAGTTAAAAAATTTAGATAAAATATATAACACTGAGCACATGTTCCTCGTGGATACGATACCCGACTTACCATGTCTATAGGTAAAGTTAGGTTTTTGCATGACCCCAACGACAGGTTATCAAAATGGCGCCTTTGCCGGGGAGCTAGTGCGCTTAGTGTTATTTGTTTTGTTAGATTTTAGTTCTCTTTATTTTCTTTAAAATTAAAGCTTTAAAAAAAAGTTCTAAAAATATATGTTTTTCTTTATTTTTTTTATTATTTTATTTGTGCTCGTTGTTACTCGGGTATTCTATTTTGTGTGTGCAGGTTGTTCCTTTTTCAGATATAGTAGATACTCAAGTATTTTGACCTCATCATGGATGATTATGATGATGATGATGCATGCTTTTGTTGCGGGAGCTCTTATCACGTGCCCTTGCAATGTCCAGGGTACATCAGGTGGTATAAAAAGTTGTGTGGGTATGAAGATTATGATACACCCTTGAGTTGCAAAAACGGCTACTGCATCTTTTGCAAGAGTCGTTCCCACTCAACTGCTGATTATCCGGACCACTTGCATGAAATGGAGGATGAATATCATGAGAAGAAATATTAAGATTCACACTCATCTCATTTGTACCATAAACCTCCTTCACCCTATTCTCAAACATACTTTCAGTTAGGGATGTGTAACTACTTGGTGCAAGATGTGTATTATATCAGTCATGAAACTAATGTTAATGTCACATCTTTTGCAGGTTACAAGAAGGAGTATAATGGTTCATATGAATACTCTCAAACAGATCGTATAGATATTCAAGATCAAAACCAGCTTCCTATTCAAATACGAGATAATGTTTCCAACCATGATGATGAGCAGTTTCATTACATTTGGCAGTTTAAAGAAGAAAACATTGTTCGGTTGGAGTTGCTTTTGTCCAAGGCTAATGAGTTGTTATCATGACCCACCCTTTCGGATCAACTACGATTCGAATTCTTAAAATTCAAACGTGAGGTATTATTGATAAAAATTCAAGAAGAAGAGTCTATTTCACCATCCGTGGATGATCTTGAAAGGATGCTCCCTTCTCAAATCGAGGAGGGGGTTATGGAGATTAATACCACACCAATGATTCCCTCAATTGCTGAAGTGATGAAGGTGAAGCAGACTGTTGGGGTTGATGAAGAGGAAGAAGAGGATACGAGTCTTTCTAAATATGAAATTGTCTGTTTAAACCCTGATAAAGATATAACATCTATTAAAGAACCCATGACTGAGATGCTACCAGATAACTTTGATATTCCGCCTGTGAGTGTTGTTCATATTGAGACAGTTGATGAGGCTGAAGTGATTTTAATGAAGAGGAAGGCGATGTTGGAAGACATTGGGAATATATTAATAAAAGATCTCGCAGCAATTCATTGGACGTGTATATGGGTAGAAAGAAATTAGAGATTCGACACATCAACTACCGAACATTTATTCGAAACTCGATAGGAAAATGTGCACTTATACCACCATGAGGGTCATTTCAGGTAAGGTCTGGATGAGGACCTAAAACTTAGCGCTTCCGGGAGTCAACCCGAGAACTTTGTGGGTGTGTTCACTAGAAACCCTCATGAGACTTCACTCGTCCACTCGGGCTACCGAGAGGTTTAAAAGGCTTTTTGCATACGCTAAATGCAACTGTGATTCCTATGAAAGTGAGTTTTAGGATTTTCATTTTTATTTGTGTGTGTGTTTTTTTTTAAATTTAATTATTTTTAACTGAATTTGAACTCAGGTGTTGCATTGGGGACAATGCAATGCTTTAAGTTGAAGGAGGTTACTAGTTTTTGGTTTAAACTCTTGGTTTTTAAGTCATATTAAGAAAAAAGAAAAAAATGCAAAATTTTAAAATTTTTGTGTGGTAATCGCGTTGAGAAGCTTGCTTCTACACAAAATTTGCTAAGTTTTGCAGGTTGATGCGATAGACTTTGAAGATCGTCACTACACTTGAAGATCTCGCCACGACTATGAAATCAGGTGAACCTGTTCTTTTTCTAGGCTTGGTTAAAAATTAATCTTTGTGTGTTTGCATGTTCGTTTAGTTTAGTTAGGTCATGTGTATATTTTTGCATTTAGTCATTGAAATAAAGTCGATTGTGTGATTGGTGCTGAAAAAGATTGGTGTCCTAAATAAGAGTTATGCATATATGGAATGATATAAAAATTAGTAGGTTGATGCTTATACATGAAGTGGATTTTTAGGACAGAAAATACATCTAACTTGTGATATGTTGATAGGCTCGATCTAAACTTATGAACACCAATGTGCGTGCAATGATCTTAAATGAATATAAGTGTTTAGTTTCCCATCCCAGTATGCATGGTTTAAAAAACTGAGTCCCAACAAAAACTGATTGCGAGTGGTATTTATACTTAGTATTCCTTTCTCACACACCATATTTCTACTGTTATGACGCCACCACCTAATAAAATTGGTAGTTCTATATGTGGGAAAAAACAGAAAAAGAAAAAAGGTTGTGTATAAAAGGAAAAAAAATAAAGTTGAAAAAGAAGAAGAAAAGAAAAAAATATTGAGAAAATAATGGGAGGTAAGTTCCGGATGTCACGTAGAAGGAAAATAAATGACTTATTCTCTATTGTGTCATAATGGTGGTGCATGGTCTCCTCAAGTTGTGGCAATCACAGTTAATGTAGAGTCATGTTTCTGTTTGAAACGAATTGCGATAAGATTGACTTACTAATTATGATTCCCTTACAATACTTTTTCGGGACGAAAAATATTTAAGTTGAGAAATGTGATGAGTGGTGTCTAGATGCACTCTATTAAATATTAATTATATTGAAATTGCATTGCTATGTGTAGAAAATATATTATTTTAATTGGTTTATATATTTTTGTAGGTTATGAAGGAAACGAGCTCATTCGATGCAATTAAGTTCATATAAGAGAGCAAGATAATTCTGATCAGTGGAACTGTTACTTAAATCGTTTATTACTTATAGACTTATATGGTAATAAAAAAAAAAAATAAATAAATAATAAATCTGGTGAGTTACGATTTCATGGAAAAAATTGAAGTTAAATGGGCTTTAGCCCTTAAACAAATCAGGAGGCACCACCAAAATAAAAAGGAATTCGCAGGGAGTTCGCATCGAGACAGAAGGGGGAGGGAAGTTTTAGATTTCGTTTTATCTCAGTTAGTTTAAAAAACAATTGGTGTGTTTAAGTTATTTATGTTAATCAAGATTTTTATAATGACAGTGTTTGAATTCTCTATTATTATGATTGGCTAAATACTTTTGTGATCATACCCAGGTATAGGGTTTTCACTTTCTTGATTGTTTCTTGGTTGTTTATGTACCATAGGATTGGTTTAGTTGGTAAACCGAGTTTGGTTTAGTTATGTAGAAGGTTCACACGTCACAACCATTAATTGTGAATGAATCCGGTAACTCGCATGTTATAACCACTTAAGTTAGAACTCGGGTTGTCACATGTTACTCCTTCGCACCGTCCCCCTTAAAAACGTCCTAGTTAATTAGTTAAGAGCAATCCTGATTTTGTAAACTTGAACTCTGGATGTGATCATATTTGTTTTTCATTATTATTCGTAAGAGTAAATTACGAATTTCGTCCCTGAGGTTTGCACAAATTTCGGATTTCGTCCCTAAGTTTAATTTATTACGAATTTCGTCCTCAAGTTTTGCAAAAACTTATCGGATTTCGTCCTTTTTCTAACTTCTGTTAAACGGATGTAAAAAGACAATTATACCATTGTCTTTAACTAATATATATAAAATACCTAAACAAAAAATAAAATAATAAAACTTAAATTAAAACCAACCCCCTCCCGCCCTTCTTCCCCACCCACAGACGCACGCACTTCTTAGTTAAAACCACCGACGGAACTTTGGCACCCCCAACCCCTATAAATCTGACAACCACCGACAATGGCGTGAAGCTCCGCCTCCACCGACAGGCATGGTGGACGATCAGCCGCGAGCTCTCCCCCTAAAAATCTGGCACCCCCAGCCCCTGAAAATCCGGCAACCACCAGCCTCCTGCAAATCTCGTGTGTCGATAACTCGCGTGTGACGTCGTTGATTATCTCGAATGTTCCGTTGTACGGAACTATATCGCCGGAGATTAGGATTTTGAACAAGCTCATTAATCTCACGTTTGTGTCCGATGAGCTCTCCGGTGAACTGCCGGTGGAGATGGCGAATCTGACTTTGATTAGGTTTATTAACTTCTCGACTAACTCGCTGACCGGTGAAGAATCTGAAAACGCTTTTTCTCGGAGGTAATTTCTTTGGCGGCGAGATTCCGGAGTTCAAGAGTTTGAAGAGTTTAGGATTACAAGGTAACGAACTCTCCGGTAGGATTCCGTGGAGATTATCACGGTTACCGGAGCTTGAAGAGCTTTGGCTTGGGTACTACAACCGCTATGGAATTCCACCGGAGTTTGGTTCGTTCAAATCGTTACAGCTTCTCGACGTCGGAGGAAGTAGTCTCTTCACGCTGTTGTTGCCGGAGAATCTAGGCCGTAATGTCACACCCCGCCCGCACCACCTGTGACCCAGTCATGCACGGGGGAGGTGTTGTGGAAAACAGGCTGTCAATATCAAACGCACACGGAAGCAACATATGATGTCTTTTAAACAACCAACAATAGCTTATTTACAGACAGCCTGATAAGTTTACAATCACTTGATAATAATAATAAGTAAAAGTCTTGTTCTAGCATCCAAACAGAATACTAGGTCACTGGGCCCGAAGGTTCCTGATAACTATTTGAACTTGATTGCTTTTTCCTGTAGGGTCACCTACTTGGAGGATCTCTACTGATTTCCTGCAAAATTTGTAAGCAACTGGTATCAACAACTATGAAGTTGTTGGTGAGCCGCACCTGTTTAACTTTCTGTCACATTGCAATTATTGCTACATACAACTGTCACGCATGGTAATGACTAGTAATCAACCAGTAATCATATATATAAGTCACGGGGTACAACACATGCACCAAAAGATTTCTAGCATACTATCTGTAGTATTTTTCACATACCAACCATCTTTTAATATGTAGACAATAATGCAATCAATTTTATAGCATATATCTGGCTAGCATTCTTTCTTTGAAGCCCAAAAGCTTTTAAAACAGTTAAGGCAAGGTAAACGGAACTCACATGATTAATATGGCAAGCTCGACTTGATGGTATATTTGCAGCAATAGCGTTACTAGCAAAGCAACCTAAAACAAATATTTATAATCATTATTGTTTATGACATTATCTGTCAATTATGTTCTTATATATATTCTGTTTCTAAACTGTTGCATAATGCAATACTAATGTTGCATAATGCAATACTAAGTTTTCTGACATTCGTGATCTGCGAGTAGTGTTTAATTATATTCTGGAAAAAGGGTGTGTCATGAACTACTTCAAGTTTTATTAAACTCGAATTTTTCTGTTTTTGGAATTGTTGCATAATGCAACACTAAACAACTATAATTATTTTAGCATTGGACCTTCAAGTAAATGTCATTTAATTTACATTTTTAAATTATCTGTTAGCCTTTCAGGTGTCGTGTGTTCTTTCAAAATGGGTTTTTATTGTGTACAAGGTTATCATAATAATTATGAGATATCAGAACACGATATACCTTCCGGTCGGTACGCGACTCGAACCCGGTTAACCGTAGATCCAAAAGTGTCTGAATCTGATGAGCAAATAGTCCTTTCCGCTTAGAATTTCGCCATGAATAATAATCCGCGCTCGGTTTCCAGAGTTGACTGCGTCTGACCCGTCATAATTGTTGACCAGATTCGTTTACCGAGTTAACTCAGTTGACTCGGTGTCGAGTTAACTCATTTCTACCAAATTCCATACCCAAACACTCCATATCTACCAAAACTTATATTCAAACACTCCCACAAGCTTCTTTAACCAAAAATACCACTGCATCATAATCATTATAAACCCTTTCGGCGGCCGGAGGCCATGGCCGCCGTCGGACAGTGGTGCCACCACCTAGAACCGCTACAGTACTATTTCCCATCATCATCCAAACTCAAAATAACCTTAAATATGTGACATGTATCAACAAATCGGGATTTTTAGAGGAAAATAAAAGGCTGGAATGTAATAAAGAAACACAAAACCGAATCCCACTTACTGATCGGTATTCAGTCGTCGGAATCGCGACTTAGCAGGGTCGCCGGAACCGTTGACGTGGTCGGAAACCACCACCAAAACCAGTTCTGTTGATGAAGGGGGTGGAACAGGCGAGAGAGAAAGAGAGCAGCAGGAGAGTTGGAGGGAGGACGCGCCGGCCATGGTCGGAGACGGGCCGGTCCTTGCCGCCGCTGCTGGGTTCCGTCGGACAAGAGGGAAGGGAGAGCCGTGAGGCTCTCTTCTTTCTTTCTCTGGTTCCTTTATTTCTAAGTGTGTGTGTGTGTATTGTACAAAAAGGGAAGTATAAAGAGTGTACTACAAAGATGTGTAGTACATTTTTTTTAATAAATAAATCTGTATTATATCGCGATCTCCGAACACGTTAAATACTGATTCTCAAGTAAATAATTCATGATAAATCTCGTCATGTCTAGAATATTATAAATGCCTTGTAAGTACTCTCGGAATACTTAAGATGTCAGATTATAAATAATTTGATAAATATTCGGTCGAACGGGCGGTATAAAACACATATCCGACACGAATCCCGTTTAACTCCGTTTACGAACCAAGTGTATTATTACGACTGTACTTCTCTGTGAACACTCAGAAAGGTACTTATAACCTCACTGAGTCATTAAAACGACTTCAAATAATTAAATGATCGATTTCGCTTGATGTCGAGTAACCGAACGGTTTACAGATTTCATCGTTTCTCGGACCGATTCTTACGATTATCATTTGTAATAGTCTTTGTGATAAATATTAACATCCGTGTTAATATGTATGTTCCCATAACTCATTAATTTATCATATTTATGATAATGTTCGGTTATCTGATATGATAACTGATTTAATAATGAATCTTGCAGGTTCCATACAAGTTCTGCTTTTATCCCTTTCGCAACATATTGAATTATTTAATTTATTAGTTGGAATGTTTCTAATCATCTTAACCGAACATTGTTTATAGTGATTCGGCTTTTGTTAGGCCACGAATTCCTTAATGTGCCTGTTGGGCCTAACTGGGCTTACCGAATCCAATTTATAACCGCAAAAATTTCCCTACGATTTTTGACGGAATTTACAAGGTGTTACAACTCTCCCCTCCTTGAAGGAATTTCGTCCCGAAATTCGCAATGCCTAATCGGAGGAGTAACCATGTATCTTTGTATTGTGGCACCTTCAATGTTTTCCTCATGTACTTCTTTGATCTCATAAATTAGACTTACTTTTATACCAATTCTGATTGCTCTTACTCAGATCAATTTTGGTCTCCCTTTACTATTTAAAATGTCAGCCACAATTTTAGCTTTTTCCCCCGGATGGTATTAAATCTTGCAATCATGATCACTTAATATCTTCATCCAGCGTCCTTGACGCATATTCAGCGCTTTGTGAATTATGAGGTGTTATAAACTCTCATGAACAGGATACACCATAATTTCTTTTCGCACAGATAATATCTCCATATTTTCTAGAACGTATACTTTTATGCCCAATTCCAGAGCATGTGTGATGTAATTCTTTCCGTGCATCGTAAGTTTCCTGATGGCATGCGCAATTACCTTGTCTCATTACGTGAGTATACAACCAAATCCATTAATTGACGTGTCAAAATTTATCATGAATTCTTCATATCCATCAAATCATGAGGTAACTGGTTCTTTACTGTTTAACAAATACTTCGTCGATTTTATGTAAGGGATATCGTTCTTGATCGTTACACGATCATGGTTATGAGAATCAGTGTGCATTGGCATCAATCCATGTAGCTTCTTCTCAATGAGTACGGGCGCTTTCCTTAGAAATGTGTTGAGCTTCATAAAATCCTTGTCATAATGCTCTTACAGCTAAATCTTCAACTCTTGCATTTCATATTGCTCGAGACTTGAGAGACAAACGAATAATCGAACACATTATGGTTAAAATAGAGAATTTCCTCAGATTTTGGAATTTTGTGCAATCATGTGATAAGAAGCTTAGAACCTTAAGCTTTCTGACAGGAAGGTTCAAGAACTTACAAATCACTAAATAATACAGGACAATATTAAAAGTTCTAGGGTTATGGATTTCTAAACAAATTGTGAAGAATATGACATTACTCATAACATGATGATGAGATGACTAGATTGTAGGTTCATGACACCAAAACTGAGTAATCAAATATGTTGTGAAGGGATTGTGAATGAAAAATTTTGGAATTTCAAGAAATATTAATCAACACAATATGATTCCAGAAGCGCACATATGTACCTGCAAATTCACGATTACGTTCTAGAACCGTAATCGTCTATTTGCCTTACAAACATGCCCTATAAGTTCTCCCTTCATGTATATTAATGATTAGGCCAACTTACCAAAAGAACAAATAAATATAGGTCATTACATAAACGAACAAGGGAACACGAATGTCGGTGAAGAGACCTTCCAACAGGTTGAAACGAACGAAGTTCACAATTTGATGATAAGGAAAATTAACCAGGAGAAGAATCCTAGTCTAATATTTGCTTAAGATATGAATTATGTCTATTGCGATCTTCAAAGTCCTCGGCCTTGCTGATCTCACATCTGCTCCAAGTGTTGAATCCACGCCTAAAGCATCTCTCCTAATCTATCATCTCTCAGTATTCATCACGTGAAGCACCAAAATAAGAAGCTTATTAAACTACTTGATATTAAAAATTTTCCTCCATTTGAGACGTGAAACGCGCCAAGCACTCCACTGAATTCTTCCAGCTCCTCAGAGTTATTTTCAGAGATAAATTCCTCAATAATTCAATTGCGTAAGCCAGTTCCATTTTTCTTTCATAATTCATTTCTCTTCCTTGGGTATACATCATCGTTTTCTGTTAAGTCAAAACAGTGTCCTTTAAGTAACTGGCGTAAATCGAATCTTATCCTCTTCAAGACATTCGCGGTTGTCCAACTAGTAGATAAAAATAATTCCTTTCAGCTCACAACCTCAAGCTCTTTCGACTCGGACTGGTACTTAAAAATTTCAAGGTCATTCTTCAATTTGCTCTTCATTTGTACTTTTTGGTGTATCAATTTCCATTTTAAATGGTCAACTTTTCCCATTATGATACCTATACTACCTAATATAGCCATAATATCCATCAATTTCACTCTTTTCATCAACTAAGAATGAATTTGTAAATTAACAAGTCTAGTTAACTTTAATCTCTTTCAACCAATTGGTCCAATTGAGTGTTTTAGTTGCATCATTACCATCCTATAGACAATCAACTATCTCATCATCCTTGAAAATAATTATCTGATCAAGCTAGGCTTGATTGAACTGGGATTCACTCACTCCATCCCTGAAAATACCAGATATGCAAGCAATGAATGATTTGTGCGAACATTCCTTCTTCGGCTACTCTTTTCTTTATTCAATAGCTCATTTCCTTCCAATCAGAATCCTCAGAACGTTGCCGAGAGTCTCAACTTTGATAGATTCTCTAGTCTTGCTCCTAGAGCTGGAAGTATATTTAGTAGGACGAGAGTAGCACTTTATAGTAACTTTCTTCTAGTGGCTAATACTAATTCTGATTGCACTCATACAACTTGATTTCTCGAAGTCATCATGAGTCTTGCTCTGCTTCTTTCTCCTTGGCCTAAAGTTTAGGAACTATCGCCGCAGCTAGTAAAGTTGTTACCAGTCTTACAACTGCCACCAGCCTCCGTCTTCTGACGTAATTGTTCATAAATTGAATTCTTATTTGTACTAAATGGGGGTTTTATTTTTAATCATCATGTTTATTTGTCATAGCTTTTTGTCTCCAATGGAGAGTTAAGCAATTTACCACAATGGCGAACAATGTTTGGAATATTTATCAGGAATTGTTTTCTTGCATCTCAGATGTAGACCGTAATTTTCCTTATCACTGTTGTAAGGATTATGTGTTCTTTGTGTTATTTGTCAAAATTGACTTGTCGTGCCGGTCTTATGCCGGGTTGCACAAGACAATTATTATGAATATAAACGCACAAGCGTGCGAAAATTTTAATTGGATCCTAATTTTAGGCAATCACTTAGGCTCCTAAGGCCACAGTCTATGTCTAGACTTCGATCGTATAAATATATAATAAGTGTTTAAATGCAAATTTTGGCACCTATTTTCAATCTCATAGTTACTATAACAACATTAACTTTGGTCATAACTAACTATGGTTAATAAGATAGTTTTACATAATGCAGGTATTGGGAGAACAAATATGGCCTCACGTAGCACATTTATCAAATAAGATGCAAACATGCAATTTGAAACATGAAATGATTAGTCATAAGCCTATAGCAACTAGTCATGTGGTAAAAGTTTTCGTTTCCCATCATGAATGTATCACCATGCCAATGCTTCTTGTCTCTTCTGAATCGAAACTAATTACCAATGTAGATGTCGTGCTCTTATATGCCTTCGCCATCTATACTTTCTTCTTCTTGTGCTCTACTATATTCCTTGCCAACACGCGGTTTTCCTCCATTATCACGCTTGCAACAGGCGATCTTATACTAGTTTCTATCGGTTCCTTGTAAAGGATGCATGAAATTGGTGGGCTGGGACCAGAGGATGACGAGAGGCAAAGTTCCATATACAGTGAGTATGGTGAAAAATATGTTGTTGTGGTTGAACATGGTGTAATAACTGAGGTTGAAAATGATAAGGCGACTGAACTGATGTGACTGCTGCTGATGAGACTGATGTGGTTAAGATATTAGGCAAATCATATATGATTCAAATAAGTAGGGGATTTGCTGAAATATGCAAATTGTTGATTCCTTGTGGGCATGGACAACTGTAACTGTTAGACACCCGTCGTCCATATTTGGCCTAAAGCATCATAGTGAATGATAAATATTCATGAGGTTGTCAGCTAAAACAGTAACTGTTCTAGCATCCAAACAGAATACTAGGTCACTGGGCCCGAAGGTTCCTGATAACTATTTGAACTTGATTGCTTTTTTCCTGTAGGGTCACCTACTTGGAGGATCTCTACTGATTTCCTGCAAAATTTGTAAGCAACTGGTATCAACAACTATGAAGTTGTTGGTGAGCCGCACCTGTTTAACTTTCTGTCACATTGCAATTATTGCTACATACAACTGTCACGCATGGTAATGACTAGTAATCAACCAGTAATCATATATATAAGTCACGGGGTACAACACATGCACCAAAAGATTTCTAGCATACTATCTGTAGTATTTTTCACATACCAGCCATCTTTTAATATGTAGACAATAATGCAATCAATTTTATAGCATATATCTGGCTAGCATTCTTTCTTTGAAGCCCAAAAGCTTTTAAAACAGTTAAGGCAAGGTAAACGGAACTCACATGATTAATATGGCAAGCTCGACTTGATGGTATATTTGCAGCAATAGCGTTACTAGCAAAGCAACCTAAAACAAATATTTATAATCATTATTGTTTATGACATTATCTGTCAATTATGTTCTTATATATATTCTGTTTCTAAACTGTTGCATAATGCAATACTAATGTTGCATAATGCAATACTAAGTTTTCTGACATTCGTGATCTGCGAGTAGTGTTTAATTATATTCTGGAAAAAGGGTGTGTCATGAACTACTTCAAGTTTTATTAAACTCGAATTTTTCTGTTTTTGGAATTGTTGCATAATGCAACACTAAACAACTATAATTATTTTAGCATTGGAACTTCAAGTAAATGTCATTAATTTTACATTTTTAAATTATCTGTTAGCCTTTCAGGTGTCGTGTGTTCTTTCAAAATGGGTTTTTATTGTGTACAAGGTTATCATAATAATTAAGAGATATCAGAACACGGTATACCTTCCGGTCGGTACGCGACTCGAACCCGGTTAACCGTAGATCCAAAAGTGTCTGAATCTGATGAGCAAATAGTCCTTTCCACTTAGAATTTCGCCACGAATAATAATCCGCACTCGGTTTCCAGATTTGACTGTGTCTGACCCGTCATAATTGTTGACCAGATTCGTTTACCGAGTTAACTCAGTTGACTCGGTGTCGAGTTAACTCATTTCTACCAAATTCCATACCCAAACACGCCATATCTACCAAAACTTATATCCACACACTCCCACAAGCTTCTTTAACCAAAAATACCACTGCATCATCATCATTATAAACCCTTTCGTCGGCCGGAGGCCATGGCCGCCGTCGGACAATGGTGCCACCACCTAGAACCGCTACAGTACTATTTCCCATCATCATCCAAACTCAAAATAACCTTAAATCTGTGACATGTATCAACAAATCAGGATTTTTAGAGGAAAATACAAGGCTAGAATGAAATAAAGAAACACAAAACCGAATCCCACTTACTGATCGGTATTTAGTCGTCGGAATCGCGACTTAGCAGGGTCGCCAGAACCGTTGACGTGGTCGGAAACCACCACCAAAACCAGTTCTGTTGATGAAGGGGGTGGAACAGGGGAGAGAGAAAGAGAGCAGTGGGAGAGTTGGAGGGAGGTCGCGCCGGCCATGGTCGGAGACGGGCCGGTCCTTGCCGTCGCTGCTGGGTTCCGTCGGACAAGAGGGAGGGGAGAGCCGTGAGGCTCTCTTCTTTCTTTCTCTGGTTCCTTTCTTTCTAAGTGTGTGTGTGTGTATTGTACAAAAATGGAAGTATAAAGAGTGTACTACAAAGATGTGTAGTACATTTTTTTTAATAAATAAATCAGTATTATATCGCGATCTCCGAACACGTTAAATACTGATTGTCAAGTAAATAATTCATGATAAATCTCGTCATGTCTAGAATATTATAAATGCCTTGTAAGTACTCTCGGAATACTTAAGATGTCAGATTATAAATAATCTGATAAATATTCGGTCGAACGGGCGGTATAAAACACATATCCGACACGAATCCCGTTTAACTCCGTTTGCGAACCAAGTGTATTATTACGACTGTACTTCTCTGTGAACACTCAGAAAAGTACTTATAACCTCACTGAGTCATTAAAACGACTTCAAATAATTAAATGATCGATTTCGCTTGATGTCGAGTAACCGAACGGTTTACAGATTTCATCGTTTCTCGGACCGATTCTTACGATTATCATTTGTAATAGTCTTTGTGATAAATATTAACATCCGTGTTAATATGTATGTTCCCATAACTCATTAATTTATCATATTTATGATAATGTTCGGTTATCTGATACGATAACTGATTTAATAATGAATCTTGCAGGTTCCATACGAGTTCTGCTTTTATCCCTTTCGCAACATATTGAATTATTTAATTTATTAGTTGGAATGTTTCTAATCATCTTAACCGAACATTGTTTATAGTGATTCGGCTTTTGTTAGGCCACGAATTCCTTAATGTGCCTGTTGGGCCTAACTGGGCTTACCGAATTCAATTTATAACCGCAAAAATTTCCCTACGATTTTTGACGGAATTTACAAGGTGTTACACGTAACGGGAAGCTTACTGTACTTGACTTCATCGGTACAATTCTGAATCCTGTGGTAGTGGTGGTTGTGGCCATGGTGGTGGTGGTGGTGGCATATGGTGGTGGTGGGTGGTGACGGAAGATGAGGAAGAAGAAGGAAAGGGGGCAAAATAGTCTACTTTTTTTTTAATTTAAAAGAAGGGTAAAAGGTTTGTTTTATCTTTTAATTTATTATTTGATTTTACACAAAACGGTATTAAGGTCTTTTTACATCCTTTTAACAGAAAATTTTAACAGAAGTTAGTCAAAAGGATGAATTCCAATACGTTTTTGCAAAACTTGAGGACGAAATCCGTAATAAATGAAACTTAGGGACGGAATCCGAAATTTGTGCAAACCTCAAGGACGAAATCCGTAATTTACTTAATATAACTCTTATTTTAATCTAGTTAAAAATTTCAAATAAAACATATAACACTAACTACATGCTCCTCTGTAACACCCTTGTCCGACCCAAATACAAAACCCGACCCGAATTTGAACTTGTTATGCAAATCGAATTTTGATTTAACAATTACCGGAAGAATTTATCCAAAATATACAATTAAATTATGTTCGGGATACTCGATAATCATTTTTGAAAACAAAATAATACATTTACAAGATTTTAGGTTAAATGATTTGATTAAAACAAAAATAAACCGATTTTTGGTTTTTACGCGATTTCGGTATTCGATTTATCGTTTACCGGGAATCTCGGGGTTTATATTTCAAAATATAAGTCCTATAGTCATTTTATAACATTAAAAACCAATTGGTTATTTTTTTTTGATTAATTTTGCTAATTATTTTGCAAATAAATTTACCGTTTTCCGTGCAAATCCGGTATTAACCGGGAGTCACGTAAATTTCAAAAATCATATTTTAATATTCCTTGATGTTTTATAAGGTCAATATAAGTCACCCGTAAATTTTTAGAGGTTATCGAATTAAAACGAGCACGAACGGTTAAAAATAAAATAAATATATATTAAACACGTATTTTATACTTCGTTATGCGTATCCCGAGACTTAGAAAACCATGGGAAAATATTCTAAACTATTTTTAGACATAAAATATTAAGTTTCACAAAGTTTGGGGGTTAAATTCACACAAAAACCAAAGTTCAGGGGTTAAATTGTAAATAAAAGTTGCAGGGACTAAAACTGTCATTAGCCCATAGTTCCCAGGCGTATCGCGCCGGCCTCCTTTCTCTTTTGCGCGATACGCGACGCGTACAGCAGCGCAGAAACGTGAATCAACTCGTTTTCAGCCACGTTTACCTCCGTATTCTCCAAGTTTTGATCTGATTCGTGTCGATTTTAAGTGCTTAGTCACTTGACTCGTTATCCACCCTCATTTGCGCACCATTTCACTATAAATAGGCCATCGAATTCATCCAGAATAGGTACCAATTCACTGATTTCTCTCTTGAAAACCCTAGTTCATCCCAGAAACTTGTTCCTTCAAATTCGAGCAAACCGTAAGGTGTTAAGTGCTGATCTCCTGCAGTCCCACGTTATTTGGTATGATCTACAAAAGCCCTCTATCAATTTCTGTTAGTTTTGTTGTTTTAATCAAGTTTAAAATTATACAAAAATTAGGGTTCTTGATATGTTTATTCAATTCTGGGTAATCGGGTTGGAATTAGGGTCTGAATTTTTGAAGGTTATGATGTTATAACATATATTAGAGAACCCCTAAGTCAATTTTATGATATCTAAACGTTTAGTATTTTATCTAAAAATATGCCAAAATTAGGGTTTTCGGGTCGTTGTTCTGCCCAAATTAAATAAACGATGTTGAATTAAGGTTTACTATTTTGAGAAATATTATAATATATCATAATGAATAAAACCCTAAGTTTTTACAATTTTATAATTTGTTTTGGTATTTATTTAATAAAAACATTAAAATTAGGGTTTTCACGACGTTACTCTGCCAAAATTAAACAAACGAGTTAAATCTAGGGCTAATCCTTTAAAATATATTATAAAATAATATTTTAAGTAAAAGCCCTAATTTTATTTGATTTTATAAATTATTTTGCTATTTATTTAATAATTATTTCAAAATTAGGGTTTTGAATATGATTATTTAATATTAAACAAAGCAGAAGGTATTGAAACTTGAATTTTGGTCTTAGAACATATTTATATATATAATAAGTGTATATGAGTTCAAAACTGATAAATGAATTAATTATTAGAAAAATTATCAAAACCCTAATTTCCTAATAAAAGGGCAAAATGGTCTTTTATCAAATAAGACCTAAACACTCCTTAAGTTCCTCGTGTCCTTAGAACTATAATCATTATGATTCCCTATGTTCATTTAGCATGTTCGTTCCATTAGGATAATCTCCGGATTGTTATCTCTCGCAATTGGTTCTATCTCTCGTTTCCGATCTATTTATCAGGTGAGTAACCACTAAATCCCCCCTCTTTTAATATTATGGGATGTGATGCGATATCAACTCTTTTTATCATTAGAAGGGGGATTCCTTCAAATGATAATTTGAGTAGTGAGTATCCACTAAACCCCCTCCTTTAATACTGTTGGTTATGACTATTCAATTCGTAATATCATTTCTAATGGTGATTCATTAGGATGATAATCCGAGTTGTAAGAAACCATACCTGCATTATCTTTTAAACATTTTGGGGTGTAACATGTATCTTTATTCAAATCATTTATCCAAAACACAAACGCGATTATATGATGATTTGATACGTTCTATGTATGTTAAATATGTGTGGATTATTGTGATTAGTTTGATCTAGCATCGGTTACTATCTTTATCTAGCATGCGTACTCATTAACATACCGAGCCGGGGTAACAATAATAGATCTATTGGTTTGACAGCCCACTTGGCATGCTTCGCGTGTAGCGCCTTGTGATTGGAAGCCTAGTTGTCTAGGGTTTGATGCGCACATTCATTGGCTTTAACTCATTACTTGTTTGACTATACATATGAAAATATCTGATTAGACATATATCGCTGTTATTGATATTATACTTATAAACACGTGTTTACTCACCAACTACTTTTGTAGTTGACACTTTATCTTATACATGTTGCAGGAACCTATACATGAGCTGTGTTGTGATCACGCTAGGATTGCTGGACCTAGTTTAAAGACTTTAAATCAGTTAATATGTGTTTTATGTTTACCTTCTTGTACATTATCTTTAGTTGATTAATGAAAAAGGGCATGTTTAAGTATTACAACTTAATTTTAGTTGTCATGTGCATCTGGACAATCATCGCGCTCCGACAAATTCCGCCGTCGGTTGGGGTGTGACAGATTGGTATCAGAGCCTTGGCTATAGGGATTTAGGTTATTAGAACTGGATAACCTAGACTATATGCCTTAGGTGTCCTACATGATTAACTCATGTCTGCATGCCTATTATTATATTATGTCTGTAGATGCTGCTTAAACTTGCCTCCCTTAGATCTCATCATTACCTTAACACTTGACACACACATATACACTTATCTCTTCTGGCTTCCTAGCCTCTATCCTTAGTAATGGTGCCTTACGTGCCATTTTAGGATTCTGAAAATTTCGATTTTGAAAATTCCGTCGGAGTTAGGTTCCTAGCAGTAGACATGTAGTAACTGGAAGGGGGAAGGCACCGGTAGCTGGAGGTCTATCTAGGCAGGCATTTCGTATATAACCTGATCAGCCGTGTGGATCGGGATGCCTACCTAGAAGTCTCTGGTGAGAGTGTTGGAACCTATTAGGCCAAAGCATGTCAATTACTGCTACGGATCCCAATTAACTCTGATTAGTCACGGGTTGTAGTTTCTCAATCGAGGAACGAAAGCCATTCTATTGTGTTTTACTAAAACAACATGATTTCTTCTCTATCCCTTGTTTAAAACCTCATGATTTCTAAATTCAAATGTTTTATAAAATATCCGTCATCATGATCCCGAATTGATTATCGTATCCCTTGTCTCCTGAATATTTACCATCAGCATGAATCCTGACAATCAACAAATGGCCCGACAAATTTCTCAACAAGTGGCAGCTTTCATCTCCAACATTTTCCGACAAGCCCTCGACGATAAATTTGTTAACAATGATGCTACTAAACTACCTCAAGGATTAGAAGTCATCAAACGTTCCGGTGCCAAAACCAAGAAGAGGAAAAGGAAGGCTAAACATCTTGATGAGACAATCATTCCTGCTATTCCTGCTCCTCAAATAAATCCCGATACTCGGTCTGCTAAGAACCCTTATGCCGGAACCCATCCTCAGTGCACCACTTGTAGTTACCATCACTCAATCCATGTTCCTTGTTGGCGTTGTCTCAATTGCGGCAAATTTGGTCATCTCATAAATGTTTTTCGTCAGCCTCAGCCTCCGATGGGCCAACCTGTGATACCTGCTCAGGCTACTATTTCTCCTTATCGTACTTGTTATAACTGTGGTCAACCTGGACACTTTAGAAACACTTGCCCTCTGCTTGCTGCTGCTGTTATTCCAAACCCTCTGGCCAACAATGTAGACCCTAGAACCCAACCTCCAATAGTTCAAACTATGGCACCAACACCTGTTCAAATTGCTAATGCTATCCAGAATACTTTCTCCTCCATGTTTCATTGCTACCATTGTGAAAACTTTGGTCACCTACCATACACATGTCCCCAACTGTCCGCCGATAACCCTCTTATGAAGCAACAACATCAAACTCCAAGCAACTACTACTCTCGTTGTAGATGATCTCTGAAGGAAGAATGATTGAAGATCGTTTGGACTTTGTTAATACTTGAATAACTCAGTTTCCTTGTAATAAAAGTTTGTAACCCTTCCAATCGATGTTCATCTTGTATATATATCAGTTTTACTCTTTATATCCTGTCCTCCTACTTACTCAATCATTTCTTATATTCATTACCCTTAAACCTCTCATTATGATTAATCAGTGGACAAGAAACCTATTACCAAATTTCCGTTATCCTTAATTGCAACTAAATCCCTGACAAACATATTTGCGCCTCTCGGAAAAATCAAACGTCATCATTGAATTGAGTATCTCAAACATCACGTAGAATTTGTTC
This sequence comes from Deinandra increscens subsp. villosa, assembly GCA_039602395.1. Classification (NCBI taxonomy): domain Eukaryota; kingdom Viridiplantae; phylum Streptophyta; class Magnoliopsida; order Asterales; family Asteraceae; genus Deinandra; species Deinandra increscens. The sequence continues at coordinate 20,087,997 of JBCNJP010000007.1, forward strand.
CTTGTTCAGATAACCCAGACTTGACTATCCGTTATCCAGTAAATTAGAAACACGCGTCCTTCATCAAAACCCATAAGTACCTACACGTGACCTTTCTGGTATTACTCCCATTGCAATGTCATTTTATCAAAATTCATTCGATCTAGTTCCCCACTTCAAGGACACAACAATTCATTAAAGATGATACATCTCGAATGTACATCACCAATCTGATGGACTCAATCACCAAATATCAAAACTCTTATATTAACGACATCTTCAAGAGAATTCTCAGAATCATCAATCTCCTCAATATCAATTCTCGTTATCCCTATACGAAATAATTATCCGTTAAGTGATTCCTGAACTTTCTCAAAACCATGATTTAATCTGGTCTTGATTCCCCTATTAATCTTATTAAAGGAAAGATAATGATATCTAAATTGCATTATCATTCGAATGGTGATTCATTCAAATAATGATATGCACTTCAATATCAAGTGGTTAATTCGTATTATCATTTGAATGGTGATTCATTTAAATGACAATTTCGTGTTATATCGCTATCCTTTCCTCAAATGGATTAATCAAATATCTCTGTTGAAAACACTTCTCTCACATGATCACCGCCGTAAAAGACGATGATTGAATTTGCTCTAGATAATAAAGAATCATTAATTTATCTAGCCAGTCCAAGACTTATACGTACTACACCTAAACACTTGTGTGTGATGCTAGCTTAGCATACATTTGGTTTTGGTCATAGACGTTAACCTTGGATTCTAGCCAATTTCTAATCCAGACTATTAACAAGACCTCGCGTCCCGTAGGTGAATTGAATGTGGCTCGCTACCCATTTAGCTCACCAATACTCGACACGTTCTCTCGTTAAGAAATCTGTGATCCCATTTAATTGTGTGAAATGATATTCTTGACTTAATGTCAAATTATCAGTTTCAGCAATTTGAAAGTAAATCATGTTACCCCTACCACTCTCTTCATATTCCACCGGTCTTTTCCCTGAAGTAGGGGAGACGGTGATAAATCAAATCCATAATCTGTCTATTCAGTTGCTCGTATAATCATAATCTTAGCTTTAGAATCTAATCATCTTACAATCCATCATATCTGATGTTATTCAATCTCTATCGCGATCTTAAAATCATTCGTTATTATATGAAAGTGGTAGTTCTTCGTAAGATGACTAGCGCATTCTTAAAGTATTACAGATGTGGTGGGTTAGCTGCGGTACACCCTATATATAAGCATCGAAGATACTTTAAAAATGAATTAGGAATCGAGCCTAGAACTGATCATTGGTTGTTTGTCTATATCAAATTTCCTATCACCATTGATATATTCTTCCTCCTAACTCGAATATCTCTTCTAATTTCGGGACGAAATTTCCTGAAGTAGGGGAGACTGTAACACCCATGTCCGACCCAAATACAAAACCCCACCCGAATTTGAACTTGTTATGCAAATCGAATTTTGATTTAACAATTACCGGAAGAATTTATCCAAAATATACAATTAAATTATGTTCGGGATACTCGATAATCATTTTTTAAAACAAAATAATACATTTACAAGATTTTAGGTTAAATGATTTGATTAAAACAAAAATAAACCGATTTTTGGTTTTTACGCGATTTCGGTATTCGATTTATCGTTTACCGGGAATCTCGGGGTTTATATTTTAAAATATATAATTTTTAAAGTCCTACAGTCATTTTATAACATTAAAAACCAATTGGTTATTTTTTTTTTTTGATTAATTTTGCTAATTATTTTGCAAATAAATTTACCGTTTTCCGTGCAAATCCGGTATTAACCGGGAGTCACGTAAATTTCAAAAATCATATTTTAATGTTCCTTGATGTTTTATAAGGTCAATATAAGTCACCCGTAAATTTTTAGAGGTTATCGAATTAAAACGAGCACGAACGGTTAAAAATAAAATAAATATATATTAAACACGTATTTTATACTTCGTTATGCGTATCCCGAGACTTAGAAAACCATGGGAAAATATTCTAAACTATTTTTAGACATAAAATATTAAGTTTCACAAAGTTTGGGGGTTAAATTCACACAAAAACCAAAGTTCAGGGGTTAAATTGTAAATAAAAGTTGCAGGGACTAAAACTGTCATTAGCCCATAGTTCCCAGGCGTATCGCGTCGGCCTCCCTTCCCTTTTGCGCAATACGCGACGCGTCCAGCAGCGCAGAAACGTGAATCAGCTCGTTTTCAGCCACGTTTACCTCCGTATTCTCCAAGTTTTGATCTGATTCGTGTCGATTTTGAGTGCTTAGTCACTTGCCTCGTTGTCCACCCTCATTTGCGCACCATTTCACTATAAATAGGCCATCGAATTCATCCAGAATAGGTACCAATTCACTGATTTCTCTCTTGAAAACCCTAGTTCATCCCAGAAACTTGTTCCTTCAAATTCGAGCAAACCGTAAGGTGTTAAGTGCTGATCTCCTGCAGTCCCACGTTATTTGGTATGATCTACAAAAGCCCTCTATCAATTTCTGTTAGTTTTGTTGTTTTAATCAAGTTCTAAAATTATACAAAAATTAGGGTTCTTGATATGTTTATTCAATTCTGGGTAATCGGGTTGGAATTAGGGTCTGAATTTTTGAAGGTTATGATGTTATAACATATATTAGAGAACCCCTAAGTCAATTTTATGATATCTAAACGTTTAGTATTTTATCTAAAAATATGCCAAAATTAGGGTTTTCGGGTCGTTGTTCTGCCCAAATTAAATAAACGATGTTGAATTAAGGTTTACTATTTTGAGAAATATTATAATATATCATAATGAATAAAACCCTAAGTTTTTACAATTTTATAATTTGTTTTGGTATTTATTTAATAAAAACATTAAAATTAGGGTTTTCACGACGTTACTCTGCCAAAAATAAACAAACGAGTTAAATCTAGGGCTAATCCTTTAAAATATATTATAAAATAATATTTTAAGTAAAAGCCCTAATTTTATTTGATTTTATAAATTATTTTGCTATTTATTTAATAATTATTTCAAAATTAGGGTTTTGAATATGATTATTTAATATTAAACAAAGCAGAAGGTATTGAAACTTGAATTTTGGTCTTAGAACATATTTATATATATAATAAGTGTATATGAGTTCAAAACTGATAAATGAATTAATTATTAGAAAAATTATCAAAACCCTAATTTCCTAATAAAAGGGCAAAATGGTCTTTTATCAAATAAGACCTAAACACTCCTTAAGTTCCTGGTGTCCTTAGAACTATAATCATTATGATTCCCTATGTTCATTTAGCATGTTCGTTCCATTAGGATAATCTCCGGATTGTTATCTCTCGCAATTGGTTCTATCTCTCGTTTCCGATCTATTTATCAGGTGAGTAACCACTAAATCCCCCCTCTTTTAATATTATGGGATGTGATGCGATATCAACTCTTTTTATCATTAGAAGGGGGATTCCTTCAAATGATAATTTGATTAGTGAGTATCCACTAAACCCCCTCCTTTAATACTGTTGGTTATGACTATTCAATTCGTAATATCATTTCTAATGGTGATTCATTAGGATGATAATCCGAGTTGTAAGAAACCATACCTGCATTATCTTTTAAACATTTTGGGGTGTAACATGTATCTTTATTCAAATCATTTATCCAAAACGCAAACGCGATTATATGATGATTTGATACGTTCTATGTATGTTAAATATGTGTGGATTATTGTGATTGGTTTGATCTAGCATCGGTTACCATCTTTATCTAGCATGCGTACTCATTAACATACCGAGCCGGGGTAACAATAATAGATCTATTGGTTTGACAGCCCACTTGGCATGCTTCGCGTGTAGCGCCTTGTGATTGGAAGCCTAGTTGTCTAGGGTTTGATGCGCACATTCATTGGCTTTAACTCATTACTTGTTTGACTATACATATGAAAATATCTGATTAGACATATATCGCTGTTATTGATATTATACTTATATTATTTAAACACGTGTTTACTCACCAACTACTTTTGTAGTTGACACTTTATCTTATACATGTTGCAGGAACCTATACATGAGCTATGTTGTGATCACGCTAGGATTGCTGGACCTAGTTTAAAGACTTTAAATCAGTTAATATGTGTTTTATGTTTACCTTCTTGTACATTATCTTTAGTTGATTAATGAAAAAGGGCATGTTTAAGTATTACAACTTAATTTTAGTTGTCATGTGCATCTGGACAATCATCGCGCTCCGACAAATTCTGCCGTCGGTTGGGGTGTGACATCCTCGTGGATACGATACCCGACTTACCCTGTCTATAGGTAAAGTTAGGTTTTTGCATGACCCCAACGACAGGTCATCACGTTGCGGCGACGACAGTTTATAGCGCGTTATTCGTCTTCTGAATTGTGATAACGAGTGTCGTGACCGCTATACAAATACCTAACTTAAATTGTAGTAGGACAAGCTAAGGTATCGAACCAGGGGAGTTAGTGGTTATTAGTGACTTTAGAAACTAACTAATTAATTAACTACCTAAATCCAAATTACTCTCACTAATATGAATTATGCCTAAACTAAATTAAACTAATTAAATCTAATTAATTAACTAAAATTGCCACTTGGCTGTCGAATTAGTGTGTGAGTAAAATTATAATAAAACTAGATTAATAATTATAAACACTAGAATTTAAAACAATGCAACAACTCTAGGATCCTGGTTTATTATCTATATCGGAATTCAATTATCTAACTGCTAATACTACATAGACATAGTCCCCAATTGCCTAGTCAACCTAATTACCTAACCCTTATGTAGGCTGTTTAATTCCTGCCGCAAGGAAAGACTGAAATATGACTGTTTACTACAACCAGATTAAGTAATTAGTTAATTAAATGCGTTGGGCATGCGGGTGCTCGACAGTTGCAACGAAAACCGGAACAATTAACAGTCAAAAAGTAAAGTCAGTTGGGTAAATAAACAAACCGTTCATCGAAAGTAGTTACAATAAAGTTAGCCAGACATTGTCAATGAAGAAAACATAATTAAAAGATGGAAAATACATTAAGGAAATTGTCTCTGACCAGCTGAGATCGAATTGAAACCGTATAAAAAAATCTTCTCCTGAATGCCTTCGAAACACCTCCTTGCCTCAGCCAAAGGCTGCGCCTTCTTGTGCCCAGCCCTCCGTGCGAACTGTTCCCCCTTCTGATCTCCGTATCCCCTTTTTGTATGTCAAACTTACCCCACGTTTTTTTCTCTCATTAAAATGGGCCTAGGCCCATTTCCCCTTTCTGCTTCCCACGTAAAACTAAAACAATCACAATTCATTATATGGATCTTCATTTGTTTCCTTTTTATTTTTATATTTTCCTTTTTAAAAGAAAAACTAATTAGAAGCTAACGAGTTGGTGACCCGTCCGCGCGGCCACCCTTGTTATTTGTCTTAGCAAGACTAAACTATAGTATGTGGATTTCTAATACATAGATTGTAGTTAAATAAGTTGACGCAATTACAAAAGTTTAGTCATTACATATATATTGAAGTTTAGTGATTACATTCATATATAAGTAGGAAACTTCAGAGGTAAAAAACGTAAATGTGTATAACATTGGCAAAAATATAAAACACACACATAAAAAAAAAAGTAGGAAACTTAAGGGGTAAAAAATATAAATGTGTAAAACATTGTGGCCAAAGTAGGAAATAATAAAAATAAAGTAGAAAACTTCAGGGGTAAAAACGTAAATGTATAAAACATTGGTGGCGAAAGTCGGAAACACACAAAAAAAACAAAGTAGGAAAATGAAGGGTATAAATCGTAAAAGTGTAAAAGTTTTGTGGCCAAAGTAGGAAACACAAAAGTTAATAAAAATTAAGCAAAAAAATTTAGTGGTAAAAAACGTTAATATATAAAACATTGGTGGCCAAAGTAGAAAAAAAAACCAAAGTTGAAAATTTAAGAGGTGTAAAACGTAAAAGTGTAAAAGCTTCGTGACTAAAGTAGGAACTACAAAAGTTATTCCCTTCCATTTTAGTAGAAAACTTTAGGGGCAAAAACGTAAATGTATATAACATTGTTGGCAAAAGTAGGAAACCACAAAAGTTACTAAAAATAAAATAAAAAACTTTAGGGGTATAAAGGTAAATGCATAAAACTTTGGGCGTTGAATGTAAATATACACGTTTTGGGCGTTGAATGTAAATATACACGTTTTGGACTTTTTGAACAGTTTATATACCTTAAAATATTATAAAAATAAAGAAATAAGGTTTTCTAAGAAATCGGGACTTAATTTGGGCGTTGAATGTAAATATACACGTTTTGGGATCCGTCGGCCCAACAAACCTAAATTAAACATTTTGATATTGATCCGTATATTTTCTTGACTTAATAACATATAAATAAAGTATCATTAGAAACATAATATTTGGGTTTTTTTTTTTAAAGTATTTTGAGTCAAATCCCGACTTATTCTGCTTAAGTGGCCCAATTCGTTTTCTATAATAGTTTTAAAGGCTTAAACCCGATTTCTGTGGATATCTAAAACATAATCACTAACTTATGGTTTATTCATAATTAAAACCATGACTAGTTACTCAAAAATACAAATATATGTTTATATATATATGTATAACATACAAGGTGATCTTTCTATAATAAATGACTACAATATTGACAATTCTAATACTATACGTATAAGTGATAAATGAAACACTTAAACAAGGTGAACTTCATTGAATGAAGTTTTTAAATATAGAATGTTCTAAGAATAAAAATTCACTATAAAGGGGAACTTTTCATAATAATGGGCTAGAGCATTTTATGTGTGCATTTAGTTAGTCAATAGACTGATGAAAAGTTAATAAATATAGGTAGGCGTTGACGCAATATCTACCTGGTTATAGTAAGCCCTTCAGTGACTGGAATTCTATACTCGGCGAGTCTCGTGTTTTTACTTCCCTTTTTGTTTTACTATCTTGGGATGAATACATGCTACTTAAAACAGTGTATTAATACTCAAGGTTGTTCCCCATTGTTATATGATATCCCCACTCCATCAACTCTGGAAGAGCTGTTAGTAACATGGATAGTACTATTTTGGGAAGCCCCCTCATGTAGTGTAAGCCCCACAATACACGCATGCTTACTATTTACTATATGTCCATCAAAGGGGATGTGGACATCTTTGGATAATAAAGATAATGACTAGGGCACTGTACGAGTTATGGTAGTATGCCTAGTACAAGATTGGATGTGTGACTTGTTTATTATACACTTGTTGATAATTCTTTTTATATAAATCATTTTTATTATAATGTTTTAAAATACTCGCGAGTTCTCACCAGCTTTTTGCTGATCATATATTTTTAAGCATGTATTTCAGGCAAGTAGCTCATGGGATGATGCACGTAGACTATGGGGAAAGTAGCCGAGTGGTTATATCGTAGATCTCCTTAAGTTAAAATGAAATGTTATGTGTATGATAATGTTTATTATGTATAGGCGTGGTGTAGACTATTTAGTCACCATGACCTTTATGGTTGTGTACCAAGGCATAATATTTTGTATGGTGCTAGGTGTTGGGCCTTAGCATGTAATTATTAAATGTTTAATTTAAGTTAAGTTTGGTATGTAATCTGACTATTTTCGCTCGTTAACATTCCAAACCTAAAATATACAAAACTATACAAAGTTATGTGTTCTCAACCATATATAAACATTAAAACCAGAGAATTAACATTCAGAAAGCGTTACAAATTATTCTCACTCCCCCCCCCCCCCCAAAGAATAACGCCCTGAAATTCACTTAGGCTAAAAAAGGTGGGGGTATTTCCTCTGCGTCCAACTGGTAAGCGACACTCCCCACCCTAGAGATTATCCTAAACGGACCTATATAATGAGGACTTAGTTTCCCCCGTTTTCTGAAATGTATAATTCCCTTCCAGGGTGAAACTTTAGCATTACCATATCTCCTGTCTTAAACTCCAACGACCTACGACGACGACCAACATAACACTTTTGCCAATCTTGTGTTGCTTTAAGCTTATTACGATACGAATCTCCTTGACCTTCTCGGGGGTTGTGATGTGCTCTAAAGTACACATCTAGTTTATAATCAATTACCCTCATTTATTCATAGTTTATGCATTACTTTGGTCCATTTTACCTTTGCTTGCTCTCGAATGTCATAAATAGGTTCTCAAGGGTGGCCAAAGTAATATTTGCGGATTTTAGAAGGTTTTAAGGTAAAAGGTGATAATTTATCGAAGTTTAACTTCTTCGGCATGTCACGACTCATTATGGTGTAACGGCCCATTTCAAGCTTTCTGCAAAAACCCTAATTCATTGATGTCTGGCATCGCTAATGATCCGTTATGATGCTAACGACTCATTATGCCTCATTCTCGAAACCCTAACTTGTGACTATAAATACACTTATTTCTCAACTTTTGAAGAGTTCCACGATTTCCAGAGAGAGTTCCCACGAAATAGAGTCCATATTACTTTCGTAGAAGCCCAAGGAGTCGAACAAAGATTTTGGAGTGCTAATCAAGTTCCTAATCCCAAATTCGACAAGAGTTTCCTTTGGTTTGCATTCGTAATGTTTAGATTTGTTATATTTATTCATCTTTGATATCGTCTAAGACTATGTGATCTATTTAGTATTTATCTATGAATTGATAACAGATATATCGCATTACATAATGATTTGAGTATAATGTATGTAATTCTTACTGCATATCATATTTGTGTTATTGTTTGAGTTTTATATCCATTCCTGGTAGTATTTGGTTTGATCTGAAGTTCGACGTATCCTGCTTATCAAATCGGTTGCTATTTCTTAGTTTTTATCTAGCGATATCAATATGTTTTTAGAAACTCTAGAGAGCCTAGATAGGAATTGGTAATGATGTTTATTCAATAGTCCATGTCGCACCCCGGAAATGGGCGAAATGGAGGCGTGTGACTGATAGGCATCATGGTCATGGTTATGAATGAATGACATCTAAATGAACATTTCGTTTTCTATAATAGTTTTAAAGGCTTAAACCCGATTTCTGTGGATATCTAAAACATAATCACTAACTTATGGTTTATTCATAATTAAAACCATGACTAGTTACTTAAAAATACAAATATATGTTTATATATATATATGTATAACATACAAGGTGATCTTTTTATAATAAATGACTACAATATTGACAATTCTAATACTATACGTATAAGTGATAAATGAAACACTTAAACAAGGTGAACTTCATTGAATGAAGTTTTTAAATATAGAATGTTCTAAGAATAAAAATTCACTATAAAGGGGAACTTTTCATAATAATGGGCTAGAGCATTTTATGTGTGCATTTAGTTAGTCAATAGACTGATGAAAAGTTAATAAATATAGGTAGGCGTTGACGCAATATCTACCTGGTTATAGTAAGCCCTTCAGTGACTGGAATTCTATACTCGGCGAGTCTCGTGTTTTTACTTCCCTTTTTGTTTTACTATCTTGGGATGAATACATGCTACTTAAAACAGTGTATTAATACTCAAGGTTGTTCCCCATTGTTATATGATATCCCCACTCCATCAACTCTGGAAGAGCCGTTAGTAACATGGATAGTACTATTTTGGGAAGCCCCCTCATGTAGTGTAAGCCCCACAATACACGCATGCTTACTATTTACTATATGTCCATCAAAGGGGATGTGGACATCTTTGGATAATAAAGATAATGACTAGGGCACTGTACGAGTTATAGTAGTATGCCTAGTACAAGATTGGATGTGTGACTTGTTTATTATACACTTGTTGATAATTCTTTTTATATAAATCATTTTTATTATAATGTTTTAAAATACTCGCGAGTTCTCACCAGCTTTTTGCTGATCAAATATTTTTAAGCATGTATTTCAGGCAAGTAGCTCATGGGATGATGCACGTAGACTATGGGGAAAGTAGCCGAGTGGTTATATCGTAGATCTCCTTAAGTTAAAATGAAATGTTATGTGTATGATAATGTTTATTTTGTATAGGCGTGGTGTAGACTATTTAGTCACCATGACCTTTATGGTTGTGTACCAAGGCATAATATTTTGTATGGTGCTAGGTGTTGGGCCTTAGCATGTAATTATTAAATGTTTAATTTAAGTTAAGTTTGGTATGTAATCTGACTATTTTCGCTCGTTAACATTCCAAACCTAAAATATACAAAACTATACAAAGTTATGTGTTCTCAACCAGATATAAACATTAAAAAACAGAGAATTAACATTCAGAAAGCGTTACAAATTATTCTCACTCCCCCCCCCCCCCAAAGAATAACGCCCTGAAATTCACTTAGGCTAAAAAAGGTGGGGGTATTTCCTCTGCGTCCAACTGGTAAGCGACACTCCCCACCCTAGAGATTATCCTAAATGGACCTATATAACGAGGACTTAGTTTCCCCCGTTTTCTGAAATGTATAATTCCCTTCCAGGGTGAAACTTTAGCATTACCATATCTCCTGTCTTAAACTCCAACGACCTACGACGACGACCAAGATAACACTTTTGCCAATCTTGTGTTGCTTTAAGCTTATTACGATACGAATCTCCTTGACCTTCTCGGGGGTTGTGATGTGCTCTAAAGTACACATCTAGTTTATAATCAATTACCCTCATTTGTTCATAGTTTATGCATTACTTTGGTCCATTTTACCTTTGCTTGCTCTCGAATGTCAAAAATAGGTTCTCAAGGGTGGCCAAAGTAATATTTGCGGATTTTAGAAGGTTTTAAGGTGAAAGGTGATAATTTATCGAAGTTTAACTTCTTCGGCATGTCACGACTCATTATGGTGTAACGGCCCATTTCAAGCTTTCTGCAAAAACCCTAATTCATTGATGTCTGGCATCGCTAATGATCCGTTATGATGCTAACGACTCATTATGCCTCATTCTCGAAACCCTAACTTGTGACTATAAATACACTTATTTCTAGACTTTTGAAGAGTTCCACGATTTCCAGAGAGAGTTCCCACGAAATAGAGTCCATATTACTTTCGTAGAAGCCCAAGGAGTCGAACAAAGATTTTGGAGTGCTAATCAAGTTCCTAATCCCAAATTCGACAAGAGTTTCCTTTGGTTTGCATTCGTAATGTTTAGATTTGTTATATTTATTCATCTTTGATATCGTCTAAGACTATGTGATCTATTTAGTATTTATCTATGAATTGATAACAGATATATCGCATTACATAATGATTTGAGTATAATGTATGTAATTCTTACTGCATATCATATTTGTGTTATTGTTTGAGTTTTATATCCATTCCTGGTAGTATTTGGTTTGATCTGAAGTTCGACGTATCCTGCTTATCAAATCGGTTGCTATTTCTTAGTTTTTATCTAGCGATATCAATATGTTTTTAGAAACTCTAGAGAGCCTAGATAGGAATTGGTAATGATGTTTATTCAATAGTCCATGTCGCACCCCGGAAATGGGCGAAATGGAGGCGTGTGACTGATAGGCATCATGGTCATGGTTATGAATGAATGACATCTAAATGAACATTTCGTTTTCTATAATAGTTTTAAAGGCTTAAACCCGATTTCTGTGGATATCTAAAACATAATCACTAACTTATGGTTTATTCATAATTAAAACCATGACTAGTTACTTAAAAATACAAATATATGTTTATATATATATATGTATAACATACAAGGTGATCTTTTTATAATAAATGACTACAATATTGACAATTCTAATACTATACGTATAAGTGATAAATGAAACACTTAAACAAGGTGAACTTCATTGAATGAAGTTTTTAAATATAGAATGTTCTAAGAATAAAAATTCACTATAAAGGGGAACTTTTCATAATAATGGGCTAGAGCATTTTATGTGTGCATTTAGTTAGTCAATAGACTGATGAAAAGTTAATAAATATAGGTAGGCGTTGACGCAATATCTACCTGGTTATAGTAAGCCCTTCAGTGACTGGAATTCTATACTCGGCGAGTCTCGTGTTTTTACTTCCCTTTTTGTTTTACTATCTTGGGATGAATACATGCTACTTAAAACAGTGTATTAATACTCAAGGTTGTTCCCCATTGTTATATGATATCCCCACTCCATCAACTCTGGAAGAGCCGTTAGTAACATGGATAGTACTATTTTGGGAAGCCCCCTCATGTAGTGTAAGCCCCACAATACACGCATGCTTACTATTTACTATATGTCCATCAAAGGGGATGTGGACATCTTTGGATAATAAAGATAATGACTAGGGCACTGTACGAGTTATAGTAGTATGCCTAGTACAAGATTGGATGTGTGACTTGTTTATTATACACTTGTTGATAATTCTTTTTATATAAATCATTTTTATTATAATGTTTTAAAATACTCGCGAGTTCTCACCAGCTTTTTGCTGATCAAATATTTTTAAGCATGTATTTCAGGCAAGTAGCTCATGGGATGATGCACGTAGACTATGGGGAAAGTAGCCGAGTGGTTATATCGTAGATCTCCTTAAGTTAAAATGAAATGTTATGTGTATGATAATGTTTATTTTGTATAGGCGTGGTGTAGACTATTTAGTCACCATGACCTTTATGGTTGTGTACCAAGGCATAATATTTTGTATGGTGCTAGGTGTTGGGCCTTAGCATGTAATTATTAAATGTTTAATTTAAGTTAAGTTTGGTATGTAATCTGACTATTTTCGCTCGTTAACATTCCAAACCTAAAATATACAAAACTATACAAAGTTATGTGTTCTCAACCAGATATAAACATTAAAAAACAGAGAATTAACATTCAGAAAGCGTTACAAATTATTCTCACTCCCCCCCCCCCCCAAAGAATAACGCCCTGAAATTCACTTAGGCTAAAAAAGGTGGGGGTATTTCCTCTGCGTCCAACTGGTAAGCGACACTCCCCACCCTAGAGATTATCCTAAATGGACCTATATAACGAGGACTTAGTTTCCCCCGTTTTCTGAAATGTATAATTCCCTTCCAGGGTGAAACTTTAGCATTACCATATCTCCTGTCTTAAACTCCAACGACCTACGACGACGACCAAGATAACACTTTTGCCAATCTTGTGTTGCTTTAAGCTTATTACGATACGAATCTCCTTGACCTTCTCGGGGGTTGTGATGTGCTCTAAAGTACACATCTAGTTTATAATCAATTACCCTCATTTGTTCATAGTTTATGCATTACTTTGGTCCATTTTACCTTTGCTTGCTCTCGAATGTCAAAAATAGGTTCTCAAGGGTGGCCAAAGTAATATTTGCGGATTTTAGAAGGTTTTAAGGTGAAAGGTGATAATTTTTCGAAGTTTAACTTCTTCGGCATGTCACGACTCATTATGGTGTAACGGCCCATTTCAAGCTTTCTGCAAAAACCCTAATTCATTGATGTCTGGCATCGCTAATGATCCGTTATGATGCTAACGACTCATTATGCCTCATTCTCGAAACCCTAACTTGTGACTATAAATACACTTATTTCTCAACTTTTGAAGAGTTCCACGATTTCCAGAGAGAGTTCCCACGAAATAGAGTCCAGATTACTTTCGTAGAAGCCCAAGGAGTCGAACAAAGATTTTGGAGTGCTAATCAAGTTCCTAATCCCAAATTCGACAAGAATTTCCTTTGGTTTGCATTCGTAATGTTTAGATTTGTTATATTTATTCATCTTTGATATCGTCTAAGACTATGTGATCTATTTAGTATTTATCTATGAATTGATAACAGATATATCGCATTACATAATGATTTGAGTATAATGTATGTAATTCTTACTGCATATCATATTTGTGTTATTGTTTGAGTTTTATATCCATTCCTAGTAGTATTTGGTTTGATCTGAAGTTCGACGTATCCTGCTTATCAAATCGGTTGCTATTTCTTAGTTTTTATCTAGCGATATCAATATGTTTTTAGAAACTCTAGAGAGCCTAGATAGGAATTGGTAATGATGTTTATTCAATAGTCCATGTCACACCCCGGAAATGGGCGAAATGGAGGCGTGTGACTGATAGGCATCATGGTCATGGTTATGAATGAATGACATCTAAATGAACATTTAAAAAAGCCATTTGTTTTTGAAACACAAGTCATAAATATTTATTTAAAAATACATAATTGTGGCAGCGGAAAAAGTAGTAGTGGTACGACACGTTTAAAGTTTCAAAAGAAAATTGTTTAAGATTTGAAAACATAACATCCTACTTGTGTAATGCAATTAAATCTCCCAAAAGACAGCATGAACATGCAGGCAAGCAGACCATGAAACAAGACAAGCAGGATCCACAGATTGACTTCATGAAATGCATCGCTAATTACTTGAGAATTTAAAAAATATGAAAAGTCAACAGAATTGTTGGTGAGCTCACACGTTTTATGACACATGAAAATGTTTGAAACAATATAGTTGATGCTGAGGTTGTAAATATTGTTCATGAACCTTGAATTCAAAAACTAACTGGTTACCCACTCCTGGTGTCCTACTCCAAGTACACCGAATGACCAGAATAACTACATGTACCCCTTAACTATAACCGTAGAGTCAGGATTGGAGCGACCAAATCTGGACAAGGTTGTCAACTCAAATAGATATATTCACGAGCTATCGTTTCGAATGAACTGATTGATTCAACTAATAGTGGGAATTTAGGCATATAGCATGAATCAACATGAATACACAAATTGGAGTAGTATGAAAAGAACATGCAATCAGTACGTGTTACAACTATCAATAATATCAGAAAAAAATGAATTTTAATTAACATTCATTGAATTCTCCCCCATAGTTTAGAAAACAAAAAAGTAAAAGGGGCTATGAAACTCACATGAAATGATGATGAACTGACAAATATGATCTGAATGTAGTCTAGCAAGTGTCTACCCGATGATATTGATGAAAATCTTGAATTCTTATTTGTTGGCAAACAAATAATATAAAGTTATGAAGGTAATTATTTATTTGAATAAATAAATAATATTGGGTTTTTCGCATATAGAAAATATTATATTGAATAATATATTTATTTTCATGAAATGACACGAAAATATAAATATTTATTGTTATTAAATATTTATAAGGTTTTGAACCTCCATAAATAATAGATAGATTCTTTCATTTATTTAAGGTTCGAACGCGCGTTTTCTACCGCGCGTTTTCTACTGCGCGTCAATACACGGAATTAGTAGCGTTTTTATGAAAAATCATTTGACACATAAAAATATATTTATTTTAATGTAATAATGATTTCAAAATATAAGAAGTTATATTTTGTAAAATTTGAACGTCGGTTCACCTGGTAAGACGCCGGTTTTACCGGTCTAACCGCAATGACTCGTTTTATGATATTTTGAGTTTCCTAAACACTTATAAAATGTTTATGGGGCTGTTTTAATATGGTTTGAGGTTTTAAGTTACCAAGTGTGCCGGTAGTAGCTTAACTTGCAAAAATTAGTGTTTTTGCGTTACCGGAAGTCACAGTTTTTGTCCAGTTTGTTTCTAAAACATTATTTTCCATTTTTGAACTTCATGGAACATTTTTATATATGAAAATGCGTCAAATTTAAGTTCTGGACCAGAACTTAACCATTTCCAAGAATCTCAAATATTTTAGTTCGTAAAAATTTTGTTTCGGGTCCCGAATATCCTGTTTTTAAGCGTTTAATGTTTTGGGTTTAAATGTGACTCTGAAAAAACTTGTTGGTAATTTATAAACACACATTTAATAGGCCTCAAACTCGTCATAAGATTAGTCGTTATTCTTGCTAAAAATCCATTTTTTATGATTTTAAGTCATAAAATCATTATTTGAAATGTATCTTTATGTTTAGTTCCTCTTTTAACAAAATAGCATTTTATTTTCATAAAATAGCCATTATTATTTATGTTTGTTAAAAATACTAAACCAGATAATGAGTCATGGATTTTTATACGGACTTTTACAATATATTTTATGACACACATTTATAATGTCATATTTTCCATAAGCATACTTATATTATGAAAATGTACATCCATTCCAGTCTTGTTACTAAAATACACTTATGCATTTTATAAAAGACATAAAATCAAGAAAGTATACATACACAAATATTTAGGGGTTTTAAATCCAAAGATGATTTTGAACATGTTTTTGTTACATAATGTTATTTATGTCATAACATTAATAAATCATCCAGTAGACTTGAAAAACAACATGAATATCCGTAAAATATTTTCATCAAAGTAAGCATATATTTACTAACAACATGATTTGTTAGTTAATCATCAAACAATAACATCAAGACTTGATTTGAACATGGACTAGTGACATTGTTAGAGCATAATCCTATGACCTTGTGTCTAGTGTATTGTATATAGATCAGAGCTGATTGTGTGAGTCTTAGTGGCAACATACCAAGGTGGTCGTACCACTTGGTCCGTCGTACCATTGGTACGGGCGTACCAACGGTACGCTGGGTGGTATGCCAGTGTTATGTTGAACACTATAAATAGTTCGTTAGAGAGAGAGCTTATCAGGAGTTCTGTCATTTCATATCTGTTAACTGTGTGCTTTTGAGTGTGTTCTCTATCTCTCTCTAGAATCCTTGTAACTCTTTATGAATCAATAAAGCAAAGCTTTAATTACCTTCGTTGTTATCAATTGACCGAATCATGCAGCAGTAAGGTTCTTTCCAGGTACTTACAAGTGGTATCAGAGCAATTCAGGTTGCTCTACTGCTGTGATTTCGCCATTTTCAAAGTTCTAGTGAGAGAAAGTTTGGTTTTGGTTTGTTTTTCATCAATTTTTCCCAATTCTGAGTGACTCAAAGGTCAAAAATGATTTCTGAGCATTCCTAGAGTGTTTTCGCACATCACTGTTGCAAATTCCAGTCTGTGTTGTCAAAATTCACAAAAATTAATCGATTTCAGTTTGGTACGCTACTGGTACGTTCGATGAAGATGTTGGTACGCCAAACAAACAACTGGTATGCAAGGCAATCTTCATAGGTTGATTGGTACGATGGCTTTTTGGTACACAAGTTAATCTTCAAGTCTGGTACGCGACGGTTACTCACTGGTACGCTGACAGTTACTCCGTACCACAGTGGTACGCTGAGTTTATTTGGTACGCTAAGGCTATTGGTCCGTAGGTGGTACGTTGAAAGATTGTTTGGTACGCTGGGAGTAGTTTGTCTTTTACTGAAAGTCTCATAACTTTTGCATCATAAATCGTTACAAGAGCCACAAGTACTTAAATCGATCGTCTCAACGAGATCGATATTGTTCTTTCAGATTTGATCTGCAAAATCATATTCTAAGATCTTCGTTTTCGCACTCGAAGTTTTTCAAAAGATGTCTGATTTTCACGCATTGTCAGCTATTCAATCTTCAATGCAAAATTTGTTGAACTATGATAATGAAATTGGAACAAATCAGTAAGTTCCTAAATTGTTAAGATTGGAAGATTATCACAACTGGAAGCAACGGTTTGAATCATACATAAGTGCTCTTGATATTGATATATGGATACCCATTGAACAAGAGTATAAATATCCTACGAAAAATGGAGAACCGGTCATGCGAAGTGATCTTGATGAAGATGAAAGGAAAGTTTATGCCCGAGAAAAGAAAACATATGAAAATCTCATGATGGCATTACCAAGAGAGCTCTTGCATCAATTCAAAAATTGCACAACATCTAAAACCTTGTGGGATGCATTAAAGGATAGGTGTGTAGGAAATGATCAATATCAGAAAAGTCAAAAGAAAGTTTTGTTAAAATAATTTGACAACTTTCAACATTGTGAAAAAGAAGGTATTTCAGACTTGATTTCTAGGTTTTCACATCTTGTTCGTGAACTTGGAGAACTGAAAGTTACAAAAGATGATAATGATTTAAAAAAGATGTTTTTGGAGGCATTACCAAATAGCTGGGAAATTATGTTCTGTTATTGACACATGATAAAGATTATTCTGGATGATCTTTTCACAAATTAACAGGAAAATTGCAAGCTCGTGAGTTAGAAATGAAGGTGAAAAGATCTACACCTACTATACATCAGAATCCAGAATTGTACTATGGAGACAATCCAGCCACTGTGAATGCTAAATCAAAGTCACATTCTGATTCAAGCATTAATCCACCACTAACAGCTTTTCTTGCTGGAAAATCTGAACATTCTAGTTCTTCTCCAGGTTACAGTTTTACTATTCCTGAAAAGAGAACATCCAATTCTATTCCTGTTCAAACAGCAGAAGATCTAGCTGCATTGTTCTCTACTTTCAAATCATCTGCGTCTGGATTAATTTTTAGCCAAATTGGTAATTCTGGTATGTTTCCAGATGATTTAAGTCAGATGGATGATGATCAGCTTCATAAGTTAGATTTGGAATGGTAGTTTTCTATGCTCGTTGAAAGAGGAAGAAGGTTATGAAGAAACATGGCAAGCAGTCTATTACTCATGGAGACAAACTCGGATTAGTTAAGTCAAAGCTGAAATGTTTTAAGTGTTCCAAATTCGGACATTTTGCTCATGAATGCAATCAATCTTCATCTATACCAAGTACTTAGGATAATCATGATCATAATAAAGAAGCTAAAGCTAGGATATCTCAAACTGATGAAGGCTATGATTGGTCTAAAGATTTTTCGGATGAATCTACTTTTCGGTTTAATGATGAATTTGCTTTTATAGCGACTGTGCAAAAAGAATCCAGTGATTCTGATTCAGAAGTTAGTGGTTATGAATCCGTGTGTGAATTTTGTTCACAAAAGGATATTTGAATTCAAGGTTTATTAAAGGAAAATGAATGTCAATTTGCTGAACTCCAAAGAAAAGATGAAGAGTTGGAAAGTTACGCCAAGAAATGTCAAGAATTTGATAAAATTTGCAAAACAAATGAGAAGTTATTCAAAGTAAAGAGTTTGTTGTTGGAAGAGTTAGAAGATCTTCAGAAAAGGTTGTCAGAAGGGTGTATTCAAAATGATCAACAAAAATTATAACTTCAACATGAGAATGATGAGTTCATGACCAAAATTGTCAAGTTAAACTGCTGCAAATGAAAAGTTGGTAAAGGAGGTTGAGTGTTGATACATGATATGTGCGTCGTGTGAAGTATCAAGTGAAATACAAGTTCAATCCAAAGTCTCACTGGCCGAACGTGGTCCGAACCTGGAGTTCGAACTGGCCGAACCTGAGGTTCGGACATGGATCGGCCAGGCTGTTTAAATAGTGATCTTGTCTTTGTAATAGTCAGTTCTGAGCGTGCGAGATTCTCTTAAGTGTGTGTTTCTAAGTATGTTTCTCTGAGTCTGTTTCTAAGTGTTTACCTATTGTAATTGTTCTTCGTTGATCAATAAAACAATCGGTTAATTACGTTTCGATGTCCGATTAGCTAGATTGAGTAGACGATCCGATGCTCACGCATTTTCAAGTGGTATCAGAGCTTTCTGGTTCACTCTACTGATCTGTGGTTACTATTTTCGGATTTTTGAAGCATTTTTGGTGTTTCTCGAGCTTGTTTGTGTGTTTTTCATCAGTTCTATCAAGTTTTTGGTGTTCTTTCGGCTACTAAACCGTTTCTTATCAGTTTTTCTGGTCCACAGTTGCGATTTTCATCGAAAACAGTCAAATTTCGCGTGATTTTGAAAAATGAAGTCAAGGTTCGGAGTATACTGTTTAGGTTCGGTGTAACTGCTTCGAACTTCAAGTTCGGACGACACTCGGTGAGAGTTCGGTCAGCTTTCGGTCAAAGTTCGGAGTTTGAGCTGGTTCGGTCGAAGTTCGGAGTTCGTTCGGTGATAGATCAGAACTTTTTAGGTTCGGTGAGAGTTCGGTGGAAGTTCGGAGCACTGTGATAAGTTCGGTGGGAGTTCGGCCAATCAGAATTCAAATTTTTCACGATGTCAGAATTTCATGCATTTTCCGCGATGCAAAGTGCAATGCAAACTATGCTGAATTTTGATAATGAAATCGAAACAATTCAGAAAGTTCCAAAATTGTTAAAGTTAGAAAATTATCATAATTGGAAGCAACGATTTTCGGCTTATATAAGTACGAATGATATCGATTTGTGGATTCCAATCAAGAAACTTTATCAATATCCGACTGATGCGGGAGATTTTAAGAAAGTTCATACCTTTGACAATGCTGAAAGGAAATCATACGAGCTAGAACAAAAAGCTTTTGGTTATCTAACAATGGCATTACACTGAGTTGCTACATCAATTTAGTACTTGCAAGAAATCAAAGCAATTGTGGGATGCTCTATCAGCAAGGTGTGAGGGTAATGATGATTACAAGAAAAGTCGAAAGAAAGTGTTGAATAAAGAGTTTGATAATTTTAAATTTTATGACAATGAGAACATTACTGCTTTGGTTTCCCGGTTTTCACATCTAATCAGTGAGTTGAAGGTTGTTGGTATTGAGAAAATTGATGCTGAGTTGAAGGAAAAGATTATGGAAGCTTTACCTGAAAAATGGGAAAATTATGTTTTACTACTCACACATGATAAAGATTACTCTACATTGACATTCCACGAGCTTACTGGAAAACTTCATGCTCGAGAAATGGAAATGTTAAATTCAAAGAAGTCAACTGCTACTTTACAGAATCCTGAGTTATATCATGGTCAGAATACTGCAAGTATGAATGCTACATCTAAGCCTAATCCGAGTACTGCACCAAATATTGCTTTTATGGCTGGAAATTCAAGTAATTCTGATAACAATTCATCACGGGGTTGTAGCTTTACAATTCCAAAATTTTCAAATCAAATTGCTTTTTCTGCTGAATCAATGGATGATTGTGCCAAAATGATTGCTGCTTTAATTTCATCATCATTTGGTTTGATCATTAAGAATGTTGCTGATGCACAATTGACAAGAGATGATCTTGATGCTCTTGATGATGATCAATTAACTGAATTAGATCTCTCTTGGCAATATGCTATGCTGAGTCACATATCTAAAAGATTTTTCAAGAAGCATGGGAAATCTACTTCTGATTTTAGTGAGAAATTAGGTTTTGACAAGTCAAAGTTGAAATGCTATAAATGTTCAAAGCTTGGACATTTTGACAAAGAATGTCAACAGAAGTCTGGTTTTCCTTTATCCTCTAAGCCTGGTGTTACTTCACCATCTTCTAATAACTCAGACAAGCCAATAGCTTTACCAGCTCAACATGATGGTGTTTTTGATTGGGGTCAACGGTTTGGGTATGATTCATCAGCTTTGATTGTTACTCATGTTCAGTCAGATGATTCTTCTTCAGATACTAGTTCCGATACTGATTCAACACCGAGTTCTTATGCATCTGCTGAAAATTTGGAAAGTTTGTTGAAAGAAAATGCTTTATTGTTGCATAAAATTCAAAAGCTTTCTGAGGACTTCACTTTAGTTAATTCAGAGTTGCATGTTTCTAAAGAACATAAAAAGGAATTGGTTATGAAAAATGAGTGCTTCATTGCTGAGATCACAATGCTGAATGAAGTTTTAGAGATTTCTAAACGAGACAAAATGTATGTCGAATCTGCAAAAGCACGGTTATGTGAAGAAAATGATGAGTTGGTAAAAGAAGTTAAGAGATGGAAGGCTGAAGCAGAGGATACTGCTACTGATTTTCAAAATTTGTTTGACAAGTCCAAGATTAAGCTTGATTTGCTTACAAAGAATGTTGAAGAATCGACTGCTAAAATTGAAGCATATCAAGTTGATATGGAAAAATTGTTGGATGAAAAGCGGGAGTTGGTTAGTGTTAACAAGGTTCAAACTGCAAATCTGGAAATTCAAAAGCGAAATGAAGATAAATTGAAGAAAGAATTGTTTGAAGGATTAGATAATCTTCGCATGCAAAAGTTTGAAACTCACAAAGTTGCAAAGAGATTGATAGCTAAAGAGAAGGAATTCGCTGAGGCTCAACAACAAATTTCTGATCTTAAAATTCAAGTTCTTGATGCTAACAGATTGCTCAACAATGTTTCATATTCTCAAGTTTTCACAAGGTTCTTAGCTAATGATGAAAATTTTGAGAAAATGTTTGATAAAACTGCATCACCCCCTGCTCAAATCAAAGAAGCCTTCAAGGAAGTGAAGGAACAAGTCCCTGAATTTGATTATTCAAAGGTCTCATCAACTACTGCTGAGGATGAAAAAGTTGTGAAGAAAAAGAAGAACAAGAAGAATAAGAAGCAGAAGGAAAAGAAATCTGAGGTTCTTCCAGCTCCAAAGTTTGTGTCTGGTTCATCTTCTACTGATAATGAGAAATCAGCTACTTCAAGTGATAAGATTCAGTTTCAACCTGAGTTTGATAAAAAGATCTTCTATGATCAGAAGAATGTGACTGAAGTGAAAGCTGAATTTTCTCGGTTAGCAAAGAATGGGCATTCTACATCTGAGGAGAAGATTGCTGGAAAGAGAGTTGGATTGGGTTTTAAAGAAATGAAAGGTAAAGCTGAGGAAGTTTCAGCATCCACATCACAAGGTCTGAAGAATATTAAAATGAAGCAAGTGAAAAAGGAGATTTTCAACGCTGAAAAAGTTCAACCTGAGAGATTTTACAAACTCAAAGGTTCAGATCAACTTTTCTCTGATAAAGAATTTCCTCTTCATTGTGTCGATGCTCGGAAGATTTCTAATGTGTTTGTGAAAGATAACATATCTTCTGAAAGTTCTCAATCTCGAAGCCCAACATCTAAATGGGTACATGATCACAGACATCAGGTATATGATTCTCATTCTGATCATGTTAGAGATATTCATGTTTGTTCTTCACAGATAAATCAAAGGTGGGACAAAACAAAGCGAATCTGTTATATTTGCCGTCGCACAGGGCATATGGCAAAAGATTGTCCACTACCTGCTGATTCCTCTCAGAGGTTTCATAAGACACCAATTTTTGGTAAATCTGCTTCCTCAAAGTTCTTCGATGAACGAGGCAGAGTTTTTGATGAAGTTGAACCTACATTCTTTCATAAACAAAAACGTTTTGTTCCAATGTTTCGACAGATTCAAAATGCAGGTTCATCATCACAGTCACCTGTGATAAGTTCATCAAAAACTGAATTACCAAAACAACGATGGAAACCTAAGGTGGTTTCTAAGCAAAATCAGGACACTGGTCGACCAGAAGCAATCCGCTTCGGGTCATTTATATACTAATCAGTTTGACCAGTGTGCAGGTACTTCTAGATGACCTTCGACGATTGCAAAGTTGTTGATGGAGGAGTATTCTGCATAATTTAAATTTTATGATCAAATTTTCTAAAAAAATCTGCATATTTTCTGAAGTCTACAAATTGCAAAATATCCGTGTTGATTGATCATTTTTCTTTGCTTACAAGTTTTTTTTTCTCAAAAATCAAAAATAGAGTCTTGTTTTGTGTAAAATGAAAATCCAAAAATAGAGTTTTCATTTTAAGGGGAAGAATTGTACATAAGGGGGAGTAATTGAGAAAAAACATGTTATAGGGAGAAGGTGAATACATGCCAAATATATAAAGAAGAAAGGTGAATACATGCACAATATATAAAAATTGTGAGAAATTGATCATTGGGAAATGATGGTACATTGGCATACGTATCTGACTCATAGATAGAGTAGATGAAAGAGCTATAAGATCATTGTTTGATATGCTTGGTAGGCTCGGCGAATCAGAAAGTATTCAGATGTGATATACACTAAATAATAATGCTTGACCATGTGGATAACATCTTGATGCATATTTCATGTTACAAAAAAGAAAAATAAGTGTGAAATTCAAAACTGAGAAGTCACTGTGTATACATGTGTTTATTTTGCAAAGATTTAAACTTGTTTGATTTTCTTTATTTTGTCAAACGATCGGACTTTCTCTGCGTATCGAAAGATCGACCTGATCGTTGTTCGTTTGAAGTTCTGCTTTATTTTCTTTGGTGTTTCGTATAACTCATCGGACTTTCTCTGCGTGTACGGGAGTACCGACCTGATTGTTGTTGAGTTATACAACTTCAACTTGTTTTATGTTTCTTATTTTGTTGAATCCGAGGCCTTATCTGCGTATCGAAAGATCGACCTTAAGGTAGACGATTTAACGTTCTTATTTCTTTTTGCATGGAACACAATTGACAATATCATGAATCATATGATGTATTGTGAAAAATCACAAGTGTTATCAAACAAAAGGAAAAAGAAAGAAAAACAGAAAATGTCTGATTTATGAGTATGATTTTGTCTGAGTTTAAGATGGACAAATTATACCAGCAATCAGCATGACTTGTGAGCTTCAATTAATTGAAATTAAAGTGTAGTTCAGTGCGTTATGATCAATATGATCCCATATAGTAATCTTTCTGATACCAAAAATAGTGTTTGATTCTGTATTGTGATTTCATTTCATTTCAGAAAAGAACAAAAAGATTTTTGGTCTGTTTTAGCATAAACATTGAAAAATCAAAAATATTTTAGGTTGTTTTGATTTAAACTTTCTAAAAGCCAAAAAGATTTTATTTCTGCTTTATTTTCGATCTGATCAACACGTGATACAAATTCAATTTTCAAAAACATATCTTGGAGTCTCGAAGAGACGTTTTGCACCAAGATTATTTAAATGTTGATGCAGGATTGCTAAAGTGCAAGATATCATCACTTCAAGTCTTCTGAAGTTGTTGATAAAGACCAGAGTTACACCAGATGTCATCAAGTATTCAAGATTAAGCTACGATCAAGTTGAGGAGAAGTTTGTTTGAAGATTCATTTCATAGGACGAACGAATTCTACACTTGAGGGGGAGCTTGATTGAAAATACAAAGTTGATGATGTTGAAGAGATACTGCACACGACGAGGGGGAGTTTGTTGATACCTGATATGTGCGTTGTGTGAAGTATCAAGTTAAAGACAAGTTCAAGCCAAAGTCTCACTGACCGAATGTGGTCCGAACGTGGAGTTCGGACTGGCCGAACCTGAGGTTCGGACATGGATCGGCCAGGCTGTTTAAATAGTGATCTTGTCTTTCTAATAGTCAGTTCTGAGCGTGCGAGATTCTCTTAAGTGTATGTTTCTAAGTGTGTTTCTCTGAGTCTGTTTCTAAGTGTTTACCAATTGTAATTGTTCTTCGTTGATCAATAAAACAATCGGTTAATTACGTTTCGATGTCCGATTAGCTAGATTGAGTAGACAATCCGATGCTCACGCATTTTCATTGAGGAATACAAGTTTCAAGCTAAAGATGTTTGTGAAGATTTTGAGAATCTATTTCAGAAATCCACAACAAGGGTGGAAGTGCTTAAGACATCTAATGATGAACTTCAAAAGGCGTTAGATGAAGTTACTGCAGAAAGAACTCAATATCAAATTGTTCAGTCTGAATTACAAGATAAAATCATCAGTCTGAAGAAGGACAAAACCTTGCTGACTAAAAATGTTGAGATTTATAAGGAAAGGATAAATAAAATTACACAAGAAGTGTATGCTGCTCATGATGGTATGCGACGTGAAAAGTATTTAGTTAACAACAGATCTGAGAAGTTGATTCAGTCAGAAAAGGTTGTGGCTGAGGCCCAGAAGACAATAGCAGGTTTGAATGTTCAAATTTTGGATCTTAACCGTCAATTGCATAACTTGAAGAATTCACATTCTTTTGCAAGTTATTTGTGTCAAGATGATAATTTCAAGAAGGTGTTTGGGGGTGATGACTTTAATCAAATACCGCATCCAGTGATTCAAACGGAATCTATTGTTGATTTGGATACTTCGAATACAAAGCAAGATTATTCTGAATTGGCTGCTGAAAATTCTGACTTGAAGACATCAAAGAAATCAAAGAAGGTAATCGAAAAGGAGGAAGGCTTGGTTGATAAATCACCACCATTGTTTGTTTCTTGTGGGTTTATGTCAGAAGAGGGAGTTATTTCTTCTGGCAAGAAGACTGAGAAAGATGAAAAGCAGTTGAATGAAGAAGTTGTTGCTGCAAAGTTGGTTGAAACTAACAAACTAAAGGATATCAAAGCTTCATTTAATCAAGCTGCTAAAGCTGGTCCTTCGAGTTCTCAAGTTAATCTGACAAAACTACGAGGATACAAAGGTTCAGGTTTGGGTAGTCAGGGTAAGCATTTTGAGAAGAAAGAGAATAGGCATGTGGCAAAGAAGGTTCAGAAAGAAAAGAAGGATACAAGCTTAGATCAAATTTATCATCTGGCCCAGGTGTTTATTTCTACAAATGGAAAAAGGATTCCCGGGTAAAACTCAAAAGAAGGATGTTTCTGCATGTACTTCCAGAGCTAGTCAACAGATTAGAGAATCTTCGTCATCTGATTCCAATACCATTCCTCGAAGTCCTACTTCACAATGGGTTCATTCTAATCGTTTTCAGGTTTTTGATGATTCTTATGATGAATGTGAGTCTTATGACAGATCTCATGCGTTTCAGGGCAAACCACAATCTAAACGATCATATCGTTTGTGCTATCAATGTCGCCAAAAGGGACACATGGCACAGGATTGTCCTGAAATTGCAAAAAAGTTATTTTCAAACCAATCTGCCATCTTTATTGATGAATCTGGCAGATTTTTTACTAAGTCAACACCATCCAAAACAAAATCTAAAAGGAAATAATTTTTCAAATTTGCTTCTACTGTTGGTGGGTCATCACAAGATGACGATTTTGTAAAAACTGAAAATACAAAAATGAAGTGGCGACCTAAGGTGGTCCGCAAAGCTGCAAATGATTTTGTGGAAGGCACCGGTCGACCAAAAGTTGTGTGCTTCGGGTCATTTGAATACTAATAATTTAAATCCAGTGTGCAGGTTACTTCAAGAAGACCTGTCGGTGATTGTGAAGTTCAAGCTTCAAGCAGTTGCCGAAAGTGGAGTTTCCTGCTTAACTTAAATTGAATGCTTCATTTTACTAAACTGAAAGTTTTTTCCGAAAAGCTTAAACTGAAAGGTATCAGTATCGATTGGTCAATTCTTTTTCTTTTACATTCTGTATGTAGTTTAGGGGAGAAAATTGAAAAACCAAAAATAGTGTCTTTGTGTGTTTTGTTAAAATGAAAAATCCAAAAATAGAGTTTTCATTTTAAGGGGGAGAAAAAAAAAGAAAAATACAAAAACATTAAAAAAATAGAAAAATATAAAAACATTGAAAAATGAGAAATTGATCCGACATGATTGGGAAATGATTATACATTGGCTTACGTGTCTGACTCATGGATAAAATAGATGAAAAGCCATAAAATCAATGTTTGATGTGCTTAGTAGGCTCGGCATTAAATCAGAAAGTATTCAGATGTGATATTCATTAAATACTAATGCTTGACCAAGTGGACAACATCTTGATGCATATCTCATGATATCAAGAAAACGATTTGTGGAAAATAAAAATGAGAAGTCACTGTGTAAACATGTGTTCATTTTGCAAAAAAAAAATAAACTTTTTTGGTTTTCTTTATTTTGTCAAACGATCGGACTTTCTCTACGTGTCCACAAGACCGACCTGATTGTTGTTCGTTTGATGTTCTGCTTTATTTTCTTTGGTGTTTCGTATAACTCATCGGATTTTCTCTGCATGTACGGGAGTACCGACCTGATTGATGTTGGGTTATACAATTTTAATTTGTTTTTTATTTTCTTATTTTGTATAATCCGAGGCCTTATCTGCGTATCGAAAGATCGACCTTAAGGTAGACGATTTAATGTTCTTATTTCTTTTTGCATGGAACACAGTTGACAATATCATGAATACAATCACTATGTGTTAAATCACAAGTGAAATCACAAAGTGTGATAAGCAAATACATATCTGAGTATGTCTGATAGTGTGGGGTACACTAGTCAATGCAAACTTAATCAATACAATAACATATCCAGATGTTATGAGTATGATTGTGCCTGATTTTAAGATGGAGAAATTATACCAGCAATTGACATGACTTATGAGCTGAAGTAATTGAAATTAAAGTGTAGTTCAGCATGTTATGTCTAATATGATCCCAAGTTGTGATCTTTCTCACAAAAGACAAAAATAGTGTCTGATTCAGTATTGCATTTATATTTCATATCTGAAAACTACAAAAAGATTTTAGGTGTGTTTTAGCTTAAACTTAGAAAAATCAAAAAGATTTTCGGTGTGTTTTGATTTAAAGTTTCAAAAAGCCAAAAAGATTTTGTTTCTTATTTGTTTTCGACTGATCGATAAAAGATACAAATTTAAAAATTTTCAAAACAATATCTTGGGTTCTCGAAGAGAAGTTTTGCGCCAAGATTAAATTAATTTTCAAAAGAAAAGGAAAGTCGTGTTTCTGTCTTCTGAAATTGCAGGTTTCTATGTGACAAGACTCGAGCATGGTGAAAGGGGGGGGGGGTATGTGTTATATCTTTCACAAGTGGATCTTGAAGTTCAAAGACTGTTCAAGTTCAGATCCAGCCATGCAAGCTCTATTTCTTACAAGATTTCAAGTTGAAGATCAGATGCAACAATGCTGCAGATTGAAGACTGAAGTTTAGTTGGATAGATAGATAGCTAGATACACTACACGTTAAGGTGGACTTTGTTAAAGAATATTCCTTTGCTACCTTGTGTCTCGTGTATTGTATCTAGATCAGAGCTGATTGCGTGAGTCTTAGTGGCAACATACCAAGGTGTCCGTACCACTTGGTCCGTCATACCATTGGTACGGGCTTACCAATGATACGCTGGGTGGTCCGCCAGTGCTATGTTGAACACTATAAATAGTTCGTTAGAGAGAAGAGCTTATCAGGAGTTCTGTCATTTCATATCTATTAACTGTGTGCTTTTAAGTTTGTTCTCTGTCTCGATCTAGAATCCTTGTAACTCTTTGTGAATCAATAAAGCAAAGTTTTATTTACCTTCGTTGTTATCGATTGACCGAATCATGCAGTAGTAAGGTCCTTCCTAGGCACTTACAGACATGTTTATGAACATAATCAAGAATGAAATTACTAGGAAAGAAAGGAATCTCACTAAAGCTTCCACACGATCGTTAATGACGTAAGTGGGTTGTTGAATTTACTTCCGAGTTAAGCTCCAAACCCACCCTTGGATATTTTTGAGTGTGGAAATGGTAATGATAGAAAGAATGAGAGAACATGAATATGATAAAGAATAAAGTATTAGAAAAGTTGGATTAGATGATCATAAAGGAAGATGATGAAGAAATTATGACAAGTTAGGGGTTACCTTGAGTCTAGATGAGAATTAGAAACTTGAATAATGGTTGAATGGTGGATGAATGATGGTGATGGTGGCGGTTTGGTTGAATCCGAAAGGTAGAAGGGAGAAAGAGTTGGGAGAGCGTTGTTGTGTGTTTAAGTGTTAGAATGAAATGATAAGTGATTAAGTATTTAAGATGGTGAATAGGTGAGGATTGGGTTTGGTTTGTTGGTTCACGTTTTTATGAACCGAAGGGGAGGGGGGGGGGGTTCGGTTTTGCTTGTTTAAACCCAAAAGAAAGAAGAAGAGAAAGGGTCTTGAACTACCCTTGGTTACACCATTGGACTTAGTTAGGAAATGACTAAAGGGTGGTGTTGTTTGGCCTCTAAAACCGTCCATAGAGGTAGAAGAAAAGGAGGGAAAAGCTTGACTTATGGTTAATATCCTTTGTGTAAACTTGTTGCTTGTACTAGAGGAGACACATTTGTCCCATATCTAAGACACATATATGGCATCTAGGGGACACATAGGTATTAGATGAGGATCCAAGTATATAAACATGTGTGTTTATTAGAGAAAAAAAATCTTATATGGTTGGAGGTGCATAAAATCGGTTCGAGGGAGAGAGGAGGGGACAATAAATTTGGTTAATGCTATTAACCATTGTATAATGTTTTTACCATGTACTATGGAAACCAAAATGCTCCATATTTATCCTACATGTCAAGGAATCTAGGTTACAAGTTGGCTTAGGGTCGAAATTAGGCATGTGATGATTAACAAGAAGTCTAGTTAGTTTGGTTGTGTGGTGACTTGGTTCGGTTGAAACCGAACTAGAGAAAGGGAAGAAAACCGAAAGAAAGAGAAAAAGAAAAGAAGTGGAAGGGAATCGAACTCGGGACCAAGGGGAAGAAAGAGGAATAAAGGGCTTGGGCCCAAAAAGGGGGAAAAAAAAGAAAAGGGCCCGGCTGGGCCTGTTGGGGCTGAAGAAAGAAAGAAGACGGGCCGAAGAAAAGAAAAGAAGAAAGGAAAAGGAAGAATTGGGCCGGTTGGCCTGTTGGGTCGGTCTAGGCCACGGGTCGGGTCAGCAAAATGGTTGGATCGAATGGATGGATCGGGTCGGGCCTTGGATTGGGTTAAAAATATTAATTGGGCCGCTTTGGGCCTTATGGGCCAAAAACCCATGTTGGGCCGAAATGGTTCAGCCGGGTTGATCCAATTGAGTGAAATGAATATTTTTTCGGGTTGAAATGACAAAATGGTTTGAAAAAGAAAGATGTTAGGAATTTGACGGAAAACGAAACGAATACGAACGGATAAAATATATATGTTTTGTGAACGAATGAAAATAAATGATGAATGTAGTTCGAACTGAACGAAAATGAATTTATCACTAGCCTTTATGTATGATGATTGATATGCATACTTTGAATGTTTTTGATTGATTGAATATGAATTTTAAGTGTTGTTTGACATGAAATGTAATTGGTTTGAATTTGACGATTGAATCTAAACGAACGTTTAGGTTATATTTTGTTGAAAATGATACAATGTTTTGAACGAATTTGAAATGACTAAGTTTAACGAATGTAAACCTTTGGTTTGCTTGAATGAATTCCCCGTTTAAATTAACGATGTGTTTTGAAATGGGTTACTTGTTTGATTAAATTATGTTTTGAATGGGTTACGTCGTAACCACGATGTTTGAAAAGAATATAAAATGAATATTTTATATTTCTTATCGTTAAAATTTCACAAATAAATTTATGAAATTTTCTTGTTATTAAAATTCCTGTTTGAATAAACGTGGAACTTCACGGATGATTTCCAATACGGGTATGGGTTGCCAAGTCTAGTTTAACTATGTTCGCACGCAGGTTTACCTAATTTGAATAAATTAAGTCTAAGCACATAATTAATCAGATAATTGCTCGTAAATATAATATTAATGTTGACTTGAAATCTTGGATTGTCATAGTCCATTTCGATTGAAGTGTGTCCTTATGTTTAGTCATGAATCTTAGCTTCCATGTCTTGGGTCAAAGGATTAGTGAATTGATGTACCAAAAATTATACATATTTATTGTACAAATATACCCTGCAAAAAGGGTTAAAACTGACTAACTATCACAGAAACACAGTTGTTTTGTTTTCTTTTTAGTTTTTCAGGTTTAATCAAGCCAAAATCACAAAAGGAACGAAAAATAAAGAAAATCAGATGAAAAAGGTCAAGTTCCAAAATTCCGGCCTTTGGCATGGCCCGTGCCCTGCTCCAGCACAGCTCTTCCTCAGCTCTGACTAACACGATCCCATGCTGACTGACACTAACAACACGACCCCCTGCTACTAACAGGCACAACACAGGCTGACTGACAGACGAAGTCTCTCTCCTCTTTGACATGCACAACCCTGTGCCCTGACATGGCACGACCCTGTGCCAAAGTGCCAGATTTGCCTATAAAAGGAGCTCATCTCCCTCATTTCAAAGTGTTCAACTTCTCCCCCATCTAACTACTATCACGTTTTCTTTTTGAGCCATTTGTTTTCGTGTTCTTGTGTCCATTGTCAAGATTGTAAGAACATAAACTTAAAGTAGTTAATGAAATAGTCTTTGTCTATAAATCTTTTATTACTCTTAAGCATATCTTTAAGACATGATTGGCCAAATTCTTACACTCATTTGGGGATAAGCACGTCTTTAGCATGTTGGTAAATCGTTTTTATAAACTTATCTTAAGGTGGAATTAATGACTTTATAAAAACTCTTTTAGTTGAAAGTTTATTATCAATTTCTTTGAACAAGCGTGCTCTGCATATCGCAGACCCATTGAGGAGTCGAAATCTCATCAACAGGACTTGTGACACCCAGGTGGGGGACGATGCATGATCCTTCGGGTGACTGGCGTCCCATGCTACATGATATGTTCGGGGGTCGTTATGTCTATGTAAGCAAACCTGGCTGTCACACATGTGCGGGCTAAAAGCATTTGTTTGGAAAAAGGGTTGGCAATATTTGGTCACCTCACGGAAGCCGAAAGGTATGTGTTGGTGAACTTGGTTCTGGTTACGACTAACGTGCATGCACGAGAGCGGTACAAAGAAGAGACGGACCTTAGTCCCTTTAAAATATCATTTTTATAATAAAATAATCCGGTACGCAAGGTTGTTCCCTTGCTGGTTCATGACGGCGTATTGAGTGTAATGGTAGTCGGACCAAGATGCACTACAACTAAGTGGCATTAATACGACTATATTTGTTTACTAGCAGCACAGTTCCCATGGGTTCGTACCAAAAAGGACGATCAACGGAAGAGTAGTGATACTATATTTGAGGCTGAGAGGCGGTCTAGTTGTCTGCTAGTAAACAATCTTAAGGGAATGGTATAAATAACAGGTTATCAACATTGTCACTGACAGGTCCCCTAATGATACTATGTTCGATGGAGTTGACCAAGACACAACTTTATTATTATTATTATTATTATTATTATTATTATTATTATTATTATTATTATTATTATTATTACCTTATATATCATTTTCAATGGCTTAGGTGTACACTGGCAGCCCACTATTCCCTCCACATGGCATTCATCTATTGAGGCCACGTAGATGTTCATTTCTTATATATATTTTTTTTAATTTCCGGTTGTATAGTAAAGTTTTATATTCATTTTTCTGTAGTTTTCTCAATCTTTAGGTTTGCTCTGGTGGTACTTATGTATGGTTTTAAATGTGAGGTCGCAGGTTCTACTCCTTGGCTCCCTCATTTTTTTTATGCTTTACACCTGTGCTCTCTGCCACTTATCATGTCACTTTCCTTGACACGTGTTTCACCTTTTTGTGATTATTGTTGAGTGGTATGTGGTTTCTTAAAAATACCATGGGCGCTCAGTATTTCTTGCTTCACAATATCTGTCTCCCTCTCCCTCTCTAGATATGCCTGTAGCTTTCTCTCACTAAATATTTGTTGCTGCCGGCCGATTCTTTTAGACATAGAAAGCGTTATTGATAACACATATGCTTCAGTTGCCTGATTCTTCATGCTCAGTCTTTTGCTTCTTTATTAGGTTCTCTTGGTATTGTACGCTACTATTCTCTCTCTCTCTATAGTCTCCACAGCTAAACTCTCTCCCTCTCTCTTTTAGATCGGATCTGAAGCCGCAATTCTCTCTCTACCTAAATCGATTGACGGATGATGACGACTCTGACGACTCTTCTTTTCGTCGCCTTTGTCTCTGTTTTTGAAAGATTTGGGAGTTAGGGTTTGTGGCTGTGAGGGAAATTCATTTTCCCGGCGATTAAGTTTTCGTCTCCGACGTTGTCGTCGATGCTCCGTTGACGTGGTAGCGGCTACGTGGTTGCTCCGTTCACGTTGAAGCAACGACGTATACAGTAGCCTCTGTCGATTTGGCTTTTCTTTTGGGCGGTGAATGACCTCCGGTGAACTTGAAACTACGATGTCGCTCTCCGATGAAGGTACGAGGTTTTTCTTGCTATTCCGTTGGATCATTTTTCGGTTTGCTTTTGCTATTTTTTCAGATCTGAGGTTTTTTGGCTTTTGGACCCATAGTGTTGCGATCCCATTACGAAATGGCTGATTTGTTCTTCCAAATTGCTCATTTCTGTTACAATTTAATGTGGTTTATTTTCTTTGCTAATTTGTAGTTATTATGCCTTCACAGTTTTGTTTGACAGTATAAATTATATCTATGTAAATTGCTTTATTATATCCCTTCAAATCATGTTCAAAGCTTAGTTAGATTTAAAATATGTTAGACTCATTAAGCTTTGTTGACCCAATTATAGTTGTTGAGTCAATTGTAATATATGTCAAACTCAACAAATGATATTGCTTTAAACTTTGTTAGACTTAATCGGTTATGCACTCAATATGTAATATCTGTCAGATTCAACATGAGTATATAAGAAGAAAAAAAAATCAAGATTCCTTCTGCTAAGCTCTGTAATATCTATATATGAGAAACATAAGCATGTAGTCATTTGTGTTTGATATAACATGTATTAGATTTTGTGAGTTTAGTTTTATAGCATGATGTATCTTAATTTAATCACTTTGCTTTATTTTCTTTTCTACTTTGTATTTATCTTGAATTTGGAAGAAATTTTTTAAGATAAACTATCTTCCTAATCGTATTACAAGTACTTATGATTTTCTTCCCAATATCAACATCAAGTCTTCTTATTTGTTAATTTCTTTGCAGGGACTACCTACTTTCAAGCTCTACAAAGTAAGTTTATTGATACACTGCATCTTTTTGGTCAGATTTGTTTAATTTAGCTAGCCTTTATTGTTGTTAGATTT
This sequence comes from Deinandra increscens subsp. villosa, assembly GCA_039602395.1. NCBI lineage: Eukaryota > Viridiplantae > Streptophyta > Magnoliopsida > Asterales > Asteraceae > Deinandra > Deinandra increscens. The sequence goes on from JBCNJP010000007.1 coordinate 20,122,472, forward strand.
TAATGTTTTGAACACTTCACTGATTCCTCTTAGTTAGGTAAAATATGTTTTGACTATTGTGACAATGTTTATAGCCCATTTTGTCTTCAAAATGCTCATCATCAATAGCATACATGTACACAATTGATTCTCCCACAAACACAGGCCTCGGCGACCGACGTCCCGCCGCAACGCGCGGGCCAACCCACCATTTTTTCCCTTACATAGTGCCCCATGACTACCACCAGGGGCGGATTTATATGTATGTGAGTGGGGTCCTAGGTGTTAGACAATCATTATGTCGTTCATTGGTTATTTTTCGTAAAGCTCATCACATATACAGTTTCTTATATAGATATTATCTTGGTTTTTGTGTAGTGTTTTTGGATATCTTTGTGATTACGTAGTGAGATGATGTTTATAATTTTTTGGTCGGTGTCTTCTTATAAGCACAAGACTTTTTTGACGCTTTTTCCCTGTTTGTTCTCCTTTCTATTCATCTAAATCATGTTATTAAGATGCGATTCTTAATGTGTATGGGTTGGGTGTTTTGGGGTATGAAGTATTTTTAAGGTTGTAAGGATGTATAACCTTTCTTTGAAATCTCATGTGTTTTTTAAGATACCTTGCTTAACTTATTCAATGACCCGCTCAGGTTGGATACTTTTAGGTGTTAAATTTGAATTGTGTTTGTCTATTCTCATGTTATGTTAGGGTCATAAAGACGCATATGCTCTCTATGTATTTGAATTTTTTCTGTTGGAAATACTTCCCGGCATTATCAACCATTACGGATGATTAAAAAAAAGTTGTTGATTCTATGACTTATGCAAAGCTGATATGTGAGTATGTCTTAACTTGGGTCTTACCGAAAGCCATGCTAAAATTTGTATTTATCTACTTATAATAGTCAATACAGTCACTACCATCAAAATGAGAACTTGATAGAAGAAAACAGGATTATGAACGTTTTTATTTTTGATTCAATGCAGAATGTTCTGCATTGGCACATTGTAGATGAACAACCTAACCCTTTAAAGATACCTTCAATCCCAAAACTGTGGAATGGTGCTTATTCCAGACCAGAACACTATACAGTGGCTGCTACAGCTGATATTGTGAGGCAAGTAACTTATTATTTTAATTTACATACATTTATATTTATCAATGAAAATGTCACTCATATATAAAGAAAGATCTGCTGCTGTTAGTTTTCTATCATCATTGTGTTTATAACTCATTA
>JBCNJP010000007.1:20124193-20296640 GCA_039602395.1 Deinandra increscens subsp. villosa
AACTCCCAAAAGTGTTTGAAAAAACCTAAATTGAATCCGTTTCCGGACCCGGGGTTTTATCACTTCCGCAAGACCACACAACCTCCTTAATCTCTTGTTTAGTGAAGGGACTAACCAGCCTCTCCCTTTCCTCCAACGATAAGGATTTAATGCCATCACAACTAATCCCAGGTCTACTCCCCCGATTCCCCTTGAAACGTAATTTAAAGAACTCCAAGACCTCCTTTAAGATTCTAATAGGATCCTCCACCCATTCACTATTTATATTAAGCCCACTTAACCGACCAGCAACTAGGTTTTCATTCACCATACCATGGAAAAATGAAGTATTTTCATCCCTATCGATACACCATCTAATTCTTGCCTTCGTAATCGCTTCTTCCTTTTGAACTCTCTCAAGCTTATTCAACAACGCCTTTTTTTCCGCCCACACATCCACTTCTACCGACGTGAGCGGTCGGAATTCTCCGATGGAATCGAACCTATAACATTCCTCTCTCAACTTATGCTTATCACCTTCAGCACCCATCCTTCACACTTTTAACCCATGCCTTCAAACCTGCCTTTACCACCCTTCATTTTTGCATCAACACGACATCCGCCCCCCCCCCCTTCTATAGACCCCAACCAAGGCTTGCTTTATTTCCCCCTCAATCCCCTCAAACGAGAGCCAGTGTTCGAAAAAACGAAAGGGGATAGGCCCAAATTCAACCAAAGAGGTACGAAAAACAAGTGGAGAGTGATCGGACCATAGCCGAGGAAGCGCACACAAAGACGCATGAGGCCACCTGTCCTTAAACCCCGAACACACCAGAACCCGGTCAATCTTGCTGAAAGACTTGCCATTTCCATGAGAATACGTATACCGAAGGCCCCCCATATGGTATTCAGATAAACCAACCCTGTCAATGAACGCATTGAAAGCCAGAGCCCCCGAAGGCACAAATTTGGAATGCAACCTCTCATCCTCCTGGCGTACTTCGTTAAAATCCCCCAAGAACATCCAGAGGCCTTCGCCAGACCGTCGTAATTCCACCAGCTTATCCCACATTCTTCTCTTCTCCCTCAGATCGTGGGGGGAGTAGATATTGACAATATTGAGGGTCACATTGGCCCTAATCACCCTTCTAGTAACCAACAGAAAATGCTCATCCTTTTTAACCCCAGAAGCCAAGAACACGTTAGGGTTCCATGAACAAGCCAAACCCCCGAAACGCCCTGACGCGTCAACCCACACGCTTTCCGCCCCCTTTGTTCCCCACAAACGATCAAATCTAATCTTATTACCATCAAATATGTGCTTTCTTCATGACAAAGTCTCCTAGGTACAAAGTTCATTTTTTTTTTTGCAGGTTTCATGGCTGACGATCGGAAAAAATTCCGGCGATATTATTTTAACCTTTTTTTCCATCTAAACCGTTCGATCTTACCATAACAATTTCAGGGGTAGCGGAAAATTATTTCAGGGGTAACGAAATACCGAAAACATTAAAAAAAACAAAAAAAACTACACATCACGATGCAAGTTCAGGAGTAGCGGGTGCTATCCCTCTCTAAAGGCTAGATCCGCCCCTGGAGCAAGATAATTATGATCAGTGTTTCACTGTTACTTAAATCGTTTATTACTTATACACTTATATAGTAATAGAAAAAAGAAAAAGAAAAAATAAATAATAAATCTGGTGACTTACGATTTCATGGAAAAAAATTGAAATTAAATGGGCTTTAGCCCATGACACAAATCAGGAGGCACTAAAATAAAAAGGAATTCGCAGGCAGTTCGACAATTCGGAAGGGGACGACAGTAAGGTGCCTTAGGGCACGTTTTTTTTACAAGAAGAATTCCTCTATTTTGTTGCTGTTGGTTCTTGAAATCGAGACACAAGGAGCACGGAAGTTTTAGATTTTGTTTTATCTCAATTAGTTTAAAAAACAATCGGTGTGTTTCAGTTATTTATTTCAATGAAGATTTTTATAGTGACAATGTTTGAATCCTCTATCCTTATGATTGGCTAAATACTTTTGTGATCATACCCGGGTATAGGGTTTTCACTTTCTTAATTGTTTCTTGATTGTTTATGTACCCTAGGATTGGTTTAGTTGGTAAACCGATGCTGGTTTAGTTATGTAGAAGGTTCACATATCACAACCCATAATTGTGAATAAATATGGTAACTCGCACGTTATAACCACTTAAGTTAGAACTCGGGTTGTCACATCTTACTCCTTTTCACCATCCCCCTTAAGGACGTCCTAGTTAATTAGTTAAGAGCAATCTTGATTTTGTAAACCTGAACCCTAGGTGTGATCATATTTGTTTTTCATTATTATTCTTGTTTATAGTTTTTATTTGCAAATCAAAAATCAAAATTTAGCACTTCTTAGCTTTTTATTTTAGATCTAGTTAAAAAATTTAGATAAAATATATAACACTGAGCACATGTTCCTCGTGGATATGATACCCGACTTACCATGTCTATAGGTAAAGTTAGGTTTTTGCATGATCCCAACGACAGGTTATCAAAATGGCGCCTTTGCCGGGGAGCTAGTGCGCTTAGTGTTATTTGTTTTGTTAGATTTTAGTTCTCTTTGTTTTCTTTAAAGCTTTAAAAAAAAGTTCTAAAAATATTTTTCTTTTTCTATATTTTTTATTATTTTATTTGTGTTCGTTGTTACTCGGGTATTCTATTTTGTGTGTGTGCAGGTTGTTCCTTTTTCAGATATAGTAGATACTCAAGTATTTTGACCTCATCATGGATGATTATGATGATGATGATGCATGCTTTTGTTGCGGGAGCCCTTATCACGTGCCCTTGCAATGTCCAGGGTACATCAGGTGGTATAAAAAGTTGTGTGGGTATGAAGATTATGATACGCCCTCGAGTTGGAAAAACGGCTACTGCATCTTTTGCAAGAGTCGTTCCCACTCAACTGCTGATTATCCGGACCACTTGCATGAAATGGAGGATGAATATCATGAGAAGAAATATTAAGATTCGCACTCATCTCATTTGTACCAAGAACCTCCTTCTCCTTATTCTCAAACATACTTTTAGTTAAGGATGTGTAACTACTTGGTGCAAGATGTGTATTATATCAGTCATGAAACTATTGTTAATGTCACATCTTTTGCAGTTTACAAGAAGGAGTTTAATGGTTCATATGAATACTCTCAAACAGGTCGTAAATATTGAAGATCAAAACCAGCTTCCTATTCAAATACGAGATAATGTTTCCAACCATGATGATGAGCAGTTTCATTACATTCAGCAGTTTAAAGAAGAAAACATTGTTCGGTTGGAGTTGCTTTTGTCCAAGGCTGATGAGTTGTTATCATGACCCACCCTTTCGGATCAACTACGATTCGAATTCTTAAAATTCAAACGTGAGGTATTATTGATAAAAATTCAAGAAGAAGAGTCTATTTCACCATCCGTGGATGATCTTGAAAGGATACTCCCTTCTCAAGTCGGGGAGGGGGTTATGGAGATTAATACCACACCGATGATTCCCTCAATTGCTTAAGTGATGAAGGTGAAGGAGACTGTTGGGGGCGATGAAGAGGAAGAAGAGGATACGAGTCTTTCTAAATATGAAATTGTCTGTTTAAACCCTGATAAAGATATAACACCTATTGAAGAACCCAAGACTGAGATGCTACCAGATAACTTTGATCTTCCGCCTGTGAGTGTTATTCATATTGAGAGAGTTGATGAGGGTGAAGTGATTTTAATGAATAGGAAGGCGACGTTGGAAGACATTGGGCAATATATTAATAAAAGGTCTCGTAGCAATTCATTGGATGTGTATATGGCTAGAAAGAAATTAGAGATTCGACACGTCAACTACCGAGCATTTGTTCGAAACTCGATAGGAAAATGTGCACTTAGACCACCATGAGGGTCATTTCAGGTACGGTCTGGCTGAGGACCTAAAACTTAGCGCTTCCGGGAGGCAACCCGAGAACTTTGTGAGTGTGTTCACTAGAAACTCTCAAGAGACTTCACTCGTCCACTTGGGCTACCGAGGGGTTTAAAAGGTTTTTTGCATAAGCTAAATGCAACCATGATTCCTACGAAAGTGAGTTTTAGGATTTTCATTTTTATTTTTGTGTGTTTTTTTAAAATTTAATTATTTGTAACTGAATTTGAACTTAGGTGTTGCATTGGGGACAATGCAATGCTTTAAGTTGAAGGAGGTTACTAGTTTTTGGTTCAAACTCGTGGTTTTTAAGTCATATTAAGAAAAAAAGAAAAAATGCAAAATTTAAAATTTTTTGTGTGGTAATCGCGTTGAGAAGCTTGCTTCTACACAAAATTTGCTAAGTTTTACAGGTTGATGCGATAGACTTTGAAGATCGTCACTACACTTGAAGTTCTCGCCACGACTACGAAATCAGGTGAACCTGTTCCTTTTCTAGGCTTGGTTAAAAATTATTAATCTTTGTGTGTTTGCATGTTAGTTTAGTTTAGTTTAGTTAGGTCATGTGTATATTTTTGCATTTAGTCATTGAAATAAAGTCGATTGTGTGATTGGTGCTGAAAAAGATTGGTGTCCTGATTAAGAGTTATGCATATATGGAAAATGATATAAAAATTAGTAGGTTGATGCTTATACATGAAGTGGATTTTTAGGACAGAAAATACATCTAACTTGTGATATGTTGATAGGCTCGATCTAAACTTATGAACACCAATGTGCGTGCAATGATCTTAAATGAATATAAGTGCTTAGTTTCCCATCCCAGTATGCATGGTTTAAAAAACTGAGTCCAAACAAAAACTGATTGCGAGTGGTATTTATACTCAGTATTCCTTTCTCACACACCATGTTTCTACTGTTATGACGCCACCACCTAATAAAATTGGTAGTTTTATATGTGGGAAAAAAGAAAAAAAAAGGTTGTGTATCAAAGGAAAAAAATAAAGATGAAAAAAGAAGAAGAAAAGAAAAAAATATTGAGAAAATAATAGGAGGTAAGTTCCGGATGTCACGTAGAAGGAAAATAAATGGACTTATTCTCTATTGTGTCATAATGGTGGTGCATGGTCTCCTCAAGTTGTGGCAATCACAGTTAATGTAGAGTCGTGTTCCTGTTTGAAACGAATTGCGATAAGATTGACTTACTAATTATGATTCCATTACAATGCTTTTTCGTGACGAAAAATGTTTAAGTTGGGAAATGTGATGAGTGGTGTCTAGATGCACTCTATTAAATATTAATTATATTGAAAATGCACTACTATGTGTAGAAAATATATTATCTTAATTGGTTTATATATTTTTGTAGGTTATGAAGGAAACGAGCTCATTCGATGCAATTAAGTTCATATAAGAGGGCAAGATAATTCTGATCAGTGGAACTGTTACTTAAATCGTTTATTTATAGACTTATAGGTAATAAAAAAAGAAAAAGAAAAACTAAATAATAAATCTGGTGACTTACGATTTCATGGAAAAAAAATTGAAGTTAAATGGGCTTTAGCCCTCAAACAAAGAAGGAGGCACCACCAAAATAAAAAGGAATTCGCAGGGAGTTCACATCGAGACAGAAGGGGGAGGGAAGTTTTAGATTTTGTTTTATCTCAATTAGTTTAAAAAACAATTGGTGTGTTTAAGTTATTTATTTTAATTAAGATTTTTATAATGACAATGTTTGAATTCTCTATTATTATGATTGGCTAAATACTTTTGTGATCATACCCAGGTATAGGGTTTTCACTTTCTTGATTGTTTCTTGGTTGTTTATGTACCCTAGGATTGGTTTAGTTGGTAAACCAAGTTTGGTTTAGTTATGTAGAAGGTTCACACGTCACAACCCTTAATTGTGAATGAATCCGGTAACTCGCATGTTATAACCACTTAAGTTAGAACTCGGGTTGTCACATGTTACTCCTTCGCACTGTCCCCCTTAAAGATGTCCTAGTTAATTAGTTAAGAGCGATCCTGATTTTGTAAACTTGAACTCTGGATGTGATCATATTTGTTTTTCATTATTATTCTTGTTTATAGTTTTATTTGCAAATCAAAAATCAAACTTTTACACTTCATAGCTTTTTATTTTAAGAGTAAATTACGAATTTCGTCCCTGAGGTTTGCACAAATTTCAGATTTCGTCACTAAGTTTCATTTATTACGAATTTCGTCCTCAAGTTTTGCAAAAACGTATCGGATTTTGTCCTTTTGACTAACTTCTGTTAAACGGATGTAAAAAGACAATTATACCATTGTCTTTAACTAATATATATAAAATACCTAAACTAAAAATAAAATAATAAAACTTAAATTAAAACCAACCCCCTCCCCTTCTTCCCCACCCATAGACGCATGCACTTCTTAGTTAAAATCACCGACGGAACTTTGGCACCCCAACCCTGTAAATCCGACAACCACCGACGGTGGCGTGAAGCTCCGCCTCCACCGACAGGCATGGTGGACGATCAGCCGCGAGCTCTCCCCCTACAAATCCGGCACCCCCAGCCCCTGTAAATCCGGCAACCACCAACCCCTTGCAAATATCGTGTGTCGATAACTCGCGTGTAACGTCGTTGATTATCTCGAATGTTCCGTTGTACGGAACTATACCGCCGGAGATTGGGATTTTGAACAAGCTCATTAATCTCACGTTTGTGTTCGACGAGCTCTCCGGTGAACTGCCGGTGGAGATGGCGAATCTGACTTTGATTAGGTTTATTAACTTCTCGACTAACTCACTGGCCGGTGAAGAATCTGAAAACGCTTTTTCTCAGAGGTAATTTCTTCGGCGGCGAGATTCCGGAGTTCAAGAGTTTGAAGAGTTTAGGATTACAAGGTAACGAACTCTCCGGTAGTATTCCGTGGAGATTATCACGGTTACCGGAGCTTGAAGAGCTTTGGCTTGGGTACTACAACCGCTGTGGAATTCCACAGGAGTTTGGATCGTTCAAATCGTTATAGCTTTCGACGTCGGAGGAAGTAGTCTCTTCACGCTGTTGTTGCCGGAGAATCTAGGCCGTAACAGCAAGCTTATTGTACTTGACGTCATCGGTACAATTCCGAATCCTATGGTAGTGGTGGTTGTGGCCATGGTGGTGGTGGTGGTGGGTGGTGACGGAAGATGAGGAAGAAGAAGGAAAGGGGGCAAAATAGTCCACTTTTTTTTTTTAATAAAAAAGAAGGGTAAAAAGTTTGTTTTTTCTTTTAATTTTTTATTTGTTTTTACACAAAACGGTATTAAGGTCTTTTTACATCCTTTTAACAGAAATTTTTAATAGAAGTTAGTCAAAAGGACGAAATCCGATACGTTTTTGCAAAACTTGAGGACGAAATCCGTAATAAATGAAACTTAGAGACGGAATCCGAAATTTGTGCAAACCTCAAGGACGAAATCCGTAATTTACTTAATATAACTCTTATTTTAATCTAGTTAAAAAATTCAAATAAAACATATAACACTAACTACATGCTCCTCGTGGATACAATACCCGACTTACCCTGTCTATAGATAAAGTTAGGTTTTTGCATGACCCCAACGATAGGTCATCACGTTGCGGCGACGACAATTTATAGTGCGTTATTTGTCTTCTGAATTGTGATAACGAATGTCGTGACCACTATATAAATACCTAACTTAAACTGTAGTAGGGCAAGCTAGGGTATCGAACCAGGGGAGTCAGTGGTTATTAGTGACTTTAGAAACTAACTAATTAATTAACTACCTAAATCCAAATTACTCTCACTAATCTGAATTATGACTAAACTAATAAACTAAATTAAACTAATTAAATCTAATTAATTAACTAAAATTGCCCCTTGGCTGTCGAATTAGTGTGTGAGTAAAATTATAATAAAACTAGATTAATAATTATAAACACTAGAATTTAAAAACAACGCAACCACTCTAGGATCCTGGTTTATTATCTATATCGGAATTCAATTATCTAACTGCTAATACTACATAGACATAGTCCCCAATTGCCTAGTCAACCTAATTACCTAACCCTTATGTATGCTCTTTAATTCCTGCCGTAAGGAAATACTGAAATATGACAGTTTACTACAACCAGATTAAGTAATTAGTTAATTAAATGCGTTGGGCATGCGGGTGCTCGACAGTTGCAACGAAAACCGGAACAATTAACAGTCAAAAAGTAAAGTCAGTTGGGTAAATAAACAAACCGTTCATCGAAAGTAGTTACAATGAAGTTAGCCAGACATTGTCAATGAAGAAAACATAATTAAAAGATGGAACAGACATTGTCAATGAAGAAAACATAATTAAAAGATGGAAAAAACATTAAGGAAATTGTCTCTGACCAGCTGAGATCGAATTGAAACTGTATAAAAAAATCTTCTCCTGAAAGCCTTCGAAAACACCTCCTTGTGCCCAGCCCTCCGTGCGAACTGTTCCCCCTTCTGATCTCCGTATCCCCTTTTTGTATGTCAAACTTACCCCACGTTTTTTTTCTCATTAAAATGGGCCTAGGCCCATTTCCCTTTTCTGCTTCCCACGTAAAACTAAAACAATCACAATTCATTATATGGATCTTCATTTGTTTCCTTTTTATTTTTATATTTTCCTTTTTAAAAGAAAAACTAATTAGAAGCTAACGAGTTGGTGACCTGTCCATGCGTTACGACGGGCCACACTTGTTATTTGTCTTAGCAAGACTAAACTATAGTATGTGGATTTCTAATACATAGATTGTAGTTAAATAAGTTGACGCTATTACAAAAGTTTAGTCATTACATATATATTGAAGTTTAGTGATTACATCCATATATAAGTAGAAAACTTCAGAGGTAAAAAACGTAAATGTGTATAACATTGGCAAAAATATGAAAGTAGGAAATAATAAAAAACAAAGTAGGAAACTTAAGGGGTAAAAAATATAAATGTGTAAAACATTGTGGCCAAAGTAGGAAATAATAAAAATAAAGTAGAAAACTTCAGGGGTAAAAACGTAAATGTATAAAACATTGGTGGCGAAAGTTGGAAACACACAAAAAAAAAAAACAAAGTAGGAAAATTAAGGGTATAAATCGTAAAAGTGTAAAAGTTTTGTGGCCAAAGTAGGAAACACAAAAGTTAATAAAAATTAAGCAAAAAAATTTAGTGGTAAAAAACGTTAATATATAAAACATTGGTGGCCAAAGTAGAAAAAAATACCAAAGTTGAAAATTTAAGAGGTCTAAAACGTAAAAGTGTAAAAGCTTCATGACTAAAGTAGGAAGTACAAATGTTATTCCCTTCCATTTTAGTAGAAAACTTTAGGGGCAAAAACGTAAATGTATATAACATTGTTGGCAAAAGTAGAAAACCACAAAAGTTACTAAAAATAAAGTAAAAAACTTTAGGGGTATAAAGGTAAATGCATAAAACTTTGGGCGTTGAATGTAAATATACACGTTTTGGGCGTTGAATGTAAATATACACGTTTTGGACTTTTTGAACAGTTTATATACCTTAAAATATTATAAAAATAAAAAAATAAGGTTTTCTAAGCAATCGGGACTTAATTTGGGCGTTGAATGTATATATACATGTTTTGGGATCCGTTGGCCCAACAAACCTAAATTAAACATTTTGATATTGATCCGTATATTTTCTTGACTTAATAACATATAAATAAAGTATCATTAGAAACATAATATTTGGGGTTTTTTTTAAATGTATTTTGAGTCAAATCTCGACTTATTCGGCTTAAGTGGCCCAATTCGTTTTCTATAATAGTTTTAAAGGCTTAAACCCGATTTCTGTGGATATCTAAAACATAATCACTAACTTATGGTTTATTCATAATTAAAACCATGACTGGTTACTCAAAAATACAAATATATGTTTATATATATGTATAACATACAAGGTTATCTTTTTATAATAAATGACTACAATATTGGCAATTCTAATACTATACGTATAAGTGATAAATGAAACACTTAAACAAGGTGAACTTCATTGAATGAAGTTTTCAAATATAGAATGTTCTAAGAATAAAAATACACTATAAAGGGGAACTTTTCATAATAATGGGCTAGAGCATTTTATGTGTGCATATAGTTAGTCAATAGACTGATGATAAGTTAATAAATATAGGTAGGCGTTGACGCAATATCTACCTGGTATATAGTAAGCCCTTCAATGACTGGAATTCTATACTCGGCGAGTCTCGTGTTTTTACTTCCCTTTTTGTTTTACTATCTTGGGATGAATACATGCTACTTAAAACAGTGTATTAATACTCAAGGTTGTTCCCCATTGTTATATGATATCCCGTTTAGCACTCCATCAACTCTGGAAGAGCCGTTAGTAACATGGATAGTACTATTTTGGGAAGCCCCCTCATGTAGTGGAAGCCCCACAATACACGCATGCTTACTATTTACTATATGTCCATCAAAGGGGATGTGGACATCTTGGGATAATAAAGATAATGACTAGGGCACTGTACGATTTATGGTAGTATGCCTAGTACAAGATTGGATGTGTGACTTGTTTATTATACACTTGTTGATAATTCTTTTTATATAAATCATTTTTATTGTAATGTTTTAAAATACTCGCGAGTTCTCACCAGCTTTTTGCTGATCAAATATTTTTAAGCATGTATTTCAGGCAAGTAGCTCATGGGATGATGCACGTAGACTATGGGGAAAGTAGCCGAGTGGTTATATCGTAGATCTCCTTAAGTTAATATGAAATGTTATGTCTATGATAATGTTTATTTTGTATAGGCGTGGTGTAGACTATATAGTCACCATGACCTTTATGGTTGTGTACCAAGGCATAATATTTTGTATGGTGCTAGGTGTTGGGCCTTAGCATGTAATTATTAAATGTTTAATTTAAGTTAAGTTTGGTATGCAATCTGACTATTTTCGCTCACAAAGTTATGTGTTCTCAACCAGATATAAACATTAAAAACAGAGAATTAACATTCAGAAAGCGTTACAAATTATTCTCACTCCCCCCCCCCCCCCCAAAAGAATACCGCCTGAAATTCACTTAGGCTAAAAAAGGTGGGGGTATTTCCTCTGCGTCCAACTGGTAAGCGACACTCCCCACCCTAGAGATTATCCTAAACGGACCTATATAACGAGGACTTAGTTTCCCCCGTTTTCTGAAATGTATAATTCCCTTCCAGGGTGAAACTTGAGCATTACCATATCTCCTGTCTTAAACTCCAACGACCTACGACGACGACAAACATAACACTTTTGCCAATCTTGTTAGTTTATAATCAATTACCCTCATGTGTTCATAGTTTATGCATTACTTTGGTCCATTTTACCTTTGTTTGCTCTCGAATGTCATAAATAGGTTCTCATGGGTGGCCAAAGTAATATTTGCGGATTTTAGTAGGTTTTAAGGTGAAAGGTGATAATTATTCGAAGTTTAACTTCTTCGGCATGTCACGATCATTATGGTGTAACGGCCCATTTCAAGCTTTCTGCAAAAACCCTAATTCGTTGATGTCTGGCAGCGCTAATGATCCGTTATGATGCTAACGACTCATTATGCCTCATTCTCGAAACCCTAACTTGTGACTATAAATACACTTATTTCTCAACTTTGGAAGAGTTCCACGATTTCCAGAGAGAGTTCCCACGAAATAGAGTCCAGATTACTTTCGTAGAAGCCCAAGGAGTCGAACAAAGATTTTGGAGTGCTAATCAAGTTCCTAATCCCAAATTCGACAAGAGTTTCCTTTGGTTTGCATTCGTAATGTTTAGATTTGTTATATTTATTCATCTTTGATATCGTCTAAGACTATGTGATCTATTTAGTATTTATCTATGAATTGATAACAGATATATCGCATTACATAATGATTTGAGTATAATGTATGTAATTCTTATTGCATATCATATTTGTGTTATTGTTTGAGTTTTATATCCATTCCTAGTAGTATTTGGTTTGATCTGAAGTTTGACGTATCCTGCTTATCAAATCGGTTGCTAGTTCTTAGTTTTTATCTAGCGATATCAATATGTGTTTAGAAACTCTAAAGAGCCTAGATAGGAATTGGTAATGATGTTTATTCAATAGTCCATGTCACACCCCGGAAATGGGCGAAATGGAGGCGTGTGACTGATAGGCATCATGGTCATGGTTATGAATGAATGACATCTAAATGAACATTTGGAAAAGCCATTTGTTTTTGAAACACAAGTCATAAATATTTATTTAAAAATACATAATTGTGGCAGCGGAAAAAGTAGTAGTGGTACGACACGTTTAAAGTTTCAAAAGAAAATTGTTTAAGATTTGAAAACATAACATCCTACTTGTGTAATGCAATTAAATCTCCCAAAAGACAGCATGAACATGCAGGCAAGCAGACCATGAAACAAGACAAGCAGGATCCACAGATTGACTTCATGAAATGCATCGCTAATTACTTGAGAATTCAAAAAATATGAAAAGTCAACAGAATTGTTGGTGAGCTCACACGTTTTATGACACATGAAAATGTTTGAAATAATGTTTGAAATGTTAGCCGTCTTGATATTATATAGTTGATGATGAGGTTGTAAATATTGTTCATGAATCTTGAATTCAAAAACTAACTGGTTACCCACTCCTGGTGTCCTACTCCAAGTACACCGAATGACCAGAATAACTACATGTACCCCTTGACTATAACCATAGAGTCAGGATTGGAGCGACCAAATCAGGACAGGGTTGTCAACTCAGATAGATATATTCACGAGCTATCGTTTCGAATGAACTGATTAATTCAACTAATAGTGGGAATTTAGGCATATAGCATGAATCAACATGAATACACAAATTGGGGTAGTATGAAAAGAACATGCAATCAGTATGTGTTACAGCTATCAATAATATCAGAGAAAAATGAATTTGAATTGGCATTCATTGAATTCTCCCCCATAGTTTAGAAAACAAAAAAGTAAATGGGGCTATGAAACTCACATGAAATGATGATGAACTGACAAATATGATCTGAATGTAGTCTAGCAAGCGTCTACCCGATGATATTGATGGAAATCTTGAATTCTTATTTGTTGGCAAACAAATAATATAAAGTTATGAAGGTAATTATTTATTTGAATAAATAAATAATATTGGATTTTTCGCGTATAGAAAATATTATATTGAATAATATATTTATTTTCACGAAATGACACTAAAATATAAATATGTATTGTTATTAAATATTTATAAGGTTTTGAACCTCCATAATTAATAGATAGATTCTTTCATTTATTTAAGGTTCGAACGCGCGTTTTCTACCGAGCGTTTTCTACTGCGCGTCAATACACGGAATTAGTCGCGTTTTTATGAAAAATCATTTGACACATAAAAATATATTTATTTTAATGAAATAATGATTTCAAAATATAAGAAGTTATATTTTGTAAAATTTGAACGTCGGTTCACCTGGTAAGACGCCGGTTTTACCGGTCTAACCGCAATGACTCGTTTTATGATATTTTGAGTTTCCTAAAAACTTAGAAAATGTTTATGGGGCTGTTTTAATGTGGTTTGAGGTTTTAAGTTACCAAGTGTGCCGGTAGTAGCTTAACTTGCAAAAATTAGTGTTTTTGCGTTACCGGAAGTCATAGTTTTTGTCCAGTTTGTTTCTAAAACATTATTTTCCATTTTTGAACTTCATGGAACATTTTTATATATGAAAATGAGACAAATTTAAGTTCTGGACCAGAACTTAACCATGTCCAAGAATCTCAAATATTTTAGTTCGTAAAATTGTGTTTCGGGTCCCGAATATCCTGTTTTTAAACGTTTAATGTTTTGGGTTTAAATGTGACTCTGAAAAAACTTGTTGGTAATTTATAAACACACATTTAATAGGCCTCAAACTCGTCATAAGATTAGTCGTTGTTATTCTTGCTAAAAATCCATATTTTATGATTTTAAGTCATAAAATCATTATTTGAAGGAAAATTGGCCTATATTAATCCCAGTTATCATCTATTGGCCTGTAATAATTCCAGTTATGGTTTTTCCCTACAATAATCCCAGTTATTAACATGTTGACCAATATCGAACCGCCGTTAAGTTGTGACTAACGGTGTTAAAGTTTTGCTGCCTGTGCAAGCCACATAGGATCGTAGGTGGCAATTTATTAAAAAAAAAGCTTTTAATAAAATAAAATAAATAAATAAATAAAGCCCTAATCCTCAAACAAAGTTACGTAAAAGTCAGCCCCAATTCACAAATCGTAGCAACATGTGATCATTACCTTACTACATTAAAAAAAAAAAAAATCGCAGCCCTATGCCATTCATCCCCACCTTGCGAACTTCTTAATAAATTCACAGCCCCCACTTGCGATCATCACGTGCCATTCATCATCTTTCGATCATAAAAAAAAATCACAGCCCCACCTGGCGATCTTGTTTAATCATTAGTTGTTAAGGTATGTTTTTGCAATTTATTCAATGTTTATTTTGCCTTGATTTACGATTGTAATATCTTATTTTTGTTTCACAGTAGGTATGTGTGACAAAATTATTGTTAAGGTATGGCACGGGGGTAAGATTGTAAGGAATAATAAGTGGAAGTATGTAGGTGGTGAAAGTGATATGTTTGAAGTGGAAATTGATAAATGCTCATACTTTGAGCTCACTGATTATGTGGTGGAGTATGGTAATTATTCAAACAAAGAATTTCGCATGTTTTACTTGCTTCCCGGTAAGCCACTTGAAGTTGGTTTGGTTGAGTTGAAGAATGATAGTGATGTGATGAAGATGTTGACCGATTTGGGTGATGATATCAAACACATTTGCTCACTTTATGTTGAAGCACAACCTGCCACGGTAGTAGCCCAACCGACTCTACTAGCAGCCCACAATAAAGCCCATATTGAAGGTCAGCATAATCCACCATCCATCCATACTTCTTTAACTGTAGTTGAGCCTCAATCTGAAGGTGATACATTCGAGAATGAATAGGGATCTGATTCATCTGATGAGGAATCTGAGAGGGATGATCTAGTTTGTTCAGAGTCAGACACAGAGGATGAGGAATGGAGAAAATTTGTGTGTAGTATAGTTGCAGTAAACAAAGAAGATCGGTTAACAAAGAAACAGTTGATTGAGAATTTGGGCCAACATACAAGTGAAGAATTTAACTCAATTGTTGTTTAAGAAGGTGCTGATAGTAGCTATGAGGATTCTGATGCTGAAGTGAACTCACCTGGGGAGAGTGAAGATGATGACATTCTAGGTAAGAAGAATAAGTTACCTGTTCCAGTTGTAGGTGAAGATACTGATTGGTCTAAGTGGATATGGGTTGCTGGAACAAGGTTCCCTACCAGGGATGCTTTCAAGGCCGCTGTAAGGAAGTATGCTGTTGCAACAGGTAGAAATCTTTACATTTCTGTTAGTCATAAGAATAGACATGGTAGAATTGGTTATAGTTGTGCAATAGGGTGTCCATTTAAGGTGTATTGCTCCTTTAACCATGCTGAATAAAAATAAAAAGAAGAAACTTAGTAACTACATGTACTAACATTGAATGAAAACTAACCACATTTTTTTAAAATGTAGTAGCATCAAACTTATGTTCAAACTTATGATCCTACTTTGTAAAGATGCACAATCATCTAACCTGGTAAAGATGTAACACCACTTTATAAAAATGCAACTTCTGTAACTACTTGACACTAAGAACTGTAGCTCTATTCGTAATTCGAGTGCCATTGCCATGGCGCAAAAGCAGATATGATATAACCAATTGATGATAAAATATGAGGTCGCCGCGAAGCGCGACGGGTTACAACACTAGTTATATTTAATAGCGTATTGAGAGCATTGGCACATTGCATATTAGCAAGGGTACTTATCTAGATCTTAAACTTGTAAATTAGATATGAATCTCTAAACTAGAAAGTGGGTTATCAATTGTATGCACAAATACATGGGAAGTTAGAAAACAACCATTCCCCAACATTGACAACTTTTGTAGGGTGTACCTGCAGTGGACCAAATGTCTCGCTTGTTTCGGATTGAAAATTGGACAATAATCAGTTTAGTATATGCCTTCTGAACTGAAAAGGTTATGTTTAACACAATGTCACTATTGAAATTATAATGGTAAAGCAACTGAAAATATATGAACCCAAATTCTAGCAATCGTAATCAGACTTGAAGGTTGAGATGAGATCGTAATCATACCTTATGAAGAAATCGATGAGAATGGTTGATGTCCTTCAAGGAAATCAATGAGTAAACGTATCTCTGTATTGCGATCTTGAAATTAGGGCTTGAAGTTAAATTGGGGGATTTCTTGTGATGATCGATGGGTGAAACAAGAAAGTCGATGTCTTCTTCAATGGGTGGGGGTTGATTGCGAATTGATGTCTTTTTCGATGGTCACAGAGTGATGATCGCAGGGGAATCCCTGACATTTTGAACGGCGACTTTTTCTTCTTTTACGGCTTGGTTTATTTGTTTTCTTATTTATTTTAATATTAGTTTAAAAAAAATGCCACGTAAGGTCCTACTAGGACGCCCAGTCAGCAAAACTTTAACACCGTTAGTCACAACTTAACGGCCGTTCGATATTGGTCAACATGTTAATAACTGGGATTATTATGGGGAAAAACCATAACTGGGATTATTACCGGCCAATAGATGAAAACTGGGATTAATATAGGCCAATTTTCCTTATTTGAAATGTATCTTTATGTTTAGTTCCTCTTTTAACAAAATAGCATTTTATTTTCATAAAATAGCCATTATTATTTATGTTTGTTAAAAATACTAAACTAGATAATGAGTCATGAATTTTTATACGGACTTTTACAATATATTTTATGACACACATTTATAATGTCATATTTTCCATAAACATAATTATATTATGAAAATGTACATCCATTCCAGTCTTGTTACTAAAATACACTTATGCATTTTATAAAAGACATAAAATCAAGAAAGTATACATACACTAATATTTAGGGGTTTTAAATCCAAAGATGATTTTGAACATGTTTTTGTTACATAATGTTATTTATGTCATAAGATTAATAAATCATCCAGTAGACTTGAAAAACAACATGAATATCCCTAAAATATTTTCATCAAAGTAAGCATATATTTACTAACAACATGATTTGTTAGTTAATCATCAAACAATAACATCAAGACTTGATTTGAACATGGACTAGTGACATTGTTAGAGCATAATCCTATGACCTTGTGTCTAGTGTATTGTATATAGATCAGAGCTGATTGTGTGAGTCTTAGTGGCAACATATAGATCCGCCGTACCATTTGTACGGGCGTACCAACGGTACGCTGGGTGGTATGCCAGTGTTATGTTGAACACTATAAATAGTTCGTTATAGAGAGAGCTTATCAGGAGTTCTGTCATTTCATATATGTTAACTGTGTGCTTTAGAGTGTGTTCTCTGTCTCTCTAGAATCCTTGTAACTCTTTATGAATCAATAAAGCAAAGCTTTATTTACCTTCGTTGTTATCGATTGACCGAATCATGCAACCGTAAGGTCCTTCCCAGGTACTTACAAGTGGTATCAGTGTAAGGACCAGGAATTGTGGCTTGTGTATTAAATAGTCACTTGGCGGATTATTTTGAAGGCCTATGCATGTGTATAGGTGAAAATCAGTTGGGCTATGGGTATATTAGGACATTGGGCCATTTTAGACATGTTTGGGCTCAGTTTAAAAGAGTTTAGATGGGTTTTAGTGGGCCTGGAAAGTCAAATACGGGAATTAGGTGTTATTTAGGGTTTTTATCTTTGCTTGTTCTCCAAGATGGAGAATCCCTATATAAGGGAAGCCCTCCCCTCATTATGAGCTTGCTGATTTTGGTGTTTTCCAAGTGGTGTAATCGAAATTCTCCCAAGAGAATTTCGAACTCTTCTAGTCTGTTGCAATCAAGGTTCTCTTGTGTTCTTTCATTACGGTTTGTGTTTATAATAGTTTTCATC
Source organism: Deinandra increscens subsp. villosa (assembly GCA_039602395.1). NCBI lineage: Eukaryota > Viridiplantae > Streptophyta > Magnoliopsida > Asterales > Asteraceae > Deinandra > Deinandra increscens. Next base: position 20,142,116 of record JBCNJP010000007.1, read on the forward strand.
ACTTATCGACTACATTATTCGTTTTTCTTGAATCATCTCTAGCCTTCGGATTCCGCACGTTGGCTAGTAAATCTTGATATCGCGTCTGGGTTTATTCGATCCTTACAATTGGTATCAGAGCCAAGAAACGCAAGTTTCGAGGCTCTCGCGATATCCGATTCAAGTTTTTGTCAACTAACCTTTTGAGTTTTGTGGTGTTTTTCGCAGTAGCAAGGTTTGGAAAATTGTTTTTTGCAGGTTTCGAAAAAATCAGAAGTGGTCGTGACCAATTGCTCGAGATTTAGTGACTTTTCGACCCAGCCTGTGACTTTTCGATCAGCCAGGCTGATCGAAAACCCTTTTCTGTCGCGCCATTTCAATCGGAAAGTCCCCTTGTGACTTTTCGATCAGCCATCTGTCGATCGAAAAGTCCCTCTTGAGACTTTTCGATCAGCCCATTTTGATCGAAAAGTCCCCTTGTGACTTTTCGATCAGCCCATTTCGATCGGAAAGTCCCCTTGTGACTTTTCGATCAGAGCATTTCGATCGGAAAGTCCCCTTGTGACTTTTCGATCAGCCCATTTCGATCGGAAAGTCCCCTTGTGACTTTTCGATCAGAGCATTTCGATCGGAAAGTCCCCCTGTGACTTTTCGATCAACTTCTCTTCTCGATCGGAAAGTCCCCACTGAGACTTTTCGATCGGCTGACACTTTTCGATCGAGAAGTCTGCTTTTCGACCGACCCCCTGTCCGATCGAAAAGTACTTTTCGATCCAACCCTTTTCCGATCGAAAACCCACTTTTTGATCCAGAAGTTCAATAAAAGACATTTATGGCATCCTTTCTACCAGGTAATTCTGTATCTATCAGCAACCTTGAGGTATGTAATTGTTCTTGTTCTCATTGTGTGGAGGTATTTAATGCTTACAAAGAATATGAATCTAAATTTTATTATGAATCCCTAAACTGTGAACGTGCCACTAGAGAATCAAATAATTTCAAAGATATGGCTAAAGTAAATAGGGAAAAGTATGAAGCAGCTAAGCTTGATGTGACAAACCTTGATAATCAATTAAGTGACACTAGAGTTCTGTTGAGAGTTGCTAACACAAAAGTTGAAAAACTAACAAAAGAGGTAGAAGAATTGAGAGATCAACTTGCTAAATCTCAAAGTAAAATAGATGCTAATAATAAGATTCAATCAAAAATGCTGGAAGCAAGATCTCTTTTCTATAACTCTGATGTTAGGATGAAGTATGTTCAACAAAATTCAGGTTTAGGTTTTGGGGATGATATCAAAGAAGAAACATCAACTCACACTGTCCCCATGCCCCACATGCATGAAATGATTTATGAACATACACCATCAAAGGGAACAATAGATTCTTTAGCTGACATTGACAAAAGACTTTCAGAATGTCCTATTAAAATTACTACTCCTGTTTCTAACCCTACTACTTCTTGTGCAGATACTGAAAACAAAGAAGCAGGTTCAAAGGGGGAAAGTGTTGGCATTGAAAGTCAAAAGTTTCCTGACGTCAAAACTGAAATTTTTGCGTCAGATAAATCTGAGTCTGAATTGAGCTTTGCTAAGTCTGATGTTTTTGACAAAACTTCTGTTTGTGGTACTTTTAATTTCGGTGTTTGTGATCCTAAACTTTCCAAACCTTTGAGGAAAGTCAGGATTTTGAGAAAGGATAAGGGACCACAGGTTGCTGATCCTAAGCCTACTGATCCCAATTTGGTTGGTTTGAATGATTGTTTGAATGTGTGTGCTAATGTTTATGATAATGCTAGTAATGTGCAGAATGTGCAGGAGGCCAGACCACATGACTTTATCCCATATCCTGAAGTAAATTCTGTGTATGACCAATTTGTGCCAGTACAGCGGGAGTATGTGCTAACAACTAGGCCCAATGGCAAAGTTGTGTGGATCCACAAAAATTCCAAACCATCTTGGGTATCCACAGGGAAGAAATATTCCCAAGCTCCCGCATACCCAAAGAAGCAGTCCTGCCATATGTGTGGGAATCCTGGACATGTGGCAAGGAATTGCTTATATAGGCCATATGAACCCTGCTACCCTAAAGCTCATTTTCAAAACTTCCAAGGGCAATCATATGGTGGCACAAACCAAAAACCTGCCCACAGAAAGGTAAATTCTCAGCCAAAGGTACCTATAGGCCCAAAGGTATCTAAAGTGACCAAAGAATCTGCACCTTCACACCCTAAGGTGCAGAGACATGTACCTTCACAACCAAAGGTACACAAGGTGACCAAAAAGCCTGCACCTTCAATCCCTAAGGTGCAGAAGTCTGTACCCCTGCAACCAAAGGTACAGAAAGTTAACCAAAAGTCTAAGTCACCTCAACATCCAACCAAAACTGATTTCAAAAGTCATAAATTGAATGATTCTGTTAACAAATCAGTTGTTGCTTTAAAACCTATTTGGGTTCCCAAACATGGTGGTCTTTCTGAGAATAATCAAGAGAGGTGGAATGTGAAAAAGGTGGTAAATCAGTGTTACCTACCTAAAGGGGTGTATAAGAAGCACTCCAAACAATTTGATGAAGTTAAAAATGATAAATCAAACATTTATCAAATTCCACCTAAAAGGCTACAGGGTAAAGGGAAAGAAAACAATCAGCCCACGAATGTCATTTCCAATGATGGTCGTGTGAATTCTAATGAACCCACAAAGCCCACACCAAAGTCCACCAAAAACAACACCAAGAAACCCAAATCAAAGGCACCTACAACCCCAAGTATCAATCTTTCAGAGAGAATGTGCTTAAAAGAATTAACTTTCAATGACTCTGCAGGTATACCCAGAACAACAATGGCCTGGGTACCTATGGTTAACTAATCTCTCACCTTGTGCAGGAACAGTCAAGGAGGACTTCCATTAACTTATTTGTTTTTGAAAGTGATTGTTCCAGGCACAGGATAGAAGATATCTCTCAACTACATGACATGCAGATTTTCATTTGTAGGGATGTTCTTCTGGTAAGAGGTAAATCTAGCAAAATCAGCAAGGTACTGTCTTAATTGTTTGTTTCTTGGCAAATCTGATGAGAAGTATGGTTCTGCATAAAACAAAACTCATTTCTGAAAAAATCTCAAATGATAAACTTTGAAGGTTAGCTTGGCCAAGTTTGTCTTATAGTGTGTTAGTGTGTTTAAAAAAAAAAAAAAGAAAGGTGTGTGTTGTTATTAAAAATCAAAAAGCAAGGGGAAGAATAGAAAAGATGAAATTGTTGACCCCTAAAAATTGTGCTTTTTAATTTTTAATCTGTTGTTTGTTTGCCTGAGAAGGTGGGAAGTGAAATAAACCTCCGTCTTGAAGATGGCTGACACGCGTAAGGCAGATGTGATAGGCATGATCCATGGTGATATGCTGGTAGGCTCAGCTCTTAAATCTGAAAAGGTATGAGTTACACACTTAAAGATAACGTATGGCAGTTTGATGGGTAACAGCACTTAGGTTAATTGCATTTCTATTTGACTGCATGTTTAAGTTCCCGATACACACGCTTGTCTCCAAGAGTGTGAAATTGAGCTCAGAAAGTCGGTGTCCCCTCTGCTTTGCGTGAGCAATGACCTGGGGATGCTTCGCGTGTATGTAAGGCTCTCCTCTGCTTTGCGTGAGCAATGACCTGGAGTTGTCCATACATACGTTCTTCTAGATCACCTAAAAAAAAGAATAAAAAAAAAATAATATACACCCAAAAGATGCCAAAGAGCACATCAAAAAAGACCCTCAAGTGTCCAAAACCCTCAGCCTTTGTCACTGATGAGAGCATTATTAAAAATGTTTCAAAAATTCAGTTGACTTTGTATATTATACCCAAAAAATCTATGTGATCTATTCTTTCTCTTCTCAACCAAGTCTCGAGCTCAGTTTCAAACTTCTGGTTCAGGTTGTGAAAATATGTGGTAGGGAATTTATATGCTTGATAGTGTGTAATAACATGTACCTAGGATTTGTTGAAACCCACTTGCTGTTCATAATTAATGCACCATTAAAAGATAATAAAGTGACAAACAGCCTGATTAAGAAAAGGGGTTTGAGTTTAAAGTGGATCAGTATATTGGCAACCACCTGGACGTGTTCGAGTAACAGAAGCTGAAAAGGGTTCCTCAGTCAGTTTCATACGGTTTGATCCCAAATAAAACCTTCTCGTTTAGAAATTTGGTATGTTTGTTTTATTTTAAGTTTTCTTTTGAGTCATCTTAAGTTGTTATTGTTTATTTTTCAACCATGGCCAGGTTAATTTAAAAGTTTTAATAAGTTTTATGGGTTTTATGCAAGAAAGTATGTCCCTCCTCAGAATTTTACGGGGAGATAATGTGAAGAGTCCTCGGGTCAAGGGGAAGTGTTTTTGGTTAAATAATGCTAACCCGATAACCAGTCATCATTGTCTGGTTAGTGTCTGTTTCATCTTGTGCTTGACTGGATAAGTCAGAAAAGGAAAACTCATGGACAAGAAGGTCAAGGAATCATTTGACCAATGCATTGATGCTGTTACTGATCAAGTTGAAGAACCAGCCGGAAAAGGACTTACCCTATGCTTAGGGGAAGTTTGTTGGTTTCTGAAGACTCAAAAGATACTATTCTCAAGTTTAGGGGAAGTTAAATGAAGAAAAGATGCCAAGACAAGCAAGTCAAGACAGTTACTGATGATTCAACAAGGAATCCACATTTTTTCAACAAGAAGCAAGTACTTGAGAATCCTCCTCTCATTACTTGTTCATCCTTAGAAGTCCAAGCTGATGTTGATTGAGAGAATGCTCCCAAAAGTCTCTCGTTGTTACCCATTGAAGATTGTCGAAGAAAATAATCTTCATCAACCCATGTTCAAGCCAAGGAAAAGACTGCATGTCTAAAGATTTAACGTAAAAATATATTTAATAGCACAAGCCAAGGGGAAGATTGTAAGGACCAAGAATTGTGGCTTGTGTATTAAATAGTCACTTGGCGGATTATTTTGAAGGCCTATGCATGTGTATAGGTGAAAATCAGTTGGGCTATAGGTATATTAGGACATTGGGCCATTTTAGACATGTCTGGGCTCAGTTTAAAAGAGTTTAGATGAGTTTTAGTGGGCCTGGAAAGTCAAATACGGGAATTAGGTGTTATTTAGGGTTTTTATCTTTGCTTGTTCTCCAAGATGGAGAATCCCTATATAAGGGAAGCCCTCCCCTCATTATGAGCTTGCTGATTTTGGTGTTTTCCAAGTGGTGTAATCGAAATTCTCCCAAGAGAATTTCGAACTCTTCTAGTGTGTTGCAATCAAGGTTCTCTTGTGTTCTTTCATTACGGTTTGTGTTTATAATAGTTTTCATCACTTATCGACTACATTATTCGTTTTTCTTGAATCATCTCTAGCCTTCGGATTCCGCACGTTGGCTAGTAGATTTTGATATTGTGTCTGGGTTTATTCGATCCTTACAATCAGAACAATTCAGGTTGCTCTACTGCTGTGATTTGGCCATTTTCAAAGTTCTAGTGAGAGAAAGTTTGGTTTTGGTTTGTTTTTCATCAATTTTTCCCAATTCTGAGTGACTTAAAGGTCAAAAATGATTTCTGAGCATTCCTAGAGTGTTTTCGCACATCACTGTTGAAATTCCAGTCCGTGTTGTCAAAATTCATAAAAATTAATCGATTTTAGTTTGGTACGCTACTGGTACGTTCGATGAAGATGTTGGTACGCCAAACAAACAACTGGTATGCAAGGCAATCTTCATAGGTTGATTGGTACGATGGCTTTTTGGTACACAAGTTAATCTTCAAGTCTGGTACGCGACAGTTACTCACTGGTACGCTGACAGTTACTCCGTACCACAGTGGTACGCTGAGTTTATTTGGTACGCTAAGGCTATTGGTCCGTAGGTGGTACGTTGAAAGATTGTTTGGTACGCTGGGAGTAGTTTGTCTTTTACTGAAAGTCTCATAACTTTTGCATCATAAATCGTTACAAGAGCCACAAGTACTTAAATCGATCGTCTCAACGAGATCGATATTGTTCTTTCAGATTTGATTTGCAAAATCATATTCTAAGATCTTCGTTTTCGCACTCGAAGTTTTTCAAAAGATGTCTGATTTTCACGCATTGTCAGATATTCAATCTTCAATGCAAAATTTGTTGAACTATGATAATGAAATTAGAACAAATCAGAAAGTTCCTAAATTGTTAAGATTGGAAGATTATCACAACTGGAAGCAACGGTTTGAATCATACATAAGTGCTCTTGATATTGATATATGGATACCGATTGAACAAGAGTATAAATATCCTACGAGAAATGGAGAACCGGTCATGCGAAGTGATCTTGATGAAGATGAAAGGAAAGTTTATGCCCGAGAAAAGAAAACATATGAAAATCTCATGATGGCATTACCAAGAGAGCTCTTGCATCAATTAAAAAATTGCACAACATCTAAAACCTTGTGGAATGCATTAAAGGATAGGTGTGCAGGAAATGATCAATATCAGAAAAGTCAAAAGAAAGTTTTGTTAAAATAATCTGACAACTTTTAACATTGTGAAAAAGAGGGTATTTCAGACTTGATTTCTAGGTTTTCACATCTTGTTCGTGAACTTGGAGAACTGAAAGTTACAAAAGATGATAATGATTTAAAAAAGATGTTTTTGGAGGCATTACCAAATAGCTGGGAAATTATGTTCTGTTATTGACACATGATAAAGATTATTCTCGATGATCTTTTCACAAATTATCAGGAAAATTGCAAGCTCGTGAGTTAGAAATGAAGGTGAAAAGATCTACACCTACTATACATCAGAATCCAGAATTGTACTATGGAGACAATCCAGCCACTGTGAATGCTAAATCAAAGTCACATTCTGATTCAAGCATTAATCCACCACTAACAGCTTTTCTTGCTGGAAAATCTGAACATTCTAGTTCTTCTCCAGGTTACAGTTTTACTATTCCTGAAAAGAGAACATCCAATTCTATTCATGTTCAAACAGCAGAAGATCTAGCTGCATTGTTCTCTACTTTCAAATCATCTGCGTCTGGATTAATTTTTAGCCAAATTGGTAATTCTGGTATGTTTCCAGATGATTTAAGTCAGATGGATGATGATCAGCTTCATAAGTTAGATTTGGAATGGTAGTTTTCTATGCTCGTTGAAAGAGGAAGAAGGTTATGAAGAAACATGGCAAGCAGTCTATTACTCATGGAGACAAACTCGGATTAGTTAAGTCAAAGCTGAAATGTTTTAAGTGTTCCAAATCCGGACATTTTGCTCATGAATGCAATTAATCTTCATCTATACCTAGTACTTAGGATAATCATGATCATAATAAAGAAGCTAAAACTAGGATATCTCAAACTGATGAAGGCTATGATTGGTCTAAAGATTTTTCGGATGAATCTACTTTTCGGTTTAATGATGAATTTGCTTTTATAGCGACTATGCAAAAAGAATCCAGTGATTCTGATTCAGAAGTTAGTGGTTATGAATCCGTGTGTGAATTTTGTTCACAAAAGGATATTTGAATTCAAGGTTTATTAAAGGAAAATGAATGTCAATTTGCTGAACTCCAAAGAAAAGATGAAGAGTTGGAAAGTTACGCCAAGAAATGTCAAGAATTTGATAAAATTTGCAAAACAAATGAGAAGTTATTCAAAGTAAAGAGTTTGTTGTTGGAAGAGTTAGAAGATCTTCAGAAAAGGTTGTCAGAAGGGTGTATTCAAAATGATCAACAAAAATTATAACTTCAACATGAGAATGATGAGTTCATGACCAAAATTGTCAAGTTAAACTGCTGCAAATGAAAAGTTGGTAAAGGAGGTTGAGTGTTGATACATGATATGTGCGTCGTGTGAAGTATCAAGTGAAAGACAAGTTCAATCCAAAGTCTCACTGGCCGAACGTGGTCCGAACCTGGAGTTCGAACTGGCCGAACCTGAGGTTCGGACATGGATCAGCCAGGCTGTTTAAATAGTGATCTTGTCTTTGTAATAGTCAGTTCTGAGCGTGCGAGATTCTCTTAAGTGTGTGTTTCTAAGTGTGTTTCTCTGAGTCTTTTTCTAAGTGTTTACCTATTGTAATTGTTCTTCGTTGATCAATAATACAATCGGTTAATTACGTTTCGATGTCCGATTAGCTAGATTGAGTAGACGATCCGATGCTCACGCATTTTCAAGTGGTATCAGAGCTTTCTGGTTCACTCTACTGATCTGTGGTTACTATTTTCGGATTTTTGAAGCATTTTTGGTGTTTCACGAGCTTGTTTGTGTGTTTTTCATCATTCTATCAAGTTTTTGGTGTTCTTTCGGCTACTAAACCGTTTCTTATCAGTTTTTCTGGTCCACAGTTGCGATTTTCATCGAAAACAGTCAAATTTCGCGTGATTTTGAAAAATGAAGTCAAGGTTTGGAGTATACTGTTTAGGTTCGGTGTAACTGCTTCGAACTTCAAGTTCGGACGGCACTCGGTGAGAGTTCGGTCAGCTTTCGGTCAAAGTTCAGAGTTTGAGCTGGTTCGGTCGAAGTCGGAGTTTGTTCGGTGATAGATCGGAACTTTTTAGGTTCGGTGAGAGTTCGGTGGAAGTTCGGAGCACTGTGATAAGTTCGGTGGGAGTTCGGCCAATCAGAATTCAAATTTTTCACGATGTCAGAATTTCATGCATTTTCCGCGATGCAAAGTGCAATGCAAACTATGCTGAATTTTGATAATGAAATCGAAACAATTCAGAAAGTTCCAAAATTGTAAAGTTAGAAAATTATCATAATTGGAAGCAACGATTTTCGGCTTATATAAGTACGAACGATATCGATTTGTGGATTCCAATCAAGAAACTTTATCAACATCCGACTGATGCGGGAAATTTTAAGAAAGTTCATACCTTTGACAATGCTGAAAGGAAATCATACGAGCTAGAACAAAAAGCTTTTGGTTATTTAACAATGGCATTACACTGAGTTGCTACATCAATTTAGTACTTGCAAGAAATCAAAGCAATTGTGGGATGCTCTATCAGCAAGGTGTGAGGGTAATGATGATTACAAGAAAAGTCGAAAGAAAGTGTTGAATAAAGAGTTTGATAATTTTAAATTTTATGACAATGAGAACATTACTGCTTTGGTTTCCCGGTTTTCACATCTAATCAGTGAGTTGAAGGTTGTTGGTATTGAGAAAATTGATGCTGAGTTGAAGGAAAAGATTATGGAAGCTTTACCTGAAAAATGGGAAAATTATGTTTTACTACTCACACATGATAAAGATTACTCTACACTGACATTCCACGAGCTTACTGGAAAACTTCATGCTCGAGAAATGGAAATGTTAAATTCAAAGAAGTCAACTGCTACTTTACAGAATCATGAGTTATATCATGGTCAGAATACTGCAAGTATGAATGCTACATCTAAGCCTAATCCGAGTACTACACCAAATATTGCTTTTATGGCTGGAAATTCAAGTAATTCTGATAACAATTCATCACGGGGTTGTAGCTTTACAATTCCAAAATTTTCAAATCAAATTGCTTTTTCTGCTGAATCAATGGATGATTGTGCCAAAATGATTGCTGCTTTAATTTTATCATCATTTTGTTTGATCATTAAGAATGTTGCTGATGCACAATTGACAAGATATGATCTTGATGCTCTTGATGATGATCAATTAACTGAATTAGATCTCTCTTGGCAATATGCTATGCTGAGTCACATATCTAAAAGATTTTTCAAGAAGCATGGGAAATCTACTTCTGATTTTAGTGAGAAATTAGGTTTTGATAAGTCAAAGTTGAAATGCTATAAATGTTCAAAGCTTGGACTTTTTGCCAAAGAATGTCAACAGAAGTCTGGTTTTCCTTTATCCTCTAAGCCTGGTGTTACTTCACCGTCTTCTAATAACTCAGACAAGCCAATAGCTTTACCAGCTCAACATGATGGTGTTTTTGATTGGGGTCAACGGTTTGGGTATGATTCATCAGCTTTGATTGTTACTCATGTTCAGTCAGATGATTCTTCTTCAGATACTAGTTCCGATACTGATTCAACACCGAGTTCTTATGCATCTGCTGAAAGTTTGGAAAGTTTGTTGAAAGAAAATGCTTTATTGTTGCATAAAATTCAAAAGCTTTCTAAGGACTTCACTTTGGTTAATTCAGAGTTGCATGTTTCTAAAGAACATAAAAAGGAATTGGTTATGAAAAATGAGTGCTTCATTGCTGAGATCACAATGCTGAATGAAGTTTTAGAGATTTCTAAACGAGACAAAATGTATGTCGAATCTGCAAAAGCACGGTTATGTGAAGAAAATGATGAGTTGGTAAAAGAAGTTAAGAGATGGAAGGCTGAAGCAGAGGATACTGCTACTGATTTTCAAAATTTGTTTGACAAGTCCAAGATTCAGCTTGATTTTCTTACAAAGAATGTTGAAGAATCGACTGCTAAAATTGAAGCATATCAAGTTGATATGGAAAAATTGTTGGATGAAAAGCGGGAGTTGGTTAGTGTTAACAAGGTTCAAACTACAAATCTGGAAATTCAAAAGCGAAATGAAGATAAATTGAAGAAAGAATTGTTTGAAGGATTAGATAATCTTCGCATGCAAAAGTTTGAAACTCACAAAGTTGCAAAGAGATTGATAGCTAAAGAGAAGGAATTCGCTGAGGCTCAACAACAAATGTCTGATCTTAAAATTCAAGTTCTTGATGCTAACAGATTGCTCAATAATGTTTCATATTCTCAAGTTTTCACAAGGTTCTTAGCTAATGATGAAAATTTTGAGAAAATGCTTGATAAAACTGCATCACCCCCTGCTCAAATCAAAGAAGCCTTCAAGGAAGTGAAGGAACAAGTCCCTGAATTTGATTATTCAAAGGTCTCATCAACTACTGCTGAGGATGAAAAAGTTGTGATGAAAAAGAAGAACAAGAAGAATAAGAAGCAGAAGGAAAAGAAATCTGAGGTTCTTCCAGCTCCAAAGTTTGTGTCTGGTTCATCTTCTACTGATAATGAGAAATCAGCTACTTCAAGTGATAAGATTCAGTTTCAACCTGAGTTTGATAAAAAGATCTTCTATGATCACAAGAATGTGACTGAAGTGATAGCTGAATTTTCTCGGTTAGCAAAGAATGGGCATTCTACATCTGAGGAGAAGATTGCTGGAAAGAGAGTTGGATTGGGTTTTAAAGAAATGCAAGGTAAAGCTGAGGAAGTTTCAGCATCCACATCACAAGGTCTGAAGAATATTAAAATGAAGCAAGTGTAAAAGGAGAATTTTCAACGCTGAAAAAGTTCAACCTGAGAGATTTTACAAACTCAAAGGTTCAGATCAACTTTTCTCTGATAAAGAACTTCCTCTTCATTGTGTCGATGCTCGGAAGATTTCTAATGTGTTTGTGAAAGATAACATTTCTTCTGAAAGTTCTCAATCTCGAAGCCCAACATCTAAATGGGTACATGATCACAGACATCAGGTATATGATTCTCATTCTGATCATGTTAGAGATATTCATGTTTGTTCTTCACAAATAAATCAAAGGTGAGACAAAACAAAGCGAATCTGTTATATTTGCCGTCGCACAGGGCATATGGCAAAAGATTGTCCACTACCTGCTGATTCCTCTCAGAGGTTTCATAAGACACCAATTTTTGGTAAATCTGCTTCCTCAAAGTTCTTCGATGAACGAGGCAGAGTTTTTGATGAAGTTGAACCTACATTCTCTCATAAAAAAACGTTTTGTTCCAATGTTTAGACAGATTCAAAATGCAGGTTCATCATCACAGTCACCTGTGATAAGTTCATCAAAAACTGAATTACCAAAACAACGATGGAAACCTAAGGTGGTTTCTAAGCAAAATCAGGACACTGGTCGACCAGAAGCAATCCGCTTCGGGTCATTTATACACTAATCAGTTTGACCAGTGTGCAGGTACTTCTAGATAACCTTCGACGTTTGTAAAGTTTTTGATGGAGGAGTATTCTGCATAATTTAAATTTTATGATCAAATTTTCTAAAAAAATCTTCATATTTTCTGAAGTCTACAAATTGCAAAATATCCATGTTGATTGATCATTTTTCTTTGCTTACAAGTTTTTTTTCTCAAAAATTAAAAATAGAGTCTTGTTTTGTGTATAATGAAATCGAAAAATAGAGTTTTAATTTTAAGGGGAAGAATTGTACATAAGGGGGAGTAATTGAGAAAAAAACATGTTATAGGGAGAAGGTGTATACATGCCAAATATATAAAGAAGAAAGGTGAATACATGCATAATATATAAAAATTGTGAGAAATTGATCATTGGGAAATGATGGTACATTGGCATACGTATCTGACTCATAGATAGAGTAGATGAAAGAGCTATAAGATCATTGTTTGATATGCTTGGTAGGCTCGGCGAATCAGAAAGTATTCAGATGTGATATACACTAAATAATAATGCTTGACCATGTGGATAACATCTTGATGCATATTTCATGTTACAAAAAGAAAAATAAGTGTGAAATTCAAAACTGAGAAGTCACTGTGTATACATGTGTTTATTTTGCAAAGATTTAAACTTGTTTGATTATCTTTATTTTGTCAAACGATCGGACTTTCTCTACGTATCGAAGGATCGACCCGATCGTTGTTCGTTTGAAGTACTGCTTTATTTTCTTTGGTGTTTCGTATAACTCATCGAACTTTCTCTGCGTGTACGGGAGTACCGACCTGATTGTTGTTGAGTTATACAACTTCAACTTGTTTTATGTTTCTTATTTTGTTGAATCCGAGGCCTTATTTGCGTATCGAAAGATCGACCTTAAGGTATACGATTTAACGTTCTTATTTCTTTTTGCATAGAACACAGTTGACAATATCATGAATCATATGATGTATTGTGAAAAATCACAAGTGTTATCACACAAAAGGAAAAAGAAAGAAAAACAGAAAATGTCTGATTTATGAGTATGATTTTGTCTGAGTTTAAGATGGACAAATTATACCAGCAATCAGCATGACTTGTGAGCTTCAATTAATTGAAATTAAAGTGTAGTTCAGTGCGTTATGATCAATATGATCCCATATAGTAATCTTTCTCATACCAAAAATAGTGTTTGATTCTGTATTGTGATTTCATTTCATTTCAGAAAAGAACAAAAAGATTTTCGGTGTGTTTTAGCATAAACATTGAAAAATCAAAAATATTTTAGGTTGTTTTGATTTAAACTTTCTAAAAGCAAAAAAGATTTTATTTCTGCTTTATTTTCGATCTGAACACGTGATACAAATTCAATTTTCAAAAACATATCTTGGAGTCTCGAAGAGACGTTTTGCACCAAGACTATTTAAATGTTGATGCAGGATTGCTAAAGTGCAAGATATCATCACTTCAAGTCTTCTGAAGTTGTTGATAAAGACCAGAGTTACACCAGATGTCATCAAGTATTCAAGATTAAGCTACGATCAAGTTGAGGAGAAGTTTGTTTGAAGGTTCATTTCATAGGACGAACGAATTCTACACTTGAGGGGGAGCTTGATTGAAAATACAAAGTTGATGATGTTGAAGAGATACTGCACACGACGAGGGGGAGTTTGTTGATTCCTGATATGTGTGTTGTGTGAAGTATCAAGTTAAAGACAAGTTCAAGCCAAAGTCTCACTGGCCGAACGTGGTCCGAACCTAGAGTTCGAACTGGCCGAACCTGAGGTTCGGACATGGATCGGCCAGGCTGTTTAAATAGTGATCTTGTCTTTGTAATAGTCAGTTCTGAGCGTGCGAGATTCTCTTAAGTGTGTGTTTCTAAGTGTGTTTCTCTGAGTCTGTTTCTAAGTGTTTACCATTTGTAATTGTTCTTCGTTGATCAATAAAACAATCAGTTAATTACGTTTCGATGTCTGATTAGCTAGATTGTGTAGACGATCCGATGCTCACGCATTTTCATTGAGGAATATAAGTTTCAAGCTAAAGATGTTTGTGAAGATTTTGAGAATCTATTTCAGAAATCCACAACAAGGGTGGAAGTGCTTAAGACTTCTAATGATGAACTTCAAAAGGCGTTAGATGAAGTTACTGCAGAAAGAACTCAATATCAAATTGTTCAGTCTGAATTACAAGATAAAATTATCAGCCTGAAGAAGGACAAAACCTTGCTGACCAAAAATGTTGAGATTTATAAGGAAAGGATAAATAAAATTACACAAGAAGTGTATGCTGCTCATGATGGTATGCGACGTGAAAAGTATTTAGTTAACAACACATCTGAGAAGTTGATTCAGTCAGAAAAGGTTGTGGCTGAGGCCCAGAAGACAATAGCAGATTTGAATGTTGAAATTTTGGATCTTAACCGTCAATTGCATAACTTGAAGAATTCATATTCTTTTGCAAGTTATTTGTGTCAAGATGATAATTTCAAGAAGGTGTTTGGGGGTGATGACTTTAATCAAATACCGCATCCAGTGATTCAAACGGAATCTATTGTTGATTTGAATACTTTGAATACAAAGCAAGATTATTCTGAATTGGCTGCTAAAAATTCTGACTTGAAGACATCAAAGAAATCAAAGAAGGTAATCGAAAAGGAGGAAGGCTTGGTTGATAAATCACCACCATTGTTTGTTTCTTGTGGGTTTATGTCAGAAGAGGGAGTTATTTCTACTGGCAAGAAGACTCAGAAAGATGAAAAGCAGTTGAATGAAGAAGCTGTTGCTGCAAAGTTGGTTGAAACTAACAAACTAAAGGATATCAAAGCTTCATTTAATCAAGCTGCTAAAGCTGGTCCTTCGAGTTCTCAAGTTAATCTAACAAAACTACCAGGATATAAAGGTTCAGGTTTGGGTAGTCAGGGTAAGCATTTTGAGAAGAAAGAGAATAGGCATGTGGCAAAGAAGGTTCAGAAAGAAAAGAAGGATACAAGCTTAGATCAAATTTATCATCTGGCCCAGGTGTTTATTTCTACAATGGAAAAAGGATTCCCGGGTAAAACTCAAAAGAAGAATGTTTCTGCATGTACTTCCAGAGCTAGTCAACATATTAGAGAATCTTCGTCATTTGATTCCAATACCACTCCTCGAAGTCCTACTTCACAATGGGTTCATGTAACACCCCCCTCCGCCGCCCCTTGCCAGGTGCGGGGGAGGGTGTGGGACCGGTTGTCCGTATCAGTTCACTAGGCACCAACAACAGAATAAAACATACAACAAACACGGACGTCCAGTCAACATAGAGAAACCTTAGATCGACTCTGACCGAGGATGCACTAAGCACCTCATAGACGACCTAATGGAATCGGTAGTCCCTGATAGACCTGGGACTGAACAAACAAATGATACATATATCAAGGTATTGTAGTCATAACATGCACTGAACAACAGACGTACATTAGTTAAATTGTACAAGCTCTATCAGATAGCCACAACTAGTACGCCCAACGTTCCGGTACAATTACATCATCACCTGCACACACTTACCTGTAACATAAGTCAACACAGAGTCAACAGCAAACGTTGTTGGTGAGTCCTAACTACCATCATCACATTAACAGTTTTCAAACACGTACAGGTTATGAAATTACCATGTCGCACCCATGGTCAAAACTCAGGTACTCTACGGGCACGTTGCGCATAGCCGTACACCCTCTACGAGTAGTTTTTAAGTTCAACATATAAGTACATACTCCCCCTATTAAATTAATACTAGAGGATCCGGGTGAATATGGATCGTTCAACTATAATGGCCGCTATAATCCCTTATATGTCTAGTGGTCTCGACCTTAATGACCAGAAAGTATATAATGACCCACACAGGGCATTCCAACTAACAGTGTATGGCAAGATAATTCATAACAGATATAACAGATACATCAAACAGGAATGTGATCTCAAACAGTTAACAAATGTAGGAAGCCAGAGGACTCACAGATCTTCGGCATACAAAGTCATACGGATAGGATTGCGTACAATCCACAGATGTCACAGATGCAATGCCTATACAAAGCTTATCGTCACGTTAAGTTTGGAGAATCCACTGACCTAAACAAGTATAGGTACACTTAAATTTAACACAGTAATAATACTAGTTAGGCTCGGTTGTGATCTGTGCCTTAAACGATACGATGCGTCCGTAGGTTGAGGTCCCAATACAACCGGATGTCCCAATACAGTTGTATTGCCTAAACCCGACTACAATCGTAATTTATCTGTCAATCTCTAATTAAACAGTTCCTGCCAAACACGGTCATATGCCTTTAGTGACATTACGGTCATGTGGCCTGTTTGACAGATTATCTAAATTAAACGATATCACTCGAGTCTCGATCGGGTTATGTTTTATTATACTTCAAATATTATATAAAATCATAACTTATGTATATATCAATCCTTTTATGATTTACATAAAATCATAGCTTTTAGATATAGGTTTAACCATTGACATTTCACATAAAATCATAGTTTTTATGTCTAAGTTTACCCGTTTGTATTTCATATAAAATCATAGGTTTTATATATATTTATCTGTCTTATAGTTCACATGAAATCATAACCTTTATTAACAGAAAGTCATACCTTTATTTATATAAACTTACATAAAATGATAAGTTTTATCTCACATGAAATCATAGCATTATATAGCATAAAATCATAGTTTTTATTACATTGAATCATGGTTTATGTATATAATTCCGGTCGGTACGCAGACTCGAACCCGGTTAACCGTAATGTGCTAAACATCTCCAAATTTAACGACTGAGTAGTCCATTCCAAGTAGAATTCCGCCACGAACAATAATCCATGCTCAGTTTTCTGGTTCAACCTCATTTGACGCTTCAAATTCGTTGACCAGAATCGTCACGGGTTTGACCGCTTGACTTTCTTTGACTTTCTTGACCCGAAACCAAAATTAATGAATAAGTAGTCTATCCCGCAAGATTTTTCGTCACGAACAATACTGTAAGTTCGGTTTTTAAATTTGACATCGTTTGACCATCCAAATCTGTTAACCAGCTTGTTTACCGAGTCGACTCGGTTGACTTGGTACTAAGTTAACTCAAACTCATCCTAAAGTGTAACCAAACACCACCAAACACATTTTTATGCTCAAAATAACCAAGAATCACCTTCAACTTCACACATCCGGCGGCCGGAGGCCATGGCCGCCGTCGGACAGTTTACCCCGCCGTGAAACACCATCTCTACACCCCTAACTAGACGAATCTGCAACATGCAACCATAGATCGGAGGTTTTAAAAGAAGGAACGAGACTGAAACGAACACACATACGCATAACGGAACCAAACTTACCTGTGACCGAGTCTAGGTCGCCGGAAGTCACACGAACACGGCGCAGCCGCCGCCGCCGCTGTTGCCTCTTCTTTCGTCGAACGGAACAAGAAAGCAGCTCGGGAATCGACGGGGATGGAACCAGAGAAGAAGAGGAGTCGAAACGGGGGTCGAAGCCCCAGCGCCGCCGTGGCGCCACCGCGTCTCCGCCGCTGGCCGGCCGGAATCCGGCTGCCGGAAACCAAGGTCGTCGCTCCCTTGGGCTCTCTCCCTCTCGGCACTCTTTCTCTCTAAACACACATATGTGTGTGTGATGTACAAAAGAAAAGAAAAGGGACAAAGTACTTCATATGTACTTCTCCCAATGTGTAGTACACGTTGATAATCGGGTATTATACCGCGATCTCCGAACACGTTAAATACTGAATATTTAGTAAGTAATTCACAATAAGTCCCGACATGACTGGAATATTAAAAAGCCTCAAAAATATTCTTAGAATACTTAAAGTGACAGATTATATATAATCTGATAAATATTCAATCGAGCGGGCGGTATAAGGCGTGTATCCGACACGAATCTTGTTTATCTCCGTTCCGCGAACCAAATACATATCCATGACTGTAAATCTCTGCAGACACACCGGAAGGTATTTATAACTTTACAGAGTTGGTAAAACTATATTAAATTAATTTTGGTTAACCTCAGGTAATCGAACGGTTTGCTGATTTCATCGTTTCTCGCTCCAATTCATACGGTTATCCTTTCTAACAGATATTAACATCCGTGTTAATATATCTATCGTCATAACTTATCGAATCAACATAATTATGATATCGTCCGGTTATCCGGCACGTTAATCAATTAAACAATGAACCTTGTCTATTTATTTTGAACACGGCTTTTATCGCTTTACAACACCTTGGATTAGGTAACGAATTGTTAGAATGCTTCTAACAACTTATCCGGATGTCGGATATATGGATTAGGCCTTTGTTGGGCCAGAAATCCCTTAATGGGCCTAACGGGCCTAACTGGGCTTACGAAGTCCAGATTATTAATTGGAAAAATTTCCCCCCGATTTATCAGAATTTAGAAGGTGTTACATTCTCCCCTCCTTAAATGAATTTCGTCCCGAAATTCACCTTACCTACCAGGACGGGGAGTAACCTAACGCTTGTGGATCACATCACACAAGATGTTCTTCTAGGGACATCTATCTCATTAGTGCCACCACGTGGCCCGTGATGTCTTCCTATGATGTTACTACCTAGTGGGCTTACCTGCCATTAGCGTGGACTTACCTTCCGTTAGCGTGGACTTACTATCACTTGATACTTGACAGTTCGTACCAATAATTCATCATGTGGTATTGGCTATCACTCGGTCTTGATACGGCGTCCCGTATATTGTACTATAATTGCAAGTAATTGCAATACGATTACCGTTCTAGTGATGATGCCATAAACATTCGATATACCCTTAAGTGATTTCACTACCACACTGACTTAATCACCACTCTGTAGTGTTACCAGAAGGAATTTCTCTGACATCAAACCATAGGGACCACCTGTCACTTCCCGATCAGCATTCTTTTCCCTCACCCCCACTTGGTGAAACATGCGGAATTAATCAGCCTCACCTCCGTTGGTTTACTGATAATCTGACCTAGTAACTGATTCCTATAGTTGCGACAAGTCACAAATTTGACGAGTCATTCTCATTATCAGATTCTCCGAAGAGAAGTTGCAGGATTTCATGGGACCTAACTTAGGTCTAACACATAAGTTGTGTAGCACAATACACAACAAAATATACGAAATGATAACGCATCAAGGTATTTCAATTGGTTTCGTACCATACGGACTGACATGCCAACTTCATAGTATCCTGGCACACCAAGCTACTCATAGCTTATTATTACAGTTCCAATAATGGAAACACAGAAGAGTTATTTTGACTAAAAGTCAATCACATGGACTCACCGATTCGATCCGATCTATCAAGATCACCAGTTCCCAAGGATACTTAAGGCGCTTATCAAAGGTCCTCATTTTTACGATAATCACAATATTCAGAGATAATCTGATATACAAATACTATAACCGCAGGAGGTTTTCGGGATTCAGCAAGTAGTCTATATTACTTATCAATTTCAATATGCTCATACTCATATCCCATCACGGTTTCGGGTTAATCGGTTATCAAGATACTCAACTTTTTAAGTAAAGTATATAATATGTCTTCATTATTAATGGTGACACAAGATGTCTTTCACAAATTCAATCTTTCCTTACAAGCTAACTGGCTACACTAGCCAAAGGCATCATACACCTCTCTAGATTGAACCGTTATAGACGATCAATCATCCCGAGCCTGAAGGATCTAATCACAACAAGTCATGCATCACAAATATACAACCTGACATCAAACATAAATGCCTCATAGTTGGTCCTAAATGCACCAACTATTGTGCCAATTCCATAGCTTTCAAAGCTACTCATAGCTATTTTTTTGTGTGTCCCTCTATGGAAACACAATATCTTTGCTCACATGATTGATATGCATGTACCGAACTTTACCCGTACATACTTATACAAGGTTTGGTTTACAAAGGACAATATGTCTTGCTCAAAATATCCAGTCACGACCACACGAAACCAGAAGAGATTATTGGGGTAACTAGTGTAACACAACATCACTTTACGTCAAACATCCCCTACTCTTAAATCGTCATAAATCCTGGTCTGATTGATCGGGCAATATAAGCGTATAAATCTATATAAAGTTTATGTCTCTCCCATCCTTTGCGTTCAGCAAAGGGTTAAAATATATATACATATCCAGGGTACATGTTAAGTCTATCAATCTCACAAACTCATAAGTTCAATCTAATCCACCTGGACAAACGTATTGTTACCCTACACTCTTTAGAGTGTCGTCTCTAATCTCCTTTTGACATGCGTTAATGGTTCAGGGTAAATATTCACATGGAGTATCACATTACTCCTAATCACCAGTCCATTTTCTCTAACAGACCTATGTCATAGCCGTCATCACTAGCTCATACCTTTCTACAATGGAATTCACAACCACTAAAGGTCTCTACATTTCATATGTACATAGTCTAGGCCAATGAGTTCTTTACTCTGAATGCAGGGTTCAATCCATTATAGGATATTCAAACCTTCCACGTATTCAACCACACACTTAGTTAAATGACCACATCTTCATAACTATAATCAATCAAATTGTACATTAAGTGAATCCATCGATCTATCTTTAGATCGTGTTCATAAACATCGCGTTAATACTTAATCACATCAATCTTGATGATGTATTCTTGCCATACTAGTGGTAACTTTCCCACCTTTACTTGGCAGCTCAATCTGTTTATTATATTTTAGACTTGGTATAAATGGGAGCACACCAATCATCATAAACATGTGGTCTCCATGCCTAGCTTCGACACTTCCTGATTCAGGTGCCATAAACCATTATGCTAAGGTGTTTATATATAGGCTTATCGCAGCTATCCCACCACACCTCGACATAATGATAAATGCACCATTAGTTTGTGCATGTTCTCATACATGAGTTGTAACCTGGGTCGCTACCCTTTGGTAGCGTGCAACAATACTCATATATTTTAAACACATAGCTACTCTCGTATATTCTAGTATGTCCACCGTTCTTACCTGGCATTGTATAATTCTATACATCGCCACCAACTTATGGTTAAATTAAAAATCTGTCTTCATCATTCCTGGTAATGTTCCAAACATTTTTCATCCTTAGGTCACACTCTGTAGTAATTTTACTACTAGACCTTGCTATCTCGCACCACGACACCTTCTTGGAATCATTGAACGAACCGACATCAGCATGTCTTTCGTAGAATTATATCTATCATGACAGTCGTTGTCAAGTTCCTTAAACCCTATTGGTTTAAATAATAGATTTAAAAAGAAGAATTCTAATTACGGACAATCCACGTCTCCGTCGGGAAGGCTAGCCGCATGGTTCTTTGCTAACCAATTAGCTCCAGGATTATCATCCGAATTTAGAATACAAGCATAAATATCAGAAAAACGCACGAATATAACATCACATCTCAACGCCTGAGATTTACGTGACAGTTACTTGTGTGATAATTCTACACGTTAATCGAGACACTTACTTGTCTCTGCTTCCAAGCCTTTGGTACTCACACAATTATGGAGACGGTATAAATCAAAATACCATACATTAGGATAAAAGCAGGGTACTCTCAGCGATGGTGTCACCTCCGCCAAATCAAATTAATAAGGTCATCCACAAATGGTCGTGCGACTACTGGAAATCCCATTAGCTACACAAGGCTGATGGCACAAAGTGATCATATTACGAGTCGGATATGATCTGAAGTAACAACTTTACACAAGAGAGATTCAAAATGGTCATTAGTACATATAATGTCGACCGCGTCGTAAGGAGAGGTAAGGAAGAAATAAAGGAATTCGTCGTCATCTGTTGTTGCTTCATATATCTTATCGTCGTTTGAATGAATTGTTGTCTCCTTTGCTTCACCATGTTGAATAGAGATAATTAGCATCGTCGTGTCGTCGTTGGTAGTTGTCGTCCGTTGAGCTCCGCTTTGTCTTGAAAATCTTCATTACGTCCACCTTAATCGTTTTGGTCTTCAGTTGCAATCCACTTCATCTAACTACTCCTAGTCCGCCAGGAGTTCCTAGTTAGATAATTCCGGTCATATAACGTGTCTTCACTCTTTTGTCTACAGTCTTGCTGGCAACAATTACCGACATCGAGTGAAGAGATAACCGAAACGCTTACATTAGCGAGAAACACATGTACTGTGGAATAGGCAATAAAAATATGCATCTATGACGTGGAACCAATTTCCTTTTATGTTTCACGACGTCTCAAGGAACACGTTTATCAGAGTTGTGGCACTTTTCAAGTCTCCCGGAATATCACATCGGGAGCACACAGAATCAGAATCAGTGCAGTATAATGACTACGAGTAAAAATCAAAAACACACGGAATCCTAAACGAATCCTATCATGTAGGCAAATGCTTAGACTCCTAAATTTCCTCGATTTAGGTACATCATAAAAATCCGTACACAAATAAACATGGAGAAAACAATATGACAAAAGGAAGAAATCCAAGGGAAATGAAAGCAACACGAATCACATGAACGGAAATATCAAGATGAAGAATTAGCTTAGGATTTAATCAAAGTAATGCCAATGCACACTTAGGGTACCGTACCCTAATTCACATAAAGGACGATGTGTCCTATTACACTTTTGCATACAAAAGAAAAATGGAATACTTAGACACCAAATGGGAAGACTATCAGCATCCATGTGATGCTAGGGTTCGTCAAGTCTCGGTGTACCTGTGGGTAGTAATGGCAGTCTGCAGCCTGTAACTACTACCGACCTTACACTTTACCTTTGATATCTCCCTAACACACAAACTTCCGCCTAAGTCAGACACTTAAACAAAATGAGATGACTATCAGCATTCGTATGTCTGTCTACTAGCGTTCGCCGAGTCTTAGTGCACCTGTGGGTAGGAATATCAGTTTGCAAGGCTGAAACTACCACTGACCTTACACTAAACCTCGACTACTCCCTAATACACAGACTTCCGCCTAAGTCCTAGACTTAGCACCGTGCTTAGTCCTAGAGTCCTTACAGGCTCAAGCTTAGGGGTTCTACAAGACTCCAATCTGCTGGAACCTTTGGCTCTGATACCAACCTGTGACACCCCCCTCCGCTGCCCCCTGCCAGGTGCGGGGGAGGGTGTGGGACCGGCTGTCCGTATCAGTTCACTAGGCACCAACAACAGAATAAAACATACAACAAACACGGACGTCCAGTCCACACAGAGAAACCTTAGATCGACTCTGACCAAGGATGCACTAAGCACCTCATAGACGACCTAATGGAATCGGTAATCCCGGATAGACCTGGGACTGAACAAACAAATGATACATATATCAAGGTATTGTAGTCATAACATGCACTGAACAACAGACGTACATTAGTTAAATTGTACAAGCTCTATCAGATAGCCACAACTAGTACGCCCAACGTTCCGGTACAATTACATCATCACCTGCACACACTTACCTGTAACATAAGTCAACACAGAGTCAACAGCAAACGTTGTTGGTGAGTCCTAACTACCATCATCACATTAACAGTTTTCAAACACGTACAGGTTATGAAATTACCATGTCGCACCCATGGTCAAAACTCAGGTACTCTACGGGCACGTTGCGCATAGCCGTACACCCTCTACGAGTAGTTTTTAAGTTCAACATATAAGTACATACTCCCCCTAGTAAATTAATACTAGAGGATCCGGGTGAATATGGATCGTTCAACTATAATGGCCGCTATAATTAGAGGTGCACATAACGGTTTTTTCTGAGAACCGGTTCCGGTTCTAAACCGGTTCCGGTTCCAGTCAACGGTCAAAGGACCGATCCTGCTGTAAACCGGTTCCGGTTCTGGGACCGGTTCCGACTCAAAATATCCGGGACCAGAAGAACCGGTTCGGTTCGGTTCTGGGACCGGTTCTGCTTTAACCGGTGCTGGGAACCGGTTCTGCCAAAAAACCGGGCGCTGAATTTTTTTGCCAATGTTTGCTTCAATTTTTTGCTCATTTTGCCACTGTGATGTTTTTGGTCTTTTTTTTTTCAATGATTTACATTTTTTACTCAAAAATAAAAACTATAACATAACAAGTATTAAAGTAAATTCAACCTTTTTACTAATTAACTTAAGAAAACATACAACTACAATCGGGTTACGAGTTCAGTTACGATAACGAAACACAAATAACAAGTACGAAATAGGAAATAATTATTTTAAAACGTCTTCAAGTCTTCAACCGCAAACTTCTAAACGTCTTCAAATCTTCATGTCTTCTTGTCTTCAACTCTTCATGTCTTCAAGCTTCACTCTTCATCCGAACTATTTGGTCCAACGCGAATCGTCAAATCAAGAGCTTCTTCATCGCCAAGTTGATTGTTTGTTGCGAGCTCGATCTCGTTTATGTGAAGCCTATCTTCAAGTGTAGTTTCATCTTCAAGAGTCGATTCATTTTGTATACGTTCCATCGCATCCAAATGCTCCTTTAGGCAAATGCACATCTCGATTGAAGCCGGAGTTAGCCTCGTCCTTCTCAACGATAAGACCCTCCCACTTAGAGAAAAAGCGGATTCGGAAGCCACCGTAGAAGCTTGGACACTAAGTAGATCCCGTGCCATAGCGGAAAGGATAGGAAATTGAGCTTCTTTTCCTTTCCACCAAGCCAAGATGTCGAAATGATCAAACTCCTCCCGAGTCATAGTGGCCAAAAAATCCGTCCCACTATATCTCCCAAGCTCACTACTTGGGGTGCTTCCTCTTTGACGTTTGGTATTTTCAACACGAAACATATTATACAAATCATCCGGGTCCATACTCGAACTACTTGCGAACGAGTGATGGACTTGTGTTGTTGGACCATAACGAACCAAATAAGCATCGAACATGTTTTTAATAGATGTGTGAAAAGCCATTTTGGTTTCTTGGGCGAAATTTGGATTTTCTTCATACAAACTCAAATAGGAACATATCCTATCAATGACCGTTTCAACACCCGTAACGTTGTAACACGGGTTCAAGAATGCCGCACAAGTGAAAACGGCCGGGATCTCTTTAAAATATTTCTTAAACTTTTCTTTCATTGGAACCACCATGGAATGGAACATATCATTTTTAAACTCAAACTCACACAAATTTTTTGCCATCAAGAAAAGGTTGTGAAGAACAAAGAACTTGTCGGATAATAAACACCCGAAAGTTGTGTAGTTGCGGGGTTAAAAACATCAAGCAATTCGCACATTTCTTGAATACAAACCCAACCCTCGTCCGGAAATGGTGTAGCCTTACCACGAGATTCAAGTCGCTCATGAAAATGTTTTAAAGTATCCCTTTGTCTTAAAGCACTTTGAAACATTTTAAAAGTTGAGTTCCAACGTGTAGGAACGTCCCAATTCGGTCCAAGACAAACCGAATTCGTATCGCTACACAATTTCCGGTAATTCATATATCTTGCTCGACTTTGTTTAAAGATGGAACGTAACATGCTTTTGAATTGTTCTCTAAAAACACTAACTTGTGCAACATTTAAACCATCTTGAACCACCAAGTTGATAATATGAGCCACACAACGACTATGAAAAAAAACACCGTTGCAAGTTGGTCGATATTTGAGTTTTAATTTTTCAACCGCCGACGTGTTGTTGGAAGCATTGTCAAAAGACATAGAAAAAACTTTGGTTTCCAATTTAAACGTTCGGATTACATAATCCAATAGTTTGAAAACATTTTCCCCCGTGTGAGGATAACCAAACAATTCGAACGCAACCGTACGTTTCATCATTTGCCATGAAGAAGGACATATATAATGAGCGGTAACACATAGGTACGACTCCGGTAAATTGTGTGGAGCCGACCAAACGTCGTTTGTTAAGTTCACACCGGTTTGCAAGTTTTCAAAAAGTGCAATTAAATCTTTTTTTGCAACTTCCCAAAGTTTTAAACAATCACGCCTAAGTGTTGTGCGACTTACTTGGGCGTATCGAGGTTGTAGAGTTTCCCGAATCAAACTTGTTAGGCGAGGGTTATCGAAGTGATCAAACGGAAGAGCTTCTTGGATAACGAACTTTGCCATTCGGTCACGAACGATACTCAAATCGAAATTGAATATTTCTCCCTTCGTACCCATTTGCGCTTGATCCTTACCCGGGTTAGCGTTCAACACGCTACATGATTGCATCAAATGCTTCCTCAAACTAGAGTTTGCCCCCGCCTCATAAAGATTCCCGCATGCATGACAACGCGCCTTGTCCGGCCCGTTCGACATTTCGCATAAGTCGAAATGTGCCCAAGGGTCCTTCTTCCTTGTTGTTTCCTTCACCCTCACGACATAGATGCTTGAACCCGCACCTTCCCTAGCTCCAACGGACGCTTCACTTGGGTTAGCCATAACAACAAAAAGAGATTGAAAATGAGAACTTTGTAGTGATTTTTTTGAATCTTTGATTGCATGTAATAAACCCAATATATGAGGATATACTTATACTAAGTTTGTAGTGTTATTGGGGGGTAAAAACAACAAAAAAAGAGTCAAAAAGCAGATGAACCAGCTAGCAAAAGCATTGAATGAAAGCATTGAATGAAAGCTGCAAAGATTCCTGGAAATTCTGCACAAAAAGCCGTTGGAACCGGTTGGGACCGGTTCTGGGGACCGGTTCTGGGAAAAACCGGTTCTGGACCGGTTCTGGCGCTGAGATACGTAATCGATCACGAACCGACGGTTTTTATCGGGGACCGAACCGGTTCTACTATTCCGGGACTGGGACCGGACCGGTTCTGGTTCGGTTCTCCGGTTTCGGTCCCGGAACCGGTTCCGATGTGCACGTAGTGGTCTCGACCTTAATGACCAGAAAGTATATAATGACCCACACAGGGCATTCCAACTAACAGTGTATGGCAAGATAATTCATAACAGATATAACAGATACATCAAACAGGAATGTGATCTCAAACAGTTAACAAATGTAGGAAGCCAGAGGACTCACAGATCTTCGGCATACAAAGTCATACGGATAGGATTGCGTACAATCCACAGATGTCACAGATGCAATGCCTATACAAAGCTTATCGTCACGTTAAGTTTGGAGAATCCACTGACCTAAACAAGTATAGGTACACTTAAATTTAACACAGTAATAATACTAGTTAGGCTCGGTTGTGCTCCGTGCCTTAAACGATACGAGGCGTCCGTAGGTTGAGGTCCCAATACAACCGGATGTCCCAATACAGTTGTATGGCCTAAACCCGACTACGATCGTAATTTATCTGTCAATCTCTAATTAAACAGTTCCTGCCAAACACGGTCGTATGCCTTTAGTGACATTACGGTCGTGTGGCCTGTTTGACAGATTATCTAAATTAAACGATATCACTCGAGTCTCGATCGGGTTATGTTTTATAATACTTCAAATATTATATAAAATCATAACTTATGTATATATCAATCCTTTTATGATTTACATAAAATCATAGCTTTTAGATATAGGTTTAACCATTGACATTTCACATAAAATCATAGTTTTTATGTCTAAGTTTACCCGTTTGTATTTCATATAAAATCATAGGTTTTATATATATTTATCTGTCTTATAGTTCACATGAAATCATAACCTTTATTAACAGAAAGTCATACCTTTATTTATATAAACTTACATAAAATGATAAGTTTTATCTCACATGAAATCATAGCATTATATAGCATAAAATCATAGTTTTTATTACATAGAATCATGGTTTATGTATATAATTCCAAAGTCGGGTTAACATATAGGTTTACAAAATATCCCGTCTTTGTTTGATTTTGATTTATATGAAATCATAACTTTTATAAAATCAAGTTTTTATTATCACAAGATGATAGTTTTGTTAATCATATATGAAATCATAAGTTTATCACATAATATAATAATAAATACTTTATATATATATTTCTTGTTATCGTCATTTTATATACAATGATACTTCCGTTTTACAGTACGTTCCTCACCTGACGTATACATAATACTACTAAAACAATGACAACATATCGAACATGGTTATACCTTCCGGTCGGTACGCAGACTCGAACCCGGTTAACCGTAATGTGCTAAACATCTCCAAATTTAACGACTGAGTAGTCCATTCCAAGTAGAATTCCGCCACGAACAATAATCCATGCTCAGTTTTCTGGTTCAACCTCATTTGACCCTTCAAATTCGTTGACCAGAATCGTCACGGGTTTGACCGCTTGACTTTCTTTGACTTTCTTGACCCGAAACCAAAATTAATGAATAAGTAGTCTATCCCGCAAGATTTTTCATCACGAACAATACTGTAAGTTTGGTTTTTAAATTTGATATCGTTTGACCATCCAAATCTGTTGACCAGCTTGTTTACCGAGTCGACTCGGTTGACTTGGTACTGAGTTAACTCAAACTCATCCTAAAGTGTAACCAAACACCACCAAACACATTTTTATGCTCAAAATAACCAAGAATCACCTTCAACATCACAGATCCGGCGGTCGGAGGCCATGGCCGCCGTCGGACAGTTTACCCCGCCGTGAAACACCATCTCTACACCCCTAACTAGACGAATCTGCAACATGCAACCATAGATCGGAGGTTTTAAAAGAAGGAACGAGACTGAAATGAACACACATACGCATAACAGGACCAAACTTACCCGTGACCGAGTCTAGGTCGCCGGAAGTCACACGAACACGGCGCAGCCGCCGCCGCCGCTGTTGCCTCTTCTTTCGTCGAACGGAACAAGAAAGCAGCTCGGGAATCGACGGGGATGGAACCAGAGAAGAAGAGGAGTCGAAACGGGGGTCGAAGCCCCAGCGCCGCCGTGGCGCCACCGCGTCTCCGCCGCTGGCCGGCCGGAATCCGGCTGCCGGAAACCAAGGTCTCCGCCCTCTTGGGCTCTCTCCCTCTCGGCACTCTTTCTCTCTAAACACACATATGTGTGTGTGATGTACAAAAGAAAAGAAAAGGGACAAAGTACTTCATATGTACTTCTCCCAATGTGTAGTACACGTCGATAATCGGGTATTATACCGCGATCTCCGAACACGTTAAATACTGAATATTTAGTAAGTAATTCACAATAAGTCCCGACATGACTGGAATATTAAAAAGCCTCAAAAATATTCTTAGAATACTTAAAGTGACAGATTATATATAATCTGATAAATATTCAATCGAGCGGGCGGTATAAGGCGTGTATCCGACACGAATCTTGTTTATCTCCGTTTCGCGAACCAAATACATATTCATGACTGTAAATCTCTGCAGACACTCCGGAAGGTGTTTATGACTTTACAGAGTTGGTAAAACTATATTAAATTAATTTTGGTTAACCTCAGGTAATCGAACGGTTTGCTGATTTCATCGTTTCTCGCTCCAATTCATACGGTTATCCTTTCTAACAGATATTAACATCCGTGTTAATATATCTATCCTCATAACTTATCGAATCAACATAATTATGACATCGTCCGGTTATCCGGAACGTTAATCAATTAAACAATGAACCTTGTCTATTTATTTTGAACACGGCTTTTATCGCTTTGCAACACCTTGGATTAGGTAACGAATTGTTAGAATGCTTCTAACAACTTATCCGGACGTCGGATATATGGATTGGGCCTTTGTTGGTCTAGAAATCCCTTAATGGGCCTAACGGGCCTAACTGGGCTTACGAAGTCCAGATTATTAATTGGAAAAATGTCCCCCTGATTTATCAGAATTTAGAAGGTGTTACAGTTCATTCTAATCGTTTTCAGGTTTTTGATGATTCTTATGATGAATGTGAGTCTTATGACAGATCTCATGCGTTTCATGGCAAACCACAATCTAAATGATCATATCGTTTGTGCTATCAATGTCGCCGAAAGGGACACATGGCACATGATTGTCCTGAAATTGCAAAAAGATTATTTTCAAACCAATTTGCCATCTTTATTGATGAATCTGGCAGAATTTATACTAAGT
The DNA here is from genome assembly GCA_039602395.1 of Deinandra increscens subsp. villosa. Taxonomy (NCBI): domain Eukaryota; kingdom Viridiplantae; phylum Streptophyta; class Magnoliopsida; order Asterales; family Asteraceae; genus Deinandra; species Deinandra increscens. The sequence continues at coordinate 20,171,981 of JBCNJP010000007.1, forward strand.
CAACACCATCCAAAACAAAATCTAAAAGGAAACAATTTTTCAAATTTGCTTCTACTGTTGGTGGGTCATCACAAGATGACGATTTTGTAAAAACTGAAAAGACAAAAATGCAGTGGCGACCTAAGGTGGTCCGCAAAGATGCAAATGATTTTGTGGAAGGCACCGGTCGACCAAAAGTTGTGTGCTTCGGGTCATTTGAATACTAATCACTTAAATCCAGTGTGCAGGTTACTTCAAGAAGACCTGTCGGTGATTGTGAAGTTCAAGCTTCAAGTAGTTGCCGATAGTGGAGTTTCCTGCTTAACTTAAATCGAATGCTTCATTTTACTAAACTGAAAGTTTTTTCCGAAAAGCTTAAACTGAAAGGTATCAGTATCGATTGGTCAATTCTTTTTCTTTTACATTCTGTATGTAGTTTAGGGGAGAAAATTGAAAACCAAAAATAGTGTCTTTGTGTGTTTTGTTAAAATGAAAAATCCAAAAATAGAGTTTTCATTTTAAGGGGGAGAAAAAAAAAGAAAAATACAAAAACATTAAAAAAATAGAAAAATATAAAAACATTGAAAAATGAGAAATTGATCCGACATGATTGGGAAATGATTATACATTGGCTTACGTGTCTGACTCATGGATAAAATAGATGAAAAGCCATAAAATCAATGTTTGGTGTGCTTAGTAGGCTCGACATTAAATCCGAAAGTATTCAGATGTGATATTCATTAAATACTAATGCTTGACCAAGTGGATAACATGATATCTCATGATATCAAGAAAACGATTTGTGGAAAATAAAAATGAGAAGTCACTGTGTAAACATGTGTTCATTTTGCAAAAAAATTAAACTTGTTTGATTTTCTTTATTTTGTCAAACGATCGGACTTTCTCTACGTGTCCACAAGACCGACCTGATTGTTGTTCGTTTGATGTTCTGCTTTATTTTCTTTGGTGTTTCGTATAACTCATCGGACTTTCTCTGCATGTACGGGAGTACCGACCTGATTGATGTTGGGTTATACAATTTCAATTTGTTTTTTATTTTCTTATTTTGTTTAATCCGAGGCCTTATCTGCGTATCGATAGATCGACCTTAAGGTAGACGATTTAATGTTCTTATTTCTTTTTGCATGGAACACAGTTGACAATATCATGAATACAATCACTATGTGTTAAATCACAAGTGAATCATAAAGTGTGATAAGCAAATACATATCTGAGTATGTCTGATAGTGTGGGGTACACTAGTCAATGCAAACTTAATCAATACAATAACATATCCAGATGTTATGAGTATGATTGTGTCTGATTTTAAGATGGAGAAATTATACCAGCAATTGACATGACTTATGAGCTGAAGTAACTGAAATTAAAGTGTAGTTCAGCATGTTATGTCTAATATGATCCCAAGTTGTGATCTTTCTCACAAAAGACAAAAATAGTGTCTGATTCAGTATTGCATTTATATTTCATATCTGAAAACTACAAAAAGATTTTAGGTGTGTTTTAGCTTAAACTTAGAAAAATCAAAAAGATTTTCGGTGTGTTTTGATTTAAAGTTTCAAAAAGCCAAAAAGATTTTGTTTCTTATTTGTTTTCGACTGATCGATAAAAGATACAAATTTAAAAATTATCAAAACAATATCTTGGGTTCTCGAAGAGAAGTTTTGCGTCAAGATTAAATTAATTTTCAAAAGAAAAAAAAAGTCGCGTTTCTGTCTTCTGAAATTGCAGGTTTCTATGTGACAAGACTCGAGCATGGTGAAATGGGGGGGGGGGTATGTGTTATATCTTTCACAAGTGGATCTTGAAGTTCAAAGACTATTCAAGTTCAGATCCAGCCATGCAAGCTCTATTTCTTACAAGATTTCAAGTTGAAGATCAGATGCAACAATGCTGCAGATTGAAGACTGAAGTTTAGTTGGATAGATAGATAGCTAGATACACTACACGTTAAGGTGGACTTTGTTATAGAATATTCCTTTGCTACCTTGTGTCTCGTGTATTGTATCTAGATCAGAGCTGATTGCGTGAGTCTTAGTGGCAACATACCAAGGTGTTCGTACCACTTGGTCCGTCGTACCATTGGTACAGGCTTACCAATGATACGCTGGGTGGTCCGCCAGTGCTATGTTGAACACTATAAATAGTTCGTTAGAGAGAGAGAGCTTATCAGGAGTTCTGTCATTTCATATCTGTTAACTGTGTGCTTTTGAGTTTGTTCTCTGTCTCGATCTAGAATCCTTGTAACTCTTTGTGAATCAATAAAGCAAAGTTTTATTTACCTTCGTTGTTATCGATTGACCGAATCATGCAGTAGTAAGGTCCTTCCTAGGCACTTAAAGACATGTTTATGAACATAATCAAGAATGAAATTACTAGGAAAGAAAGGAATCTCACTAAAGCTTCCACACGATCGTTAATGACGTAAGTGGGTTGTTGAATTTACTTACGAGTTAAGCTCCAAACCCACCCTTGGATATTTTTGAGTGTGGAAATGGTGATGATAGAAAGAATGAGAGAACATGAATATGATAAAGAATAAAGTGATTAGAAAAGTTGGATTAGATGATCATAAAGGAAGATGATGAAGAAATTATGACAAGTTAGGGGTTACCTTGAGTCTAGATGAGAATTAGAAACTTAAATAATGGTTGAATGGTGGATGAATGATGGTGATGGTGGCGGTTTGGTTGAATCCGAAAGGTAGAAGGGAGAAAGAGTTGGGAGAGCGTTGTTGTGTGTTTAAGTGTTAGAATGAAATGATAAGTGATTAAGTATTTAAGATGGTGAATAGGTGAGGATTGGGTTTGGTTTGTTGGTTCACGGTTTTATGAACCGAAGGGGAGGGGGGGGGGATCGGTTTTGCTTGTTTAAACCCAAAAGAAAGAAGAAGAGAAAGGGTCTTTAACTACCCTTGGTTACACCATTGGACTTAGTTAGGAAATGACTAAAGGGTGGTGTTGTTTGGCCTCTAAAACCGTCCATAGAGGTAGAAGAAAAGGAGGGAAAAGCTTGACTTATGGTTAATATCCTTTTTGTAAACTTGTTGCTTGTACTAGAGGAGACACATTTGTCCCATATCTAAGACACATATATGGCATCTAGGGGAAACATAGGTATTAGATGAGGATCCAAGTATATAAACATGTGTGTTTATTAGAGAAAAAAATCTTATATGGTTGGAGGTGCATAAAATCGGTTCGAGGGAGAGAGGAGGGGACAATAAATTTGGTTAATGCTATTAACCATTGTATAATGTTTTTGCCATGTACTATGGAAACCAAAATTCTCCATATTTATCCTACATGTCAAGGAATCTAGGTTACAAGTTGGCTTAGGGTCGAAATTAGGCATGTGATGATTAACAAGAAGTCTAGTTAGTTTGGTTGTGTGGTGACTTGGTTCGGTTGAAACCGAACTAGAGAAAGGGAAGAAAACCGAAAGAAAGAGAAAAAGAAAAGAAGTGGAAGGGAATCGAACTCGGGACCGAGGGGAAGAAAGAGGAATAAAGGGCTTGGGCCCAAAAAGGGGGAAAAAAAGAAAAGGGCCCGGCTGGGCCTGTTGGGGCTGAAGAAAGAAAGAAGACGGGCCGAAGAAAAGAAAAGAAGAAAGGAAAAGGAAGAATTGGGCCGGTTGGCCTGTTGGGTCGGTCTAGGCCACGGGTCGGGTCAGCAATATGGTTGGATCGAATGGATGGATCGGGTCGGGGCTTGGATTGGGTTAAAAATATTAATTGGGCCGCTTTGGGCCTTATGGGCCAAAAACCCATGTTGGGCCGAAATGGTTCAGCCGGGTTGATCCAATTGAGTGTAATGAATATTTTTTCGGGTTGAAATGACAAAATGGTTTGAAAAAGAAAGATGTTAGGAATTTGACGAAAAACGAAACGAATACGAACGGATAAAATATATATGTTTTGTGAACGAATGAAAATAAATGATGAATGTAGTCCGAACTGAATGAAAATGAATTTATCACTAGCCTTTATGTATGATGATTGATATGCATACTTTGAATGTTTTTGATTGATTGAATATGAATTTTAAGTGTTTTTTGACATGAAATGTAATTGGTTTGAATTTGACGATTGAATCTAAACGAACGTTTAGGTTATATTTTGTTGAAAATGATACAATGTTTTGAACGAATTTGAAATGACTAAGTTTAACGAATGTAAACCTTTGGTTTGCTTGAATGAATTCCCCGTTTAAATTAACGATGTGTTTTGAAATGGGTTACTTGTTTGATTAAATTATTTTTTGAATGGGTTACGTCGTAACCACGATGTTTGAAAAGAATATAAAATGAATATTTTATATTTCTTATCGTTAAAATTTCACAAATAAATTTATGAAATTTTCTTGTTATTATAATTCCTGTTTGAATAAACGTGGAACTTCACGGATGATTTCCAATACGGGTATGGGTTGCCAAGTCTAGTTTAACTATGTTCGCACGCAGGTTTACCTAATTTGAATAAATTAAGTCTAAGCACATAATTAATCAGATAATTGCTCGTAAATATAATATTAATGTTGACTTGAAATCTTGGATTGTCATAGTCCATTTCGATTGAAGTGTGTCCTTATGTTTAGTCATGAATCTTAGCTTCCATGTCTTGGGTCAAAGGATTAGTGAAGTGATGTACCAAAAATTATACATATTTATTGTACAAATATACCCTGCAAAAAGGGTTAAAACTGACTAACTATCACAGAAACACAGTTGTTTTGTTTTCTTTTTAGTTTTTCAGGTTTAATCAATCCAAAATCACAAAAGGAGCGAAAAATAAAGAAAATCAGATGAAAAAGGTCAAGTTCCAAAATTCCGGCCTTTGGCATGGCCCGTGCCCTGCTCCAGCACAGCTCTTCCTCAGCTCTAACTAACACGATCCCATGCTGACTGACACTAACAACACGACCCCCTGCTACTAACAGGCACAACACAGGCTGACTGACAGACGAAGTCTCTCTCCTCTTTGACATGCACAACCCTGTGCCCTGACATGGCACGACCTTGTGCCAAAGTGCCAGATTTGCCTATAAAAGGAGCTCACCTCCCTCATTTCAAAGTGTTCAACTTCTCCCCCATCTAACTACTATCACGTTTTCTTTTTGAGCCATTTGTTTTCGTGTTCTTGTGTCCATTATCAAGATTGTAAGAACATAAACTTAAAGTAGTTAATGAAATAGTCTTTGTCTATAAATCTTTTATTACTCTTAAGCATATCTTTAAGACATGATTGGCCAAATTCTTACACTCATTTGGGGATAATCACGTCTTTGGCATGTTGGTAAATCGTTTTTATAAACTTATCTTAAGGTGGAATTAATGACTTTATAAAAACTCTTTTAGTTGAAAGTTTATTATCAATTTCTTTGAACAAACGTGCTCTGCATATCGCAGACCAATTGAGGAGTCGAAATCTCATCAACAGGACTTGTGACACCCAGGTGGGGGACGATGCATGATCCTTCGGGTGACTGGCGTCCCATGCTACATGATATGTTCGGGGTCGTTATGTCTATGTAAGCAAACCTGGTTGTCACACATGTGCGGGCTAAAAGCATTTGTATGGAAAAAGGGTTGGCAATATTTGGTCACCTCACCGAAGCCGAAATGTATGTGTTGGTGAACTTGATTCTGGTTACGACTAACGTGCATGCACGAGAGCGGTACAGAGAAGAGACAGACCTTAGTCCCTTTAAAATATCATTTTTATAATAAAATAATCCGGTACGCAAGGTTGTTCCCTTGCTTGTTCATGACGGCGTATTGAGTGTAATACGACTATATTTGTTTACTACAACTAAGTGGCATTAATACGACTATATTTGTTTACTAGCAGCACAGTTCCCATGGGTTCGTACCAAAAAGGGCGATCAACAGGAGAGTAGTGATACTATATTTGAGGCTGAGAGGCGGTGTAGTTGTCTGCTAGTAAACAATCTTAAGGGAATGGTATAAATAACAGGTTATCAACATTGTCACTGACAGGTCCCCTAATGATACTATGTTCGATGGAGTTGACCAAGACACAACTTTATTATTATTATTATTATTATTATTATTATTATTATTATTATTATTATTATTATTATTATTATGATTATTATTATTATTATTATTGGTATTATTATTATTATTATTATTATTATTATTATTATTATTATTATTATTATATTGTTATTATTATTATTATATTTTCTTTTATATTTATTACTAACTCTTCACTTGAAAAATGTTCATGTTAGACGTCAACAACGATAAAGTATCGAGAACCCTCCTTTTCCTTTGTGTCCTTGATCGACCTCGAATTCTTACCCATACTATACTGCTTCACGATGGGTGCACTTGCTTGTGAATGTGGTGAAATAGTATTGTTTAAGACTTCGTGTTTTATAAATTTAAAAGCTTAATGCTAAAACGGTATCATTAATATTGACATATTTATATATACACCGCAAACACGTCAAGCTATTTGCGCCTTTGCCAGGGACACAAAACGAAGATTTTGAGAAAAATATGAGTTGACGGTCTAACCTTAGTAAATATATATATATATATATATATATATATATATATATATATATATATATGGGTTAGGTTCAAATGAGAACTTTTTTCTTTGAGAACTTTTGAGAACCATTCTAAGCCACTAATTTTCAGGGGGGAAGCATTCAAATTCATGGGGGGGTTTTCCATATATATAAACTAGTGGTGAAGATTAGTTCTTTTTAGTTCTCAAACTCAATTGGTTCTCAAATGATCCTCTCCCTATATATATATATATATATATATATATATATATATATATATATATATATATATATATATATATATACTTGTATTTTATTTTTTAAATTATTTTCTTAAAAGTTAGATTTATATATACAAGTAAATAGCTAACATATAAGTCTGACTTTTAAACTTTTTTTTATATAAAATGTACATCAACCTCGAAAGTGTCTTGATCACGCATAACTTACATTGATTTTTCATTTTTTGTACAATAAAGATCTGGTTACTACTTATTTTTGTTCTTATTTCTGATTTCGGGCAGTGTATGAAAATACAACCAAAACACGTATTGGACCCGCTTCCTGAACCAGAACGATTTCTTTATAGCAGGCTCTGATCCCCTTCCGAAGCTGTTACCATTGTCGTCGAGAAACCCATCCCGATGGCAGAAGAGCGGACCGTTTTTGATTACTTAAGACTAAATGCAGTCAACTTTGGTGCTGCCTTTACCCAATCTGGTGTCGAAGCTAACAACTTCAAGATTAGGCCCCAGTTAGTGTTAATGCTCCAAAACTCTGCTACATTTCACGGTTTGCCCGACGACGATCATCACTCTCACATCACAAACTTCCTTGAAGTTTGTAAGACATTTAAGTCCAACGGAGCCTCTGATGATGTTGTTCAACTTCACATTTTTCCTTTCTTACTCAAGGACCGTGCAAAAACATGGTTGAACACTCTGCCAAATGGTTCCATCACCACTTGAGATGTGCTCATTCAAAAGTTTCTTTATAAGTACTTCCCGCCCAAGACAGCCAAACTCCTGACAGACATCAACTCGTACACTCAAGAAGACGGGGAATCGATGTACAACACGTGGGAACGCTTTAAGGAACTCTTGAGGAAATGCCCACACCATGGTCTCGTGATTTGGCAACAGATATCCATATTCTATAATGGTTTGTACCCGCCAAATCCTCGATTCCAACTCTGGTGATATTTTATGGAATGGAAGGCCTGAGGAAGTCTTCGCCAAAATAGAAGACACTGCTCAAACCAGCTTTCAGTAGCATACTTCTTGTAGGGCTAAGGCAAAGGCCCCAGGTATGCATATTCTCGATGAAGCAACTGCACTTAAAGCATAAATTGAGGCCTTGACCTAGAAAGTAAAGAAGGTCGAGACTTGCAAATCTGTGAATGTTGCCCCGCAATGCGAAGGGTGTGGAGGCCCACATTAAAACTAGAGCTGTATGGTGGATGGTAAGCCCAAAAACACAAACTTTGTGTAAAAGCAGCCTCGCCAACAAGGGGCATACGTCAACAATTTTGAGTGGCAGAACAACATTCAGAATTCTGGGTGGAGTGGCAACGGGAATAACCAGCAGTCAGACAACTACCAGCAAAACAACTTCTAGAAACAACCGAGGCAAAACAATAACTAACAAGGTGGCAGCTCGTCAAATGGACTCACCCACCTTGAAGAATCCATATCCTGGATGTTGCGGAAGTTGAGAGGAAGATGGAGGGGAAGTTCAAAAGCAACGATGCTAAACTTCGAAACCAGCAAGCCTCTATCATTACGCTTGAGTAGCAGCTTGGCCAAATTGCCAAGACGGTAGGCAAAAGAACTCCTGACTCTCTCCCTAGCAACACAGAGACCAACCCCAAAGCTATGATCAATGTTATCACTCTTCATAGCCAAAGGGTTGGCCCCGAAGAAGCTGCTCCGAGCAAAGAAACCAACAACTCACCCCTTCAAGCACAAACTGAAACACCTATCCCTGTAGTCGTAGAAGAAGCCATGAAAAGCCTGAAAGTTCCCTACCCGAGCAGATTAGCCAAAGTAAAAAACGAGAAGCAGTTCGATAAGTTCATAAACCTTCTGAAGCAGCTGTATATTAACATCCTTTTTGTGGAAGTTCTTTTGCAGATGCCGAACTACACAAAATTCATGAAGGATATCCTGACTAACAAGCGCAAGATCGTCAAACTTAACTCCGTCAGCTTAGGGGAAGAATGCTCCGCCATTCTGTCCATCACCATTCCCCGAAAGCAACTGGACCATGGTAGTTTCACCCTACCTTGTACTGTTGGGAATATCTTTATTACAAATGCACTTGCGGATTTGGGGTCCAACATAAACCTTATACCATCCTCCATGTTCAACAAGTTAAACCTTGGTAAACCAACACCTACCAGGATGAGCATCTAGTTGGCTGATCGTTTAGTGAAGTATCCTTCACGGGTTACTGAAAACCTCCTAGTCAAGGTAGGAGAGTTTGTTTACCCTGCAGATTTCGTAGTCCTCGATATGGAGGAGGATAAAGAGGTACCACTTATCCTGGGGAGACCATTCCTTTGAACAACTCATACAGTAGTAGACATGAGCAACAGGAAGCTGACTAACAAGTTCGGTGAGGAGGAAGCCACTTTCGATGTAGGAAGGAAAGCGGATGGAACCATACATGTGGTGGGTTGTATCGAGTCGGGTCTGGACTTAGCATACCAAAGAATGGAAGAAGCCCCCCCCCCCCTCCCCCACCACCACCACCACCATCACTCTTTTAGACCCATGCTTGCGGCGGGTCTAGCCAGCAGACCTGTAAAAAAACATGGTGCGCCATGGCGGCTTACCATGGATGTCTAAGGTAAAAGTCTAAATGAACAGGAAAGACTTCAACGAACACATTTTCAGGATGCTCAGAATTTCGTCCCTTCCTTTTCCTTTAACTTTTATTTTAGAAAACTATCCTAGTTTAATTTAGTAGTGATAATAAGAAAGTAGTTTAGTTTTTCTTTTCAGTATTAGTAGTAGTACTAGTGCCCGAGGTCAAGGTTCGCCTTGTGCAATTCTGAGACTTCAGACCTGCATGAACACCCTTGTCGAGAGCCGGGCAGATTTATCAGGCCTCCAGGAAGTATTTTATAGTTTAATCCTAGTATTTTAGGTACAAATAAAGAGACAGAGCAAGTTGCATGTAGGCAAAAGTCAGTCAGTAACTCCCCTTGGGCGTTCAGACGCAGGAGAAACAATTCAGCTGAAGAAATATCTGTGACTATTTCTTTCCTCTTAAATTAACTTACATAATTTCTTTCTTTATGTAAAAACAAGCACATTAAGGGCAATGTGCAATTTAAGTGTGGAGATGGGATTAGTCAATTGCTGGAACACACTGAACTTTATGCCTCGTCCAAAAAAAATCAAAAATAGCCAAACTTTACCCTCTGAAAAATCAATAAAACCTATCTACAAACCACAATCATATGAATAAAAGCAATGTTTAACAAAAGATTCAAAATCATTCTACATTATTTAAGTATACAATGAGGTATTTTGTTAGGTACAGCAAGAGGAACCCAAAGTTTATTATTATGCAACTCGTACTTAAAACCATTTTCTCACATTTTCAGTGAGTGATCGAGCCAACCACATGTACATAACTAACATGCTCATCCTTCCTAAAAATAATGAGATACCAGGTAAGTCATTCAAGCCAAAACTTGGTAAGGGTATACATTACAAGACGACCAAAGTCGAGAAACACGTTTTCATATAATTGAGGCACCTAGGAACCCGTTCTTTTTCTTTAACCCCAAACATTTCTTTACCCCTAAATATATCCCCTAGTTAACCCCTTTGAGCCTAAACCTTTCGTCTCTAAGCCTGCAAATTCATTTGCTCATACAAAGCCTGATACCCCCAAACAACATTTTTCTTTTACACCCCCTTGTTTTTGCAAAACAAGGATTTTTAAGGAAAATTTCTAAAAAAATAAGTGATTTATCTATCTTCAGAATATGATGTTGTCCACCTGGACAATTGCTGCAGGAATTCGTCTATGTATTTAGGTATCTATACTGTTAAAAAAAGAGATATGCTTCTTTTAGTTTCTAGAAATAAAAAACCAAAAGCTCTTTAGTTAGTGTTTATCAAGTCACAAACACCTCGAAAAGAAAATTTTCCAAAGAAATCAAGTTTTGCAACTTTTAAACCCTTTTTATCCTATCACTTCCAAACCCTTAGCCCCAGCCTACTCTCAAAACTCATAAGACCTCATGATGATCGTGTGGGTTTTGGCGAGATCGGTGGCGGTTTGATACCTTCACAAGCCTATGACCCTTGCATGATTTTACCTTGGTATGAGTGACCACTCAAACTCCATACATATACTAACCATACGAGTCGAGTGATCCCTTGTGTGGTGTAGATAGTTGTAAAAATCTAAGCTTTTCAGTAAACTTGTCTGTATCTTTCATTACTTCAATAAAAATAGAATAAGCCACCCAAATGGAAAAAAAAGTCAAAGTAAGTGAAAGATAAGTTTTTACGCATGTGATAAGTTCGAGACAGGTTAAAAAAATTAGAGGAGGGTAAACGGAGGCCAAGTTCGTGATTTGCTTAGGGACACGCAAAAGTTCAATGGTGGGGATGTTTGATGTACCAAAATTATACATACTTGTTGTACAAATGTCCCCCGTAAAAAGGGTTAAAACTGACTAACTATCACAGAAACATAGTTGTTTTGTTTTCTTTTTAGTTTTTCAAGTTTAATCAAGCCAAAATCACAAAAGGAACGAAAACTGAAGAAAACCAGATGAAAAGGATCAAGTTCCAAGATTTCGCCCTTTGGCACGGCCCGTGCGCTGCTCCAGCACAGCTCTTCCTCAGCTCTGACTGACACAACCCGTTGCTGACCGACATTGACAACACAACCACCTGCCACTAACAGGCACGACCCGTGCCGACTGACAGACGAAGTCTTTCTCCTCTCTGACATGCATAACCCCGTTCCCTGACATGGCACGACCCCGTGCCAAAGTGCCAGATTTGCCTATAAAAGGAGCTCATCTCTCTCATTTCAAAGTGTTCAACTTCTCCCTCATCTAACTACTACCACGTTTTCTTTTTTAGCCATTTTTTGTGTTCTTTTGTCTTCTTGTCAAGATTTTGAGAACGTAAACTTAAAGTAGTTAATGAAATGTTCTTTGTCTATAAATCTTTCATTACTCTTAAGCATATCTTTAAGATATGATTGGCTAAATTCTTACACTCATTTGGGGATAAGCGTGTCTTTGGTATGTTGGTAAATCATTTTTATAAACTTATCTTAAGGTGGAATTAATGACTTTATAAAAACTCTTTTAATTGAAAGTTTATTATCAATTTCTTTAAACAAGCGTGCTCTACGTATCGTAGACCATTTGAGGAGTCAAAATCTCATCAACCGGACTTGTGACACCCGGGTGGGGGACGATGCATGATCCGAGCTTTAACTCACCAAATATACCAAAACCTTACTCCTAGCAACCTTAGATCATTTCGGATCGTCCATGCAAGGCCTGTAATAGAGGAATCATCCACTATCATAAACGAATGTGATGAAACAATGCATGAAAATGGTATTAGGAGTATCAAATGAGCTTACCATGGCTCCTCAAGCTTGTAAATGGAGATGGAGTGCTTAAGATGTCACACCCCCAAAAATCCCACGCGCGACAACGCGCCGCAGGGAGCGTGACAAACCAGGATCGAACACATTAGCCATACGAACAGTCTATATGCAATGTAAAAGTAAAACCAGAGTAAATGCGTTTTTAAATGCGGAAGCGTAATCGACAAAGTTGTAATAATTGTTCAAGCGCCAAAACATACGCAAACCAAAAGTTAATAAGTTTGATAAATAAATAAGTCTATGATGCATGCATGGTAATAGTAATCCTTATGTGGTGCATCCTAGCTCGTGGCAGACAGTCCAGTTTAGCGACCTGAGATATAACATGCTAAAGTGTCAACACAAAGGTTGGTGAGTTCACAGGTTTAACAGTTCAGTAACGTTTCAAGTTCAGTTTAAGATTGACCGTTCAATAACGTCAAGTTGTAAGAGCATAATCACTATTATATACCAAATAGCTAGCTAGGCTATATACATGAAACTTCGCACGTTGATGGTCACCGAAGCTAACAGTTGTTTACAGTTTGCCTTGTTGTGTTTAGGACGAATATAACACCCGTTCGATATCCAATCGTGTCAGCGCGACTGACCCGGGTGGGGTTTGTCAGACCCAGTAGTACTACAATATATTTCCCGCTATCGTCATTAATACTAACGGTACCATAAGAAGGACTTTGTTGTATAGTGTGCTACAAGTACTTCAAGTGATATATAAAAGTCTAATTATCTCAGTTGTGTAAATCATGCATGTTAATCTCCCCCAAAAGGATTTAAACAGTAAAATGGGGCCGTGAAACTCACCTTAGGTTGCTCGGCAAAGTTTCCAGACAAACAGTTAATTCAAGTAGCAAGAACGAGTCTTGTGCAAGCAATCAATCACCTAACGAGCATACGAGTATAAGTGTGTGTTCTAAACTATCAAATCTAATGTAAACGATAAAAACGAGGAATCGTGAAGTCCGGAATAAGTCGAGGATGGCACGTGTGCCAAATCCGCGCGAATATCGAAATAACGCGAGAAAATCCAATATATATCTTTAATATATATTTTCTAAGTAAATACATATATATCATATATATATTTAAATAAATGTTCAAGTGACGTTGATAATAAAGTTTTTAACAAGGTATAAATATATATACATAAACATGTTAAATCCAAGGATTTGAGTATCTATTTTGAAAAGAAACAACAATTTTATAGTGAATCATAATTCTAACCCGTGTACTTTATGTTTCTAGTCCAAAACGACGTTTTTAAATAGTTTTCTAAAACATTCTATGGTTTACACCAAGATCTCTTCGTTACAAGCCAACGTCATATATATATATATATATATATATATATATTTATAATAATCTACATAATTTATATATATATATATATATTTCTCTTCTTAGGTAAACACAAAGTTTTATATCAATATGTATATATAGATGTTAAAACTACATTTTTAATTCAAAATATCAAGTTAAACATGTTTGCAAATTCGAAATATGGTTTACGGGGTTTTAATGGTTCCGAATATGTTCTTACGGGTTTTAAACGCGATAAGGAACAATTTTTGGTACAAGATCTAGTGACCAAGCACCCAAAGCAACACAAAACAGAAAAAAATGAAACTGTGGAGGTCACTGGGTTCGAACCCGTGACCTCCTGGATCAACAGGAGCGTCTCGGCCATCCGGCCAGCGGCCCAACTGTGTTAGTATTTCGACTGTAACCATTTTGTATGCTCACAGTGACCAGGAATCGAGTCTAGAAAAATAGGGGTTTAAAAATGGTGAGGCCGGGACTCGAACCCGCGCCTCCAGCGTACAACACAGCGACGTTACCGGTTATGCCAGTTTGGCGTCTGGTAACATATCCGGAACGTAATTTATTTAACCCGTACCCGCCCTGCATCATCTTCTTCACCCACAATCTCCGGTGATCGGAACCCTAGTTCCGGTCGCCGGAAAATCGAAAACTTCAAATAAAATGCAGAAAAAGATGCGACTAACATGAAGGGAAAGTTACCTCGATTCGGAGATGAGAGAAAACACGTTTTTGACACCGAAACAAAACCCGAAACGTAAACGCGATCTCGAAGCACGGTCACGAAACTTGAATCGGATTGCTCCTTGATGCTCGTTGGGAACTCGCGATCACTGTGGAGCTCACGAAGTGGCGTAACAGTGGCAGGAAATGGTGGTTCGGTGGTGATGTCGGTGAATATTTTTTTTTTGTCTCACCGGAAACCAGAGAACGAGAGAGAGCAGGGAGAGATCGTGAGAGGAGAAAGGTGCTGTGAATTGACATATGATTGCCAATATATACCCATATCATTGAATTCTCCATTGATGGTCTATAAGTTGAAACCGAAACCGACGTTGAATGGAGTCGGTCGAAACCGATTCTTTGATTGAATTTGCTCGTAAATGCCATTTTAAACTGAGCTTCAGTTTATAGCACGTTTAGTCCCTGGAGAATTTTACAATATAGAAGGCAAGTTTGAAATAATCACATAGTAGCCCCTCCAGGTTTAATTAAATAGAATTATGTTTGAGAAATGACAAAATAGTCCCTTGAAGTTCTAAAAGGGTTAACGGCTCTGACGGAGGCTAACGAAGGAGCAAAGAAACGACGAATATACGAGGAACGTCGGAGTATATAAAACGTATAATGTTTATAAAATGTATAAACCTCATTTTATCCACATGAAATCATAGAATTATAATTCCACATTTATTTTCTAAAATCACATAAAATCACAACTTAACTATATATAATAACTCATATTTACTCATCTTAAATTCTCATAAATCATAGACTTTAAACTTATAACTTATGTATATTTAAGTCACATAAAGCCATGAATAATAGCTTGTAATTAAATCATTAGGTTACATATAAATATGATTGAGATCTATATAAATATATCTCACAAAAGTAAAGGTTTAATTATTACATAAAATGACATAACGTCACATGAAATCATAATTTATGATTTACATAAAATCATAAAACAAGAATATCAAACGTCAAACTTAAGTGCATGCTCGTTTAGTGATTACTACACAAAACCCTAATTGCTAAAGTCAACGCAGATAAGCACATAAATGTTCACACAACATTTAATACGTTTTACGTTTAATTAATGTCGGAAAATGACCTGAAAAGTCGGATTGTCACATAAGAAAGATGAAGAACAACTTTTGGGTTGAAGGATCAATGAGAGAGGGAGAACACTTAGTGAAATTTCGGGTGAAATGAGCATAAATGAGGAAAAGCCTCATTTATATTGACCAGGGCCGTTGTGGAGCGTAGAGAAGGAAGAAGCGGAGCATGCGGTCCGCAAGGAGCATAGAATGACGCGCGGATCCTACTTGGCGGGTAGCGCATCCGACCCAAAGATCCACTGAGTCCTGCGGACCGCGGGGATCTAAATAAGCCTCTCATGGTCCACATCGACCGTGGGTCTACCTTTTCTGATTATTTTTCTTGAAAGTTTCTAGCCCAACATTTATGGTTTATTCAGTGGTGTTACAGATTTCATTTTTGGGCCATTCTGTTGGTGTTTTCAAGTTATTTCTTAAAGATTGTAAGAACTTAAGCTTAAATAAAATTTGATTAACGTTTGTCTATGAACTTACCACTTTCCATTAAGAAAATCTTTAACGCCATGAGTAGCTAAACTCTTATACTCACTTGGAGACAAACAAATCTTTGGTGGGTTGATAAAATGAGTTTATAAACTACCTTAAGGTGTGCGTTAATGACTTTGAGAAAAAACTCTTTATATTGAAAGTTTATTATTGGTCTTTAAAAACAAACTTGCCTTGTTCATTGTGGACCATTTGTGCCTTCGAAAACACATTAGTCGGTGAGTGACCCTTGACTAGAGGACGATGCATGATCCGTATTACGATGTCCCGCACCTTATGGAAGCAATGCATTCATGTGTTTTATGTCTATGTAAACAAACACTGGACTCACGCAAGAGCGGTTGAAGGTATTTGTTGGGATTCTGGGTTTGTAATTTTTTTTCCATTTCACATGCGCGAGAGCGGTGTGTTTATGGACTTGGCTTTAGCTATGACTGACTGTATACGCGCGAGAGCGGTGCACGGGAGGAAACGGGCTCTTGCCCCTTATAAAGGTTTTTACTCAATAATATAATCTGGTGCGTATGTTGTTCCCTTGCTGGTTCATGACAACGTATTCGGGCGTAACGCTACTTTGACCATAAGGCCAGTCCTACGACTTAAGCCATTAACACACACTATATTTGTTATTTAACAAAACGGTCCACTTGGAAGTCATCCCTTCTGGTGAACAATGGGAGGAACGTATGATTGAATTTGAGGCTGAGAGGCAGTCCTTTCTACCTTCGTTTAACAATCTTAAGGAAAGTTTATACACAATAAGTTTAACCACTTTGCCACTGGTGAGTCCTCCCAAGTGATATTATCTTCGATTAAATTAACTTAAAACCCGTTTATCTTATTTTCTTTCTTTATTTTATCTCTAAAACTATCCACTTTCGGTTTGGATAGACGTTGATAAATGTTTAGTATCAAGAACTCTCACGGATATGTCCTGTGACGATCTTAGTGTCTTATCATCACTATATTACACTAACGATTGGTGCACTTGCCCCAACATGTGGTGTTAGATGATTGTTATTTTGTTTTATTAATTTAAAACTTGCACAATAATGATGTTAAAATTGGCCTATAATTATCACTATTTTCATATACCAACGCCTGCACGTTATTTATCTTGTAGTATTCATTCATACTAGACATCACAGTTGGTAAGTATTTTTTTTATATCAAAATACATATTATTTGAAATAGAGCTTACATGGATTGTCGGTAATAAATAACATTAAGTTATAGAGTGGATTTCGATTTTGACTTTTCTGGTTTGGACAATTTAACTAAATTAGTTTTAAAAAAAGATATTTTAAGAAATCATCCCTTATGCTTCAATTTTCTTTACTGTTTGTTCTCAATATTAAAATGTCACCCAAACTTCCTTTAAATCCTGGTCGTGTGCCCCTCACATGAGGGGCTGCTATTTATTGCACGAAAATATACAATATACAGTCGTATATCTTATCTTTTCGTGCAAGATGTGAGGCCACGTGATTAGGAATTTAACGAAGGTTTGCATGACATTTCAAATTGGGTTGAATCGCTTAAGAAAATCGAAGCACGGGGACTGATTTGTTAATAGATTTATTTTTGGGTTGATATAGTTACATTACCCAACCACATGGCTGACACCTAAATTTATTCAAAACTATATTATAAATAAGGTATATTAAGGCCAGTGTCAAATCATTTTTGCCCATGCCTTTTTTACCCAAGCCTATTTCAACTAGTATTTCTCTTGCAAATGCATCATAGAGTCTGACGTTTCCATTCCAAAGGAGATGATAAAAGGTACATGTCACGGATTTTTTATAGATTCAAATTTCTTGCTTTTTGTGTGATTGTGGTAAAGTTCTTTGCTCCTCGTTTCCTTTTAGCAACATCTAGATTTTCTAACATGAATTCATCATGTGTGCATTTAGCATGATTTAAAGCTACAATCTTTAATTAAAAAGGACAATGTGTACATTGAGGTCCCTGGTATCTGTCTTCATTTCAATCTCGTATTTTTAATGTTATTCTTCTTCTAATAAATGCTCATAAATTTTTTAGCTTACACCATTTGTTTTTGTTTGACTCCTTATATGTTTGTTTTTCTTTAAATGATAAATATACAATTTTTTTTAACGGCTAAATCTTCACACCTGTACCTAGCAGGATTTGAACTCACAACCTTTTAGTTGTAAGGTTATCAATCACTTTACCACCAAGGTATCCCCTTAAGGACGGTAAATATACGCTCCACATTTTTTTCATTAAGGAGTATACTCTTCACCATCAGTCCTCTTGTGGACCTCTAGTCCTTTCAATATCGTAATTTCAAGGTTATTTTTTTCCTAATAAATGCATTCTAAATTTTTTAACTTGATCATTTGTTTGACTCTTTATATCTTTTTAACGACAAACATACGTACTCCATAACCTTTTGCTTTAGGAAGTATACCTTAACTACCAAGTCCTTTACAGATTAAAGCTCTGCACCTTTCAATCTCGTATTTTCAAGGTTTTTTTTATAAATACATTCACAAAACTTTTAACTCGATCATTCGTTTCACTCTTCGTGTGTTTACTTTACTTTTCTGATCAGCAAAACCACACTCCACAATATTTTCATCAGGGGGCACATGTTTACCATGTCCCTTAGAGACCTCTACTCCTTTCAATCTCTCCTTTTGAATGTAACTTTTTCTTTCAATCTCTCATTTCCAATGTAACCTTTTCTCTTGTGATGAATGCATTATTAAATTTTTTAACTTCACCATTTGTTTTACTATTTTATGTTTTCTTTTATTTCAAACGGCAAATACACGCTCCATATTAACACTACTCATAATTAAAATCCATACCATCTATAAGTTTGTGACACCTTTATCAATATTATTTACTTTTGTTTTAAGTTGCCTCTATATATAATAATACCAAACTGTTACGATGGTGTCATCTGGTTCGAGTCATGATAACTTCAGAGACAAAATTATGTAAATTGAAGGGTAGATACAACTTACAAGTGTGTGAGTTTACCCTTTTTTGAAAAAGAATACATATTTACTTTTGATTGAATAACATTTATTAGTGGAAATATCCAATTAATACCCAATAGAGTCATTAAATTCAGGTATTTAGTGTTTGGTACTAAATGCTACATGATGCCTCTATTTTATTTTCATTAAAAAAATTTATCACCTATTTGTGAAAAATTCTTCACATTAAGGCACTTAAATAGATAAAACAATTAATGCCGTTTAGTTTTTCTTTACTGATATATCTCTAGCTATACTTTCTTTTTAGCCATACCATAATATATATTTCTCCCATCGTTAAACGACATTTATTTCAATGAAATCTGGCATTTATCCTCACTCTGGTACATGCTCAAAATCACACAAACCGGGTAATAAGTGATTTTAGTAATATCTTTGCCATTTAAAAAAATCATGTTCGTTCTACTTATATAGAAAATAGCAAATTAAGTTTTGCTCATCAGAACTGATTAAGTGATTCACAAAAAAAAAAAAAAAAAACTAAGACCAAAAAGTAATAACAAGTATTAATCGAACTCAGAGCATTATAGCAACTAATTCCAGCAGATGAGAAAGATTTATGAGGATGCAGATGAGTTTTTCCCCGCAAAACTTGCACGCCGAAATACCGTAAGATACGTATCACATCGTGCATACCAAAATAACAACAAATCTAATGCTGCTAAATATTTTGGTGAAGATCAAGAAATGAACTGGAGTTCTAAGAGTGCATCAATGGCTAGTCAATCTACTGGAAAGAAGTCTACAATTATCTGGACCAAAGGTTTGCGTAACAAGTTCTTGGAAGCTATTGGAAAGCTTGGAATTGATAGTAAGAAGATTCAAAAAATCACTTGATTTTTGGTGCTTATTTTACAGGTTTAGAATTTTGACAAATGTTCAATGTGTTATTGATTGCAGATGCTGCCCCGAAGAAAATCCTAGAACACATGAATGTGGAGGGTTTAACAAGAGACCATGTATCAAGTTACTTGCAGAAATACAGGCTCTTATTAAAGAAAATAGCTAATGAAAAAAATGTTCAAATTGCTTCAAAACCAAGCTTGTTAGAGAGTTCAATGGTTAATGACCCCTCTTCATTGATGCCTAATCAAGAGCAAATGAATTTGCCAGCTTATAGTGAAATGTATTCGCCGAATCCTCCAATAAACACTTCAAGCTCCGGTTTTCCATTTCTCGAAGATTCGAATTTTAACGCGGCAACCTCATCTGCATTTATACATCCAGGATCCTTCCAAAATGAAGGTATGTGTATATATATATATGTCTAATAATAGTACAATTAGAGATTTTTTCTGTATGTTTCTTATGCCAGCTACACTTAGGTTGTTCCATGCAAGCAATGCCAAAAAATCTTGATGAGCAAAGGAACCTAATTTATGATGCTAGTATTATGGGTTGTGTGAACCAGAATTCGAGTAATTCTAGGTTTGTGCCTGATCTTAATAACTTCGTCTATGATTATGGTGGTTTTTCGACTGAACTACATCCATACAACAATATCGAAATGGGCTCATCAAGCGGTGTGATCGCGAACAAAGAGCTAGCCATGAGTTGGGATCAAGAGAACCCAATGAACAATGGAAATGTTAGTTTTTCTTCTGTTGAGGATACATCTATTGGCATTGAAAGCAATTATTCGGGTCAAAGTGAATTTGTTGAAATGGGTTCCTTGTATGGTTCAAACTCAAATGGTAATCTGGAAAATGGGATTGAAGAAGATGATTTGGTACTGTCTGAAGCTGACATAGATTCTCTTTTAGTATTTGCTGATGATAATGGTGCCTATGGACCTACTTCAACTGATATAACTCTCACTCTAGAATCCCCAAATCAGGTACTTGCTAATCTTGATCTTGGTCTATATGAAAATAGAGCTTTCCAAAGATCCATGTTTATAATTTGTGTATTTTTTATTTTTTTATTTTTTTTGTAGGATGTGAATGTTGAAAACATTCAAGATATTGTCACATTTGATTTAAACAAAACTGAGGAAACCACATCTATTAACCACCATCAAACTGTAGATGGATATCTTCCTAGTGGTTCAGATCCAACAATCAACATGGTGAATACTTCTTCATATCCAAAATAATCATGTATGTATCAATATGAAGCATTTCAATCACTAATCTTAGATTGTTGGCCTTTGAAACAGCAGCGCATTGATGAACAATTAATGGAACCCATTTGGAGTCCCGAGCCCATTGCAGATGATATGACCCTTCAAGGCCTAATTTTGAATCCAAATGTTCAAGATTAGTGAATCACTAATCTTAGATTATTGGCTAGGTTGGATTAATTTTCAGTTCTTATCTGTGTTCTAGCAGAAAACTTGTTGTTGTTAAAACTAAATACTTGGTTTAATGTTGCTTTATTGGATGGAATACCTTCTGTTTTCTCATTTTGTGATCTAAATGGAGTTAGTAATTTATATAAGGATTTGAGACAATAATTGTGATCACTATGGAGCTAGAACGTAGTACTATAAAGATTTGAGACATATAATCATATGTTTATCAAGATACGTAGTGGAAAAAAAAAAAAGTTCACTAGATACATAAAAGATTACGAAATCCTAAGTCAGAACTTATTAGACAGGTAGCACTAAATAAAAACAATTGACTCAAAACTGTTGAAAATCTTAGGAGAAAATTGTGAAAAATGTGATTTTT
The DNA here is from genome assembly GCA_039602395.1 of Deinandra increscens subsp. villosa. Classification (NCBI taxonomy): domain Eukaryota; kingdom Viridiplantae; phylum Streptophyta; class Magnoliopsida; order Asterales; family Asteraceae; genus Deinandra; species Deinandra increscens. Next base: position 20,193,529 of record JBCNJP010000007.1, read on the forward strand.
TCATCAACTTTGGACAGAAATATCTACATGTAACTGAGGTTAATGTAGCCGATTTTTTCTGGTTTGTTTAGTACGTTGTGAGAGTTTTCCAGCTCAACAAACCGCGTCCAAAACGGAGCTAAGATGAATGAGATATCTATGCTCAATGTTGGGGGTTCAAAGCTATGAAAGCTGTGAAAAATTCTTAGTATAGAATTGTAACTCATCCCATATTGGTTGGAGGATGAAACTTGAAGTGGCATATAAGGTGGGGACTTTACCAAATATTATTTCCTTAAATATGAGACATCCCTTAGACCTTAAGGGGTACCCATTCCCAACTTGAAATCGCATACCGTGCACGTGGTGTAGGCGGTGGACACAATGTAACGCTTTGACGGCGCACATTGCACTTCACGAGCCGCTTGAGCTTCATTTTCCATATTTCTTCGTTTGACCTCGCTGACTTGTTGTGCAGGATAGGGTTTTGCTAAAACTGCCTCATAACGACCCGTTATGGCGTAACGGCTCGTTACGCGCTAACTGACCAAAAACCCTGATTTTCTAAATAGAACATGGTGTTTAACACTTTGGAGAGGTTGAGACGGCAGAGTTCAAGATTCTCCGCCCCTGAGGCGACGAGAAGGGTTTGGAAAAGAAGATTGAAGCACATTCGAGAAGGCTAAGAATGTAACATCTGCACTTTTCTGATTATAAAACCCGACCCGATTTAAAACCTTGGATTTCAACGATTAACGAATTATGTAGAACCGGGAGAAATTTCGGGTATTTATAGCCCAAATAATGATTTTAAATAACTTATAATGAGTTTTCTAAATGAAATACTTAATTAAAATCTATGGAATCCAAATTGAATTCCTTGAATCGAAAACAAAGCAAATTTGCGGCTCTTACACGACTTCGGTACGCGAATCGTCGTTTACTAGGAATCTCGTAATTGGGTAACATAAGTCAAATTAGACATATTTAGTAGTCTTATAATCGTTTAGGATATCTCGAGTTAGCACATACTTAATCGAGTCACAAATCGTTGGTGAATTGCCCCAAAGTCGTTACGTACGCCAAAACCGACCAAAATGTGTAAGTTGACCTAATTTGTGCATCATTATGAGTTATGTGACGTATTTATATTTTATTTGAGTGGATTAAATGTGGTTAACATGATGGAATGATGAATTGGGTGATTTGGGTGAAAACGGGACCCGAACACGTCGAAAAACGGCAAAACGAGCACGCGAAACGAGGAATCAGGCAAGGGAACTCCCGGGGAAGCTCTAGGCGTATCGCCTAGAGCCTACCCAAGTTCCAGGCAATATGCCTACTACTGGTATTCCAGCAAACCCTAACTTTTTCCTCTATAAATACCTCATTATGTCCCATGCTCCCCATTTCTCTCCTCATCCACCCCTAAAACGGCTGTAAAGAGCTGTTCATCACATCTCCTTCATCCCATCATCATTGTGGAGCCAAATCATCAATGATCCAAGCCCCTTTCATCCTACTCCATCCCTTCTTTTTGGTTTTCGGTAAGTAACTTGCAATCCCTTGAAATTACATGTCAACATCTGAGCTTTATCATGCATTTAGGTTAGATTTATGCCATACATGAAGCATGATGATAGGTCCATGGTTTATTTGTTCAAAGATTGCAACTTTATGATAGTTTAAGGCTAGATCCATGTCATGCATGAAGATTCTTGCTAGATCTATGAGATACATAATCAAGTTTGCATTTTTATGATGGATTAGGGTTAGATCTACATCATGCATGTTGGATATTGTTATATCTATGTGATTGATGATCAAGTTATATTTTTAAGCTAGATTAAGGCAAGATCTATGTCATGCATGTGAAATATTGTTAGATCTATGTGATTCATGATCAAGATTGCTACTTTATGCTAGATTAGGGTTAGAACTACGTCATGCATGTGGAATATTGTTAGATCTACGTGATTCATGATCAAGATTGCAACTTTATGCTTGATTAGGGTTAGACCATGTCATGCATGTTAAATATTAATAGATCTACATGATTCATGATCAAGGTTGTGTATTTATCTTGGATTAAGGATAGATCTATGCCATACATGTTTGTTATTAGTAAATCTATGAGAAGTATGAACAAGATTGGACTTTTATATGGAAACATGACTAGATTTATGACACGCATGTCTCTTAATGTATAGATCTAGGGTTTCGCATTATGAAATTGTATAATAGATTATGCACGTGATGACATAGTTATGTTGTTGACCTAAATCGACCTTCATCATGAATGTGCATAACTCTAGGATACTATGTTTGCGTCCGTAGCTTAGGATTGACCCCATGAGCGTACGTATCACCATCACCAACGTTTGTCGTGTTGACTGTATCAATGTGTGTCATAAAGAAAAATCACTTAATCACTTATTTTTTATCATCCTCTAGTTGTCAAGGTTATCCTCGGGGTCTAGCTATCTCATTAGTTGGTATCATTGTCCGTCAGTGTCTCCATTCTAGGTGAGTATTCATAGCCCCTTTTCTTTTATCGTTTTGGGGTGCAACATGTACACCGTATCAATCTCAAGTATCTATTTCAATACTTACAAACTTCATGCGAACTCTACGATTGTTATGTGTGTTCTAGTATGTTGAACTTGTGTGGATTATTATTGTTGTGAATGGACTTTATTTCAATGTGAATGTCAATGTCAATTTCAATGTCAATTTCAATGTCAATGTCACTGTCAATTTCAATGTCAATGTCAATTTCAAGGCGTAATTATTAACAATAAAAAGGCTCGGGTTACAATAATAGATCTATTCGTTTGGTAGCCCACCTAACTTGACCAGTAACTGGCGTTGGGTGATTGGAAGCCTTATTTGTCAACGGTTGGATTACGCCATATTATGTGTTCTATATCAATACTTGTTTATCATATCAGAATGTCATATGACTTGTAGATCGCATGTTTAACTTATCATAGTATATCAAACCTATGTATACTCACCAACTATTCGTAGTTGACCTTTATTTTGTACATTTGTAGGTTTTGTTGCAAGATGATGATTTCATGATGACGACCCCTTAGGATGAATGCGGACTTAGTGAGACCTAATTAAAGAATTATTGTGTTATTTGTATTGACTTATGACAATAGAATTGTGTAGTATTGAATCTATGAAATGGTATAATTAAGATTATCGCAACCTTCAACAGTGTTGTGTGCAACTGGACAATCATCGCGCCCTGACGTATTCCGCCGTCGGTCGGTGTGTTACAGATTGGTATCAGAGCCACGGCTGTAGGGATCTAGGTTATTAGAACTGGCTTGACCTAGACTTATGCCTTAGGTGTCCTGCATGAGTGCCCCATGCATAGCATGCCTATATGATACATGTCCTATACGTGCTTCTTAATTATGCCTATTTCAAACCCTTGTCGTTTAGCACACACTTATACACAAATCACTTGAAGCTTCCTAGCCTCCTTCCTTAGTTATGGTGCTTTACGTACCATCTAGGAGAATTAGTTTCCTGTTACTATAATCTCGTCGGAAGTGGGATCTTGGCGATTAATGTGTAGTAACTGGAAGGGTGAAAGTACCGGTAGTCGGGGTCTTTCATTGGAAAAGCGTTGCATACTAATTCGAATTGACGGATCTGGACGCTTACCAGAGACACCTCGATGAAAGTACCGAAACCTATTAGGCCAAAGCACGTCAATCACTAGGATCTTACCCTGATTTGTCAACGGTTCTAGTTTCCCAATCAGGAGATGAAGATCACTCCGTTATGTTTTGCTAAAATCATTCGATTTCTCTATTTTTCTTGCAATGAATCTTGCCGATTAGGATGCTCTATGTCACATCACTACACGATTCACTAAAACACGCAATTTCCAATTGGTTTCATACACCCTGAATTAATTATCGATCACATCCTATCTTGTGTTTCACGATCATCTGCCTTCTCAAAATGTCGACTCGTCACATTGGTCATCGTAAGGGTGATAGCGGCCGCAAAATGGCCTCGGTGATTTCCAAACAGATGGCAGAGGTCATTCCCAACATGATGGTACAAATTTAACAAGGTCTGAATGCTAACCCAGTCAACAATGTTGCTGCTACTACTTGCTCTTTCAAACATTTCAATTCATGCAACCCTCCTCAATTCAAGGGAACTAAAGGTCCTATCGGTTTGCTCCAATGGTTCGAAGGGATGGGAAACACCTTTGTCAACAGCGATTGTCCTGACGCACTCAAGGTTCCCCGTGCCACTAGTACTTTGACTGAGAAAGACCTCACCTGGTGGAATGGCGAGAAAAGGATTCGTGGGGCAGATGAAGCTCTAGCCTTAACTTGGTCCCAACTCAAGAATCTGCTTCGGGAGAAGTATTGCCCTCATAGCGAACTAAAGAAACTTGAAGACGAATTCCAGGTGCTGAAGCAATTCAATGGTGAAAATCAAGAGTACACTGACCGTTTCTATGAACTGAAGATTTTGGTGCCTGATGTTGTCACCCCTGAGATTCGAGCTATTGAAATGTGATGCCCACTTCCAGACTTGGCTCTAGAAGGGGTCACGTGTCGGATTTACTCATGAACGCAAGGTATAACAAAGATAATTAAAGCAGCGGAAATTAAAAACTTTTATTTATTTATAATGCCAAGTACAAGTAAGATAAAATTTCTATAACGGTTATCTATAACTACGAAAGATAACGATTATTTAGATATGCATCTATATACATTACTTATGCCAGCAGCCCTATTGCTTCACACGAACAGCTTGCCCACCTCACCCTGCTCAAACCTTAGCCTTCCCCTTTATACTCGTATCCTTAAAGTCACCTGATATACATACTTTAAAGGATCAGCTTTCGCTGGTGAGTTCTACGTTTTTCTAAAAGCGTTACCTTTTTCTCGAAAGTTTATTCCAATGCTTGGGCCAAACGGCCCCCTTTTTACAAATTTTATCAGGTATAAAACATAACAGAATTATACCAAAACATAACCCTTAAACAGTTATCAGGTATAAAACATAACAGAATTATACCAAAACATTTAACCATTTATCCATTTTACTAAGCATTGTCTATTGGAACCACGTTAGCTCCTCAGGCAACCGTCGCCACCCGAAACCTTTCATAGAGTAACCATCGTTACCCCGGGGAACCGTCATTCCCCGCTTCTAGTTGTACAACCACCTTTTCCCTTTTCACTAGACAATATCCGCTTAGATTAAAACATTTTCAACCTTTTAAACCTTTTCATCCTTTTCAAAAGTCCATTTAAATAACTCTTGTATTTGGACTCATAATCTTTTTAGCACCAGTCCATCGCCCGTATATGGAAATAAGCGTTTCATAAATATAATGTTATGGGTCTTGTACAACAAGGCTAATAAGATCATATTTACCCGACACTCATTCACATACATAGGCTTAGACCAAACATTCACATTTTTCATTTCTCAAAGCTTTATATAAAAGTTTCATCCTTTTACATTACCCGTTTATTATAACCTTCCCAAAAAGTGTAATAACAGGTAATAATAACTTTAAAGCAGTTATAAGTATTATAACATTTTCACGTATGTGTATCAACACAAAACAAGTAAAGGCATCTCAAATATTTTTCAAGTAAACAGTTAAATATTTATCATTGCATGTATATCAGCCCGAAAACATTAAAACATTTAAAAGTGGGCTCATAGAACTCACCTTATTCTCTTAAGCAATTTAGTTCAGTCAGAATCTCCTTTACGTCTTCCAATTTAACCTAATTGCGTATTGTATGATGTTAACGCAATGTTTTATATAATAAACACTTTCGATGTTTACTTTAACACTTTATTTACTTAATAATATATATTATTAAGTTTATTCACTTTTAAGGGTCACAATGACCAAAATGCCCCTGGAGGCATATTATCTTCTTTTATTGATAATTATGAAGACGCGCATTTCTATAAGTAGACACTTACTCCGAGATCGCCCAGGGAGGTATGCCAGTTCCCAGCGGGGATTTATGCAACACCCTCGCTTTGCCAGAAACCCCAGTGTACAGGCGCCTACCCTTCCGGTCCGCACGAACTTCTAAATATCCGATTAACTCGGTATTTTAAACACTTTATTATTAATCCAATTTAATTTCATATATTCTTTTATTATATGAAAACATGTTATCATACCAAAAATCAAGCCCCCCATACCCTTCAGATTATTTTATATTAAATAATCATATTTAGAAACCCTAATTTTATGAATTTCTCGTTTTATTATCAAAACTCATTTTTAATTCAAACCAACTTAGGGTATTATCCATTATAACATTTTATAATATCCTTTAAAAGAATAAAGCTTAATTCAACATCGTTTAGTCAATTTGGGCAGAACAACGTTATGAAAACCCTAATTTTGACCCGTTAACAAAACCTTTACCAAACCTTTTCCAATTATGAAATAAACGTAGGGCTTTCTTAAAACACATTAAGTTAGGATTACCTACAAAAATTTAGACCCTAATTCCCACCCGATCACCCGATTTTGACAAAACAAGCTCAAGAACCCTAATTTTAGCATGGTTTTAGAAATCATACTTAGAAATCGAATTTGCAAAAACTGAAAACGCTGGAGCGTGTGGATCGGTTTAGTTCGACATCAATAACGTGAATAACAATGAGAACAATCAATGTAAATAAAACGACTCAATCTCATTAACCAATAGAACGATTACAGAGATTCAGAGTACAAAACACTAGTTCTCACACACACAAGCTCTCATGAACAACTAGTAAATTACAAGACAAACGACCTATATATAGACACCTAAAACCTGACCTCCGAACCTCAGGATCGGCCAGAGTTCGGAGCCGCCGAACCTTGAGTTCGGCCAAGGTTCGGCCAGTACAAAACTTAGGTCAAACAATGTCTTCAATTACTCAATTCGATCCAGCCCGTTGCCACATATAATGTACCAACAAACTCCCCCTTGGCAACAGCTGGACTCTTCGTCTTCAGCCTCGAACATCAGCATCAACCCCATCTCTTTCCCGAATCAAATCATGATTGTTTCCTGCGTAGATGTTGAAGGCAAAGCAAACTCTGATCACCCTCTGAAACTTCAATGCAAGTTCCATGTAGTCAGGATGATACAGAATCGGATTGTAATACAGCTCTTCAATATCAGCCTTGGATAAATTGATCAGCCACATCGGATCATAGATTCGAACAACCCGGTTTTCCTCTTTCAAAACAATTACAGCTTCACCAGTCTTCTCGTTATAATACCACCATCTCAGATCTTTGATAAAATCTTGAGGCATCTTCATTAGTGGTATTTTCTTCATAACCTTAGGCTTCTTTGAGAACACCAGAACTATCAGTTTCTTACCAGTCAAAGCATGTACTTTTGTTGAAGATCTACGTCGTTTTGGCCTTTGTGGATTCAAAAACTGAAAACCTTCACGACACTCTTTCTCAACAATCTTCTTAAAATGCATACCCAACGCATCATCGCCATAGCAACAAAAGGGTTTTCTTGTAAGCTCACGAACATCCCAGACTGGTAAACTACTGAAATCCCTGGCTTGTTTGAAATATTGAACTCCTTGTTCACGCTTAATTCCATAACATCTCAAACTCGAAGCATACATCCAGCTAATAATTTCACCCGATACCTGACCCTTAAACTTGAAAGAAGATCTTTGTCTAACCGGTTTCGGAAGCGGCATATAATTTGCATGAAAGGTCTTCAAAAACTCATTAACCATCTGACTTTGTTTCTGAACCTTTGCCTCTTTAACCACAGGGTCTTCGGGTTTCTCAGCTTCTTTCTTTTTCAACACTTCTTCTGCTTGAGCATCTTTTTCTTTTGGAAACACTTCAAACTCATCACCGTCTTGACTATTGTTGAAATTTGAGTACATTTCAGGATATTCTTCTGCTGTAACATCCTCCACCTCAACTTCCTCTTCAAACATTCCATCAATGTCATCATCCGACTCTGGTTCTGGTTCAGTGTACTTTTCAGGTTCTTTCTCAGTTGTCTTTCTCAGCTCTTCTTCATTTAGCTCAAACACACGCCTTAACTCTTCCACTGTCAAATCACCAACAACTTCCCCTTCTTCAAGCGTCTGCAACATTTTACCAAACTCGGTTAGACTTGTTGCCGCTTGATTTGATGGAATTACTGAAATTGGTACAGCTTCTGTTGAATCTTTCTCCCCCTGGGAAGATGATGCACCAGCACCTGAACCCGAAGTTCCAGATGGGCCTGGTCCGCCACCAACATTCCCTTGATCATCGTGATCAGGATCATCATTCAAGTAATCCATAAATTCTTCTCGACACCCTGATCCACCACCAATCTCCCCCTGAGCTTTAAACTTTTCCATCAAAAATTTTATAGCGTGTGGATCGGTTTAGTTCGACATCAATAACGTGAATAACAATGAGAACAATCAATGTAAATAAAACGACTCAATCTCATTAACCAATAGAACGATTACAGAGATTCAGAGTACAAAACACTAGTTCTCACACACACAAGCTCTCATGAACAACTAGTAAATTACAAGACAAACGACCTATATATAGACACCTAAAACCTGACCTCCGAACCTCAGGATCGGCCAGAGTTCGGAGCCGCCGAACCTTGAGTTCGGCCAAGGTTCGGCCAGTACAAAACTTAGGTCAAACAATGTCTTCAATTACTCAATTCGATCCAGCCCGTTGCCACATATAATGTACCAACAAAAACTGAGATAGGTTATTGTTAATCATACTAAAAGATGCTTGACTGCAGAAATTCGGATCCAAAGCTTTCACCATTTGAGAGAATTGCTCCTTTGAAGATCTCGGCCAGATTAAGGTTTTTGGGTGATGATTTTGCGAAATTGGTGAGGATTTATGATGTTATGATCCGATTTTATACTGGTTGGGTGCGCCTTAGGGTCTAGACACGTACACAGGTGACTAACGGATCAAAATCGACACATAGGTAGGTCAATTGGGTCAAAACGTGAAGAACAAACCATACTCGTGGCCTATTCTGGTCGCTGGATATCTCGCGTACCGCGAGCCAGGCGTCGCGTACCGCCTGGAAAGTTTGTCAGAATGACAGAAATGGTCCCTGTGTCTTTTATTTACATTTTAAGCCCCTGAACTTCTACGAACTGTTATTTTATGCTATAAAACACTTAAGGGTACATTTATAAAAGTTTCTAAGGCTCGAGACACGCTTGATGATATACGTATACATACGTTTCATAACTTTCAATTATTGACGCTTTTAGTCCCTTAACTTTTATTTTAGGCTTATTACCTTTGTATCTTTTGATGTAGCTATCATTTTAGGTTCTAAAACCTTATTAAACATAATTCTAACATTCTCGAGGGTTCGGGTTATGTATATTAATATATAATATATATTTATATATATATATATACACACATATTATTTACATATCTTTACATAGTTTACACTTTTTACCCCTCCCAACTTTGCAATATTCATCATTTTATGTCACGAATCATGTTAGGACATATTTTCACAATATTTTAAGCCTTAAAATACTTTGGATAATTATAGACACGTATAATATCCGTATGGCTTATAACTTTACATAATTTACGCTTTTGGCCCTTTTACTTTTCTGTTAGTTATTATCATGCATTTCTATACGTGCTTTTCTATCAATGGTCTATGCTATTCACATAAGCATGTATTCATGATTTAAACACGTATACGAGACGTAATCATTCATGTCTCATTATTTCTAAACCTATTTATCATACAAACATGTGTTTTATTCATTATTTACCATTTCTAACACGTATTTATAATAAAGCACATAGGTAAACATATTAAGATATGTAATTACCTAGACGGAAATATCGGGGTGTTACAACTCTGTCCCCCTTAAAGGGTTTCGTCCTCGAAACTTGCTCAACTCGAGAATAACTCGGGATGAGACTCTTTCATTTCATCTTCTCTTTCCCACGTTGACTCAGAACCTTTCCTATGCATCCACTGCACCCTGACTATAGGAACTACCTTGTTTCTGAGGTTTCTTTCACTACGATCTAGGATTGCAACTGGTCGTTCGATATATGATAGTTTGTCGTCTACTTCTATCTCTTCTAGCGGCACAATTTCTGATTCGTCTGCCACACACTTTCTCAAGTGTGATACATGGAATGTTGGGTGGATCCCAGACAACTCCTCAGGCAGATCTAAACGATAAGCGACTTCTCTAACACATTTAGAGATTTTGAAAGGTCCAACATACCTTGGACCTAACATACCCCTTTTACGAAAACGGATAATGTTCTTCCATGGAGAAACTTTCAGCAGAACATAGTCTCCAACATGGAATTCGATTGGCCTTCGTCTTTTATCAGCATAGGACTTCTGTCGATCCTGTGCAGCCTTCAGTCGTGCTTTGATTATGTCGAGACCGTGAGCCATATTCTTGACTGATTCTTTTCTTCTTATCTCTCGCTGGCCAACTTCACCCCAACATACAGGATTTCTGCATTTCCTACCATACAACATCTCGTAAGGTGGCATACCTATACTCGAATGATAACTGTTGTTGTAGGAGAACTCTGCTAATGGTAAGTGATCATCCCAGCTTCCTCTGAAATCGATTATACAGGCATGTAGCATATCCTCCAGAGTTTGAATCGTTCTTTCGCTCTGGCCGTCTGTCTGAGGATGATACGTCGTGCTAATGTGCAATCTCGCACCCATATTCTCATGGAATTTCTTCCAAAAACGCGAGGTAAATCGAGTGTCTCTATCTGAGACGATAGTCACCGGTACTCCGTGACGTGCGATGATTTCTTTAATGATGATTTTGGCTAACATTTCTGAAGAATGCTTCTCGTGGATGGGTAAGAAGTGAGCACTCTTTGTAAATTTATCCACTATCACCCAAATGGTGTCATAACCTTTAGCTATTTTTGGTAGCTTGGTTATGAAATCCATGGTGATATGTTCCCACTTCCACTCTGGAAGTTCCAAAGGCTGTAACTTCCCGTATGGTTTTTGATGTTCGGCTTTAACCTTTGCGGCGCAGGTTAAACATCTATTGACGTACTGCATGACGTTGAACTTCATTCCTGGCCACCAGTAGTCTTTCTTCAAGTCTTGGTACATCTTCGTTGAACCTGGATGGATTGAGTAACGTGATTCGTGTGCCTCGTCCATTATCTTGGTGCGAAATTCACCAGTGAGAGGTACCCACATTCTACCATATCGAATCTTTACACCGTACTCGCTTTCTTCAAGGCTTGCTGTCTAGCCGACCATTCTTTCTTTCTTGACATTCTCTTCCTTGAGGGCTTCATGTTGCTCGTTACGAAGTTGGACAAGGAAATCAGGAGTAGCGATTAATCTATACGGCAGTGTTCGAAGAGGTGGGTGTTCATCCTTTCTGCTTAAAGCGTCTACAACAACGTTTGCTTTTCCTAGATGATACATGATCTCAAAGTCGTAATCTTTGATTAACTCTAACCACCTACGCTGCCTCATATTAAGATTCTTCTGCTCGAAGAAGTACTTTAGGCTCTTATGATCAGTGTAGATGGTGCATTTTACTCCATACAAGTAATGCCTCCAAATTTTGAGAGCAAACACAACGGCTGCCAACTCCAAATCGTGGGTTGGATAGTTTGTCTCGTGAGGTTTTAGTTGTCGTGACGCATAGGCAATTACTTTATCCCGCTGCATCAGCACACAACCTAAACCCAAATACGAAGCATCGGAATAGACTACCAAATCATCAGGCCCGTCCGGTAAAGTTAATACTGGTGCCTGAGTCAATCTCGTCCTTAATTCTTCAAAAGCGTCTTATTGTTTCGCACCCCAAACAAACTTGACGTCTTTCTTAGTCAATTTAGTTAGAGGCGTCGCGATCTTCGAGAAGTCTTGAATGAACCTACGGTAATAACCGGCTAGCCCCAAGAAGCTACAAATCTTCGAGGGTGTTTTTGGCGGTTTCCAGCTCATTACCGTTTCTATCTTGGAAGGATCTACGACTACACCATCTACGTTTATTACGTGACCAAGGAATTTCACTTCCCTTAGCCAAAACGCACATTTGGAAAATTTGCCATACAATTCCTCCCTCCTCAAGGTCTCTAGTACTTCCTTTAGATGCATAGCGTGATCAGACTCGCTCCTGGAATAGATTAGGATGTCATCTATGAACACGATCACGAATCGGTCCAACAAGGGTCGGCACACCCTATTCATGAGGTCCATGAATGTTGCGGGTGCATTAGTCAACCCGAACGACATTACCAGAAACTCGTAATGACCATATCTCGTTCGAAAAGCCGTCTTCGGAATGTCTTCATCTTTGACTTTCAACTGGTGATAACCTGACCGCAGATCAATCTTGGAGAACCAACTTGCTCCTTGTAGCTGATCGAATAAGTCGTCGATTCTTGGCAGAGGATATTTGTTCTTCACCGTCAGTTTATTCAGCTCCCTGTAGTCGATGCACATTCTCAGGCTTCTGTCTTTCTTCTTTACGAAAAGAACCGGAGCACCCCAAGGCGAGATACTCGGTCTTATGAAACCTTTGTCGAGCAACTCTTGCAGTTGCGACATTAGTTCTTTCATTTCGGATGGAGCTAATCGATATGGAGTCTTGGCTACGGGTTTGGCTCCTGGCACCAAGTTAATTCTGAATTTGATTTCACGTTCAGGAGGGATGCCCGGTAGGTCTTCTGGGAATACGTCGGGAAATTGATTTACTACCGGCACATCTTTCAACTCCTTTGATTTTACGTTCGAGTCAATGGCGTAGGCTAAGAATGACTCACACCCGTGTTTCAAGAACTTTCGTGCTTTGATCATGGAGATAATCTTTACTGCAGAACTGTTGCGGTCTCCGTAAACGGATATGTCATCTCCAGTTGGTGCTCGAATCTGGACCTTCTTTTGATTACAAATGATTTGTGCGTCGTTCTCTGCGAGCCAATCCATTCCCAATACGACATCGAAACCGGCTAAAGTCATAGGGAATAATCTAACAGGCAATTTATGTTCTTCTAGTTCTATCAGGCAATTATCTACCAAATCAGAAATCATAAAACTTTTTCCTGAGGCAGTTTCTACTTGAAAAGGTTTCTCGGCCTTAATAGTCGGTCTATCAAGTAATACACATAATTCATGTGATACAAAGCTTTTACTAGCACCCGAATCAAATAGCATAGTTGCAGGCATATTATTGACATACCTGAAACTACATCAGGTGTCACTTTTGCCTCAGCAGTAGTTATCGTATACGCCCTACCCCTAGCCTTCGGGATTTCAATCGCCTTCATTGGTTCTGGTTTCTTCATTAACTTGGGACAGTTCGGCCTGATATGTCCCTGCTCTCCACATTCATAACATTTCTTTGACTCCGGACAGCTGATAGCCATATGGCCTTCCTTCCCGCATTTGTAGCAGTTGCTTGACCCCACTTTACAGCTTCCAAAGTGATTCTTGTTGCACTTACGGCATTTGGGCTTACTACCTCGAGAATCATTCTTGGGCTTCTTGCGATGACCTCCATCGAACCTTTTTGAACTTCCACTCGCCTCCGACCAGCTTCTTTTGTGCACTCCGGGCCTTCCTCCCTCACTGTATTCTTCATCGTAAACTGTAGAGCTAAGGTCGATTGCCTCCTGGTAAGTTCTAGGAGCATGAGGTTTCACTATCTTTCGTATTTATGCAGGAAGAGCCTGCACGTATCGCTTCACTTTTTCCTCCTCCGGTGCCACCAACCTAGGCACCAACCTTGCCATTTCATCGAACCTCGTGGTAAACTCCTGATGAGTAGCATTTCCGGCTTCCAACCTCAGAAAGTTGGCTTCAATCTTTTCAAGCTCGTTTTCAGACATAACTTATTCATTATTTGAGTCTTCAGATCGTTCCACCGCATTGCAGCAACATCGGCTTCACCTTGGGATTGTAAAACGGAGTCCCACCAAAACAGTGCTCCACCAACAAAGGAATGAGCTGCGTATTTCACAGCTTGATCTGCACGGCATTCACTAATGCCAATGACGGCTTCCATCTCTCGGACCCAGCGAACAGTCAAACCAGCATCTCTCTTTCCCTCGAACGAAGGAGGCCTGCATCCACTAAAGGATTTGAACGAACAACCTCGGCCTTCTTGATGGACGTTTCCCGCGTTTTCACCAGCACCATTGTTTCCACCGTTAGCTTCTCCAGCACCGGCTCCTCCCGCTCCGGCGACTCCCTGAAGCTGAGCTATCAAGTTAGGCATTGCAGCCTGGAACGCGTTTGCTACTTCCGCAGCCATCGTGGCTCGTTGCTCCTCAGTAAAGATGTTACCTCCTCCAACATTATTGGGTTCAGGATCTGGTTGTGCATGCCTTCCAGAACCCGCTGGTCTACCGACTGGTCTACCGATTCTTCTATCGCCTTGTCCTTCTCTCACCATGATCTACAGACAGTTCAGAATTCATGTGAAATCGAGTCTCTAAATTTTGAGGGCATGATGATTAGATAAGTGCAGACGTCATACAAATACATAGTCATGATGCTTTCAAAACGCAGTTACTTTCATCACACTCCTCCCTAGTGTCTATTCCTCTCCTTTCTAACTTTACCGGTGATTCTAATTCAAAGCGGTCTACTTCCCGCATTTTGGCCACATAACAGTTAGTACCATAGATACATATATGTGGTTAATACCTAACAACAGTAGCTAATTGCAATTGGGTACCTACCAGATTTACATATCCTAGGTCCTACTTATTATGTTCCTAATGCAACTTTGTCCTTTTCATGGGCACAAGCTATTTTGCTGGCATTCTATCTTATCTTACTGTTTTTCCCAGAGTCCTAGTTTAAGTCTAGATACTGCTTTTAGTACCTAAATCTCTTAAACCAAGGCTCTGATACCAACTTGTGACGCCCACTTTCAGACTTGGCTCTAGAAGGGGTCACGTGTCGGATTTACTCATGAACGCAAGGTAACATAGATAATTAAAGCATCGGAAATTAAAAACTTTTATTTATTTATAATGCCAAGTACAAGTAAGATAAAAATTCTACAACGGTTATCTATAACTACGAAAGATAACGATTATTTAGATATGCATCTATATACATTACTTATGCCAGCAGCCCTATAGCTTCACACGAACAACTGGTCCACCTCACCCTGCTCAAACCTTAGCCTTCCCCTTTATAGTCGGATCCTTAAAGTCACCTGATATACATACTTTAAAGGATCAGCTTTCTCTGGTGAGTTCTACGTTTTTCTAAAAGCGTTACCTTTTTCTCGAAAGTTTATTCCAACGCTTGGGCCTAACGGCCCCCTTTTTACAAATATTTATCAGGTATAAAACATAACAGAATTATACCAAAACATAACCCTTAAACATTTATCAGGTATAAAACATAACAGAATTATACCAAAACATTTAACCATTTATCCATTTTACTAAGCATTGTCTATTGGAACCACGTTAGCTCCCCAGGCAACCGTCGCCACCCCAAACCTTTCATAGAGTAACCGTCATTACCCCGGGGAACCGTCATTCCCCGCTTCTAGTTGTACAACCACCTTTTCCCTTTTCACTAGACAATATCCGATTAGATTAAAACCTTTTCAACCTTTTAAACCTTTTCATCCTTTTCAAAAGGCCATTTAAATAACTCTTGTATTTGGACTCATAATCTTTTTAACACCAGTCCATCGCCAGTATATGGAAATAAGCGTTTCATAAATATAATGTTATGGGTCTTGTACAACAAGGCTAATAAGATCATATTTACCCGACACTCATTCATATACATAGGCTTAGACCAAACATTCACATTTTTCATTTCTCAAAGCTTTATATAAAAGTTTCATCCTTTTACATTACCCGTTTATTATAACCTTCATGAAAAGTGTAATAACAGGTAATAATAACTTTAAAGCAGTTATAAGTATTATAACATTTTCACGTATGTGTATCAACGCAAAACAAGTAAAGGCATCTCAAATATTTTTCAAGTAAACAGCTGAATATTTATCATTGCATGTATATCAGCCCGAAAACATTAAAACATTTAAAAGTGGGCTCATAGAACTCACCTTATTCTCTTAAGCAATTTAGTTTAGTTAGAATCTCCTTTACGTCTTCCAATTTAACCTAATTGCGTATTGTATGATGTTAATGCAAGGTTTTATATAATAAACACTTTCTATGTTTACTTTAACACTTTATTTACTTAATAATATATATTATTAAGTTAATTCACTTTTAAGGGTCACAATGACCAAAATGCCCCTAGAGGCATATTATCTTCTTTTATTGATAACTATGAAGACGCACATTCCTATAAGTAGACACTCACTCCGGGATCGCCCAGGGATGTATGCCAGTTCCCAGCGGGGATTTATGCGACACCCTCGCTTTGCCAGAAACCCCAGTGTACAGGCGCCTACCCTTCCGGTCCGCACGAACTTCTAAATATCCGATTAACTCGGTATTTTAAATACTTTATTATTATCCAATTTAATTTCATATATTCTTATATTATATGAAAACATGTTATCATACCAAGAATCAAGCCCCCATACCCTTCGGATTATTTTATATTAAATAATCATATTTAGAAACCCTAATTTTATGAATTTCTCGTTTTATCATCAAAACTCATTTTTAATTCAAACCAACTTAGGGTATTATCCATTATAACATTTTATAATATCCTTTAAAAGAATAAAGCTTAATTCAACATCGTTTAGTCAATTTGGGAAGAACAACATTATGAAAACCCTAATTTTGACCCGTTAACAAAACCTTTACCAAACCTTTTCCAATTATGAAATAAACTTAGGGCTTTCTTAAAACACATAAAATTAGGATTACCTACAAAAATTCAGACCCTAATTCCCACCCGATCACCCGATTTTGATAAAACAAGCTCAAGAACCCTAATTTAGCATGGTTTTAGAAATCATACTTAGAAATCGAATTTGCAAAAGCTGAGATATGTTATTGTTAATCATACCAAAAGATGCTTGACTGCAGAAATTCGGATCCAAAGCTTTCACCGTTTTAGAGAATTGCTCCTTTGAAGATCTCAGCCAGATTAGGGTTTTTGGGTGATGATTTTGTGAAATTGGTGAGGATTTATGATGTTATGATCCCGTTTCTATACTGGTTGGGTGCGCCTTAGGGTCTAGACACGTACACAGGTGACTAACAGATCAAAATCGACACATAGGTAGGTCAATTGGGTCAAAACATGAAGAACAAACCATACTCGTGGCCTATTCTGGTCGCTGGATATCTCGCGTACTGCGAGCCAGGCGTCGCGTACCACCTGGCAAGTTTGCCAGAATGACAGAAATGGTCCCTGTGTCTTTTATTTACATTTTAAGCCCCTGAACTTCTACGAACTGTTATTTTATGCTATAAAACACTTAAGGGTACATTTATAAAAGTTTCCAAGGCTCGGGACACGCTTGATGATATAAGTATACATACGTTTCATAACTTTCAATTATTGACGCTTTTAGTCCCTTAACTTTGTTTTTAGGCTTATTACCTTTGTATCTTTTGATGTAGCTATCATTTTAGGTTCTAAAACCTTATTAAACATAATTCTAACATTCTCGAGGGTTCGGGTTATGTATATTAATATATATATACATATACTCATATTATTTACATATCTTTACATAGTTTACACTTTTTACCCCTCCCAACTTTGCAATATTCATCATTTTATGTCACAAATCATGTTAGGACATATTTTCACTATATTTTAAGCCTTAAAATACTTTAATTATAGACACGTATAATATTCGTATGGCTTATAACTTTACATAATTTACGCTTTTGGCCCTTTTACTTTTCCGTTAGTTATTATCATGCATTTCTATACGTGTTTTTCTATCAATGGTCTATGCTATTCACATAAGCATGTATTCATGATTTAAACACGTATACGATACGTAATCATTCATGTCTCATCATTTCTAAACCCATTTATCATACAAACATGTGTTTTTTTCATTATTTACTATTTCTAACACGTATTTATAATAAAGCACATAGGTAAACATATTAAGATATGTAATTACCTAGACGGAAATATCGGGGTGTTACATGAAAGGTACATTGGTGGACTTCCTTTGGCTATCCGTGATTCTATCTGGGCGAGTAGCCCTGAGACTCTCGCAGATGTTGCCCGTCTTGCTGCTCGTCTGACAGATAATCATGTGAAGGACGGTGACCTGAAAAGAAGGAACTCTAAAAAGGAATCTGTGACTGAGAAGACTGAAGCTACCACTGAAAAAGAGACTAAAGCAGAACCCTCCTCTAACAAAAAGAAGCGGAAGGGTAAGAATTTTGTAGTAACCGCTACTCCTGCAGCTCTAGCAACACCTATCGTCGCTGCTCCTCCCATGGCTTAATGGAATCCTGTCATACCACCCGCCAATAAGCCCTACACTGGCCCCTATCCTCTGTGTAACCGATGTGCTCGTCACCACCCCACTCATACCCCTTGCCGGCAATGCAACAATTGTGGTCTCCTTGGTCACCGCGCGAATGTTTGTCGCTAAACTATTCAAGCTTAACCAATCCAGGCTCAACCCATGGTGCAACAGCATGCCCAGCCTCTGATTGCTTAAGCCCCAAATGTTCAAGTGCAAGTTCGTGCCTGTTATCACTGTGGATCTCCTGGACATCTCCGCAATGCATGCCCAACACTTGCGATTGTCAACCCTCCTACCAACAATGCCAATCATGGTGCACCAGTTTGAAGTTTTCAACCAGAATGCCGTTTGAAGAATAATCGTACTGATTTTTTCTAGTTATCATTTGGAACTTTGTCATGCTTCGAGTGGTCGTTTTGTTCCTATGGTGATGATTAAGACTTTGTCAGATTTTGGCTTTCATGCTTTATGTTTCAAAATATGTGTTGTGGTTTTATGTCATTGTTTGTGTTGTTTGTACGTTGGGTGAATACTCATCAAATGGGTTCACGAGTTTACATGTTGCATGGTTACGAACCTACGTACACATGACTATCAGTATCCTAGAAATTTCAAGTTGATTATTCTGAATGTTCTCGTTTGGGTTCACTCGCGTATCTTCTAGGTATGTGTTTCGGGAATTCTACCCGTTTGGAAATTTACGAGTTTACAAGTCCACATGTTTTATGCTTATGTGCTTTATACCTTTTTATTTGACTTTAACCTTTTTGAAGGGCGTCCCCTTAGGTTTTTTCAAATTGTTTTTGCTTAGAATTTTCTCAAGGATAGGGATATTTTCTAAATTTGGTATGTTCCTTCCTTTAGAAGGTGCCTAAGCGACCCTTGTGAGGTCTTCCAGAGGCTTTAGCCTCTTCTATTAAGGTCGCCCTATGCTGGCCCGTAGGCTTTTGGAGGACTTGGCCCTTGTGAGGCCTATTTTTCTTTTTTAAAACTTGTTCTACTTAGTACTTTTTCGAACTTTGTTTCTACATACTTGACATATGGTTTTGGCTGATATTAGAGCCTTGTAGGCATTTTGATGCCTTGAGGTGAAATTTCTTGAAAATTTGGCCCTTCGCTGGTGCCATATATTATCAGATAGTGTAAGTTACTTGTACAAAATCTTGCCTATTAGACTGGACATAACTATCTGATATTACATTAGAGTAATTCATAAATAGTACTTCTTCAGCTGTTGGGTGTTCCAAGTCCTTGGGATATCAAGCCCGTCAACTTGGCTAGCCTGTGGGCGCCTTTCCCATTTGCCCATGTGACTTTATAAGTCCCTTCCCACCTTGGACCCAGCTTGCCCGCAATCTTCTTGCATGCTGGCTTCATTTTCCTGCAGCACCAAGTCCCCTGCTTTGAAAGTTACCCCTTTGACCTTTTTGCTGTATTGTCTCTACATCTCTCTTTTCGTAGCAGCTTCTCTGATGGCTGCTATTTCTCTTATTTCTTCCAAGAGGTTGAGATTGAGACGTAGGTCCAACTCGTTTTGTTGCTCGGGTATATTTGTTCATTCACTGGGGTTCCTGATTTCTGCTGGTATCATTGTTTCTGTCCCATATGTGAGACTGAAGGGGGCTTTCCCCTGTGCTTGATTTTGGTGTTGTTCGGTGAGCCCATAGCACATGTGGGAGTTCTTCCACCCAACCTTTCTTCTTTCTTCCCAGCCTTGCCTTTATGCCTTCTACAATGCTTCTGTTTGCCCTTTCAACTTGTCCATTACTATGTGGGTGAGCCACTGAGGTGAACACTTGGTCTATTCCGAGTTCCCTGCACCATTTTCTGAATTTTTTGTCTGTGAATTGGCTTCCATTGTCGCTTATCAAAGTTTCTGGTATGCCAAACCTGCAAACAATGTTTTCCCATGCGAACCGCAGGATTTGTTTACTCGAGATTGTGGTAAGGGGCTTAGCCTCTATCCACTTGATGAAGTAGTCTATGGCAAAAACCAGGAATCTTACCCGGCCTGGGGCTTCTGGGAAGGGACCCATTATATCAATTCCCCATTTCTGGAGGGGCCATGCTGAGCTTACTGGGACCAAGTCATGTCTCGGGTGTTTTGGGATAGGTGCATATATTTGACAGTTGTCACACCCCTTGATCTCATTTATTACTCTCTTTACATGCATGGCCAGTAGAAGTCGGCCCTTTGTGCTCGGGAGACAATTGTTTTAGGGCCTGCGTGTAGCCCGCAGATCCCTGCGTGAATTTCTCTGGTTACTGAAGCAACTTCACTTTCATTCATGCATTTCAGGAGTGGGCCTAAGTAAGACCATCTGTATAGACGGTCGCCTTCGAGACAGTAAAGAGATGACTTTGCCTGGATTTTTCTTGCCTCCTCGTAGTCTGTTGGCAATTTTCCTTTGGATAGATATTCCATGAGAGGGGTCATCCAGGATATTCCTTCTATGGCCATTATATCTTTTCCCTCGATGGAAGGAGCTGAGAGTCTTTCTATTTTCAACTCTTCGCCCTGGTCTTTGGATGACGCTGAAGCTATTTTACTCAGAGCGTCTGCCTTTTTGTTTTTTGACCTTGGGACATGGATTATCTTGCAATAAGAGAATTCGCTGAAAAGATGCCTGACCTATTCGAGGTACTTCTTCATCTTTTCGTCCTTGGCCTCATAAACCCCATTTATTTGACTTGTCACTAGCATTGAATCGACATGTGCTTCTAGGTTTTTGGCTTTCATCTTTCTGTCCATTCTTAGCCCAACCAGAAGTGCTTCGTATTCTGCTTCGTTGTTGGTGGATGTGAAATCAAATTTGAGGGCACTTGAGATTTCTTTCCCTTTTGGGCTTGTTAGTATTAGCCCTGCCCCACAACCTTCTACATTTGAAGCTCCGTCAGTGAACAGCTTCCAGGTCTGATAAGGGGATGCTCCTCTTTTTACCGTTGAGGGAAGGCTATCTTTTAGTTCTTCTTCGGGGGGTATTTCTACTAGAAAATCTACGAGAACTTGGCATTTCATTGCAGTTTTGCCCTTGTACTCTATTTCGTAGTTTCCTAGTTCAACAGCCCATTTTGCTAGTCTTCCTGATACTTCTGGTCTTTTGAGTACAAGCTGCATGGGTTTGTCAGTTATTACTTGTATAGGGTGTGCTTGGAAGTACCTGGCTAGCCTTCTTGAGGCGTGAATGAGGGATAGTGCAAGCTTTTCGAGCACTGGATATCTTTCCTCTGGACCTTTGAGGGTCCTGGATAGAAAATAGATTGGTATCTGCCCCTTGCTTCTTTCTACTATTAGTACCGAGCTCACTGCTTGGTCGGAGATGGCTAGGTACAGCCTGAGGGTTTCTCCTTGTCTTGGGATGGCCAACGTCGGTAGCTCGCAGAGGAACGCTTTGATGTTGTTGAACCCTTCTTCGGCTTCTGGTGTCCATACGAACTGATTTTTCTTCAAGCACTTCCTTAATGCTTTGACCAGAGGCTTGGTATTATCGTCTAGTCTTGAGATGAACCTCCCCAAGGCTACTAGTTGTCAATTCAAACTTTGTGCTTCCTTCAGAGTTCTTGGTGATATAAGGCGGGTAATGGCTTCCACCTTTTCAGGTCGGGCCTGAATCCCATCCTTTTTTGTGACCACACCCAGAAATTTTCCTTCTTCTACCCCGAATGAGCACTTGTCGGGGTTCAATTTCATGCTTACCTCCCTGAGGGTTTCGAACGTTTCTCTGACGTCTTGAATCATATACCCTTCCCGTTTGCTCTTTATTACAACTTCATCCACATATACTTCCAGGTTTTTGCCTATATGTTCTTGAAATAGCCAATCCATCAATCGTTGATATGTTGCCCTAGCGTTTTTTAATCCGAAGGGCATTTTCGTGTAACAATATGTGCCGTCGGGGGTGTGGAATGCTATTTTTTCTTCATCCCCCTTGGCCATTTTGATTTGATGGTAGCCCTTATAAGCGTCCAGGAAGCACTTGAGTGGGAATGTGGCTAGTGCATCGATCTTCGCATCGACTTCTGGTAATGGGTAACACTCTTTTGGACATGTCTTGTTGAGGTTGGAGAAGTCTATGCACATTCTGAGTGTCCCTTTTGGTTTTTTGTACCATGACGGGTTTTGCAACCCACTTCGGATATTGTATTTTTCTCACTATTCGTGCAGCCAGTAGCTTTTTCGCTTCTTCACTTGCGATAGTGGCGTGTTCAGGGCATAGGCTTCTGAACTTCTGCTTGGCTAGTTTTGTCCCTTCTGGGATGTTGAGATGGTGTTCTATGTATTTTGCGGGTATCCTTTCCATGTCGCAGCATTTCCAGGCGAAGACATCTATATGCTTGAGCAGAAGCTCCTTCAGAGCCATCTTCCACCTTCCTGGCAGCTGGGCCCCCACCTCTTTTTGCTCAGGGAACTGGTCGTTCAGAGCCCAGTTTTCTATTCCTGGTTCAGGGGTTATGCTTGGCATCCAGGATACACTTGCAACGATTTCGGTGGTGGATCCTACTGTTGCGATTCCCCCTGCTGTGGGGAACTTCATTATACCATGCGCTGTGGAAGTAAGCGCCCGCATGGCCCTTATTCCGGGACTTCCGAGAATGGCAGTGTACTTGGAGTTGCCCCTTACGATTGAGAATGTTAGGTCAATTGTCCTTCTGGTGAACCCTTCCCCAAATGTTACTGGGAGGGTGATTTTTCCCAATGGCCTGACCACTTCCCCTGAGAACCCTATGAGGGGCATGTATTCTTCTACCATCCCTTTCCTGACTTCTGGTCTCAGCCTCACGAAGCAATGCTAGTACTAAAGCAGGGAAGGTGATGGATTTTTCCAGCCATGTGGATCCTTCGTCCCCTCTGAGTTTCACTGTTCTTCGGGACTCGTCATCGTCGCAGTCCCTTCTTCTTATCATGTCTATGTATTCTGGCTCGACCTTCGCTGACCCCTCTTTTCCCTTAGCCTTCTCGCTGCCCTTGATTTCTCTTACCAGGTGGGAGAGCTTGCCTGATTTGATTGACAGTTCAATCTCCTTCCTCAACTGTATACAATCATCAGTGGAGTGACCACTGCCTCTGTGGTACTCACAAATTCGTGAGGATGGGCCTTGCTTCCATACCTGTTTGGGCGAGGCTTTCCGAAGGGGAAAAGCTCCTTCTCAGTGGCGAATATCTCACTTGGAGATTTCATGAGTGGTGTGAATTTTGATGGGTTTCAGGCACTACAAGCAAACTTAAACAATTAAGGGTACATGCAACCTAAAACATGATCTATGTTTTCACTATTGAACCTATAACTATGAACATATCATGAACCCTAGCAAACAATCAAAATAAATAAATAAGCTACTAAGACAGATAGGGTTACATACCTCTTAGTTGTTATAGTAAACAACTATAATAATCCTTCTTGATTTCAAGGAAGCAAGCACCACAAGCGTCGTGCCTCTAATGGGATCACACCCAAGGACTCGAAGAAGAATATAAACTAAGGGTGGGATGAACTATAAGGAGTTCTTCCACAAGGAGGGAGAAAGAAGGAGGCGAATACTCAAGCCTTGATGAGCGAATTGGAATGAATTCCTAAGGCCTTTATTTATAGCCTTGGATAACCTCCTTACTTTGTAATCCCACCAATGTGGGATACATGTAAATTTTCGAAATTCCCTTTTGCCTAAGGGATTTTCGAAATCTTCCATGTGGGATAGACAATTTCCTAATTTAACCAACTATTGATTAATTATTATTTATCCCTTTCAATTAACAAACTGTTAATTAACCTCCCAAATAGTTTTTGTCTAGTTAATTATTAGACCATAATAATTAACAAACTATTTATTTTCCCTTTTTATTAATTCTCCATATGTCGAGTCTTGAGGGCAACCCAAAAGGACTGTGCTGCTATCAATTATAGTTATAGGCTTAGACACCTAATCCAACAAATTTATCAAAGCGGTTATCAAAGCGATTGGTCATACCTGAGGATGATTCCGGAGCCCTTCCACCTCTGGAGCCGTACGGGGATCCTTACGGCCTCTTCTCCGGGGTCCCTCGAGTTCTAGTCTGTGGGCCTCCGTGACGGGAATCTGTCCTTCCCTTCGGGTAGGGGCTTTCGTTATCTCTTTTTGCTCCCCATTCTTTTGCTTTCTGCCCAGTGTCTTTGCTCCTTATGCAGGCTCGGACGCCATCCATGAGGGCATCGAATGTTACAGGGAACTCTTCTCCCAGCTTCTCGCATAGCTGGGAGTTTGACGCCCTGTATGAAGCCGCTTATCTTCATTACCCCCGGCACGTCCGTGAGGTACATACTTTCTTCTATGTAGCGATTCATGAAGGCTTCCAAATTCTCTCCGTCCTTCCTGCGGATATGGAGTATTTCGTTGGGATTTCTCGTCGTCTTCTTCTGCTGACTGAAGTACCTGGGGAACTTTTCCCTTAACTCCTCATAACTATTGACGCTCTTGGGAGGTAGGGTATCAAACCAAAGCCTCGCGTTGCCTGTTAAGGTTGACACAAACATATGACACCACGTGGGTAAGGTCCAGGCCCCCGCAGCCCCTGCGGCCCGGATAACATGTAAGTGGTCCTCCGGGTCTTGAGTCACGTCATACTTACCCACCGAGGGAGGCAACCTGATCTTCTTTTGGATCGGGGCTTCAGATATCCTTTCCGTAAACTTGGAAGCGTCTCGGAGGTCTGATGGTTTGTATGGTATAGCCATGGGGTCTACTTTGTCGACCTTGTCTCCCCCATCGGAGGTTTTACCGGCGTCTTTCCCTTTGGCCCTCTCATCCAAGGCCTTCAATAACTCTATTACCAAGTTTCCCATTTCCTCGGGGTTATTGTCAGCCACCTTTGTCTTTACTTGCTTTGGCTCGTCTTCGTCTTGAGACTCGTCATGATCTAAATATCCCCCGTCGTACCGATGGTACAGGTTTCTTTGCGACATCTCCCTTTCTTCATCCTTTTCCAACTCGAACAAGCGAGCTTTCAGTGCGTCTCTGTTGTTCTTGACGAACTCCGGGGTGATGAGTTCTTCTTTTCTAGCGTCGTCTGCTCTTTTACTCTTTTCTTTCTCTGGGCTTTCTACCGGGACTTTCTTTCTCGCGTCGGACACGAGAGTGAATCATTTGGTGGTGAGGTCGATAGTGCTCTGGTCGGTTTCTCCGGGCGTTTTGAATCCTGGCGGAGGAACGACAACGTCATCTTCTTCCGTCATTTCCACCAAAGTGTATTCCTTCGAGTGATTTTAGACCAAAATATGTAACGGTCCCACGAATGCCACGAATGTTGCGTCCCAGAATCCCGGGGGTGGTATTCTTCCTGGTTAGCGACTTCAAGGTGTCTTGCAAGGTATGGAAGTGTCCTGCAAAATAAGAAACACCGTTAGCCTTGACACAAAGGGCCCCGAAGGGGGTCTTTGTGACCAAGCTCCGGCGTGAGAGTAAGAGTTTGTTCGTCGGAAGTAAGCCGGAATAGTAGAGAGTGGTTTAGAGAGTTGAGAGAACTTAGCTTGCTTCTGGCTTACTCTTTCCTTTTATACTCGAAGCTTTCCTCGTTGCATTTAATGCTGCAGGGAGCATTTAATGCTCCCGATGTGCAGCTTCTCCTAACGACATGGAACATTGTTCATACGGAGGCCCTTCCGGGGTCCAGGAAGCCCGTCCCTGGCTCCTTTTGTCCTTTGAAGCCGTCACATCGCCGCACGCCTATTCCCAAGGCCAGCACCAGTCCCATCCTGTCGGAGATGTACCTTTAAGGAATATTTTAATTCCTCTTGCTCTCACGCGGGCCCTTCCGCCCCTGGCGCTTCTTCCTTAAGCTTCGGACACGTCCTTTCTTGAGTTTTTGTCCTTCTTCGAGGCCATTCGTGGGTATATCCCAACAATGGGATTGCTTGTGGATGAGTTCATAAATTTATGACCTCTCGAGTAGATAACCTTCCACACGTATCGATTTCAGAAATACGCACTCAAGTTAAACCTTTATGATCATTGAGTTATGTGTGCTCTGCGACCTAACTCATTGGTTTTTGTGCTTCGGTGTTATCTACCGTTAGCATCTCTGAACTCTTCTACTCACATCTCAGCGCACCCTTGATGTTGTATCTCAAATTTTGATATGTCAAGGAAATCAATCGAATCTCGTCCGAACATCCAAGTCTTGGAAATCTACGACGATAAACCAGTCTGTGGGATTCGAACTCATGTCTGACATCGAGCCCACAAATACTTGCGTATGGAGTGCGTGCACCTAGGACATAGATCGTGGAAATTCATGATAATGAAGCGGGAATCGAAGACATCCGAATAAATATCGGGTCTTCCTCCCATTCACCAAATATACTTTCACATCAACCTCATGCATTGTGCGACTCCAGTTGCAAGTCACATTATCGTCCCTTTTTCACCGAGTTTTGCCTCGTTTGTTGCGGCGAGACTCTTAATCCGCGAATTTCATGAGTTTTGGTTCCTAATGTTTGGTCCTATCTGTGGATGTGATCGGTAATTCCAGTTATTCGAGTTATTCTCCCCCTCATGTCATTCGATTCTGCGGGATGGGTATTTCAAGATTATGTTGTTATGTGGTTTATGTATTCCAAATCGTGTCATTAAAATCACGCGTTTTCAAATCCTATTATACGATTCGTGTATCGACTTTCACGTATCACGAAGCACGTGGCTCATTCTAACACAACGGAGCCATGCCATTTGAAAATGTACGGTTTAGTTCGTGCTAGTCGTGATATTCGAACATGTACTAATCAATTCATGGCGGCCAATGTGGGATGTTTCGTTCCTTCGTGGTACTCAACTTCACTTTTCTTTTGTATCGGAAATTTTGTTGGTTAATACCTCTTATGCTCAATGCTTGAAATTACGGTTGTATATCATTAGTTCAATTGTTGAACATTGCTCTACTCTTGCTAAATCAAGGACTCATACATGCTACTACCAACGACTGTGTGTGATGCTAGCTTAGCATACAATCGATTTTGGTCGTGGGTACAAGCCTTGGGTCTAGCAAGGGCTGATTCGGATTCTATCCAGGTATTGTGCCTCGTAAGGTAAGCCGGATGTGGGTCGCTACCCATCCAGCTCACCAGAGCTTGACACTTAGCATTAGTAAGAAGCCCGAAATTCCAATTTATCAATGGTAATATCAATTTATCAATGTTAGTAATGTTATCAATAATGTCAATTTGTCAATGTTGTGTCAAAATATATGTTATTTAATGTAGAATAGGGTATTATCCAAAAACAAACAGTACTCCCTTAAATGTATTAAAGATGTGGTGGGTTAGCTACGGTACACCCTATATATAAGCATCGGTAATATCTTTAAGCCGCACTGGGAGTTGATGGAGAATGGTGTTGGTGGATATCAATGTGGCGTTATCAAATGTGGTAATCTATGTGAATCGATATTGGTGCTATCAAGTGTGGTAAATTGTGTGAATCTATGTGATGTCAATGTTTGTCTCAGTAAATATGTTGCACCCGATACTCACCATTATCCCAAGCTCTCATTAGGCGCGTTCCTAAAGTAGGGGAGACTGTGTTCTTTCTATCTTTGGTTGGTCATTAGGATGGTTCTCAAATGGACTATAGTGTGTCCTCACAAATTAATGATCCCTCGCTAGTAATGTCTCTAGGTAACGGTGTTATGTCTCTGAAGTATGGTCCTATCATTTCCCCTAGTCACCACTCCTAACATACCCCATGCAGTCGGGTAAGAGTGGTACCGTCGTACTGAGAATATATGGTCATTCTTGACGAAATCTGTTATGTCGTCCCTATGGTTCATTTCAAGTATCAAAGTATAAGGAATATTAATAAAACCTTTTTAAGTTGTCTTTTCTTAAAATTTATAGTCTCTTCCCTAAACTAGGGGAGACTGTAACATCTACATTTTTTCAATTATAAAACCCAACCCGATTTAAAACCTTGGATTTCAACGATTAACGAATTATGTAGAACCAGGAGAAATTTCGGGTATTTATAACCCAAATAATGATTTTAAATAACTTATAATGATTTTTCTGAATGAAATACTTAATTGAAATCTATTGAATCCAAATTGGATTCCTTGAATTGAAAACAAAGCAAATATGTGGCTCTTACACGACTTCGATACGCGAACCGTCATTTACCGGGAATCTCGTAATTGGGTAACATAAGTCAAATTGGACATATTTGGGAGTCTTATAGTCGTTAAGGATGTCTCGAGTCAGCACATACTTAATCGAGTCACAAACCGTAGGTGAATTGCCCCAAAATCGATACGTACACCAAAACCGACGAAAATGTGTAAGTTGACCTAATTTATGCATCGTTATGAGTTATGTGACGTATTTATATTTTAATTGAGTGGATTAAATGTGATTAACATGATGGAATGATGAATTAGGTGATTTGGGTGGAAACGGGACCCGAAAACATTAAAAAACGGTAAAACGAGCACGCAAAACGAGGAATCGGGTAAGGGAACTCCCGAGGAAGCTCTAGGCGTATCGCCTAGAGCCTACCCAAGTTCCAGGCGATACGCCTACTACTGGTTTTCCAGCAAACCCTATTTTTTCCTCTATAAATACCTCATTATGTCTCATGCTCCCAATTTCTCTCCTCCTCCACCCCTAAAACGGCTGTAAAGAGTTGTTCATCACATCTCCTTCATCCCATCATCATTTTGGAGCCAAATCATTAATGATCCAAGCCCCTTTCATCCCATTCCATCCCTTCTTTTTGGTTTTCGGTAAGTAACTTGCAATCCCTTGAAATTACATGTCAACATCTGAGCTTTATCATGCATTTAGGTTACATTTATGCCATACATGAAGCATGATGATAGATCCATGGTTTATTTGATAAAAGATTGCAACTTTATGATAGTTTAAGGCTAGATCCATGTCACGCATGAAGATTCTTGCTAGATCTATGAGATATATGATCAAGTTTGCATTTTTATGATGGATTAGGTTAGATCTACATCATGCATGTTAGATATTGTTAGATCTATGTGATTGATGATCAAGATTACATTTTTATGCTAGATTAAGGCAAGATCTATATCATGCATGTGGGATATTGTTAGACCTATGCGATTCATGATCAAGATTGCTACTTTATGCTAGATTAGGGTTAGATCTACGTCATGCATATGGAATATTGTTAGATCTACGTGATTCATAATCAAGTTTGCAACTTTATGCTTGATTAGGGTTAGATCTATGTCATGCATGTTGAATATTCATAGATGTACATGATTCATGATCAAGGTTGTGTATTTATGTTGGATTAAGGATAGATCTATGCCATACATGTTTGTTATTAGTAAATCTATGAGAAGTATGAACAAGATTGGACTTTTATATGGAAACATAACTAGATTTATGACACGCATGTATCTTAATGTATAGATCTAGGGTTTCGCATGATGCAATTGTATGAAAGATTGTGCACGTGATGACATAGTTATGTTGTTAACCTAAATCGACCTTCATGATGAATGTGCGTAACTCTAGGATATTATGTTTGCGTCCTTAGCTTAGGATTAACCCAATGAGCGTACGTATCACCATCACCAATGTTTGTCGTGTTGACTATATCAATGTGTGTCATAAAGAAAAATCACTTAATTACTTATTTTCTATCATCCTCTAGTTGTCAAGGTTATCCTCGGGGTCTAGCTATCTCATTAGTTGGTATCATTGTCCGTCAGTGTCTCCATTCCAGGTGAGTATTTATAGCCCCTTTTCTTTTATCGTTTTGGGGTGCAACATATACACCGTATCAATCTCAAGTATCTATTTTAATACTTACAAACTTCATGCGAACTTTATGATTGTTATGTGTGTTCTAGCATGTTGAACTTGTGTGGATTATTATTGTTGTGAATGGAATCTATTTCAATGTGAATGTCAATGTCAATTTAAATGTCAATGTCAATGTTAATTTCAATGTCAATGTCAATTTCAAGGCGTAATTATTAACAATAAAAAGGCCCGGGTTACAATAATAGATCTATTCGTTTGGCAGCCCACCTAACTTGACTGGTAACTGTTGGGTGATTGGAAGCCTTATTTATCAAGGGTTGGACTACGCCATATTATGTGTTCTATATCAATACTTGTTTATCATATCAGAATGTCATATGACTCGTAGATTGCATGTTTAACTTATCATAGTATATCAAACCTATGTATACTCACCAACAATTCGTAGTTGACCTTTATCTTGTACATTTTGTAGGTTTTATTGCAAGATGATGATTTCATGATGACGACCCCTTAGGATGAATGCGGACTTAGTGAGACCTAATTAAAGAATTATTGTGTTATTTGTATTGATTTATGACAATAGAATTGTGTAGTATTGCATCTATGAAATGGTATCATTAAGAATATCGCAACCTTCAACAGTGTTGTGTGCCACCGGACAATCATCGCACCCCGACGTATTCCGTCGTCGGTCGGGGTGTTACAAGGAAGTGTGGAATCATCATCCGATCAACGCTACTACGCGTCGATCATTCGGTTTACGATTGTTTGTGTTTACTTTTTGTTTTCCAGTCATGAATAGTTCTGGATCTTGTTTACATTTCATTATGTTAGGCTAGTTTGTATGTCATTTAGCTTTAGATGATTCTTTACTGATTTGACACTGTTGGATTGGTGATTTCTTATATACATGATGATTATAGTGAAGCTCTAATGTTTCTTGCACATGATTGATGTTTGTTATGTATGCTTATGATGAATCTGTTGATTGATAACCTAAGATCGACTCGATGATATGGGAATGCATGTCCATGTTTAGGGTTTTTAGGCTATTCTCTTGAAGTCATAGGTTTAGCGACTTGTGATTGGGTCTAGTTCTCTAGCAAGACTAGGTTGATGTGAATGATTTGGTAGCATAGGTAACTTTAACAGGATTGTCTATTTGTGTATGTTTTATCCTCCTTGTTGGAGATATAGGGTTTAGCATTCACTTAGGTAAGTTGCGGTTCTAGGTCATATGTTTGGATGTTAGGTCTTACCCTCTTGGTTAGTCAGGCTAGGACTAGTCTGGTCCTTTACCTTAGATCAATGTGGGTACTTTATCATGGTTGTTGAATCATGATCCTGCTATCTTAATAGGTAGTACGCGACCAATTACCTAGATTTAGGTATAATCTAACTAGTTTTATTTCTATTAGAACAGTTAGCATAAGCAAGTCATTCCTATGAGTTGATGAAGTAAAGATGAGTCGATACCTAGATGATGCTTTTCTCATTTAGAAGTTATCCTCATAGTTATCTCGGTTAATTAGGTCTGATAGCATTCATAGTATAATCATTTGATAAGTTAAGTAAGTTCTTCTTATAGTTAGTTTAGTTAGTTAGCTAGTTAGTTAGTTTAAGTGACAATTAAACTAGCTAGAGTAGGTTAGGTTTGTTAGGCCGAAAATAGACTAGGTGGAGTAGGAGATACGTATCCCAATGGAACGACCCCTTATTCTTACCATTAGGGCTATACTACAGTAGCGATATGTACACTTACCTGTTTACGCGTGATTGAGTCCTTAAGGTAGCATTAGGGTTGTAGGTCCTAGATCAAACCGACAACACGATATCTAATCACAAATGAGTGCGGAATCCTCAAATGCGATCGATTCAAGAAACAAGTAGAAGAAATAGATTCAATCTATAAGAAAGATTGAATCTTGAATGAATAACTCTACTTGTGAAAGCTGATCGTAAACCGGAAATAACTCAGAAATCGTAAACTGGTAATTTGTATTGAAAAGCTTGCCAAAATCATAAACAAATGAGGTTTATATAGTACCCAATGGGTTTACTATTGGGCCCCTTGTGGATCATAAACCCAATAGTAAACCCAAACCCAATCATAAACTAGCCTAAATACAATAGCAAACTAGCGTATGATTCTAATGAAACCCTCTAAGCCCAGCCCAACATGTTTAATATTACAAGCCTTATAATCTAGCCTCTACAAGGGTTTATAAATGTAAAACAATTTTTTGTGCTAAAGTCCCTATGAATTAGATATGACTCACGTGCATCAGAAACACATAACTTGAATTGGAGCAAACGATCTATTTCTTCGAGCTCGAGTATTAGTCTTCTATTTGACTGAAACACAACTTGGATGTCATGCATATCGAGAAAAAATGTATGTGAGTTTTTTGGGGACCTTGTTAATGAATGACAAATCCAAAGATACACTCAATGCAAGAAGAGACTTGGAAACATTGAATATTCGTAAAGACTTGCGGCTCAATGAAAAAGGAGGCGATGAGCTTTTAAAGCCTCAACCCAAATTCTCTTTCACACCTAAACTCATAAATCAATTTTGTAAATTCATAAATGGAGTTTTCCTGATAGATTTGGATCTAACTTCAAGAAGAAGGTCACCAATAATGATAGAAACATAACATGTGTGAAGTCTCATAACTATCATATCATGATGCAACATTTGATGCCGCTTGGAGTTTAAGGTTTCTTGGACCCAACTATTTCAACACCAATAATCGAGCAGGACATGTGTGATGCTGGAGAGAAGTTGATTAAGGTTTTTTTTAACTTTGAGCAAATATATCCTCCCGCATTTTTTGACATAATGATTCATTTGGCTTTGCATCTACCGGAAGAGGCTCTTAAAGGCAGTCCCATTTTCATGAGGTGGATGTATCCATTTGAAAGATACATGAAGAAGCTAACAAATTATGTCAGAAACAAAGCTAGGCTCGAAGGTTCTATAGCAAAGGTTTATGTTGCTGAAGAAGCGCTAACTTTCTATTCAATGTATCCTTGGGATGTATCGACCAAATTCAATCGGCCGTACAAAAATGAGGATGCTCTAGCTCCAACACATGAGTTGCATGATTTCCAATCACTGTGTATGCCAATTAGAAAAAGTATAGAAAAACTCGCGTACTTCGGACAAAAGTTGAATGGTTTGTACTTAACAACAACCTTGAGATCACTAAATATATCACATAAGTGTACTTATTCATAAGTTGTCCTTTTGACGATTCCACTAATATCAATAATATTTATAGTGAGTTCATTGTTGCCTACTCGGGAAGATGCACAAACAATATTTCCTATCTGGTTTAAGGAGAAGGTAAACTCGTTGTATATATATCTACCAACTTATCTGGAAACACTTACACCGCTTACATGGAAATACTTACACCGATTGTCTTTTTCATAGATCAGTCTGTAAAACCATGGAGCGACGGATCGATTGCTAATCAAGTGATAACGAGATGAAACGAGATCAAAAGTAAATACAAATGAGATTTGTATTGATGAAACCTTGAGAGCATACACACAGAAACACACACACAGAAGTGTAGAATATGACTTGAAGTTCTCTATCAGTGCTAATGCTCTCAACACAAACTACCTATTTACAGGTAGCAGCTAACAAGCCAGCGTACCACATTGGTACGCCGTACCAACTGGTCCGGCGGATCATGTGGTACGCCCAGATGCCTAACAAGACTCACACAGTTGCTCTCATTACATAGATACAATACACGAGACACATCGTGGCATAGGAATATGCTCTAACAAACTCCCCTTTAACATGTAGTGTATCTAGTCTAACTAAATCTCTAGTCTTCAATCTTCAACATTGCTGCATCAGATCTTCAACTTGAAATCTTGTCAGAAACAGAGCTTGCATGGCTGGATCTCTACTTGAAACATCTTTGATCATCAAGATCCACTTGAGAATGATATAACAAACTCCCTCTTTACACCATGCTCGAGTCTTCATACACAGAACCTGCGACTTTAGAAGACAAAAAGTGCAGTTTTTGTTTTCTATACAAATTACCAAGCTTAATTTAATCTTGGAGCAAAACTTCTCTTTGAGAATTCAAGATATCGATTTTGAAATTTTGATTTTGTATCAAGTGTTGATCAATCGAAAACAACTAAGAAATAAAATCTTTTTGGCTTTTAGAAACTTTAGATCAAAACACACCTAAAATCTTTTTGATTATTAAAGCTAGGCTAAAACACACCAAAAATCTTTTTGCATTTTACTAAAATGAAAATATATATGCAATACAGAAATGAAATACTGAATTTCACACTATTTTTGTCTTTTGCGAGAAAGATCACGACACGAAATCATATCAGACATAACGCATCTAGCACATTTCAATTTCGGTCTTAATCAGCA
This sequence comes from Deinandra increscens subsp. villosa, assembly GCA_039602395.1. Classification (NCBI taxonomy): domain Eukaryota; kingdom Viridiplantae; phylum Streptophyta; class Magnoliopsida; order Asterales; family Asteraceae; genus Deinandra; species Deinandra increscens. The sequence continues at coordinate 20,228,179 of JBCNJP010000007.1, forward strand.
TGCAAGCCAAGATAATTGCAAATACAACATTTATGTTTATTTCAGCATGCACCAATCGATTTTTATCGTTTTCAGATATGCTTAAGGTAATTTTATCATGCACTGATAACTCGGCCTCCACTCTATCAGAAATACTGGAAAATCATCATATTTATCATATAAAACCAACTTTCTTAGAGATTTAATCATCCTTGATGAGTCATGCAAAAATAAAGCAGAACCCTAAACAAACAACAATCAGGTCGGCCTTGTGAGCACGCAGAGAAAGTCCGATTGTTTAGAAAAATAAGAAATAAAAAAATTAAGCAGAAATTGTATAATCCAACAACAATCAGGTCGGTACTCCCGTACACGCAGAGAAAGTCCGATGAATTATACGAAACACCAAAGAAAATAAAGCAGAACGTCAAACGAACACCAATCAGGTCGATCTTTCGATACGCAGAGAAAGGCTGATCGTTTGACAAAATAAAGAAAATCAAACAAGTTGAAATTTTTGCAAAATGAAAACATGCATTCATCAGGATATCTCTTTATTCTATTTTTGGAATCATCACACAGCATTCATCAAGAAGCAAATAACCAAAGATCATCAGGCAAGCTTTATGTTTATATCTTACTTGCAGATATCAGATTAGTCATGCACATTCACAGATTATGCAAGTACCTACAGCCTTTAGACTTAATCTATCCATGGCAGATAACATATATGCTGATGTACCATCATTTCTCGCTTTTGTCGGATCAATTTCTCAATTTTCTATTTTTTTCAATTTCTCCCCCTAAAATTCAAACAAACACTATTTTTTGCATTTTCAATTTTCTCCCCCTAAAAATATGTACAACTACAAAAATGTAAACATATGAACAAGAAAGAAAATTGATCGACCAACACTGACACTTTGCAGTTTTAGTTTTGGAAAAATCGGTTGAAAACATTTGAAAATGATATGTCGTTGAAACACTAAATTAGGCAAGTTCTTCACTATCAGCAACACACGCATGACAGGTCTTCTTGAAGAAACCTGCAGACACCAGATAAAACATTAGTGGTTTTGGGATCGGCCCGAGTCAACAGCCTCGGGTCGCCCGGTGTCTTCAACATGGTCTTTGTTTGCCAAGGAAACAACTCGTGGTTTCCATATCAGAGGCGATTGAAAACTTTTCAATGACCCCACAAAATTATCAACTTGCGTCCTTGCCCAAGACGGCGTACTAGTTGATTTGTACATCGATGGTTGTGGTTCATCAAAAGTATGACCATTTAAATCCACATACTTAGCAGTTTTGTTCACATAAGCGTCAGTGCTCGCATTCGTAGGACATTGTGCAGCAAGATGCCCTGGTTTACGACATGCATAACACTTCCTTTGAAAAACATTAAGGGAATTGCTACCCAGATTTGATTCAAAAATTTGTTTTTTATCAACCAAATTCTTTAAATTTCTCTTTTCCTGTTTGAACACATCATGATAACCAAAAATATTTTCTGAACTGAATGAATCAAAGAAATCATCAGAAGTATCATACCTTGGAGATGGACTTCGTTGAGAAGAACCAGAACTATAAAAAGATCCTCCAGAATAATAATCAACATCCTTTGATTTGAACATCGTTTGTTTCTTCTGTTGTTTGAATTTGTTCTTTTGATTTGAACCAGCAACATTCTTTGCTTGTTGTGTTCGAGGAATTGATTCTTCTTTAGCATCATAACCAAGACCTTTATGCTTGTATCCCTGGACTTTTGAAGAATTTAATGAAAACTCTGGAGCTTTTCTTCCTTTAGCTTCGCTAGTAAATTTAGCTTTAATAGCCTTCAATTTGTTATTCTTAATCAAAGCTTTTTCCTCTTCATGAGCTGAAGAAGAAACAGAATCAACTTTCTCACAAATCTTTTCCTCTGCCAAAACTTTGGAAGTTGAGACAAACTTTGGAGCTTCACCCAATGTCTTCTCCTTTTTCTTAGATTTGTTTTTCTTCTTCGTTGTTGGCATTGCAAATTGAGAATAATCTTGCACTTCAGCTCTTGGATCAAATGACACAGATGGAGGATTTAAGATAACCACCGGAGCTGGAACAGAATGCAAATCCTCTAATTTCACACTATCGTCACTCTTCTCCTGATTGTAAATGTAATTCAGTAAAGTAGGAGACATAGCTGAATTCTTTACTTGTTTTTGAAGAACAAGAATCTCAATTTTCAACTCAGAAATCTTGACTTTAGCATCCATCAATTCTTTTTGAACATCAATAAATTGATCTGACAACTCATTGTATTCTGACTTTAGTTGTCTTTTTGTATCACAAATTTCCATTAACTCAGCATGAACTTTTTCCCACTTCTTTGTGTAATAAGCAACATCTTTTGTTAAAATACCATTCTTCTCACGAGACTGAACATTTTCATCTCTAAGCTTTGAAAGTTCCTCTTTAAGTTCTATAACTCTATCTTGTAATTCAGAAATCACTGCTTTATGAACATTTTCAGCAGCAGTAACGTCATCAAAAGCCTTTTGAAATTCAACATTAGATTTCAGAAGAGATTCCACTCTAGCTGTTGATTTCTCGAATAGATTATCAAAATCTCCAATAACATCCTTTGCTTCAATTTCCCATTTTTCAGCACTTTGAACCAGTTCTGTATTGGCTCTTTCTAAATCAGCACATCTTTGTTGTGAACATTCTAATTCAGCTTTAACAGCTTTGAGTTCTTCAGAGATCAAACCATTCTCTGCTAACAAAGATTCATATTTTTCTTGAAACTCTTTTGTCACTTCTGCAGTACCATCTTCCACAACTGTTTCATATGAACTTGTGTTTGAATCTGAATCATGTAATTCGTGACAAACAACGTCGGCAAGAAGTGCAGATTCATCAGGATACAATTTAACATATTGTTTTAGATCAGCGTTATACACCATGGCAGGTGATGTCTTGTAGATAGAATCTGTAGAACCATCTGCATTGAGAGTTGCAGTTAATGCTATCTGATTCTGTCTCTCTTCAATTATTGCTATATCTCTTTCCCAATCATATCCTTCAGCCGTGTATGAAGTCAAAGCTTGTGATTTAGAATTGTTTGTTGAAGAAGAGGATGCAGATACTTTTGAATTGTTACATTCACGAGCAAAATGTCCAACTTGTGAACATTTGAAACACTTAACTTTGGATTTATCCAATCCAAGTTTTCCTCCTGGAATAAAAGATTGTTTACCATGCTTCCTCATGTATCTCCTACCTCTTTCAACAATCATAGCAAATTGCCAATGTAAATCTAACTCGTTCAAATGATCATCACTCAACTCACCTAAGTCATTTGCAACCAAATCAACTTCTCCAAGTTTCCTAAAAATTGAACCATTTGACGATGATATAAATGCAGATAACAATGAAGCTAGATCCTCAGATGCCTTATCAGGAATTGTAGACTTTGATATCGGTTTGGACTTGTAAAAGTACAACCTGGAGAATCACCATAACTCTCAGTTTTTCCAGCAAGAAATGCAGTACTAGGACCTTCACTGTAAATGTTTGCCTTTTTAGCATTTATGGTAGAATCATTTTCACCACGATATGCAGCTGGATTCTGTACTTGTGCAGGCATGGATTTGTTGACAATCAACTCCATATCTCTTGCTTGTATCTGCTCAATCAAATTGATGAATGACAACCCTGAAAATTCTTTATCATGAGTAATCATCATTACATAATTCTCCCATTTTTCAGGTAATGCCTCTAGTATCTTCTCTTTCAGATCAGCTTCTTCCTTTTTGATGCCAACTAAAGCCATTTCACTTAATAAATGTGAAATCCTAGTGATAAGCTTTGAAATATTCTCATCTGGATAATGCTTGAAATTGTCGAACTCTTTTCTTAGAACCTTTTGTTTGCTTTTCTTGAATTGATCATTACCCTCACATCGTTTTTGAATTGCATCCCACAATTCTTTTGCAGAAGTACACGTAGAAAATTGATGTAATAAGTCGGAAGGTAATGCAATCGTTAAAGCACCATAAGCTTTTTGTTCTGCTTGATATGCCTTCTTTTGCTCACCAGTAAGACTTTGTTGCAAAACTGGCCTTCCATTTTGTCCTGTTGGATACTCATATAGATTATTGTAAGATATCCAAAAATCAACATCATTTGCACCAACATATGCATTGAATCGCTTCACCCAACTATGATAATCTTCCAATCTGAGCAATTTCGAAACTTTCTGACTTGTTCCTATTTCATTATCATAGTTAATGATAGCTTGCATCGTGTTTTGAATCGCGGAAAACGCTTGAAAATCCGACATATTTTCCGAAATATGACACTGCAAAAACTTCGAACTCAAAAACGAAGGCTTTCCAAGTGGATTTAGGGGCTCAAAAATGGACGTACTGGCCGTAGGCAGGTACAAGTCCTAGATCTCGTCGATACGAACGTTTTGGCTGGTATTAGCTCCCGTAACTCTTTACGGTTCTCAAGTTATGTCAGTTTTAGTGATGACCACTTTTCTGCCAGCGGACCAAACCAAAATCAGCGGACCAGATTTGTATTTGCGGACCAAAAGCGGACCAGATCAATCTCAGCGGACCAGATTATACCTGTAGATCAGATTTATCACCAGCGGACCAATTTGTACTAGCGGATCAGATTGATCCGGCGGACCAGATTTTTTCAGCAGATCACACTGATACGCTATAACCGCCACGGACCAGCTGATGAAGATTGCTTAGCGGACCAGTCGGCGGACCAGAATGTTCATCCGGCGGATCAGTCGTTTTTCATGCAGATTTCGACTGATTTCGCAAATTTTGACAAATTTGAACTTAAATTTGCTTCACACAGATGCGAAAACTTACCAGGAATGCTCGAAAATCATTTTTAACCTTGGAAACACCCGGAATTGGAAGAATTTGATGAAAAATGCTTCAAAACCCACTTTTTCTCTCTAAAAATCTCCAAAATCACAGAATATGATCAGCAAATGGAACCAGATAGCTCTGATACCACTTGTAAAACCATGGAGCGACGGATCGATTGCTAATCAAGTGATAACGAGATGAAACGAGATCAAAAGTAAATACAAATGAGATTTGTATTGATGAAACCTTGAGAGCATACACACAGAAACACACACACAGAAGTGTAGAATATGACTTGAAGTTCTCTATCAGTGCTAATGCTCTCAACACAAACTACCTATTTATAGGTAGCAGCTAACAAGCCAGCGTACCACATTTGTACGCCGTACCAACTGGTCCGGCGGATCATGTGGTACGCCCAGATGCCTAACAAGACTCACACAGTTGCTCTCATTACATAGATACAATACACGAGACACATCGTGGTATAGGAATATGCTCTAACACAGTCGGATGAAATTAGCTGTTGGCGCATCACACTTTATCCCTGAAATACATTCTTTGGCAAATGGGCCAATGTTTACAAACACTTACACCGCTTGCATAGTGAACGGTGTGAGGTTTGTGGTTCACAATCGTGATACAATGTGTACAACTCAGAACATCGGGATTTCAACACCTCGTCTTGAATCAGTACAGACTTATTATGGTCTGTTGGAAGAAATTCTAGAGCTAACTTATATGCGTGAACACAAGGTTGTGTTGTTTTGATGTAAATGGTTCAAAACCGATAACCAACATCATGTCACCAAAATAACATAACTAGCATTTCTGCTAAGTATGAGTTGTTTAAAGAAGACCAATACATTCTGGTAACACAAGCAGATTAAGTCTTTTACCTTCAAGACCCATCTAAAAGACAAGATTATTAGAAGGTCGTTCAATAGGTGAATCATCGTAAGATATGGGACCGGGATATCATCACAAAAGTTAATGAAGATGTTATATTCGAATGGTCTTGCATTGTCTGGCAACTTGGATGATTTCACTTATTCTAGTTTGAGTAGAGGTCATGCCAATGAAGTTGAAGATATTCCTACTGTTGCCCGCCATGCTGATGTTGATGCTATTGATGATGCCAACAACGATGATGCTGATAGTGATACATCCGATAATGAAATCCATAATGAAAATGTTGCACGCATTTATTCTAGTGATGACTCTAATTGAATTCGTATTGCTGTAATGAAATCGATGATAAAAATGTTGCACGCATTTACTTATATGTTCATATTATGTTTATTTGGTTGTATTTCTGCATGTATATATGTTGTAAACCTATATATGCATGTATTGTATATATGATGTATGTTTATTGGGTTATACTTATATTTATGATGTATTTCTACTAATCTTATGGCGTATTTATGATGTATGTTTATTGGGTTATACTTGTTTGGATGACATACATTATTTCTAGGGGGCCACGACGTTGATGGTCATGGTGAGGATCCACCGGGAGGATGGAACCCATCTTTCGGCTGCGGAACGAGTGGTAAGAAATCCTACCATCTTTTATTTTCTTTTTATTTTTTACTATCTTGTTTACTTTTGTTTTTTTTTTTATTTGTTGACTTGAATTTGTAGGGAGCTCTAAAAAACGGGGTGTGACCAAGAGCAAGGAGTTGCGAGCTAGATGGAAAAAGAATGGCTTCATGCCATTCCCCATTTCATTTTACTTTGAGGGCCATCACACATTGAGACCGGCGAGGCCAAACGCAAAGGATTTTAAATTGTTCCTGGGGGTCACATTGAGGACTACAGTCTCCCTCGCACATGACTGTTGGAAAGAGGTCCCCGTGGAGGTGAGGACTGCCATATTGCCCCAGCTAGAGGTTCCTATTGTTCAATATATTGAAATTGTAAAAGAATATACTCTATCGGCAATTATTTCTTATAAATTACAGACTTACTTTCACATCAAACCCTACTTGGATGATTCGGTCCGATGGGTCCCATTTGAGAATGGCATCATGAAGTTGTGCGTCGAGCTCTACTCCAACGCTAGATACCACTTCAAGCAGAAACATTTCATCAAATATGGGGGGACAGACAATACAGATGCCATTCGCCAGATTGTTCCTGTAACACCCTACACGTTATTAAGACATGTTTAACTTTATAAAATACGAACCTGAAAACTTCGTTTGCATTACTTACTAAAACGGGTTATATCACATCATTTACAAAACAAGTTACCCTTTAACTTCTCAAAATATTAGTGATCGGTTCCAAGAGACTTCATTCCTCGATCATGGTCCAGCTTCTCTATTCGTTACATGCCATTAAACCCAGTAACACATTAGTATTAATGTAAATTAACCATTCAACCTACATCAAGAACCTTAGACGTAAGAAAACAATCAAACTTTTATTTTAAGTTTCAAGCGTATCGCTTGGAACAACATACAAACTAGGCGATGCGCTTGGCCAGCAAGCGTATGGCTTGCTGCTTAAGTTGCTCCAAGTGATACGCTTAGAGCAACATTTTCAGCGGCCAGGCTATTTTCCCAGGTATTCTATACTTAGCCAAAAATCTGCATATTTTCAGATTTTCTACAATGATCAGCATTTCACTTCCAACTAAGCCATCCATTATTCCCTGTAATTCTACTACCACTAAGAGTCAAAATACACAATCAATAATGACTTCATGATTCACAATTTGGAATCCACATCATACAAATTAGAAGGCCAACCCGTTCTATAACCCACTAGCGGTACAATACAAATAAACATACATAGGAGTAGTATTCCACATGCAAACATATGAATTATTCCACTAAGAACATCATGTATACACCAATTCTCACATTTCATATTCTAGTAAGTCTAACTTCATCTAGGAGTTGAAACCACCTCTTGGCACATAATTGTGCCAAGATATCACTCTCACCCGAATGTGTAATCGTAAGCTTGGTTGTTTCAACCTACAACCAATCCAAGTTTCCTTGGATTACTTCTATTTCACACTTTGACCCATACGGGTCAATCTTCCATGACTAACCCAAACGGGCCATCTAACTCATTCACATCTTACATCATCTCATGATGAATCTCTAACTGAATTCATTTATGCACAAGTCATTAACACGCATAATTACATCTAATTAGAATTTGGCTAATTTCATATTCATCTAAGATTCAAATAACACCCCTATGTTACCTTAGATGTCAAGCTTTATTCTTTCCTTCCCGGTGTTTAGTTGAACTTTCGTTCTCCTACACCTACAATGGTTTAGTCATTTAGATTAACCAATCCAACAATCATCATTTACATCGTATAACATCACCACATTAATTGAATTGGTAAAATCAACCTAAAACATTATTTACCTTCTTGTAGGCATTTTCACAAGCACCTTATAGGCATTCATAATGTTCTTGCTATTAACTAATACCTAGATTACCAATCCATCCCATCTTTGATCACCTACACATCCCATTACCACATTCATGCATAAATTGACAAATTTTTCAGCAACATAAGCTTTCATGGTCTAGAAAACCAACCCAATCCCCCAACCATGTATTTGAAATTGGATTTCTAGAGGATAGGTCTAAACCCCCATCGCTACATCTACAGTGATCTACCCAATGCATCCAAGTTATACTCATGCAACTGAATATATAGCATAGATTAAACATACAAACACCTATTCACACCAGTTTCCTTCATCAATTTAACCTTCAACTCAAGATTCATAAAAATCACCATACACAAAATAACCACTTACTCGAACAAAACCAAGATGAGATGACAAAGTTGTGATCTAGATGACTTCCTAGCCCCAATTTTGACCCTTCCACCTTCGATCTCACCTCCGGCACTCTCAATTTAAGGATTTGAGCCAAAACCCTTGATTTCCCTTTCCCTTATCCCTCTGGATCGCGACCCACGCATCTGGGATAATTCCTAGGCGAAACTTTTCTTTTAATAAATATATTACATTACACCCCCTTAAGTTTTATGATCATATTAATTTTGGCCTTAAATGGAAATTTATACTGATGGTCCTTTCAAATTTCATCTCAATTTTTATTAGCCACCACTTAACTTAGTAACTAATACTCCTCCATTAGATTTACTGGATTAACTATTAAAAGCATTAACCCGACCAACCCCGCAATTAATTAACAATATTAAAGTAAAAACGAACTCAAGGATGTTACAGCTCCGACCGAAATGCCATCTTAGGAGGCATGCAATGAGTTGGTCGACTTCTACTGCAGGCCTAAGGTTGTTCATCGATCGATGGTGAACACGGCTAATAGAGCCCAACAACCTCTAGCCCGAGTCGCCATATAATAAGTTTGGTAATATGTATGTATGTAAGTTTGTATATGTATGTATGTAAGTCTTATGGCACTAAGTCTTATGTTGAGACCCATTTGGTAATTTGGGTAACGGTCGACCCGTTTGGTAGTATGTAAGTATGTATTGTACGTATGTAAGTATATATGTATTGTATGTATGTATGTAAGTGAATAACTTGTAAAGTTTGACTCTGTAATTTGGGGACTCGTTTGGTAATATGGGTAACAATCGACCCGTTTGGTAATATAGGTATAAGGGTCGACCTGTTTTGTAATATGTTTAAAGCTTGACTCGTTGAGGTGATCTTTTTTTGTTATATTGTTATTAACTATACATATTCATTTCAAGCGTTTACAAAATCAGGTGCTAAGCCATTATCCAAGCTTGATTGAGGACTTTTGGAAACACCACTCCAAAGATGGGACCATACCATTGTCGGCTTTGGCTCAGCAACAATACGTATAGAAATTAGTTTTAGTTGAAACACAAAATTTCCTAAAGCATCCACATTTATATAACATCGATTATACTTTTGTTTTTGTAACTATACAATGATCAAATGAATGAGTTGCTAAGACAACAATAAGGTGCCGCCAACCCGATGACCGAGGATCAGATCCTCGTCGAGGTATTTGGTACAAGAAGCGGGTTTAATCGAAGACCGGGGATACATTGTACCCAATATGGCCCGATACCATTCCTCGTCGTCCTCACCCGGACCATCTACTAACACTCTATGACGTGTCTACAAGCAAGCAAAAGTATATGCGATGATGGCAAAATCAAATAGAACCCAAGCCCACCTCACTAGACAAATCCTAAATATCGTGAAAGGTTTGTCCCAATATAACATTCAGACTGAGTGGGAGGAGGAGGATCAGAGCTCCGACTAGGTTATCATTAGGTTGTTTATAAGTCTCATGACATTTGTGTTTTTATTAGTAATCTAAATATGTTGTTTGCATCACCGGACTTTAATTTGAAACCATATTTGTTGATGTTGCTATTGTGGTTGTAAGTTTGACGATATTGTGGTTGTAAATTTTGGAAAATTTTAAAACAGAAACAGGTCTCAAACTGGAAAATTTCTGGGAGGGAAGCTGCAGTGCAGCTGCAAATTAAGGAGGCCTATTGCAAGGACAAAGTCCTCGCTATAGCCTATTGCGAGGACATTCCTGAATTTTTAGTAAATAAATAAAAAAAACTTATTGTGAGGGACATGTCCTCGCTATAGGTCTATTGAGAGGACCTTTGTGACCTATTTTGAGGACAAATGTCCTCGCTATAGGTCTTTTTTCTTATAGTGTTTGGGCAAGTATACACCAACATTATCACTTCATATTTGTCATGATAAAATGCAATGTGACACAACATATTCCATGAGTACTCACGACCACTACTATCCTCATATGATGGAGTTGTTAAAACACTAAGAGGTTGAACGAGTCAAAGTGTATTAAGAAAGAAATCGTGTTTTGCATAATTTACATAATTTACAATTTGTAAAACGGTGCCTACATTCAAAGCATAATGTTCATTTCATCTTCCAATCAGAAGATGGCATCTTGCTTGCTTTTACGTATGCATGTTAACCTTTAATGTATCTTATTTACGTGTGTATTATTTCTCTCTTAGTAAATGTGCTTTTTGATTTTCTCCCTCTCACACATGTGTTTCTCTCTCTTTCTCTCTCTCTCTCTCTCTACTCTTGAACGCCACCGGCTTTCTCGCTCTAGCAACTGCTACTGCCGTTAATTTTCATCTCTAAATGCTTCCTGCCTCGGCGGCCTACTCTATGTCACCAATCGTTGAGAATATGTATTCCTGGTGTTCTTATCTTTGCAGTATGAGAAGCTGTTGTGTGTAGGTACCGTCTTCGTAATTGTAAATTATATAAATTACTGAATGCTGACCTATTAATAGTAAAATGATGGAATCTAATGGCTGTAAGGATTGATTTTAGCGTGATATATATAAACCTTACATATTTTATAGCTAAAGTTAAAAAAAAAATTTGATCAGAACCACACACTTAAGCTCACGAACATCATAAGATCTGTAAATTAGTAGTTTTTCAACATTAAAGGTGCATTAGGTGCATTGTAGAAATTTATAACTCAAACTACTAAGTTTAAACTATATATGTATTTTATTGTTTGTATTTTAATTTTAAGCAAAAATTATTCGCTTTAAATTTAGATATCGACACTCGCCGTAATGTGTGAGGGTGCCATCTAGTTAATAACTATATCTAGTTAATAACTATAGCATAATTAATCTCTAACACTAGTTTAAGGTATATTACATCATAAAAATATTAGAAAATGACAATCAAGCATGAGGTGTTGATATAGACACACCCAATATATCAATCTTACACCCTATTTGTTAAATCATACCAGACTCTTAGTTGATGATAATCCAGAGAAGGTGTTAAATTAAAACCGGGTTGATAAAAGAGGATGTGAAATTAAAATTCAAATGATATATACTAGACTCCTCATTCGTGTTGGTGGTTTGACGAATTTCTCCCTTTATGAATTTAATTAATGATTTTTATAGTAATTGGTCTTATTATTTATTTTCCGTCGTTTGGGCGTACGAAAAGAGTTGGACTTCTGCCTCCGTCAAAATACAAAGAGAAAACACATTTCATTGGATCTGATTCGAACACGTATCCATCATGCATCTGACTATCACCCGATCTGACTTAGGCTACAATCTTCCGGTCACACGCGTCTCCAGTCAACCGGCTACAGCCGGTGGGAGGGGGTTACCTACTGGCACTTCCGGTCACTCTCCCCTCTCCGTGTCCCGCTAGGTATATAAACCCCGATCGAAACTCTGCAAAAGTTTTCAGCTCCATCACGACGACTCGTTCCACTCCCCATTACAAACAAGGTTAGACGATTTTGTTACTCAATGATGTTTCTTCGTCTTCAAGTTACCAAAAATGTTCAGTTTTCGTTCGTTTAATCTAGCTATTCGATCGATGTGTTCAGTAAACATTAGTTGCATATTTCTTTGTTTTTGCATCTGTTCGCTGTTCAATCTGAATTTCTTCGTCTGGTCATTGATTTAGTTTGAAGGAGTTGGCTTGAAATTTAAGTTATTGCGGTAGGTATTGTAAATTTGTAAGAAATCGAGTTCGATCTCTTCTCGCGATTTTTTCATCAATGTGATAGGGTTATTTTGCTTTTTGTAGAAATTTATTAGATCTTATCACTTTTGGTAGTTAATTTGGTTGACTTAGGTGCTATTATTATGCTTTCTTAGGAAATTACTTACTTTGTGAATTCGGTTTGCAACTTTGCATGCTGTTCATCGTTTTTAGCTGCTTATGATATTAGTTAGGGTTTTTTGTGGATCAAAATTAGGGATTTTGTAATAATCATTGATTGGTATCGTAATATGCTGTTTTTATGTGTAAATATGGTGATTGGTGTATTGATCTGTGTTTTTTAAGGCCCCTGATTTAACGTTTTGTATCAGCAGTGGGTTTTTCTCCTTTGTTCTTATTGGTGCAAAACCCTAGAGCTTATAGTCATCTTTATTATCAAGGAAACCTTTGGTATAAAGTAATCACCAAGGTTGGTGATATGGAAAGACATGATTAAGCTGTTGTGTTAAGGTGGAAGGATAGTAATTCATCTGCATTTGCTGGAGTTAAAAAAATCCTTCAACTTATCAGGGCTACCCATTATTGATCCATCGTATCACCAAGAGCACTGGCTCCGGACAATTACTTAGGCTCCAGCCAAGAATCGGCCTTTATTTGTGTGGACCCTTCTTGGGCAAGTGGAAGAATGGTAAATTCTTCATCAAGTTCTGGCATCTTTTTTCAGGGAGATGTCTCAAATCCAGTTGGGAGTGTACAATTAGGATCCTTTGGGAACATGTCAAATCCAATTACTAGAAATATGCATCCAAACATTCCTCCTGTTTTTGCAGACATAACCAATAATGCTATGAACAGTGTTGCTACTTCAGGTACCAGCATTGGTGCAAGTTCAATGGTTACAGATGCTAATTCAGGTCTTTCAGGAAGTGGGCCACATCTCCAGAGAAGTGCAAGTATCAACACCGAATCTTATATGCGTTTACCTGCATCACCTTTATCATTTTCTTCCAATAATTTAAGTATTTCAGGTTCTTCCATCATTGATGGGCCATCTGCAGTCCAGCAAAGCTGTAATCAAGATAACTTGCCTCACTTGCAAAAGAAACCAAGATTAGATATCAAACAGGAAGATATGATGAAACAACAGGTTGTTCAGCAGATATTGCAAAGACAAGAACCAATGCAGTTGCAAAACCCTAATCCTCAATTGCAAGCTTTCATTCAGCAACAGAGATTAAGACAACAGCAACATCACCACCAGTTGCTGCAGTCTTTGCCACCGGTGCAACGGGCTCACTTGATTCAGCAACAACAGCTTCAGTTGAGGCAGCAGCTTCAGCAACAGGGATTCCAACCTGCATCAGCAGTGAAACGTCCCTATGATGGCGGTGTATGTTCTAGAAGACTAATGCAATACTTGTATCATCAAAGGCAACGGCCCATTGTGAGTATGATTAGTTAAAATTTGATGTCGTTTTCATTGAATTAGAATAATAGTATTGATGTTTCTAAGTGTACAGGATAATAGTATTGCATATTGGAGGAAATTTGTGGCAGAATATTATTCTCCACGTGCCAAAAAAAGGTGGTGCTTGTCTTTATATGATAATGTTGGTCATCATTCGTTAGGTGTTTTTCCCCAAGCAACAGTAGTAAGCATTTTTTATGCAACCATTTGATCGTTAGTACTTTTTATCTATTTTACAGCTTACCTATATATTTGTTATTTACTTGCACTTGATTAGCTTTAGTTTCAAAAACACAAATCTTCACACAAGTTTCTTACAGGATGCATGGCAATGTGACATTTGTGGGTCAAAATCCGGGAAAGGGTTTGGTATGCAATACTGTAAATTTTGGATATTTTAATTGTTTTATTATACATAGTTTTATATCTGCTATTTATTTGTGCATTTTCGACAGAGGCAACTTTTGAAGTACTGCCTAGACTCAATGAAATAAAATTCAGCAGTGGTGTTATAGATGAACTTTTATTTCTTGATTTGCCTCGGGAGAGTAGATTTCCTTCTGGAGTAATGATTTTGGAGTATGGGAAAGCAGTTCAAGAAAGTATTTATGAGCAACTTCGTGTGGTTCGTCATGGTCAACTTAAAGTCATTTTTACCCCTGATTTAAAGGTTGATTATTCATAGATTGATCATATAGTTTACTTCTAATTTTGTAACATGTCAAGTTTAATACGTTATGTAAATGTACATCTTCCAGATATTAACTTGGGAGTTCTGTGCACGCCGACATGAGGAACTTCTCCCTCGTCAACTAATTGCACCTCAGGTTTGAAACTTTATATCTTTTAAGTAGAGGTTTTGAACATTTTAGAAGGCAAAAATTTGATTGGAGTTAAATATTATATTCATGGGATTGTTTGTTTTTACATTGTTGTAGGTGAATCAGTTGTTACAGGTTGCACAGAAATGCCAATCTACAATTGCAGAGGGTGGATCTGATGGTGTTTCCCAGCAAGATTTGCAGGCAAACAGTAATATGTGAGTGTATAACAATGTTTTTATGCATTCACATGTTGATCTTGGTTTTTACAATATATCATGTCATGTCTGTTATTTGTTGTGGCTCAGGGTTGTGAATGCCTGGCGGCAGCTTGCCAGGAGCTTGGAGCTGCAATCTATAAATGATTTGGGGTTTTCTAAACGATACGTGAGGTGCTTACAGGTAAGCGTTTCTTCGTATCCCGTAGGGGGTGAAATTTCAACCCATTTACTTATTAATGGATCTTTTTAAAGCATGCAACTTCAATTATCTTAAATTAGAAGTTTTAGCTTATTATTGTAATAATATAGTTCTTAATCATAACCCGCTAATTCTTTGCACAATAGGTTTTCTGGGTCAACTCACCCTCTCACCCCATTTTGACCCGTCGCAAGAATTTGGCATTATTCCAGTTATAGTTTAGCATATGCTTTTAACTTGAGTGGAGAATTGATTTATATTTTTTTTTACTTATACCAGATATCTGAAGTTGTTAGTAGCATGAAAGACTTGATGGATTTCTGCCAACAAACCAAAGTGGGCCCAATTGGTAAACAAACAGTGTTCAATATTATACCTATCTATTGATTGATGTAGAACTAGACTATGCGCTAAAAATGAACCTATAATCGATATTTTGGGTTTACATATACATAACCAATCAGTTTTGGTTATAAACGGTTCGGTTAATGGTTATTGGAAAATATGGTTTTCTTTACTTTGGTTATGGGAAAATACGGTTCGGTTTGGACATGGTGGATTGGATTCAAGCTAATTTCAATTAATAAACCTAGTTATTTTCTGGGTTCACTAAAATATTACCAATCCTTTTAATTTTAGTTAACAAAGAGAATAGTGACGACTGATATGTTATAAAAAAAATACAACAAACGTTTCTGACATACAACTCTTATTTATAAAAAAAATATAAGGTTGATTTGAGTGTTGGTTTGGTCAATTTGGTTAATTATACACAATCATAACCAAACTATAAACATTGGTTATTAAAAAAGTCATAACTGAACCCTTGGTTTCTCAATTGGTTTTGTTATTTTGGTTTACTTATTTCAGTTATGATTTGGTTATTCTGCCAACCCATAAATTTGATATTTCTTTCATTGAACAACCTCATGTTCGATTACAGATTCCTTGAAAAGTTTTCCCCGACAGATGTCAAGCAGTCAGGGCCTCTCAAACATCCCAACTACAGCCACTAAGTTAGGTGCATTGCAACCAGGCCTTAGCAGCCCTGTGAACAACACTAGTCATTTAATGGCTAACCGAGACGTTCCACTTGGTGGCTCATCCCAATCTGCTGTTACACTTTCCAATTACCAGAATATGCTAATGAGACAAAAATCCATGAACTCAAATTCCCAACAAGAATCCCCGAGTTCCAACCAGAACGGGTCGTTACAAGGCTGGCCCTTGCAGAATAACCGAGTCAGTGGCGGGCCTGGTGGCTTCCCTAACGCTCACCTTTTCCAGCAACACCAGCGCCACCAACAACCGCCTTCTCAAGGAGACAGCCAGGCTGCACAGCAGCACATGATTCGGCAAATGTTTCAGGATAACAATAACAATAGTAATAACAACAATGGTGGTGGTGGTGGAGGGCCAAAGCCATCGGTCTCCGGGTACAGTGGTGGTAGTGAGAGTATAAAGCATGGAACAGGGCCAACCAGAAGCAACAGCTTTAAAGGTCATTTGTCCGAAGACATTGGTGACGACATAGGTAGCATGTTTAATGAGAATGGATTCTTTAACAATGATTTTGAGGACAGCATGAGTTATGATTGGAAGGATTAAGGAACATGTTCTTTAAATTTGAAGATGTTTCCTTGTACAGTTTGATTGAATGTGAATCATCTTACATTTAAGCGTGGTCTTATGCCATTCAGTTTTATACACATTTAAGAAGAGATTTCAGGTTTTATAAATTTTCATGATTTTCTATTTTCTTGTTTCTAGGATTATCAGTTCAAAAAAAAACATATTTAATAAAATCTCGCCGTTATCTAACGAGGATTAGTGATAGAAATTAGAATCCCTGGAATTAGATTCTGGTCCGTGTCATTCGGGAAGGACCAAGTCTTCAATAATAATAATAATAACAATAATTTGAACGGCAAACACACACCCCCACTTTGTCATTACCGCCCCAGATATATATGATTCCTGTCCATAAGCAACCGAGTATACAGGTGTTTGTTCAACAAAATTTTTGAAGGAATTATAATCTCCTGTAAAAAAACTGGAATTTGAAAAGAACTCATGATCAGGGTTTAACAAAGAAAAACTACCATCGGAAATGAAAACGCCAACTTTGATGATAACACAACCTAAATATTATCATATATATGTCTATATAAGTTACATATATAATGAATATATATAGAAAACAGTTTTGATCGCATCTTTTCCATGAAAAGCTTCTCTCATGCTTCAAGTACTTAAAGGCTTAAACCACCTCTTTTTGACAGATAGGGCAGTTCTGAGATAAAAATAAATTATTCCATTAGAGGCCAACATGAAACAGCTTAGCAGAACTTTGCCATCAACAGAAACATAAAATTTTAAGAGATGAAAAGGGTATCTTTGTAAATTGACATATAAGTGAGCCAAGATTCTTTTGTACCTTCTTGAGCTTCAGCCAGTTACTGATGCATTTTGTATGATACTGGTGCAGACAAGGCAATGTAATCAACCGTTCACCGTAGTTGAAATCCATTTGACATATCACACAGCTAAAAACACACACAGTTCACCAAATCAATCAGAATCATATCATGAAATTGATTCAACCTCTACTTTTTGGTTCAAAATATACAACCAACAATGTTCAATCCAAATATTCAAATGTATTATTTATGCATAATGACTTAAATTACTAAAAGGTTTGTTCTTTAAGTTCCATTATTTAAAAAGATAACCATATAAAGGAATATCACAAATTCAAAGAAGTATTCTTACTTTTCTTCCTTTTTCTTGTTCTTAGAGAACAATCTAGACCGGTACTTTGAAGTTGGTAACTGTGAAATGCGGGTTGCTGATATTCCTCTGTTCTCAATGCCAACGGATTCAGCTAACTGCAACAATTCCTGCAAAAGGAAGTTTAAAAAAAAGCCATTCAGAAAGATCAATCTTATGAAAAATTTAATAGGGCTTGGGAAAAGAATAAATGGTTTGATCAAGGGTCATCATCCACCTATTTAAATTAGTTGGCTCACGGGTTACATCAAGAGCCACTAATTAAGTGGTCACATCATGATCTACCAGATCAGATCATTATCTGATCCGTCCAAATATGACCCATGAAGTAATGGGAAAATTAAATGGGTTGATGTGGGTCATAAGCCATCGATTTAGATTAGACTGGTTATGGGTCAGATCGAGATCCATTTAATTTGTTGACGGGTCAGATCGAGATCCATTTAGTTTGTTGATGGGTCAGATCAGGATCCATTTAATTAGGTTATAGGTAGATCAAGATCCGTTTAATTTGTTTACGGGTCAGATCAAGAACCATTTAATTAGGTTATGGGTCACATCATGATCCATGAAATCAGATAAGAACATTAATTGATCTGATCTCGGTACATCCAAATATGACCCATGAAGTAATGGGAAAATAAATGGGTCAATCTGAATCAGATGGGTTATGGGTCAGATCAAGATCCTTTGATTAGGCTAAATGTGTACCTCATATTGCATACTATCAGGATCAATGGAGTCTTGCACTGAATTGGAAGTTGCAGCTTGTGCCTAATCGTCAAACATTATAATGAAAATTATCATATCCGTTTAGTTCATTATTGACCCTAAAAAGAAAAACTATCAATACCGTTGTGGGTGTTGCTACACTACTTTCTGCACTACCTGCACAACGTTTAAAGTGGTGTTAAACATTTTCTAGATATTCAACCAGGATATGGGCTACCGTAACACTTATTTTCTCCAAAAATAAACTCGATCATTATAGCATGTGGCAAATCCAAGACTTATTAACCAGGGTATGCACTACTGTAACAAAAAAATTATTTATATTTTTTTTAACACTCAAAAGAACCAAAATTAGGATTAAGTTGTGACCAACCACTTGTACTGCCACTGAGTTCTGATATTAGAAGATCATCAAAACCCTCCCCTAATTCCTGCAAGGATCTAGCCAAAGCTTCATCTATGTCTTCCTGGGTCATGACATCACCATTTCTTGAAGATTCACCTTCATCCACTAAAAGATGAGACCAATTGCTGATGTCATCATCATAGGTATCCCCATCATTGTTACGGGCACGTTCTTGAAACGATTGGTACATGGTTGCCTGTGACAAATGATCAAAATACCCAAGAATATGCTCGTTAGTTAGACGATCAAGATCTACAATTTTACAACTATATTATCTTGATGTAAGATTACCTGTTGCAAGAGAACCTCTTCATAACTAAGACCATCATCATTTGGGAAAAAATCTAATAAATTATCAGCAATTTCATCGGGTACTCCGGAATTCAAGTAATGATCATGGAGGTCCACACTTCTACTCATGAATGCTGGTCAAATAAAGAAAACAGAAGACCCCTAAAAGAAGAAAGTTTTTATTTTATAGAAAAACAAAAGAAAATTAATGAATAAATATGGAAAATGAAAGTTATATGATAACTACCAGGTAAACTCTTAGAAGCTGCTGTCCATATACTTCTCAGTTGACTGAAAGGAACACCAATGTGATGGATGAATAAGAGTTGTACATAAAATTCAAGGAAATTACACCAGAAAGATAACCCAGAAAGATTTAGCTTTAAAATCACATCAATTTCTCACTGAATTGAGTTAAATTTGGATTTGTTAGCATCAGAATTATAGTCATAAGATCCAAATCTCCCAACACAATGGCACAAATAGAGATAAACCTAAAAGAACTTAAAGTTGAGAACAGATCAGAAAGAGCCCAAATGATTACATTCAAGAACACAATAATGAAAATTGATAATGGGTTATGGGTCATGAGTCATGGGTCATGTAATGTGTAGATTTGGGAATCTGATAACAGATTCTAGTAAAATTCAAGAAACAGGTGAATTAAAGATTGTACCTTTGATGATTGGGGTGAAGAAGATACAGAATAATAGACCCAAGAACTGCGACTAACTTTGTAATGTTCACCGCCAAAGGTAAACGCTTTTTTTTCTAGAGTACAAAAGTGTGTAAAAGTGTTTGTAGTTTAGTGGAGAGAAAAGGAGGTGTGTGTTCTGGGACGGAAAGGAGCAAAAGGTAATTATTAAGATGTAACGATTGTGCTATTTGTAAATCCTTACTTTTTTTTTATTAGAAAATTTTATATCTAGTGTATGATATGTGTAGTGTATTTTTCATCTTTATACATCTAATACGCCCCAAAGAGTTCGATACATCTTATATTGGGGTACGGCGTCGTCATAAAATTCAGGGGAGGGGGGGGGGGGGGCGGGTGTATGATTTATCCGTATATAAGCTACATATAGATACTTTTCAGAGTCCAATACGCTGCATATAGACCTATACGCAACGTATTGGGGCTGTATGAATAGGATCTATGAATAGAATGGGTCATATCAATATTGTTCCTAAAATTAAATATCATTTTCGTCAATGTGGTTTGTCACTTTTTATCACTTAAAAATCATCATTTTCATTCAAAAGGTTTATGAACTTTGCCATTTCAATCCAAATAGGTAACTCCAACTATTTTATATATTTTATCTGTCAACTAATTTGAAGGGTATTTTGGTCAATTTTATACATAAAGGACTAGTTATATAAGATAATAAGAAGAAATGACTATATGTGTAACTTAATTAAAGACATTAAATAGAAAAACTAAACCTAAGGCCCTGTTTGTTATTTTAGGAGATTTATATCTGAATCTAACTACCATTCCTGAATGTTAAGAGGTGGAAGTCGGAGGCGGATAACTAGTCGTCGGAGATGAAGCCTAGTCGCTGGAGACGGAGCTCTAGTCGCCGGAGAACGAACGACTCTTTCTTAGGGTTAGGAGGTTCTAAGATGTTCTAAAAGATCTTGATGATTAAGACGCTATTAAGATGTAGAACCTCTTAATACCTGGAAAAAACAAACGACTCTACATCTGAATACGTCTGACGAATCAGATGTAACCTCTATTTAGAGGGTTTTTTTAAAAAAAAAAAACAAATAGGGCCTAAATCTCTTATCAATATGTTATGAACTCTCAAACAATAATTCCCTTTTGCCTAAAATTTCAACTCCGGTTGAAATTTCAACTCTTTTTGAACAATCTTCAGGTGAGGTGGAGAATTAACAAACTCGCTTTCTTCTGGACCACCAACCACCTCCGTCTCGCTCTTCCACGTGATTCTGGTTTGGGTTATAATTTGGGGTTGTGCGTTCCGATTCGGGGATTCGGTTTCTAATTTGGGGTTTCGATCTGGCCTCCTTTTGCTTTTTTATGCCCTAAGTCAAAGCCCTAATCTGAGATTGGGAAAAAGATGAAAGCATATGATCAAATTAAGACCATTATTTTGATCAGATTCGGCTTTGACAATGTCGAGAAGATCTTCTTCATCTATCTCACTAAATTGATACCCCAAATCGGAGCTTCATCGTGAACGAGATGTGGCCGGATATGGAGAGGGTTGTGGCCGTCTAGGAAGAGGTTGTTGCTGGTGAAAATTGTGTGTGCTGAGGTGCATATAAAATATGACACTATTTTCGTACCTTTTTAGCAGTTTTAAGCTTTTAAATTTATAAACACGATTTACTTGACGACTACTATTTCACCACATTAAACGGGCAAGTGCACCCATCGTAGAGCAGTATAGTAGTGGTAAGTTGAATCGGGATCGTTCAAGAACAAAATAAAAAATGAGGTCTCTGGGTATTCAGTCCGCTATCAACATCTAGCCAAACCTATATTTTAGTTTAAATTAATTAACCTAAGAAAGAAAAATGAAAGAAAATAAAATACTAATAAGATGGCGTTTTTAAGAAATGTAAATCGAAGTTAATATTACTTGGGAGAACGTATCAATGGTTGAAGAACGTTAAAAGAGTGTTTATAATCCTTTCTTTATATTATTCACTAGCAGGAAACTAGACCATCTCTCAGCTTCAAATCTAGTATCTCTACTCTCCTGGTTATCGTCTGCGAGGAGTACGAACCCCGGGGAATGTGATGCCAGTGAACAAATGTAGTGCTGTAATGCCATTTACTTATGGGGCCCCCTCTCAGGCAAGCACACCATACTCGACACGCCGTCATGAACCAGCAGGGGAACAACCCTGTGTGTGGGATACTTTATTATGAAAATTATCTTTATAAGGGACAAGGTCCATTTCTTCCATGCACCGCTCTCGCGTCAGCGTAACCAGAGCTAAATTCATAAACACGTACCATCTCGGCTTCCATGATGTGATCAAATATTACCCCTATTCCCAACCAAATACTTTCAGCCCGCGCATGCATAGTCAACCGAGTTTGCTAACATAGACATTAGGACCCCGAACGTATCATGTAACATGGGATGCGAGTCACTCGAAGGATCATGCATCGTCCCCCAACCGGGTGTCACAAGTCCGGTTGATGAGATTTCGACCCCTCAAATGGTCTATGATACGCAAAGCACGTTTGGTTTAAAAGATCAATAATAAACTATCAATAAAAAGGGTGTTCATAAAGTCATTAAACACACCTTAAACGAGTTTATAAAGTCATTAACCAATCCACCAAAGGTTTGTTACTTCCCAAGTAAGTATAAGAATTTAGCCAAACATGACTTTAAAGATTTGCTTAAGAGAAAAAGAAGGATTCATAGACAAATACTTACAAAATCTTACTTAAGTTAAAGTTCTTATAAAGTTGATTACAAAATGTAGAACGCCAAATGGCTCAACAAAACTACAAGAAGAGAGGAAAGAATTGAGCAAGCTGAAATGATGGAGAAGGGCTCCTTTTATAGACAGTCTGGAAGAATGGCACGAGGCGTGCCTGTCATAGACACTGGCCGTGCTATGCAGGAGATCATCCAGGAAATCTTCTACTGGTGGGCACGGGGGCGTATTCGTCAGGGCACGGGTCGTGCCTGTCAGGGGTCAGTGGCACGGGGCATGTTAGCCAGAGCACGGGACCGTGTGGTGTAGAGCTGATTCAAAGTCGCTTCTTGAGGATGGACACGGGGCGTGCTATGTTGAACAAGGGCTGTGCTTAAGCAGTAATCTTGGAACTTTTGTGTTTTTGATTTCTTTTGTCCATAATTTGTTCCTTTTGTGAGTTTTGCTTTGGTTAACCTGAAAAACTAAAAAGAAAGCAAAATGGCTTTGTTTTGATGTTAGTTAATCGGAACTAAACCACAATGTGGGAGATATTGATATAAAAGTATGTATAATTTGATGCATATCAGAAAAAGAGGTTGTTACCGGTTGTGGCTGGCGATGAAGAGATTGTCACCGGTTGACGCCGAAGATGGTGGTTTGTCTCAGATCCCAAATTAGATAGAGAGTGAGAGAAAGTGGGGTGGGTGTTTTTTCTAATTAAATTAATTTTATATCTATAAATTATATTAGTAGCCCATCAATCTTTATAAAACAACATTCTTATAAAACTCAATTTATATAGAATACGATATCATACATTCAGTTCACATGAAATCATAAAACGTTTGGCCTTTAATGATAGAATATATATGAATCGTGCACGTTGATTACGTTATACATTTAATGATTATTTAAATAATTCATCGATGTTTAAATTTGAATATAAACTATCCGAAGTTTCAAAACGGGTCACGTCGATTAGTCTTAATCCGGCACCCGACCCTTCACTATTTTTTGTCCCATCTGTGTATAGGGTCCTGGCAAAATTGACAGTAATTGGTGGAGATAAGGTGTATTCCTGTATAGTCGGCTTTTCGGGTGTCGGGTCGATCTTTAGTTCAGTTATGAAGTTGGCCAGTACTTGGCCTTTGATTGTTGTTCTTAGGTTTGAAGTGGAGCTCATGCTCACCAAGTTCGATTATCCATTTTGAGAATACGCCTGGTGTTTCTGGCCTTTGGATGATTCCTCTGAGTGGGTAGTTTCTAAGGACTGTTATTTTGTAGTCCTGAAAATATCGACGCAACCGCCGAGCTGTATGGATTAAGGCCAGGAGTAGCTTCTTGAGCTTTGTATATCATGTTTCTGGGTCTTTCATTGCTCTGCTAACAAAGTAGACTGGCACTTCTACGTCTCCCCACTTGGTATAGGGGACCGAGCTAATGCCTTCGTCACCGGGCGAGAGGTATAGGATGACTTGATGTTAGTCCAATTTGTCGTTCTTATTGTGCTTATTTTGTTATATTTATTTACAATAATGGTTGGATTACATGGCATTTTCACGGGTTTTATGTTTTGAGGTACCAGACGCTTAATGAGTTAAATTGAAGCAGTTACGAGAGAAACTGGAAGCTGCTGATACAAGGTTCGAGAAAAACCGGGAACGAGTGAAGACTTAGAAGAAAATTGAAGAAAGTTCCTGAGATTCAAATCAGGGCGGTACGCCCAGAAGTGAAGATAATAGGGCGGTACGCCCTAAAGTTTAGAGAGCGGCCGAAGATGTGCAATCCGGGCGGTACGCCCAGAATCCCCAACTTTGGGGCGGTACGCCCCGAATCGGTCGGCAGAAGTTTTAGATTAGGGTTTTCTATTTAAACTTATTTGTGAAGTTTTGGGAGATATCAATCTTCATTGTGCGACCAGAGCAGTAGGGTTTGCGAATTCCACCTTGTTTTGGAGCTTTTTGAGAGATTTCAATCATTCGGTACGTTAGTTTTATGCAATCTTTCAATAAAATCATGTTTGTTTCATTAGCCATGTCCGGCTAATCCACCACTAACCGCTTTTGGTGATTGGTTGGTGGATTCGTTCTATGATTAACCTATTTCTTAACTAGTTATACCGGAATACTTGCTACCGTTGAATACCTACATGCGGAATTGTTAAAATTAACTAGTAATCTAGGGTTTTAGTGGTCCACTGTTTATTGATCTAGCACTTTCTTGCGGCAGGACTAATCAGCCCATTAGGAAACTAGGTTATTAGGTCAAGGAAGCAATTGGGGGGCATGTCTATGTGTCACGGTTAAGGAATTAGGTTTTTCTAGATCGGTAGCCAACCAGGATCCAGAAGTGGTTAGATTCGTCTTATTTGAATTAAATTAAGTTTTTAGGTTAAAGTTAGTTAATTTGTTAGTTAAATCACTCAATCAACCAAAACAGCTAAGTGGCAATTTTAGATAATCTTAGGTTAATCAGTAATTTAGTTTAATTTAATAATCAATTAGTCAATTTCCACATATTCCCTTGGTTCGATAACCCTAACTTACCACTACTACAAATCAATCTAGTTGGGGATTTGAAACGGCCTGACAAACCGTTATCATGACTTCCTCACCAACCTCTGGTGCAGGTACTGCAGTGAGTTCTTTCAACTTTTGTTTTAACTCAGTGAATGCTTGGTCGGCCTCATTAATCCACAAAAATTGTTTTGTTTCCATGTACGAAGAAAGGCATGGATTTCTCATCCGACTTAGAAATAAACATGTGAAGTGCCATCAATCATCCTTTGAGGCACTAGAGTTCTTTCAAGCTTTGTGGTGGGTTCATCTGAATGATGGCTCTGATTTTCTCAGGATTGGCCATGATATCTTTGTCAGTGATAATATGAACCAGGAACTTGCCTTGTTTCATTCCAAATGAACATTTAGCCAGGTTGAGCTTCATGTTTACAGCCCTCAATCGGCCAAAAGTTTCTTCAATGTCTCCAATCATCCCTTCTTCTGTTTGACTTTTTATGACCAAATCATCTACATACGCCTCCATGTTTTTTCCTATCTGATTATCGAACACCTGGTTAATCAGCCGCTGGTAGGTCAACCTAGTATTTTTTAGGCCGAAAAACATCTTGCGATAATAGAAAATGCCTTTGTCAGTATGAAAAAATGTCTTTTCCTCATCGGCCTTAGTTATTTTGATTTGGTGATTGATGTACCTTAAAATATACATATTTTCTATGCATATATTCCCCGCGTATTGGGTAAAATCTGACTAACTATCAAAAGAAAACATTGTTTTTGTCTTGTTTGTAGTTTTTCAGGTTTGATTGAGCCAAAATCACAAAAGGAGCAGAAAATGAAGAAAAACTGATCAAAATGAGCAAATTGGTGATTTCTGGAGTTCAACACGCCCCGTGCCCCAGCATGGCACGCCACGTGTCCTCTCCGGCTCAGCCCCGATAGCCTTCTGAAAGACACGCTCCCATGCCCCTGTAACCTCTGCAAGGCACGACCTAGTGCTGACATGGCACGACCCGTGGCAACTAACATAGAAGATACCAATCTTCGGGCTGACATGGCACGCCCCGTGCCACTGACTGACACGCCCCGTGCCAAACTCGATTTCTGCCTATAAAATGAGGCCTTGGCCTCCATTCCAACTTGCTTAAGAGCATTAGCTCATCTCTTCCATCTAGTTCTACCATCTTGTATTTTTGAGCCATTTGTTTTAGTGTTCTTGTGTCTTCTCGTCAAAGATTGTAAGAACTTTAACTTTTGGTAATATGAATAGTTATTTGTCTATGAATCTTTCCTTATCTCTTAAGCAAATCTTTAGGCTAACATTTTTTAGCCATATTCTTACACTCGTTTGGGAATAAACTTGTCTTTGGTGGATTGGTAAACTATTTTTGTAAACTTGCTTTAAGGTGAACTAATGACTTTATAAAAAAATATTTTTCTTGAAAGTTTATTACTGATTTTCTGAACCAAATGTGCTATGCGTATCACAGACCATTTAGGGAGTCAAAATC
The DNA here is from genome assembly GCA_039602395.1 of Deinandra increscens subsp. villosa. Lineage (NCBI taxonomy): Eukaryota > Viridiplantae > Streptophyta > Magnoliopsida > Asterales > Asteraceae > Deinandra > Deinandra increscens. The sequence goes on from JBCNJP010000007.1 coordinate 20,254,897, forward strand.
CCAATATCCGGACTTGTGGCACCTGGTCGGGGAACGATGCATGATCCTTCGGGTGACTCGTGCCCCATGCTTACATGATACGTTCGGGATCCTTATGTCTATGTAAGCAAACTCGGCTGTCACGCATGTGCGGGCTGAATGTATTTGGTTGGGAATGGGGGTTGGTAATATTTTATCACTTCGCGAAAGCCGAGATGGTACGTGTTTGTGAATTTGGCTCTGGTTACGCCGGATGTGTATGCGCGAGAGCGTTACATGGAAGAAGCTGACCTTAGTCCCTTAAAAGGATCATTTCTATAATAAAATAATCTGGCACGCATGGTTGTTTCCCTGCTGATTCATGACGGCGTGTCAAGTGCGGTGTACTGGCCTGAGAGGGGGTCCCACAACTAAGTGGCATTAGTTTCACTATATTTGTTTGCCAACAGCAGAGTTCCCCGGGGTTTGTACTCCTCGCAGACGATCACTCGGGAGAGTAGTCATACTAGATTTGAGACTGAGAGGCGGTCTAGTTGCCTATTGTCGAATAATCTTACGGAAAGGGTATAATTTATGGGTTACCAACATCACCACTGAAAAGTCTCCCAAATGATATTATCTGCGACCGAGTTGACCAAGACACGCTTTTTATAATACTATATATATATATATATATATATATATATATATATATATATATATTATTGTACTTTTATATATCCACTAACATCTTCACTTGAAGAATGGTCAGGTTAGACCTAAAAAACAGTGAAGTATCAAGAGCCCTCCTTTTTCTTTGTGTCTTTGAACGATCCTGATTCAACTTAACGCTACTATACTGCCCCACGATGGGTGCACTTACCCGTGAATGTGGTGAAATAGTAATAGTATAAGTTAATCGTGTTTTATAAATTTAAAGGCTAAACTACTAAAAAGTTGTCACAAATAAGGCAATATTTTATATACACCACAACCACGTCAAGTCTTTTGGCGTCGTTGCCGGGGACACAAAACGAGGATTTTGAGAAAAATCTAAGTTGACGGCCTAATATTTGTAAATATGTATATATGTATCATAATTTTTCTTCTTATTTATTTTCTTAAAATTTTTTAGTAACCACTTGGTTCCTTTTAAATTTTTAAAACTTTCAATTTCTTTTATATAGAATGTACATCAGCACTAGGTAGTGTTTTGATCACACACCACTTAGACCGATTTTCCTTTTTCTGTATTATAATATTCTGGTTACTACTGATTCTTTCTGATTTCAGGAAGTGTATGAAAATACAGCCACGAAACGTATTGGAGCCACTCCCTGAACCAAAACGATTTCTACACAGCAGACTCTGATCCCGTTCCAAAACTGTTGCTGAAGTCATCAACAAGCCTATCCCGATGGCTAACTAGCGGACCGTTATTGACTACCTAAGGCCCAACACAGTCAACTTTGGTGTAACCATTGCCCCTCCTGATGTTGAAGCTAGCAACTTCGATATTCGGCCTCAGTTAGTGCAGATGCTCTAGAACTTTGCAACCTTTCACGATTTGCCCGATGAAGACCCTCACTCTCACATCATAAACTTCCTTGAAGTTTATGAGACGTTCAAGTCAAACGTAGCCTCTGATGATGCCGTTCTACTTCGCATGCTTCCTTTCTCACTCAAGGACTATGCCAAATCATGGCTGAACACTCTGCCCAATGGTTCCATTACCACTTGGGAAGAACTCATTTAGAAGTTTCTCTACAAGTACTTCCCACCTGCCAAGACAGCCAAGCTCCTAACAGATATTAACTCCTATACTTAAGAAGACGGAGAATCGTTGTATGACACTTGGGAACGCTAAAATATAAAAAGTGTGGCCTTTGGTATTATATGGTCTAAGAATGCGTTCTGGACAGTGATTCCTCTGATGGAACATGGAATGGTAAAACTACCGGGATCCAATTGCTTCTTAGGTAGCTTGTTCGAGAGGATGGCAGAGCATTCTTCGTTCAAGCTAACCAAGTTTTAGTTCGGTAATTTTTTGCTTTTTGGAGAGAAAATCCTTCATGAACTTAGTGTATTTTGTCATTTATGATAGGACTTCGATGAAATATAGGTTGATGTATAGTTGCTTCAGAAGATTCATGAACTTACCGAACTGATTGTTAAATGTCTACTGGGATACGGAACCTTCGGGCTTTTCAGGATTTCTTCTACTGCAAATGGGGCAGTAGGAGTGGGCGTTTCTTGAGGTGGGATAGTGGGTGTTTTGGTTCTCGGGGAAACTTCCTCTGGACTGACCCGTCAGTTTCGTAGGGTGATAACGTTACATTGGGCTTCAGGGTTGGTCTTACTGTTACTGGTGAGAGAATCGGGGTGGTCTCTCGCTCATAGTTTTGGTAAGCTGGGTTAGCTGCTTCTTGAGATTCTTGACGGAAGCTTGCTGGTTCCACAACTCTGATTCATGTTGGTTGAATCTTTCTTCCATCCTTTTGTTAGATTCATTAATCATTCGTCCGATTGAGTCTTCGAGGCGGGTGAATTCTGATTAACTTTCTCCTTGTCAAGAATCGAACGACTGATTCTTGGATTGTTGTTGGCTATTTTGTGAAGGTTGATTACTATCTCTGTTTCTCCATCCAAAGTTGAGATGGTTTCTCCAATCGGGGTTGTAGGTGTTACTGTAGGCACCTCATTGCTGTTTGCTAACAAAGTTCACCTCGTCAGGATTTCCTTCGGTAGTCGTCATGCATGCCTAGTCTTCATGGGGGCCTCCACATCCGCTACAGGCTAAGATTGTGGATACTGACTTGCTGGTCTCGAGTTTCTTGATCTTTGAGGTGAGTGCCTCAATCTGAGCTTAAAGCACGATCGAGTCATTAATATTGAATAGTATGGGCGCCTTCGCCTTTGAACTGCATAAGCTCTGCCACTGAAACTGGTTTGAGCAATTTCCTCTATTTTGTCGAAGACTTCATCAGGGCCCCGATTTCCAATGATGCCTCCAGATTTGGAATCGAGAAGTTGACGTGTTTGCGGGAGCAAACCGTTATAGAATATAGAGATTTGTTGTCAAGTCTCTAGTCCATGATGAGGGCATCTCCTCAAAAGTTCCTTGAAACGCTCACATGTGTCATACATCGACTCACCATCTTCTTGAGTGTAGACGTTTATTTCGGTCATGAGTTTGGCTGTTGGTAGGTGGGAAGTATTTGTAGAGTAATTTCTGAACAAGGTCGTCCCAAGTGGTTATAGAACCATTTAGTAGAGTGTTCAGCCATGCCTTGGCACAGTTTTTGAGGGAAAAGGGAACATACGGAGTCTCACGGTGTTGGCGGTGGCTCCGGTGGGTTTAAAAGTACTACAAATTTTGAGGAAATTTGTAATATGAAGACGGGGGTCTTCGTCAGCGAGGCCACTGAATGTTGTAGAATATTGCACCAATTGGGGTAGAATTTCAAACATGTCTTCCTCGTTGACGGGAGGAGTAATGGAAATGCCCAAATACAAAGCATTAGGCCTGAGAAAATCTATAATGGTGCATTGTTCAGCCATGGGTGGATGTTGGGTGGTTAAAGTGGTAGGTGGGTTTTGGATGGTGGGTGCTACAGTTCTAGATCTGTTTCAAAGTCTTTGTCAGAGAAAACGTTCTGGTTCATGAAGTGGGGGCTAAATTTCGCCAGGTGGCACAGAGCTGCACATCCTGAAATCAAAACAATAGAAACTGAGAACTAAACAGGTCTAAAATTACAAAAAAGGGAAAATCAACATAAGGTTATGTTGTGTCTGAACAATACACTTCCTAGGTTGATATACAATCTATATAAAAGAATAGAAAAGTGTATAAAATAATTTGAATATGTTTATAAAGAAAAATAAAAAGAAGAGAAAGAAAATAGTAAATATGAATAATGGCTAGGCCGTCATCTTGGACTTTTTCACAAAATCTTTGTTTTTGTATCCCCGGCAACGACGCTAAAAAGCTTGGTGTGCTTGTGGTGTATATTTTTATATAGCAATTTTAGTGACACCTTTGAGTGCATAAGCTTTTAAATTTATAAAATACGAGATCTTAAAACAATACTATTTTACCACATTCATGGGCAAGTGCACCCATCGTGGAGCAGTATAGCATGGGTAAGATTCTGAGGTCGTCCATGGATACAAGGGAAATGGAGTCTTTTTGATAAATAATATTCATCAATAACCTGGCCAAGATATATTTTATACTTTGGAGGAAGATAAGTTAGATATATAAATGTAAATATAAATATAAATATAAAGGTGGGGTTATAGAGTACTCAGTCGAAGATAGTATTACTTGGGGGACTTACTGATGGCAGGGTTGATAATCCGTTTGTTTATGTTTTTCCTTAAGATTATTATTTGCCAGATGAGAAGGACCGCTTTTCATCCTGGAATCCTATCTCGCGTTCCTTTCATCTCCCCTTAAGGATCATGAAAGGAACGCTCTGGAAGTAATGAATAAAGTGAGAGTAGTTGCAATAAAGTTGTAAGGCCCGATGGGTCGTCGACGCCGTTACACTCGAGTAGTTGCAGGGGAACAACTCACGCATCGGATTATGTTCTTTATGAAAAACATCTTCATAAGGGACTGAGGTCCATTTCTTCCATGGACCGCTTTCGCGCAAACATGGGAAGTCGTAACCAAAGCCATGTTCATAAACATGTATCTTCCCGACTTTCATGAATTGATAAATATTACTAACCCCAATCCTATCCAGTACCTTCAGGTCGTAGTTAGCATGAAATTTGTGTTTGTTATAGACATAAAACTCACGAACATATTACTTTGCATGGGATGCGAGTCGCCGTTAGGATCATACATCGTCCCCCAGTCGGGTGCCACAGGTCTGACTGATGAGCTTTCGACTCCTCAAGTGGTCTATAATACACAAGGTACATTTGATCAAAAGAGTTAGAAAATACACTTTCAATAGAAAGAGTTTCAAGTTCAAATACACTTACCTTAAGGTAAGTTTATAAACACATCTTTACCAACCCGCCAAAGACATGTTTTTCCCCAAGTAAGTGTAAGAATTTAGCCGAGCATAAGCATGGCTTTGAGAATTTGATTAAAAGAAGATGAGAGATTCATAGAAAAATACAAAATCAAATTCTATTAAGATAAGGTTCTTACAATCTTGATGAATAACTACAACACCAAAAACAAAGCTTAAAAGATAGTATAAGAAGATGAAAACGAGGGTGAAGCTTGAGCTAAAGCTTGAGAATTGTGAGGAGGATTGGTTGCCTTTTATAGGAAGAAAACGGGATCTAGCACGGGCCGTTCCTATCATTTGATCAGTAGGAGTATTTCTTGGGTTAGGGGCACGGGCCATGTGGACTCGACGACATGGGCCATGCGTGGCAGAGGTCAAGAGCACATGTCGTGGAGACTCAGGAGCACGGTCCGTGTAGTGTCAGGAGCAGAACTCAACTCTTCTGGGCTTTGCTGGAGGCAGGCACGGGCCGTGTCTCAGGTCAAAAACCCGGAACTTGCTTGTTTCTTCTTGTTTTCTTCACTTTTCCGTTCCCTTTGTGATTTCGGACCTCGACAACAGTAAAAACTAAAAAGGAAACATTTTCTAATTGTTTCGATAATAATTTGTTAGTTTTTATTCATTTTGCAGGGAATATTTGTGTATGAAATATGTATATTTGATCGTATATTATATTGTGCCAGGTTGATTCTCGGAGAACCGACCTATGTATGCGAACATTGGTCTCTACTGTCCGTCTCAGACTAGGCTTCTTCGGAGTCCAACCTATGGATGAGTTGATAGGTCAACTCGTTATGGGTAGTTGGTTGACCTGTTAAGGTCTGACCTAATAGAGGGTAGTTGGTGAACTTGTTGAGATCTCACTATGGTTGGTCGACCTACTAGAGGTCGACCTAAGCATCTTGTGGTTGACTTATTAAGGTTCGAACTAGGCTTATGGTATGGTTGGTCGATGATGTGCTGTAAGGGAATAATTTGTGGCTTGTGTATTAAATCATCACTTGGCGGAGTATTCTGAAGGCCTATGTGTTGGAATAGGTGAAAATGTGTTGGGTTATGGGTATATTAGGTCATTGGGCCATTTTAGGCATGTTTGGGCTCAATTAGAAAGTGTTTAGATGTAGTTTAGTGGGCCTATAGGTGCAAATACGGGAATTAGATGGGATTTAGGGTTTCCAGGGTGTCTTGTCCTCCAAGATGGAGAATCCCTATAAAAAGGAAACCCTCCCCACATTTTAGGGTTGATTCTCTTTTGGTGTTCTTGTGTGTCTATTTTGCGTTTGAAGGTATTACGAAATTCCTAAGAGAATTTCGGCTTTCAAGGTGTTTAGCAATCAAAGTCTTCAAGTGATTCAAATCGGTTTGTGTGTTATTTGTTGCTTTTCCATTTGCTTTACATCTTGATTATTCTTGAATCATCACTAATCACCGGATTCCGCACGGTGATTAGTCGACTTGATATCGTGCGAGGAGACTTTTCGATCCTTACAATTGGTATCAGAGCCAAGAAACGCAAGTTTCGAGGCTCTCGCGATATCCGATTCAAGTTTTTATTAACTGACCGTTTGAGTTTGTGGTGTTTTCGTGTGTCGCAAGGTGGAAGATTATTTGTTTTGCAGGTTTTGAACTGAACAAGAAGAGATCGTGACCAACAACTCCTGTTTTAAAGACTTTTCGGCCCTGTCAGAGACTTTTCGATCAGTCAAACTGATCGAAAAAACCCTTTTCTGCCACACTTTTCGATCGGTAAAGCCCCCTTGAGGCTTTTCGATCAGGCTATATCAGTCGAAAAGTCCCCTTTTGTGACTTTTCGATCTGCCAAACAGCTTTTCGATCAGCCATGACAGCTTTTCGATCAGCCAAACAGCTTTTCGATCAGCCAAGACAGCTTTTCGATCAGCCAAACAGCTTTTCGATCAGCCAAGACAGCTTTTCGATCAACCAAACAGCTTTTCGATCAGCCAAGACAGCTTTTCGATCAGCCAAACAGCTTTTCGATCAGCCAAGACAGCTTTTCGATCAGCCAAACAGCTTTTCGTTCAGCCAAACAGCTTTTCGATCAGCCAAGACAGCTTTTCGATCAGCCAAACAGCTTTTCGATCAGCCAAGACAGCTTTTCGATCAGCCGAACAGCTTTTCGATCAACCAAGCCAGCTTTTCGATCAGCCAAGCAGCTTTCCTACCAGCTTTTCGATCAGCCACACTTTTCGATCAAAAAGTCCATTTTTCGATCAAAAAGTCCTCTTTTCGATCAAAAAGTCCACTTTTCGATCCAAAACTTGACTTTTCTATCCAAACTTCACCCTTTTCTATCCAACCCTTAGGCTTTCAATTTTCAATCCGTTCAAGTCTTTCTGTTCGTATTTGATCCAGAAGTTCAATCAAAGACATTCATGGCATCCTTTCTTCCAGGTAATTCTGTATCTGCCAGCAGCTCTGAGGTATGTCTTAACCCTAAATGTCAAACTATACTCAATGAATCTCAAGAATGGCAAAATAAGTTTTTCAATGAAACCCTAAATCGTGAATTTGTTGATAGAGAGTTGAGGGAATATAAGGGTAGAAGTAAAAACTTGAGTGAGAAACTTGAAGCTGCTAAAATTGACATAAAAAATCTTCAAAGGGACTTGAGTAACAAAAACACATATCTGACAGTTGCTAATGAAGAAATTGCCACATTAAAAACTGAACTTGAGCAACTTAAAGGGCAATTAGAAACATCACAAACCAAAGTTGAGCGAAATGATAAGATTGTGTCTGAAATGATGAAGGCTAGCTCACTTTTCTACAACACAGACGTTCGTATGCGTCATCTAAAAGCCAACTCTGGTTTGGGACTCGGTACTGAAATAAAAGATAAAAAATCCACTCATACAGTACCGATGCCCCTGATGCATGAAATGATCTCAGATTATGAGTGTTCCAAGACTAACTTGGATGCTAAAGCTGAGATCGAAAAGAAATTGGCAGCTTGTCCTATTAAAATTTCTGCTCCTGTTTCTAACATTACTAACACTTCTACTTCTTGTGCAGATAAAGTAAATGAAGAAGCAGGTTCAAAGGGAAAAAGTGTTTGCGTTGAGAGTCAAAAGTTTCCAGTTTTTAAAACTGATAATTTTGCTTCAAAAAGTTTTGAGTCTGAGTCAGCATTTCCCAAGTCAACTGTGTTTGATGAATCTGTTACTAGTAGTGTGTTTAACTTTGGGAAATGTGATGCTAAACCTGTGAAACCCTTAAAAACTGTTAAAATTTTAAGAAGGGATAAGGGACCACAGGTTGCTGGTCCCAAACTCACAAATGGTGGGGTGTTGGGTGGGAAACCTACAGAAAATAAGAATGATTGTCATGATCAAAATGTGCAGAAAGTGCGGGACCTTAGACCTCATGATTTTGTCCCGTACCCAGAAATCAATTCTGCATATGACCAGCTTAAGCCAGTTCAGCGGGAGTACATTTTAACCACAAAGCCCCACAGTAAAACCCATTGGATCCACAAAAATTGTTCAAAACCAACTTGGATTTCCACTGGGCGTAACCAACCACAGGCTCCCGTTTACCCAAAGAAACAATCTTGCCATGTCTGTGGTAGACCAGGGCACGTGGCAAGAAACTGTTTATACCGGCCTTATGAACCCTATTATCCCAAAAGGGTTCATCAGAGACCCAGTCCAAGGACCCAGAAACAAAGTGACCCAACTCCAAGGCCCGGTCCATCAAAGCCCAAGGTGCAGAAACAAGCACCTCAGAGTCACAAAGTTCAGCAGAAACCCAAGGCTCCTAAGCAACGGCCAAAGACCATTTTTAAAGAAAACAAAACATTTCAGAAATCTGTCAAAACAGCTTGGAGACCAAAATCTGTGGAATCCCCAAAACCTGTTTTCAAAACTGTTTCAAAATCACCCATCCATCCAAATCTAGTTGGTTCAGCTAAATCAAATGGTTGGAGGAAGGATGACAGGTGGAATGTTTCAAAAGTTGTGAACTTGTCTTTCAAGCCTACTGGAGTGTACAAGAAACACTCCAAACAATTTCAAGAAGTAAGAGTTCAAAATTCTAATAAGAATCCACCGAGAAAACCACAGGTTTTTGGGAAAGAAAATCACAAACCCAGAGATGTCAACAAAAAGGACATTCTCAGTCCAACCAAGGCAGCCACACCCCCAATCCCTGATGTTACCAAGGGAATGTTTTTAAAAGAAATTTCTTTCACTAACTCTTCAGGTATACCCAGAACCACAATGGCCTGGGTACTTATGGTTAACTAATCTCTCACAGTGTGCAGGAACAGTCAAGGAGGACTTTCATTAACCTTGTTTGTTTGTGATAGTGATTGTTCCAGGCACAGGATAGGAGGCATCTCTCTACCACATGACATGAAGATTTCAATGGAGGGTATGTTTCCTTGTGAGAGGTAAATCTGAGAAAATCAGCAGTAAAGGTAACACTGTCTAAATTGTTTGTTTCTTGGCTGATTTGATGTGAAGTATGGTTGTGCATGAAACAAAACCCATTTCTGAAAAGTTTCAAAAGATAAACTTTGAAGGTTAGCTTGGCCAGTTTTTAGTACATATTTAGTATTGTGTCAGTGAGTGTTAAAAAAAAAAATCAAAATAAAAAAATGTGTGTTGTTATTAAAAATCAAAAAGCAAGGGGAAGAATAGAAACGATGAAATTGTTGACCCCTCAAAATTAAATTGTGCTTTTTAATTTTTAATCTTTTGTTTTCTTTAGAAGGTGGGAAGTGAAATAAATTTCCGTTTTGGAGATGGCTGACACGCGTAAGGCAGATGTGAAAGACATGATCCATGGTGATATGCTGGTAGGCTCGGCTCTTTAAATCTGAAAAGGTATGCGTTACACACTTAAAGATAACGTATGGCAGTTTGTTGGGTAACAACACTTAGGTTAATTGCATTTCTATTTGACTGCATGTTCAAGTTCCCGATACACGCGCCTGTCTCCAAGAGTGTGAAAATGAGCTCAAAAAGTCGGTGTCCCCTCTGCTTTGCGTGAGCAATGACCTGGGGATGCTTCGCATGTATGTAAGGCTCTCCTCTGCTTTGCGTGAGCAATGACCTGGAGTTGTCCATACATACGTACTTCTAGATCATCTAAAATTAAAAAATTAAAAAAATAATATACACCCAAAAGATGCCAAAGTGCACATCAAAAGAGACCCTCAAGAGTCCAAATCCCTCAGCCTTTGTCACTGATGAGAGCATTATTAAAAATGTTTCAAAAATTCAGTTGACTTTGTATATTATACCCAAAATTCTATGTGATCTATTCTTTCTCTTCTCAACCAAGTCTCGAGCTCAGTTTCAAACTTCTGGTTCAGGTTGTGAAAATATGTGGTAGGGAATTTATATGCTTGATATTGTGCAATAACATGTACCTAGGATTTGTTGAAACCCTCTTGCTGTTCATAATTAATACACAATAAAAGATAATAAAGTGACAAACAGCCTGATAAAGAAAAGGGTTTGAGTTTAAAGTGGATCAGTATATTGGCAATCACCTGGACGTGTTCGAGTAACAGAAGCTGAAAAGGGTTCCTCAGTCAGATTCATACGGTTTGATCCCATAGAAACCTTCTCGTTTAGAAATTTGGTATGATTGTTTTTATTTTTATTTTTCTTTTGTGTTATCTTAAGTTTTTATTGTTTATTTTATTTTTCAACCATGGCCAGGTTAATTTAAAGGTTTTAATAAGTTTTATGGGTTTTATGCAAAAAAGTATCACCCCTCCAGAATCTCAGGGGGAGATAATGTGAAGAGTCCTCGGGTTCAGGGGAATTTGTTTGGTTAAATAATGTTAACTCGATAACCAGTCATCAGTGTCTGGTTAGTGTTTGTTCCATGTTGTGCATGATAGGTTAAATGAGATGTCATGGAGAAGAAAAGTCAATGAGTGTTGCTACTGTTCGTGTTAAAGAACCAGCCGGAAAAGGACTTACCCTATGCTCAGGGGAAGTTTGTTGGTTTTTCAAGTGAAGCTTCTTAAGACTCAAAAGATACCGTTCTCAAGTTTAGGGGAAGCTGATTGAAGAAAAGATGCAGAGCACTCACAACAAGAAATTCAAGAATGGCAAGACAGAGGTTGTTCAAAATTTATCCTCTGAAGTCTCATGCAAGTCAAGACAGTTACTGATGCTTTAGCAAGGACTCGCCATGTTTCAAGAAGAAGCAAGTATTTGAGAATCCTCCTCTCATTATTTGTTTGTCATTTGAAGTCCAAGCTGATGCTGATTGAGAGAAAACTCCCAGATCTCGACCGTTGCTGCCCAATGAAAATCGTTCAAGGAAAGAATCTTCACCAACCCATGTTCAAGCCAAGGAGAAGACTGAAGTCTGAAGATTGAAAGTAGAAGATATTTAATAGCACAAGCCAAGGGGAAGATTGTAAGGGAATAATTTGTGGCTTGTGTATTAAATCATCACTTGGCGGAGTATTCTGAAGGCCTATGTGTTGGAATAGGTGAAAATGTGTTGGGTTATGGGTATATTAGGTCATTGGGCCATTTTAGGCATGTTTGGGCTCAATTAGAAAGTGTTTAGATGTAGTTTAGTGGGCCTATAGGTGCAAATACGGGAATTAGATGGGATTTAGGGTTTCCAGGGTGTCTTGTCCTCCAAGATGGAGAATCCCTATAAAAAGGAAACCCTCCCCACATTTTAGGGTTGATTCTCTTTTGGTGTTCTTGTGTGTCTATTTTGCGTTTGAAGGTATTACGAAATTCCTAAGAGAATTTCGGCTTTCAAGGTGTTTAGCAATCAAAGTCTTCAAGTGATTCAAATCGGTTTGTGTGTTATTTGTTGCTTTTCCATTTGCTTTACATCTTGATTATTCTTGAATCATCACTAATCACCGGATTCCGCACGGTGATTAGTCGACTTGATATCGTGCGAGGAGACTTTTCGATCCTTACATGTGCTTTAAATTACACATCTTTTTATTAGTTAAACACCCACGAATGTTGATGGTTTATGCATTATTTTGGTCTTTTTACCCTTGTTTGGTATGAAATGTTATAAACAGGTAAATAGAGTGGGCCAAAGTGATATTTGAGAATATTACGAGGTTTTGAAGATAAATTGCTCAAGATTTGGAGGATTAACTTTTTCTCCACGTCACGACCTGTTACAAGCATCACAGGCCGTTACAGGATCATTTCTAGAAACCCTAATCCGTTAATTCATGGCGGCGCTCACGGTCTGTTACTCCGTCACAAGTCGTTACGCCCGGTTTCCAAAACCCTAATTGAAAACTATAAATACCCGTTTATTTCGATGTTTGAAGAGGTTAGAGAGTCCAAAGGCCTAACCTACGATTTAGAGAGATTCCAGAAGATTGAAGTCAAGATTCGAAGCTTTAGAAGATCAAGGAGGGGTCTAATCTTTTGAGAATCCGTTGCAATCGAAGATTTGGCCATCGATCGACTTTAGTTTGCTTCTACAATGATGTTTTTATTTATATTTTATGTTTTGTTTAGTTTAGTCACGAGAGGCTAACTCTCTTGATATCATGTAAAACAATGTGATCTATTTTGGTTGTTACCAATGATGTGACATTGACATTCAGTTTATTGACATAATGATTTCAGTATAATATTTATGATTCCGTTTGCATATTAGAAATGAGTTGTTGGATGTTATGTTTGATCCATTCCTAATGGTACATGGTTTAATTGGTAGGATAGACGTATTCTGCTTATTTATTTAATGTTATTTCTTAGTTGTTATCTAGCGATCTCAATATGTGTTTAGGAACTCTAGCGAGCCTATATAGGAATTGGTGATTATGCATGTTCAATAGTCCATTTTGGTTGAAGTATGTCTCTATAGTTACTCATGAATCTTAGCTTCCATGTCTTGGGTTTAAAAGATTAGTGAAGTGACTAGGTATATTACATATGTGATGGTATGTGACTGGGTTATAGTATATTACTCCATCATGGTTAGTCAGAATAGGATTGGTCTATGATCCTAGGTCTTAAATCATGTGTTTGGTGCCCTATAGCTAGGTCATTAATTCATGGATACTTCATTATGGTTGTGGTTATAATTGTAGATTTATTTTCTAGCGACTTGTTTCCATTAGACAGTTAAGTTATGATATGTCAATGTCAGGTCTAGGTAATGCTGAATAGTGATCAGTCATATATGATATCTGTTTCTTTATTCTGATTTCATATTTGTTTTATTATTATTACCATTTTCTTTAGTATTTGCTTTCTAATAGTTATTAGGAATTATGACAGAGTCCTAATGATAATAATTAGGTTAAGTATGATTACATCATTGCTTCCTTAGGTCGACCCTAAGTTACTCTTAGTACTACCATACGATAGGTCCGCTTTCCTATATATGCATGCATAGTCTTAAGATGAGTTAGATTTTATAAATTCAAAGGTCATTGTTGCAGGCAAACGTATATACACTTCAAGTGCATCAAAGGATTTTTGAAAAAAATTGATTGTGCGTATGTCGTGGCGGTGAAACCAAACTATAGAATTGCACGACCAGGTTTTAAATTTATAAACCAGATAATTACCTAGACTAACCACACACGCATATAGGCAAGTGCACCTATCGCTAGAGTAATATAGTCTAATTGACAAGTATCGGGTGTCGATCCACAGGGATACAAATCTCCTACTCCACCTAATCTATTTTCGACCTAACTACGCTAACCTAATCTAGTTAGCTAACTTTCACTTAAACTATCTAACTAAACTATCAAATGATTATTGTAGTGGATGATATCAAAAACTAATTAATTAAGGGTAGATATAACGATAAATCAAATATAAGAAAAGGCATCATCTAGGATTCGAATCATCTTAACTTCATCAACTCTATGGAATGATCTGCTATGCTAACTATTCTAATGGAAATAGGACTCGCTAAAGCACATAATTCTAGGAAATTGGTCATATACTACCTGCTAAGATAGTCACGATTCAACAACCTATAAAGCTCCAACAGCCATGATAAAGTACTCTCTCATCCTATTGCCTCACTAAAGAAAACAGAAACTTGATCTAAGACATAGGATCATAGATCAATCCTATTCTGACTAACCAAGAGGGCAAGTCTAACATCCAAACACATGACCTAGAACTACAAATTACCTATATGAATGCTAAACCCTATATCCAAGACGAGGAGGATAAAACATACACACATCCAATCAGAAAATCCTGTTAACAAGTTACCTATGCTACCGAATCAACCTAGACTTGCTAAAGAACTAGACTCAATCACAAGTCGTTAAACAAGTGACTTAGAGAGAGTAGACTAAAACCCTAAACATGGACATTCATTCACATATCATCGTGTCCTAATCTACTAATCAACGGATTCATCATAAGCATACATAACAATTGTCAATCACATGTAAGAAACATTAGAGCTTTACTAAATTTATCATGTAATCAAGCAAAACATCAATCCATAAAGTCGAATCATTCAAGAATCATCTAACCTAGATGATGAATATAACTAGCCTACCATTCTAAACATGAATTCAGATCTGTTCGGAACATAAATCATGACTAAAACAGCAAACAAAACTGAAACAATGCAAGCCGAATGATTGACGCGTAGTACTGTCGATCGGGTGACGATTCCAAGCCTTCTCGATCACTCCAACCTTCTCTGTTTGTGTTCTACAACTGTAACAGGTCGTTTCTGAGGCGGAATAACCGACCCCATCCGTGTCTAGTCGAATCTAAACATCACATTGTATTTATAGGCCCGAAATTAGGGTTTTTCATCGATTAGGGGCGTAACGACTCATGATACCATAACGGGTCGTTTCGGGGTGTATTTTGACTTTTTCAGCAGTTACCTTCAAACGTTCATAACTTCTTCATTATAACTCGGAATTGACCACCATTTTTTCCTACATTCATCATTTTCCATACTATATCATCTTAAGTAGGTTTCACATCATCATGAGGCTGGAAAATGTGGGATCAAATTCTAAATCTAAACTGAACGTTCCGGTTTTCGTTTAATTCTTCGTATCTTCTCCGTTCTTCACCGTTTTTTCTCCAAATCTTCACCAAGGCTTATAAAAACATGAAGTTAAGAATTCTAAGTATTTAAGCCTCATATTCATTCAAAATCATTAGTAAACGCGTAAAAAATTTCGGGAATTATTGCTAGAAAAGATGTGCAATTACAAGCACACCAGTCGACCTGCTAGGGGTCTACCTAAGCATTTTGCAACCAGTCGACCTTTTGAGGTTCAACATTGGCTTAAGATATTGTTGGTCGAACTACGAAGGGTCTACTTAAGACTCTTATAGTCATTCGACCTATTAAGGTTCGACATTGGCTTATGATCTTGTTAATCGACATGCTAAGGGTTAACTCGAGCCTCTTGTAGTCAGTCGACCTATTAAGGTTCGACTTCGGCTTGGTGTATGGCTGGTCGACCTGATAAGGGTCGACCTGTGTGTCTAAGGTCGAGTGTCTGGAGCATGCATGCATGTGATGTCATTCGAACCGGATATACGCCATCATCTCACATACAGACCCTTTAACGACTTTACACTATTGGCATCAAAATTGGTGGTTCAACCTTCAGTAGCACCGGCCATCATTACGATGCCATTGATCTTCTAAATCTTATAATAGAACTCGAGAAATTGAATATTTGCACATATGTAATTTACAATCAAAACATTGAGATTCTTACTTACAAAATTGAAAAGATATGGTGGTGGAGGGTGGCGGAGTTGATATAGGCTGAACCAACGCCGATGATTGTCAGTTATGGAGGTGGATGGGAGGCGGGGAAGGCTCGTCGGTGGTGGATGAAAGTGAAGATTTCACGGAGGTTACAGCTCTTATATTATTTTAGTTTTAGGGTTTTTGTATTTATTAATTAAAGACAAGGGTATAATGGCCATTTAACATTTATTTTATAGAAAATTTTAACGAACATCTATTAAAAGGACTATAGGTGTTATAAAGTGTAAACTTCCGTACTATAACCGTATTTTTAAAAGGTAGAGATTATACCCGAAATTTATACAAACCACACGGACGAATACGATAATTTACTCTTTTATCTATATAGCCAATGGTCCAATGCTATAATAACACATTTGTTAGTAAATTTATAAACATTTTTTTTCCTCATAAAACCAACTTTTTTTTTCTGTAAGACTTTAGTGTCAGGTCTGCAACTAAAAATATGGACACATTTTTTACTAAATTCATCGGTAAAACATTTTTATTCTAAACCTCTATAAAATGGGGTCGGTATTGGACCTCAAAATACCAATTAGTTAGTTTGCTGTAATTTTCCAATGCTTCTTGTAAAATGAGTCATTGCATTTACCCTAATTTGCATTCACATTATATCAGCCTCATATATATTTCGCTTCCCTCTTCTCCTCCCTCCCTGCAACTTGTCGTTCCTTCTCCCATGGCTGAACATCGATCATCATCCGATGATACTAATTTCTCCCCATGACATGTACACACATGATTAAACTAATTCTCTAGTTATTAGACCATGACTCACCACTGACCAAAGGGAACATTTACAATCCTTCATGCTTCAATTCCCTAAGTAAGTGAACAGCGAGGCTGTGGCAGGCATAAATCATTGGATTAACCAGTAAGCCCTATCTAAACTGACTACTCAGCTCTAGAGACGCCTGTAATCAACTGAGGCAAACCAGCAAAGGAACCACCTTTGTAGTAGCAGAATTGGCCGCATATTTAAAGTCATATGTGATCAATTGATTAGCGCTTGCTATCGGCCAACCCGGGGACGAAACCGATAAGCTCTGCTGATTTTTGTATGGTCTTGGACCTTGTTTTGAGACGGGTGATCTCCTTGCCCAAGCCAAAAGTCATGAAATGTTCTTCACTCCTTTCATAGTTTGGTTGCCCCTCCGGTTTCTTTTATTGTTTTTGCTCAAGAGTGAAAACACAATTAAGGGCATCATATCATACTCTTCTTGTGTTCGTACGAGCACAAGAAGAGTATGATACGATGCCCTTAATTGTGTTTTCACTCTTGAGCAAAAACAATAAATGAAACCGGAGGAGCAACCAAATTATGTAAGGAGTGAAGAAACATTCCTAACCGTCGGTATGTTGATTCTGGAGCAACTGATTGTATGACTTCATCACCCGACGGTGTCTCTCACTCTTCCCCATACATGGGCTCCACCAAGGTGACCTTTGAAACAGGGAGTTGCCGAGTAGCTTGTTTGCTACTTTATTGTAAAAGAATTAAAAGATATATAAAAATATTAGATCACAAAATGTCTTGGTTATTCTACATCTTACAAAAACCTTTTATCTCTTAGTTAGTTAAACTAATTAATGACAATGATATGGATATTTTATTTTATCCATCACACTACTACATTTAGGACCGCATCACAAAAGAGGTTCTAGCCAAGGAAAAATGTGAGAACGGGTTGTATGTTCTTCACAATGGTCATCAAGATTTGCTTGCATATTCCAGTTTCAGTTTCAAAGTTTCATATGAACTATGGCATCACCTATTAGGACATGTGTCGTTTGAGACAATTTTGCTTTTTAAGTAAATTGGGACATCTGTAAATTGGGACATTGTTTGCCAAATGGTCTAATTTGAAAGGTCTTTGAACCCGTTAGACTTAATCTATTATCACGTATGGGGTCTCTCACCGATATCTTCAGTTGATACTTAAGATATTATGTGGTTTTTGATGATGAATTTTCACGCTTTAGTTGGTTTTAAGCATTAAAAACCAAAGCCAGGTTTTATGTCATTTTATCTTGTTTTATGAAGTTTGTTCAAACGCAATTCTCATGAAAGATAAAAATCTTATAAACTGATATTGTGACATTAAATTTGTCAATCATAATGTTAAGAAATTATTTAAAGAAACTGGTACCTTTCATAAGTTATCATGTCCATGCATGCCTCAACAAAATGGGCATGTTAAACGATATATTGTGGAAAACGGCTTTGTCATGCTATTGGTCGGTGCATTTTAAGTACACGTTATTGCGTAATAACTATCCTCTAAATACATCGATATTACTATAAAATTTAATATATTAGACAGTTTTTATATTTTACGTGTTTCAAGAGACACCGAGTTAAAAATAAAGAATTCAAGTTGTTTCTGTATATCATAAGCCAAGTTAGTCATTGACTATTAAGATTGATCAAGATAATTAAAAAAAAAAATTAAGCTTGTTATTTCCTAAAGGGTATTAGAATTTATAATGAGATTATATAAGTAAAATGAAACCAAAAAATACAAATACAAAAGAAGCAAGAAGCAACGTAAAAAGAAAAAATATATATAAAACTCAATTGCATAGCCACGTGGCTATGCAAACGTGGCTATGTAAGAAACCATGACGCGGACGAAACAGTAAGAATCCGGAGCTATCAGAATTTATATATAAGGTAATTTGGATGATCACAGAGGATGCACATGTGGTTAATTGACTTGATTACAAAAACTAGAAAATAGATCACGTGAGTAGAGCAAGTGAGCAATTGATCAAATATTAAATCGTGATATGTGTTTATTGCGCTACGTGGAAAGTGATTAACAAGAGATTGGGCGTAACTAATTAATTCAAGTGGGCCGAGAGATCGGGCTTAACTAATTAATTCAAGTGGGCCAAAAGAATCAAATTGGTAGCCCATGAAATCAAATACAAGAAACGACAGATGGGGTTCTTGATTCATGTACGCGGTGGCAGTGGCGGATCCAGGAAAAAATATCAGGGGTAGCGGGGACTAACGGGAGTTCGGGGGCAGCGCTCCCGAAAAATTTTTTTAGGTAGTTAACGGGCTTTTAATCATATTTTTAAGAGGCTTTTGATCATATTTTTAAGTAAAAGTCATAAAATTTCTTCAGTGGTCGCGAAAAATTCGTTTCAGGGGTCGCGAAAAACCGAAAACCTATAAAAAAAAAATTTGCACGTTGGGATAAAAGTTCAGGGGTAGCGGGCGCTACCCCTGGGCCCTTACTGGGTCCGCCCCTGCGCGGTGGTGCATTTAACCAAATGTTACATTGTGTTTATCCTCATTCAAGTGGTACAGCGTACAAGTTCAAATCCTACAAATTGAATAATTGATAGATTTTAATGGTGTGTTTGCTATTAAAAAACGTAGTGCCTTAGGGCACGGAAAACCAACGCTGATTTTCTTCTTATTCTTGTGACCTATGGCGGCCCAGGAGACACAAAGGGAACAAATAATAAAGGAGATTTATTGTTTTATTTTTTAGTTGAGTTATGGAGTAAATAGGTATTGTGGTTAATTTATTTTTAATAATTGTGTGGTGATAGTATATGATTTGTTCATTATTATTAGTGGTTGAAATATTCTTGTGATTAAACATGGATGTAGAATTTGAGTGGTTTATATTTTAGCTGTTATTGAATCTTAGATTAAATCATGTCTTTCTATATTTCTTGTATGATTACACTCTTTAAACGTTTCTTTATTATAAATTGAGAATAACTTTTATATTGGATCATTTGCGTTGTGTCACAAAACGAGTTTGAGTATGATTACACTCTTTAAACGTTTTCTTATTATAAATCCTGTAATAATTTAATATTTAGGTTTGACTGTCGTTTCGCGACATCCTAGCTGGTGTCTTTCGTCGCGATTGGGTTCTTGACTTGTAGTATGACTGAATTTATTTGCTAACTTGTGTCCTGTTTATGACATTGTAGTGAATCATGTCTATGTGATTCTCTAAGGTGTTGTTTGTTTTTTTAACAAAAAAAAACACTTCTTGACCTCTTATGTCTGTGCCGCGCAGACCACGCGTCGGCATGTGAGTCTACAGAGTGTTTGTTTTCTCGCTGATGTTTCATTAAAAAAACCTCTGCCCATCCTCTTCTTGTTGCAGACTTGAGTTTCTTACTTCTAAACTCTTCTAATTTCCTTTCTCTTATCCCCTCTTGATACAAACAACCTTCAAAAGAAAACCCCTATCCTCTCTTTCTCTTTTAGCGGCAGCCACCACCAGGAGCACCATCGGTCGCCGCCTTCTCCACCTGATAACATAAGGTATGTGATATTCTCTTCTGTTTTAAATTTCTGTTACACCCTCCAGATCGCGATTTTCGTATCCAAGTTTCACTTTTCACGATTCTGTGAAATACTTGCGATTTGATTGCCTCAAATGTGTTTAGACCTCAAAGAACATGAATTAGAAGTGGAATACTTTGTGCAAGCATTTTATGCAACATATCTGATGAACAATTTTAGAGCAATGTGGAGGTGCCCTCCTATAAACACTCTGATTCTTCATAGGAGAATCATCCCCAAACCTTATCCAGCTTAAATTCCCAGTAATTGTCTTCTCTATGATATCCCTACATTTTTGCAGCTCTAATTCTAAATTTAGGTTGTTATGACCAGTATAATTAGCGTCAAAAAAGGTTTGAAATCACACCTAGAAATTTTGAACACATAACAAAATATCAAAATAATGTAGTTGTAAGTTCTTTTTCACTTCAGGTGTACCAAACCAAGCTTTATCATATTTGGATTTGTGATTCTTGGCTGCCTCTGATGCCATTTCTGTATATTTCATGAGATTTGTGAATTTTGGATTTTTGCTTCTTGAACCAACTTGATCTTGACTGCCTGATATGCAATTTGAGTTTTGGATGCCTTAGATGCTATTTTGTATAGAATGACTTTTCTTTTTAACAACCATTTAGATGTGTTATGAATCTGTGCTTTTTAACTATATTATTTTGATGTAACATTTACATATATCCCCTTACTAAGGGGCTTTATTACATATATACCCAGGCTTAAACATTAATTACATATTTCCCCATTTGCTAAGGAAATTACACAATTATCCTTCTCAAATTTAGGGTAAAAAAATCAAATCACGCATAGTCCCTGTACGTGCGTACAGGGACATCTCAAGCGACGATTCAACACCCTATCTCCTCCGATCGTTTCTCCAGTATGATGTACGTGAAGTCTCAAGCACCTCCATCAGGATCGCCACCTCCATCTTCGTCCCTACAGGTCCGATTTCATCCCCACAGGTTCGAATTCGTCCCTATATGTCCGATTTCATCCCCACAGGTTCGATTTCTTCCCCACAGGTTCACATAGGTCCGATTTTAGGATTCGATTTTAGGGTTTTTATGGTTGATTTCAAGCATTGGTTTCATCTTGGTCAATTTTAGGGTTCGTATTTCGTCCCAGTTGACTATGATTGGTGAAAACTTGACTGAGTTGATACATTGCTTCTGATCATGAAGCATAGCAACTTGTTTGTTACTTTTTAATAACACTAACTTTTATTTTGTTGTTGTTTATGATTGTTAGGTTGATTCCTTATGGAAGAAGAAAATATTGATGTTATTAGAACCCAATCATCCAAGTACAAGATAAAACTAAGATATGGATGATACTTTCGGTTAGCTAAGAACTCATCAACAAAACGATATTATTTTGGCTTTCAAAAAAGTATTTATATTGACACGCATATATACAATTTTGATAATTTGATTGAAGAGGTTGCCACTCATTATCCTTCAAATAGGGAACTTACTTTGTTACTTTATTGCATTGACAAAGATACCACCGAGTATGTATCTTTTATAAAGGTTGATTCCCATGACAATTTTCAACTGATGCTTAGTATGTATCATGTGGATAAAGAATCCACGGCTTATGTGAAGACAAATACTAATGTTGATACAAGTTCAATCCAATAAAGGTAAATGTTTGTTCTTTTAGTAGAATTAGTTTCATGATTAGTTAGTTTTTTATGAGATTCCACATCTTTTTGCAGGGGACAAGGTGATGTTCTTATAGTACATGGCGGGGATGAGAGCTATCATAGTTCCTATAGTACTGGTGTTGAAATTGATGATGAAGAACATGGTGGGGAAGAACATTATAAAAAGGATAGTCGAAATATGAAAGTGAACTCAACATTTGAGAATGTGATTGAATTTAGAAGAGCGTTAGCCCATTATGCAATCACAAA
The DNA here is from genome assembly GCA_039602395.1 of Deinandra increscens subsp. villosa. Classification (NCBI taxonomy): domain Eukaryota; kingdom Viridiplantae; phylum Streptophyta; class Magnoliopsida; order Asterales; family Asteraceae; genus Deinandra; species Deinandra increscens. The sequence continues at coordinate 20,276,903 of JBCNJP010000007.1, forward strand.
TGAATATGCACACTTCACTGAGAAAAGCGAACCCACACGAGTCACAGCAAGGTGTGTTGACCTAGGATGCAAATGGAGAATACACACTTCTATCCAGCAAGACGAAATTACATTGGAGGTAAGTGTTAAATAAAATCAAGTATGTTTTAGTATTGTTATTCAACTTAAAATTCATATATAATCATGTAGGTTAAAACACATGTAGAACCACATTCTTGCACCCGAAGTAAAAAAGGAGCTAATAAGGTGGCAAGTCAAGGATGGATTGCAGGTGTGATTAAAGATAAACTAAAATTCGATGGGGATGTCTCACCTATAGTAATCTAGAAGTGGATTATGAAAATTTATAGTGTTGACATGCCGTACATGAGAGTGTTTTGAGGGAAAGAACAAGCTTATAATGATATGTACGGGAAGTGGGAAGACTCATTCCTACAGATGAATGATTTTAAAGAGGAGCTACTAAGACGAAACCCGGGAAGTGTACGTTGAGGTTGACTATGAGATGAAAGGTAACAAGAAACTATTTTTACAATGTTTTATTTCAATAGTAGCTTGCTTGAAGGGATTTCTTGATGGTTGTCGTCCCTATATTGCTTTAGATGCATGTAATCTAAAAGGGAAGTTTAATGGTGTACTTGTTTATCCACTTGTCCGGTTGGTTCTTGAACTTTGAGCTGCAGCAGCATCTTTCTATCATCAACATGTCTGACACACATTTGAAAAACTATACTCCACCAGACATTTGATGACTGGTCTTTGGGTTAGAAGGTAATTATCATCTGTTCAGTTGATTCAAATTAACATTATTTTAACCAAAAACCTAATATAGATTACGGGTTTTCTATAAAACTTCCCCTGAACCCAAGGCCTCTAAAGACTTCCCCTTAGCTGAAAACTTTCCTTCAGCCAAGGACTTCCCCTGAGATAATGCATATTATCCTCGAGTTCCCTTCGGATACTATGTATTATGGAAGTCTTTTCGGATAATACTTATTATCCAATTGTTGGTCTAGAAAACAACAACCGTTCACGATATTCTATCAATCACGAGTGCGGAATCCAAGTGATTGATTGATTCAAGATAAGAGATGAGAAGAATACTAGAATACGATTAATATAAATGATAAAAACCTGATCTTTGCACACAATACGAACTTGTCGAGTACAAGATAAGAAATCGTAAACTAGATCTCTCGGGTTTACGATCGTAATTAGCTCCCTCTCTTAGAATCGTAAACAGCAAGCCCCTCAATGAGGAGGTCTAGTGGAGTATATATAGACCCCCATTGGGTTTACTATTGGGCCCCTTGTGCATCATAAACCCAATAGTAAACCCAAGCCCAACCATAAACTAGCCTAAATACAATAACCAGACTAGCCTATGATTCTAATGAAACCCTCTCAGCCCAACCCAACTTATTTAATATTACAAGCCTCATAATCTAGCCTCAACAATCTTCCCCTAGGCTTGTGATATTAAATGACTTTGATCTTTGAAATTCTTCCTTTTGACTGGCTGGCAAAGATGTTGATGAAGATTCTTTCCATAGAACATTCAATGGGTTTCATGACGGGCACTTGGGACTTTCTTTTGATCAGCATCAGCTTGAACTTCTTGAATTGAACAAGTTAATGAGATGGAGGATTCTCATTGACTTGCTTCTTTTGAAAGAACTGGTTCTTGCTAAATCTTCGGTAACTGTCTTGAATCTTCCAAAAATTAGAGGGTAAAAAGTTTGAACACCTCTAACTTTGAAGAACTTGGTTGTTGATCTTGGGTCTTCATGATCTCAGACTGCTCTCTGCATCATTTTCTTCATCAAAGATCGACTTGAAATCTTCAGCTTCCCCTAAACTTGTGAACATTTTCTTTGAAAACCTTTTGAAGCTTTTGGAAACTTGTAAAGACACCAACAACTTCCCCTGAACAGTTGCTTATTCAGATGGAAGTCTTGTCCGGCTGGTTCTTTAACTTTGAGCTGCAGCAGCATCTTTCTATCATCAACATGTCTGACACACATTTAAAAAAATATACTCCACCAGACATTTGATGACTGGTCTTTGGGTTAGAAGGTAATTATCATCTGTTCAGTTGATTCAAATTAATATTATTTTAACCAAAAACCCTAATATAGATTACGGGTTCTTTATAAAACTTCCCCTGAACCCAAGACCTCTAAAGACTTCCCCTTAGCTGAAAACTTCCCTTCAGCCAAGGACTTCCCCTGAGATAATGCATATTATTCTCGAGTTCCCTTCGGATACTATGTATTATGGAAGTCTTTTCGGATAATACTTATTATCCTCCCTCATTCCCCTAAAAATTTGTCAAGATCTGACGGAGGAAGTCTTTTCCATTAAATAATAAGTATCATCCTCGAGTTCCCTTCGGATAATACTTATTATCCCATACTCCTTCCCCTAAAAATTTGGCAAGATCTGTCGGGGGCATATTGTCATGCATTAAAACCCATGAAAAACACATTTTGACTTCTCAAATTGACCTGGCCAAGACGAAAACACACCAAAAAGAACTTAACGACTCACACACGAAAGATATAAACTAAACAAATACTTACCAAACCAAACACGAGAAAGTTTACAAGGGATCAAACCGTATGAATCTGACTGAGGAACCCTTTTCAGCTTCAGTTACTCAACTAGTCCGGGTGATTGCCGGTATGTTTATCCGCTTTAAACTCAAACCCGTTTAATCCCAACCGAATGCGTCATGTTTAATATAGTACAATATTACCATCATGTTTAATTGTCCCCACACCCAAGCGTACACAGCAAAACCTACCTAACCTCAGAGTTTATTGAGGATTCACAAACCCCTAGCTTGAGGAACCATGCAACACCGTTATGACTACCACTTATTTCATTAACCATCAGTTGGTGATCAGGTCGGCCGCTAAGCACGCAAAGAAGACCAACTGAGTGATTATTTATTCTCTTTTCTTTTTCATTTTTTTTTATTTCTTTTTCGTTTCTTTTTCATTTCTTTTTCTTTTCTTTTTCTTTTCTTTTTATTATGTGGTGTACTCATGACAACAGAGACATGGTGTGTGAGAGAGTGAATACTAGGTAATTACCACTCTCAACCCATTTTTGCCGGGACTCAGTCTTTTAAACCATGCAACCTAGGATGGGAAACTAAACATATATATCTTTTAAGTTCACTGCACTTTCATTGGAGGTCATAAGTTTAGGTCGAGCCTACCGAGTATATCACCGTGGAGCTTGCCTTTCCGCCTTACGCGTGTCAGCCATCTCCAACCCGGACATTCATTTTACTTCCCCTAAACTTCTAAAAAAAAAGACACAAACAATTAAAAATTGAAAAGCACACTATTTTTGAGGGATCAACTTTTTCTTCATCTTTACATTTCTTCCCCTTGCTTTTTGATTTTTAATGTCACAATCTTGTGAACAGCATATTTATTTATTTATTTATTTTAAATAAAAAATAAAACACACAAACACACTTAAAAGAACAAAACACAAAATTTTAAAGATATCTGGCCAAGCTAACTATCAAAGTATTTATTTGAAAATTTTAGAAAATTGGGTTTCATGACATGCACACTTCATTGCATTTGAAGTCAAACACATAATCAATCAACAGCTTAAATGAAACTTTAATATAGGTTTGACTCAAAAGACCCTTTGCTGCCTCATCATTCAAACAACCAAATTAAGAATAGTACCTTTCATGATGATTTTGACATTTTACCTCTAAAAAAGACATACCTTCCATTGTATAGATTACTTGACATGACATGAAGATACGTCTCCTAAACTGTGCCTGGAACAATCACTTATCAACAAACAAATTAATAATAAAAATGTTAGTGATAATCCTCCTTGACTGTTCCTGCACATAGTGAGAGATTAGTTAGCCATTGGTACCCATGCCATTGTTTTTCTGGGTACACCTGAGGAATCAATAAAGGATACTTCTTGTAAGAACATCCCCTTTGAGAAATCAGGAAGTTGGGATGAAGCTGCCTTGATTTTTGGTTTCCAAGTTCCAGGTGATTTAACATATGTTTTAGTCACTTTTGGAGTTGTGACTTTAGGTGTTTCAACCTTCTTCGTTTTAGATTCATTTTTCAAAACGGTTTTTTTTTAGTCACATTTGGAGTTGTGACTTTAGGTATTTCAACCTTCTTCATTTTAGAATCATTTTTCAACACAGTTTTAGTTACCTTGGGAGAAGTAACTTTGGGTTTTTCATGCTTTGGTTGTTTTGAAAATGGTTTCTTCACCTTTTTCTGAAAATTTTGGTAACTTGGAAAGCTGTTGTTTTGATTTAAAGATTTTCTTTCAGCTTTGGCAGCGCCACAATGTTGATCAGAGGGTTTAACCTTAGGAGCAACAGTCTTCCTTGCCTTAGGTGTTTGCACCATCATTGGCTTAGACTTTACAGACTCCTGAGATGAAACCCTTTGAGTTTTCGGATAATAGGGTTCATAGGGGCGATAAAGACAGTTCCTAGCAATATGACCAGCGATGCCACAATTAAAGCAAGTCTGCTTCTTTAGATAGAAGTCAGACGTGTACCCATTTGTCTTTGGTGGCTGATATGGAGTCGGTTTGCCTTGTGTCTGCTTCTTTGCTTTGACTGCAGCTTCAAATTTGACTTTCTGCTGGTTTGTCGAAGCCTGTGTCGAACCTGTCTTTACTGTCTTTGTGCTTCCTTGATTCTTTGACGTTGAAGCACTATTCTTGCAATTACAACGGAAACTGCATGATCCAACTGAAGAAATGGGAGACACAGCTACTCCCTTGAGTTTTTCATTCTTCACTCTAGCTGTTGGTTTCATACTTGGATGCTTGATGGTGATCTTTGGCCTCTCAACTTCAGCTTTACTTATTACTCCATCAGTTATTCCCTTGAACTTGGAGGAGAAGGATGGTAATTCATATCCAACATCTGGTTCCTGGTCAAACATTGATCCGGATGTCATAAAGATCTTCCCCTCAGGCCGTGTCGTCAAGATCACCTTTTCCCTTTCGACTTTGTCAATTACTTTGAAGTATGGGGTTTCAAATTTAGGGTATGGTTTCAACTCTACCCCAGCATCATCAGACTTAGAGTTGTGACACCTGTCATATTTCTGGCACTCAGCATCATTGTCTGATATATCCTCTACTCTCCCTTCACCATAAGTCATTTTTGTCTCATTGTCAATTTCTTCTTGAGTCATTGGTGTAGTTCCAACCAAGACACTATCAATAGGAGGAGCAGCTTCTTTATAATCTGACTTGGTTCGTTCAACATGTTCCTCACTAAGAAGTATTCCTATAATGTCTCTGGGAACTGGTGGAGGAATAATGCTGTTTGCAGACAGAGACTTATCAGACTTTTCTGACCCAAACCCAGTTTTATCTTTCCCAACTTGACCAGTTACAACAGCATGTGACAATTCCTTTCCAGCATCGAGCATTCGCTGATTTCTTTCCTGATTGCAATCATACTTGACCTGTAGCTCATCATATTTTTGCTGCAGTTCATTTAATTTCTGTGTCAGCTCAGATATCTCAATCCTAGCCCGATCATGTAAAATAGTCTTCTCCGTTGCTAGCTTTTGATATTTCTCAATGTCTAGTTTTTGAGCTTTTACCTTCTCCTCATTCTTTTGCCATCTACCCCTGAATGAACTCCTTTCGCATTTTATCTCAAACAGTTCTATCTCATAATTTTTACAAATTTGCCTAAGTCCAGGAATTAAACGTACATAAGTAGGGTTGGGGCATATCTTAGTTTTGTCAACTTCAGCTGCAAAAGCATCCTTGTTCTCAACCATATTATTTTCTTCAACCTCTGAACTCATTTTCTTTCTTTAGATATGCAACTTTTGAAAATTTTGAAAAATCGGCAAAAACGGCAAAATTACTATTCAAGGAATAGTGTCAAAAACTTAAAACTGAAAAACGGAGGCCTTTAGAGTGGAATTTGGGGTCCAAACGAGCTCCCCTAGACGTTAGTCTGGGGTAATTCTGGGGCTTGTTGTCACGAACGTCGTGTTAAAATTTGAGCTTCTAACTCCATACGAGTCAAAAGTTATGCCCGTTTCCATGAAAGTGTGAAATAGTGACTTTTTGCCGCAAACTAGTTTCCGATCGTAAACCCTGTTTCCGATCATAATCCCTGTTTACGATCGTAATCACCTGTTTATGATTGTGAAGACAGCTGGATCGTAAACACTGATCGTGAACCTGCTTCCGATCGAAACAAGTCGTAATCTCGATTCCGGTCGAATAAAATCGTAAACACCCAAAGCTCCTAACTTGAAGTCGTAAACTCGATTTTTGTGATCGTAAACGTCAGTACCAGCCCAGAATTGGTCGTAATCACCAAGAACACCAAGAACACGATGAACACCGAGTCGTAAACACTCAAAACTGCCCAGAAACTGATCATAAACTCATGAACAGCAGCAGATCCGATCGTAAACGTGAAGAACAACCCAGAATTTCGATCGTAAACCCTGAAAAACTCAAGAAAACTCGCAAAAACTGTTAGATCTTCTTGAATCAATATCGTGAGAACCACGAAACTCTCGTTTCTTGGCTCTGATACCAATTGTTGGTCTAGAAAACAACAACCATTCACGATATTCTATCAATCACGAGTGCGGAATCCAAGTGATTGATTGATTCAAGATAAGAGATGAGAAGAATACTAGAAAACGATTAATATAAATGATAACAACCTGATCTTTTCACACAGGACGAACTTGTCGAGTACAAGATAAGAAATCGTAAACTAGATCTCTCGGGTTTACGATCGTAATCAGCTCCCTCTCTCTAGAATCGTAAACAGCAAGCCCCTCAATGAGGAGGTCTAGTGGAGTATATATAGACCCCCATTGGGTTTACTATTGGGCCCCTTGTGGATCATAAACCCAATAGTAAACCCTAGCCCAACCATAAACTAGCATAAATACAATAACCAAACTAGCCTATGATTCTAATGAAACCCTCTCAGCCCAACCCAACTTATTTAATATTACAAGCCTCATAATCTAGCCTCCACAATGGTAATAATTCTATTTTTCCAGTCGCTTACGGTGTACTTGAGTTAGATAATAAAAATTCCTGGTTATGGTTTCTTGAATTACTTAAGAAAGCAATCGGTGTACCTAATGGACTAGTTATATCATCAGACATGCAAAAGGACCTAGAGGTTGCAATTACACAGGTTTATCCTGCATCTGAGCATAGAGAATGTGTTAGACACTTGTATAGTAACTTTAAGAGACATTTTCGTGGTGAATTCTTTTCTAAAAGTTTATGGAGAGCTGCTGGAACTTATAGTATAACCGAGCATGAGAAGGTATTAAATGATATTGCTGAAACATGTCAGGATGTACGTACTTATCTTAATGAGAATCACAAGATGATATGGAGTCGTTGCAAGTTTGGGACACCGGCAAAGTGTGATTATATGACTAACAATGTTTCGGAGGCATTTAATTATTGGATAGGTGATGCGCGTTATAAACCAGTAATTGATCTACTTGATTGCATTAGGGAGAAGATTATGATACGGCTAGATAAGAAGAGAAGACTTCTAAAAACTTGAAAGGGTATGTTGGTACCTAGAACTAAGAGGTATCTCAACAAAATATCATCCAAGGTGTAATATCTTTATGATTTGTTATATATATATATATATATATATATATATATATATATATATATATATATATATTTCATATTATATTTTTGAGCTAATTTAATATATTTTATTGTTATGTAGAATTTGGGGATCTATGAAGTTTGCAGAAGTGGAGAAAACCAAGCTGAAGTGAAATATATGGATAGGCGTTGGAATGTTTCACTTGATGACAAAAAATGTACATGTTGGGTTTGGCAGGTTAGAGGTGTTTCGTGTATACATGGAACGGCTTTTATTAGTTTCACAATTGATGAAAATTGTGACAACTTTGTTGATTCATATTTTACTATTGAGAATTTTAAATTAGCTTATGCTTTAGAAGTTGCCCCTATGCCTGCAAGGGATCAATGGGTACATATGGATATTGGGGAGAAGATATATCCACCTACAATCAAACGTCCGCCTGGAAGACCGAGAAAGAACAACATCAAACCAAATGATGAGCCTAAGAAGAGACAAAAATGTGGGCGTTGTGGTGAATACGGACATCGTAAAAAGCATGCAAAAATACAGCTTCTCAAGATGGAGAATCAACAAGTAAAAAGGGTCGAGAAAATAATTAATCTAAGTTGAGAGATTAAATTCTTGATATTTCATATGTATTTTGGCACTTTGTATTTTCATATGTACATGTTTAAGACGTGGTGAATTTTTGACACTTTCTATTTTGATATGCACTTGTTTAAGACACTCGTCAATTATGGATGATTCTTGTTTTGGAATGAAATCTTGAATTTGTATTTTTTAGAGATGTTTTTCAAGTCATTTTATAAGTTAATTTTAGTGAGATTTGTAAATATGTAATGTAGAAGGTGAAAGATGTAATTTATGTTTTTCTTAGACAAATATGTAATTAATGAAATTAGAATGTGAAAATGTGAATATATAATATATATAAGGTGAAAAGGGTGCATTTTTTGGTTTTTAGATAAATATGTAATTGATCATATTAGAAGGGGAAATATGTAAATACTCAATAAGGGTATTATAGTCATTTAATAATTTTATACAAATAAATTGGGTAAATATGTAATATACATTGTTTAGGAAGGGGAAATATGTAATTGATGTTTAAGGTTGGGTATATATGTAATAAAGCCATTTAGTAAGGGGACATATGTAAAAACCCCTATTTTGATTCTTACCATTAACTATATTGTTTTGAATATGTTATGTCTCCCTAATTTGTTTATAGAATGTACTAGTAGTTGATTATACACTAGCTAATTTTGATATAGTGTTTGTTTGCTTGTTTGTTAATTATTAGAAATGGGAGAGAAACAACAATGGTCAAACAATCAACCCAATGTGTCGGTACGAAATAGTCATGTGAACGATGATGCTGATGAAGACGATGTTGAAGCACATGGTATTACATCGAATCGGGAATATTTGACTCATTTACGAGATGATATTGCCGAGTGGTTAATGCAAACTATGCAATGAATGATTTAAAAAAATGTTATGGAGTTTTATGAATATTATTTCAGTGTTGTATAACTATTATTTAAATTTCAATGTTGAAAACTCTTTTAAGTTTCAAAAACGATTTATTTAAATTTCAATTTATTTTAGCAGTCTGCAGAAATTAAAAAAACAAACAGTCTTCTTCTTACAGGCTGCAGAGATTTGGTCCACCTCTTCTGCTGCAGATGTCTGCAGATGTGGTTCACAAAATGCAGACATTTATCTCTGAAAAACAAACTGCACCTAAGATTCAATATAATTTGTTTGCATGTTAACCACAATATCTGAACCATGGATGTGGTCACATTTTTACTTATTGTTATTAACGTCAACATTTTCTATCTAAAAATTAAAAACCAATTTTTACACTTATAGTTCTGTTAGTTAATTAGTTTAAATAATCAATTAAAACATATAACACCGAATACACGCTACTTATGGATACGATATCTGACTTACCCTAGCTATCTAGGTTAATTAGGTTTTTGCATGAACCCAACGATAGGTCATCAGCTATTTAACAACCAAGTTCCGTTAACTTATTGGGTTGATGCTTTTAGCATGACTGTTTATATAATCAACACTTACAAAAGTTGTAACGGTAAGTGCCCATTTGAATTATTAATTTCTCAAATACACAAGTATAATAATTTTCAACCATTTACATGTGTCTTTCCTCATCTCCGGGACTATGTGCAACACAAACTCGCTCCACGAAACATACCGTGTGTGTCTATTGGATATTGTTCTCGGTATAAAGATTATTGGTGTCTTGATCCAAACACCTCTCGTGTTTATTAAATTTATCCACCTTTTTGGATTTGATGAACATTATTGTCCATTTTCTGGTACTCAATCTAATACCTTATTGTCATTCTTAAATTTATCCACCTTTTTGGATGATGTTCGCACACTTTCAGAAACCAAAGAGGTTACCATAATTCAAACAAAACATCAAGCCCTTTGCTCAAGGATGTGGGTTTTTATGTTGAACTGTTGAAGAGCCTGGTCTAGAAAATCAGCCTCTAACTGGGCCGAATACACATGAAAGTGTACCTGGGCCTAAAACAGACGAGACAGCCCAACAGCCGCGAAATCTGGATACTAATGCGAAGAATCCTCCCCCGTCTCCTGGGCCCATGCCCTAAATGGTCACAGCCCAATCGCCTGAGTAGGGGCCCATCTACACAACGACGACCCATTCTCCTAAATCTGTTGAGAGCTAGCACACTATTACGGTCATTATGTGATAACCAAAGCCCAAGATGGAATTTAAAAGCCACGACACCAGCTGATTTGGCTCACATTCATAATCATGGCTAGGGGTTTGTTTATGACCCGCTTTTGACGAACCGTGAGCCAAATCATTAACTAAACCGTTGGAATTCAAAACCGAACCAAACCGAACTGCTAATGATCGTTTGGTTTCACACTTTGAGTTTTATCAGACCTTTATAATTTACACAAGTTGTTTAAATCATAAAATATACACACAAAAAAAAAAAAAAAAACCTGTTAAATGCTACAAAAATAAGATGTAAAAGCGAGCAAAACATATAGCTAACTGAAACAAGATTTTTATCAAATACAAGTCGTATGAAAATTAAAACAAGCTATATAGTAAACGAGATGTTTAACCCCCCCCCCCCCCCCCCCCCCCGCGCAATTTGTATACTGAACTAAAATAAAAAAAAGTTAGGTGTTATAAAACGTAAAAGTTTAAAAGTCTCTTGGTGAAAGTATAAAACAATAGAAGTATACTAAAAACGAAAGTAGAAAACTTAAAAGTTCCGTGGCTAAAGTAGAAGACAAAAAAATTTAAAACAAAAAAAAACCAAGGAGTATAAAACGTAAAAGTCTAAAAGTCTTGTGGTGAAAGTATAAAACTATAAAAATATACTAAGTTAAGTGGTATAAAACGTAAAAGTCTAAAAGTCTCATGGTGAAAGTATAAAACTATCCAAAAAACGAAAGTATAAAGGTTAAAAGTTTTGTGGCCAAAGTAGAAGACAACAAAACCTAAAACAAAAAAAAAATTTAAAGTTAGAGTGTAAAAAAGTTAAGGGGTATAAAACGTAAAAGTCTAAAAGTCTTGTAGTGAAAGTATAAAACTATAAAAATATACTAAAATAAAAGTAGAAAAGTTAAAAGTTTCGTAGCAAAAATAGATGACAACAAAACTTAAAAAAATAATAATAAAAACTTTAAAAGTTAAACGGTACAAAACGTAAGAGTATGAAACATATGTGGCTAAACTATGAAAACCAAAAAGTTTACTATTTCGTTAAAAAAAACAAATTATAAAAATTTAGGGTAGAAAGCGTCAAAGCACCAAAGTCATGTGAACAAAAGTTAAAAACAAAAAGTTTACTATTAATCTATCAAATCAAATTTTTGTTGTATTATTAATAAATTAGATCAAGAGTTAATTACATTTTGCGTCCCTGTGGTTTGCGGCTTTTTGCCACCTGAGTACAAAATCCAAATTATTAACAAATATATCCTGAGGTTTACATTCTGATGCCATATGAGTCCCTGTGACTAACAAGGTTAAAATTTTCAGTTAACTCTAAGGGTATATTAGTCATTTTACACATCAGGGGCTAATTATGTACATTACTAAAATTATGAGACTACTTTTGTAATTTTATTAATGAAAATAAATAAAATAATATAATGCACACTTCATCAGTTCATCATCTTCATCAATTCATCATCTTCATCAGGGAGAAAACCCACTTCATCACTTCATCATCTTTAGCTGCTAATCGAGTATTTTAAACCGATGTTTCACCAGCCCCATCAACAATCATCGGCTGATTAACACCAATCGAAACTCCAGACCCCAAATCTTTGACCGTCGTAGCGGCGAGTAATCATCAGAGCCACACGCTACTTGATTTTTTTTTGAATCTTGCTCTTAGGAACTAAACCAAATTTGACGAGAGTGGTTCATCGAACTTGTTCCGGTTCGTATTCAAGTCGTCGATTTAGGGATCTGGAACATCATTGTTCATCAGATTTCTATTGCTATTATCCTTTTGTGTTCAGATTTAGGGCCTTCAATCTGCCCTATCTTCTTGATCCATCAATTCATATATTCAACCTTATTAATTATTAATTATCACTTTTCTTTGCAGCTTGTTATCTTCGAAAAGAATTGCTCTATATATTTGGTCTAAATTTGATTGGAGCTTCTCTGTTCATTGTAGCATTGACTGTCGAAGAATGTGAAAAGATCCTAAAAACTCTGTTGAGGTTGGTTGATTTTTTACCCAAGAGAAGAAAGATTTGGTGGCGGGTGGAGGCGGAGGCTACCTCGTGGCTACTTCCGAAACCAAATCTTAACAAAATCGGAATCGGAATACTTCTTTAACGAGATCGATTCGTACCTGGATATAGATCCTCATCTTTTGCTCCTCCTCCGTGTCTACCGGCGTTGTCGTCGCCGGAGAGCGAGTTTGAGGAGAGATCGAGGTACCGTAGGCTTGAAAGGGAGATCGGACGGAACCTCGCCGGTTATATTGTTTCAAACGACGTTAAATATCAGAAGCTCCTTAAAATTCGAGATCTCCGGTGGAGGCTATACTCCCATTGGAGGCTCCAGTGATTGATGATGAAGGTAACCGACGGAAGACTCATGGCGGAGAGGGGTTTCTATTTAACCCAAATTAACTTTGGTTAAATGACAGTTCCAGTCCTTCTAGGTTTATTGACCATTTTACCCTCATGTGCAGCGCACATGGGGGAGAAACTGACGGCCAGACTAACTGCCGTTAGGGGCAGGGACTCAAGTGGCAACAAATATCAAACCTCAGGATATATTTGTTAATAATTTGGATTTTGTACTCAGGTGGCAAAAACCCGCAAACCACAGGGACGCAAAATGTAATTAACTCTTAGACCAATAAGCGCAAAATCACCAATTTGTTGTTATCGCATGGAAACAAATTTATACGTTCTTTTATATTAAATTAAACTAAACTAATATGAATAAGTACATTTCAAAATCTTCAATTATGATCAAATTTGATGGTTTGGTCTGGTTTATACGATCGGTTTTTGTATAAATCTTAGACTAAACCATTCATTACAATTCAACAATTTAAAGCTGGTTGTGAAACCTAACCGATATTTCTGGTTTGAGTTGATTTACGGTTTTAAACTGAACCATAAACACCACTAATCATGGCCTTCATTCAACTTTGTTTGCTTCTGTTGGTCCCAAAGGCTACAAATATGTTGCTAAACATCCTAGATGGATGGAAGCCATGGATAAATAAATGGTTGTTCTCCATAATAACAATATGGGTCCTTAATACCTCGACCAGAAAATATCAACATACTTGTCTCTAAATCGCTTTCCCAAACCAAATACAATTTTGATGGGTCGATAGAGCGACACAACGCTCGCATTGTGGCACAAGGCTTCAGCCAAATACTGGGACTATATTACTCACACAATCAGTCCAATTGTTAAGGCATCTACCGCGCGTGCATATCGTTCTCTCTCTTACCGTTATTCTTAACTGGAAGCTTCACCAATTAGATGTGAACAATGCGTGCTTACACAGAAAATGGATTAAATGTGTTTATATGGAACATTTTCTAGGGCTTGTTGATCCCGAATTTCCTTATCATGTATGTCGTCTCAACAAAGCCTTATATTTATATTGTCTTAAGCAATGCCCCATTTGTTTGGTTTCAACAACTAAGCACGTTTATTCTAGACGATGACTTCACATGTAGTCGATCTGATACGTCGCTCTTTGTATTTAAACGAGACGAATGCATTACGTACCTTCTTGTGTATGTTGATGACCCAATCTTAATTGGAAATAAGGAACACATCATCACGTTATTTATTTCTCATCTAAACAATGAGTTTGCTACTAAAGACATTGGTGATCTCAATTATTTCATTCATGTTTTCCTTGACCTCATTTGTGCTTTTATACATCTCTTTAAGAGATTTCCACAACTCATTAGCACTCTTGCACTTCTTGAATCCATGCAGTATCATTTGATTTGCTAGATATGTCTGCAGCACCCTCAAAGTTGTTGAATCAACTTCACACTTCTTGTGGTCATCTTCAGAAGTATTTTGAAAATTTCTCAGGTATCTTGATGGTACTATCAGCAGCTAACTGTATAGTGACAATATAGGGACCTTCAGTTATGAACTTCCACATCTTGTAGTCATGATATTTGATAAACCCTCTATCCTAAGCTTCCAAGTGTTAAAATCATATGTCGTAAACATAGGAGTTTTGTTTGTGGTTCCATTCTCAGAGTCACTGTTTTATTAGTGAAATCTTGAAAATAGCTGATGAAATGATGGAAAGTTTTGAGAGTCATTAGCGAAGCTACACCGAAAATTTCACGGGAACGAAAAGTCACGGATCCTAATCCCGAGGGGGGGGGGGGGGGCGGTTCTCAATATATATAAAAAAATTTAAAAATCGCAAAAATTAGCACTTTGGCTCAAAAAAACCGGGGGGCGGTCATCCCCTCCCCCCCCCCCCCCGGGTCACCACAATCCTTCGCCCATGTTGAGAGTTAGTATATAGTAATATAAGACTTGAAGAAAAGGAAATCTTCAAATCAGAAGCCAATCCTGTGATAACACTTGTAGGATCCTTGACCTCTTCCTTAGGAATACACCAAAAGGTTCTAACCGTAGGAAGAAGCCTTCTTTTGTTATGCATTGGTATGAATGTTTCCATAGTCTTAACACTTAATGATCAGCTATATTTACTAGATCATTTAATTATTGTAACCTTTTCATTTATTTGTTTGCTTCATCTTCTTTAGGTTATTAGTTGGTTCACATTCCTTTGGTTACTTTCTTGTATCCTATAAATTGTACTCTTGTTGTGTTGTGGAAATATAGTGAAAGCTTTTACAAACCTTATATAGTATCAGCCTTCACGATCCTCTTGTATCTCACCTTTCTCACCATGTCTTCCTCTTCCACTACTCAAGACAATGTCCTTCCCATGTCTGCCGTTCTCCATATGCTTCCCATCAAACTTTCTTCCTCAAATTATCTATTATGGAGGAATCAAATGGAACCAATGTTCTCTAATCAAAAGCTCCTGGGTCATATTGATGGAACCTCTTCTCTTCTTGCCCCTATGCTCCTCGATGCAGATGGCAAAGCATCCGACAATCCGGCGTGCGCTACTTGGAAGGAAGCTGACCAGCGCGCAATTCTCCTTCTTAATGCATCATTATCTAAAGAAGCCGTTGCTGAAGTGATCGGTCTCACCACTACTCGTGATATTTGGATGGCTCTTCAATCTGTTTATCGCAATGATTCAACGGAACATGTTCTGAATCTTCGGGATCAACTGCATTTGATCACCAAGGGATCCGATTCTGTTGCTGATTATGGTCGCAAATTTAAAGGGATTTGTGATTTACTAACTTCTGTTGGTCATCCGCTTGAAACATCTGAGCAAAATCATCTGTTTTTGTGTGAATTAGGGGCCTCGTTCGAGACTTTCTCGATCGCTGTTAGGGCCTCTCAGGCCTCTCTCTCTTTTCGTTCATTGCTCTCTCAGGCCAAGAGTCACGAGATGTTTCTCCGCTCATTATAGGTTACCGCTGCCCAACCCGTTGCCTTTGCCGCACAACCCGCTGTCTCCGCTGGTTCTGGTCCTGTGCGCCGCAATAGAAACAACCAACGTGGTCCCTATCGTGGACCTTATCGAAGAAGCCGCCAGTTCCGCAACAACTTCTTCCGCAACTATGGTAATCGCTACAGGAAATCAAATCGGAACAATTATCTTGATGGTTCCCAAGACGGCGAAGCTTCTGGTTTAAACCCTGAAGCTAATCTCATTCATGCCTTCCAGAATCAGTGCAATATAGGGCCTTCCACCCCTGACTGGTTTGTCGACTCAGGGGCATCGGCTCATATGGCCTCCTCTCCAGCCCATGTTTCAAATGCAGTGCCTTTTACTGGGTCAACTCATGTGGTATTTGGAAATGGTAATAAGTTACCCATTTCTCATATTGGTTCTTCACAAATATCTAAAGATCTATATCTTGATAATATTTTAGTCATTCCTCATTTGACTAAGAATTTATTATCCGTTGGTTCTCTTACGAGAGACAATAACGTGGAAATCTTATTTTCTTATCTATATGTTAAAATTCAGGACAAGGTCACGAAGCGGGTTCTAGCTCAAGGAAAATATGAAGACGGACTTTATGTGCTCCATCCTGGTGATCAAGCCTTTTTTGCTACTACTATCAAGCCCTCCAAAGCCTCCTTTGAAGTTTGGCACCCACATTTAGGCCATACGGCATTTGAGACTTTGTATTACTTAAATAAAAAGGGTTTTTTGTCATTTACGTCTCTATTACCAAAGCCTTAAATTTGTTCTTCTTGTCAAATGGCCAAAGGGCATAAATTACCATTTAAGGAAAACTCCAAACGTGCATTAAAACCATTAGATCTAATTCATTGTGACCTATGGGGACCGTCTCCCGTCACTTTTAAAGATAACTATCGCTACTATGTCATCTTCATTGATGACTTCTCTCGTTTCACGTGGTTTTATCCACTCAAAACAAAATCCGGATTCTATAATGTATTATCCATCTTCATGAAATTTGTACAAACTCAATTCTCAACGCGTATCAAAGTTTTCCAAAGTGATGGAGGAACGTAGTTTGTTAATCAAACAATTCGAAAAATATTCGACGAAAATGGTACTTTTCATCGTCTCTCGTGCCCTTATACTCCGCAGCAAAATGGTCGGGCCGAGAGAAAGCATCGGCACATAGTTGAAACGGGTTTGTCCATGCTTTTTCATTCCTTCATGCCGATGACATATTGGGTTGATTCATTTAGCACCGCTACCTACATTGTTAATCGTTTGCCAACTCCTCTACTTCAAGGAAAATCACCATTTGAAATCTTGTTTATCAATACTCCCATATATGACAACTTTAAAACATTTGGTTGCCTTGTTTACCCTTATCTACGAGATTATGCCAAGCATAAATTAGCCCCTCGTAGCATTCCATGTGTTTTCCTTGGTTATTCTTCACAATACAAAGGCTATAAGTGTCTTGATCTTTCTACTTCACGGATATTTATGACCGACATGCTCGCTTTGACGAAGGATCGTTTCCTTTTTCCAAAAATCCTACAACAACCAACTACAATAACTCAATTCTATCCACTTTTCTTCAAGATCACTCTCCCACCATCTCTGATCCTTCCCCCCTTTTTCCATCTGTCTCCCCATATTTGCCACATACTACCCCACATAATTCTCCATGTATTGCTTGCATACCAGATCACCATCCTTGCCCATCTCACGCCATTCCTAGTCCTATTATAACCCCTCTATCCAGTCCAACCTCTTCAGGCCCACCAAGCCCACTTGTTGCCACACCTATTTCTTCAACGGGTCATGATTCCTCTACTTCTACCTCTCCTTTGATTTCACCACTCTCGTCACCCGGCTCCTCACCCCAACCTGCACCCCCTCTTCCTTCGCATCCCATGATAACACGTGCCAAAGCCGGAATATTCAAACCCAAATATCAAGCCAATTTGGCTCATGTCAACTCCAATCCTCTCTATTTGCTTTATTTTCTCAACATGTTCCTAAGGGTTTTAAGAGTGCTGCCAAACACCCTCTTTGGATGCATGCTATGGAAGAAGAAATGGCCGCTCTTCGTCGAAACAACACGTGGTCTTTAGTCCCTCGACCAAACTAGGTTAATGTGGTTGGTTCCAAATGGATTTTTCGCACTAAATACCTCCCAGATGGCACTGTTGACAAACATAAAGCGCGACTTGTCGCTCAAGGCTTCACTCAAATTCCTGGACTCGACTTCTCTCATACATTTAGTCCGGTTGTTAAAGCTGCCACCATTCGGGTAGTTCTCTCTTTAGCCACAATTAATGGTTGGCCTCTACACCAACTAGATGTCAAAAATGCCTTCTTAAATGGTGATCTCAGTGAAGTTATATTCATGGAGCAACCTCCTGGTTTTATTGATGATCGTTTTCCCAATCATGTGTGTCGACTAAATAAAGCCCTCTATGGACTCAAGCAAGCTCCACGCGCATGGTTTGAACGATTAAGTTCGTTTCTTCTTCAAAATGGGTTCATATGTAGTAAATCCGATACATCACTATTTATCTTTAAAAAGGGACCATGTCTTATGTATCTTCTGGTTTATGTTGATGATCTGATATTAACAGGCAGTAATGCGAACACCATTCGTGCATTTATATCTCAGCTCCACAAAGAATTTGCAACCAAAGATATGGGTACCTTAAGTTATTTTCTGGGACTTGAAACGACTCATTCTTCTCAAGGACTTTTCTTGAGTCAATCAAAGTATGCCCATGATATTGTGGACAAAGCACAACTTCTTCATGCAAAACCGGTCCATACTTCTCTGGCTGCCTCTGCTATTCTAACGAATGATGGCACTCCATTTCTAGATCCTACTTTATATCGTTCTCTCGTTGGTGCTCTTCAATATCTAACCATCACCAAACCTGACATTTCCTTCGTTGTGAATCAAGTGAGTCAGTTTCTTCAAAACCCTACTATAGATCATTTTCAGCATGTTAAACGGATTTTGCGTTATGTCAAAGGCACATTAAGCTACGGGCTTCATTTCTCTAAACCCAGAAATATCAACATCTTGGGATTTTTTGATGCTGATTGGGCCCGTTGTATTGAGACTCGCCGTTCAACTTATGGGTACTCTATCTTTTTGGGTGGTAATCTTGTCTCATGGAGTGCTAAGAAACAACCTACTGCTGCTAGATCGAGCTGTGAATCTGAATATCGTGCCATGGCTAACACTGCAGCTGAAATAGTTTGGGTTACTCATCTTCTGCAAGAACTTCATGCTCTCCCTCCGGGTCGACCAACATTGCTTTGTGACAACAAGAGTGCTCTATTCCTCAGCCAGAATCCCGTGTCTCATAAGCGCGCAAAACACATTGACTTGGATTATCATTTTATTAGAGAACTTGTCACCTCTGGTAAACTACGGACGCAATTCATTCCTACCAAGCTTCAGGTGGCTGATATATTCACTAAAAGTCTGCCTCGTCCTCAGTTTGAACAATTTCGTTCCAAGCTTCGTCTCGGGCCACCACCACCGTTTCGCTTGAGGGGGGGATCTTAACACTTAATGATCAGCTATATTTACTATATCATTTAATTGTTGTAACCTTTTCATTTATTTGTTTGCTTCATCTTCTTTAGGTTATTAGTTGGTTCACATTCCTTAGGTTACTTTCTTGTATCCTATAAATTGTACTCTTGTTGTGTTGTGGAAATATAGTGAAAGCTTTTACAAACCTTATACATAGCAACCATACTTAATAAACATATTAGTTTGTATGGGTCACGATTCAATATGTAATATGAAGCGAAATAAGTATATGATAATCGAGCCGAGTATGAATGAACAAATAGTGTTTAAGTTGTAGTTTGCATGTGAATATGCATTCTTCAAAGATGTATGTACACCTAATAATACATATGTTTTGACTTTCTAATAATATTAATACATATAAGCTGTTTA
>JBCNJP010000007.1:20297140-20333010 GCA_039602395.1 Deinandra increscens subsp. villosa
AATGGGAAAATCTAACTACTTTTAGATCCTGGTTGGCTACCGATCTGGGCAAAACCTAATCAATTGCTAATAACACATAGACATGCTCCCCAATTGCTTAGTTGACCTAATATCTTAAGTTTCTAATGGGCTGCTTAGTTCCTGCCGCAAGAAAGTGCTAGATCATGACAGTGGACCATTAAAACTCTAATATACTAGTTAGTTAAACAAGTTCAACATGCAGATGCTCAACGGTTGCAAGGAAAACCGGAATAATTAGCAACTAACGGTTAGGAACAGAACGATTTTACCAACCAATCACCAAAAGTAGCTAAAGGTGATTAGCCGGACATGGCTAATGAAGCAAACATGGTCAAAATTAAAGATTGCATAAAAGAACAATTATCTAACGATTAGTATCTCCAAAAACCTTCAATACAAGTCTGAAAATTCGTAACCTTAAGGCTCTGGATGTCCAAGAGTGAGAGTGTGTTTACAAAAACTTAACAAACAAGTTTAAATAGCAAAAACCTAAAAAGTCTTCTGTCGACTGATTTGGGGCGTACCGCCCCAAAATATAAGATTCTGGGCGTACCGTCCGAGCTTCTGATTTCGGTAAGTATTCTTCAAATCAAGGGCGTACCGCCCTAATCTTCTCACTCCTGGGCGTACCGCCCCAAAATGAGTCTCAGGAACTTTCTTCAATTTATTCTAACTCTTCATCGTTTCCCGAACTCTTTTCAACCTTGTACCGATCAGCTTCATTCTACATCATAAAACTCAGATTTTGGCATGTTTAGCTCCTAGTACATTGAAACACAAAACCATGAAAATGTAATGAAATCCAACCGTTAACGTTAACAAAAATAGTAAATTAATAACAATAACGAACGACACTTTGGACTAACATCACATCCCTACACTTAACTTTTTCCGTCTCGGAAAAACTGCCATGGAATCATAATTGGAAAAATCAACCTCAAAATCATTAAGCATTTTGATTTATCAACCATTCTCATTCCACTTTCCAAAATGTAATCATATATGCTAATTGCAATTGCCGATATTCCGGTCCGACTAAACCCAACCACTGATCTTTGAACACCCAAGGTGTTTGTAAATTACCAATCAATTGTATCAATTTGCCAGTGTGTCCCACATTCAGAAAGTTCTAGATCAATCTACTCCCGAATCAAATTCAGTCAAAGTAAAGGGTAATTAAGATGATATATTTAAATTTTCCCCACCCTCCTTAAACCAGATACTTATATATCCCAAGAATGATGAATTTAATTGATGAATGAGGTTTTTGAGCATTTATATCTCTACTATTATTCTCTATTATTTTTTTTTTATTTTTTCTCTTTTTTTTTTTGGATAGTTGGTTAATTTTAACTATGATTACCAACGGACATCATCAGAGGCATTTTTTGCAAGATGCTATCCCCAAATCGTACATGAGTATTTTGCCCGCGAGATCTAGGGCATCATCAGAGGCACTCACCACGGGATACTACTCTTAGTTCGTACATGAGTATTTTGTTCCTTCACTCTAAAATTATTAGCCAATTTATTACCTAATATGCTCAAATATGGGAAAATGGGGTGCCGTTATTTCTCGGATTTGCTTTCGTAAAAAGATCATAACGTGCCAGTTTATTCTGAGGATATATAAGTCTCTAATTTAAAAAGGTCTTTTTCCTCCTAATCATCAATTTTAATATCTCTATCACCCCTAAAATGGGAACCCATTAACAAACTGATTTAATTACATATTTATACAATAATAAACACAATGGGATAATTAAGCTTTACTAAATCAGCTGGGCCTACCGACACATCACAAATTAGATATACTTTCCATACTCTCCTCTTCTACCACTTTTCCTTTCTTTATTTTATTTTTAATTCTGAAAATCGATTCCCAATTGTACTATCATTTTCCATGTACCGACAATTAATCCAAAAACAGATTTGACTCAAAACACTAAACTGAAAATGACTAAAAATGAAAAATCTTTTTGGGTTTTTTATGTTTTTAATTTTTTTTCAAAATAACACAACTACCTTAAAATTTAATAACTGACGTCCTGTCCCCCTCCCCACACTTAAGATCAACATTGCCCTCAATGTGATAGAAGAACACGCACATAACGAATAAACATACTTGAACGATAAAATAAAATAAAGGATAAAATAAAATGCAAAAATAAATAAAAAGAAAAATAAATAAAAAGTAACAAGTTGGAACAGACTCCCCTGATAACATCGTGAAAGCTCCTCGAAAGTCGTGCCAACGCCCTCGCGTACCAGATCATGAATTCCGGAAATCGAATGAAAGAAGTAATGCGGGAATGTCACATCTCAATCAAAGTGCTACCAATAAACACAACCATCATAGCAGATATATACATAACCAAAATAAATCACAACCACCCAACCGGTCAGCCCATACAGTACGCCCATGTATAGTATAGTATAATATCATACATACCGTGATCATATGAAAACAAAATAACCAAAAAGAGTACAGGGTAAAAGAAAATTAAAACGATCAGTCGTGGCAGTGAAATCAGCACCATAGCATCCTACTACTCATCATCTCCGTCATCTCCACCAGCTCCACTAGCACCTGCTCCAGCATCACCCTCAGTATCCATCTCATCATCCCCCGCATCATCCTCCTCATCACCCCCAGCATCATTATCCTCAGGCTCCTGGAAAAAGTCAGGGATATCCATCCCCTGCTGCAGCATCATATACCTCATCGCCCGCTCAACCCTCTCGAACCTCACATCAGCACAATCCAAAACCGTCTCCTGAACCGTCTCTAAAGAAACCTGACCGACCCTCGGCTGCCTCTCTGGTCTCGGCCTAAGTGGCCTCTCCACCTGGTGAACAATCCTACGCCGCCTCGCGGCCCCAGCAGCCTCGTCTCCCGGAACAACAACCTCTCTCACGGCCTCCCATTGTGGGGGATCAGTCATCGTAACCCTAGAAGCCAGCCGCATATCACCCAGCTCATAATGCGACGTCTCAGCACCAATCGTCAAATTTGTCTCCCTATACCTGTCAAACACTCCCAATCTCCACGCCAGCCTCGTCACATACGACCCGATACTCAAGTGAACACCCTTCCGCGAAGTCCTCCTCCTCGCAAAAGAAGACATCAATACTCCAGCAATGTTGAGGTCGTGCCCCTCAATAATCGATCTCAGGACCGCCATGTCCAACTTCGTGTATTTCTCTACACCGGACCAGCATCCGAGTAGAGTGCACGCAACTAACCTATGCAAATACCTGATCACTGGATCTCGAATATGGGACTCTATCAAGTTATGTGTGTATGGAACCGTCCCAATCGTATCCCAGAAAGCTGCAATCTACACATCAGTAACCCCCTAGGGGTGTGCTCGGCTAAAAAATCCTTCGCGGGAGGGTAGCAAACTCGGGCGCCTCAACCTCCGCCTGTGCATACAACCCGGACATAACCGCAAACTCCGGAATGCTCATATGATGTGTCTGTCGTCCTAAAGCAAACGATAACGCGCGTTCCCGTCTCCAAACTTCCCCGGACCCACCTGAAACGTCGCCAAATCCTCCACTGTAACCTCCAGGTACTGGTGGTCATCCGGTGTCAACGCTCTCCTCCATCGATCAGTAACTAACCCCCGAATCTCTCAAGCTGCCCCAACTGCGCAATCAAACCCCAGTCTATCGTCCGGTGATGTAACAGTGGCATCACCACAAACCGCCTCATCTGTCGATCCTCATGAGAGCCGTGCTCGAACTTCAGCAGTCAATGATGCAGATGGTTCCTCCTCGTAACCGCTGGTGGTGGAATCTCTAGGTCGGGCAAAATCTCAGGCCCCCAGTAACGAATGATCCGCCTCCTGAATGGAGGTTCCGGTACAGCAGGATCCGGCTCACCCTGTTTCCTCTTCTTCGGGCTTCGCTTGCCGGGACTAGACGCCGGTTGTTTCGACATCCTGATTCACAAAAGTTAGCACACTAAACAATAATAATGATAATAACCGGGCCTTCCTGCAATTTATTTCCACATTTCACGAACTATTTTTGTATTTTTCGATTTTTAATTTTTTTTTTGTTTTTTTTCAAAATTTATAAAGAAAAACAAAAATTAAACTTCAAATAAAACTAAAACTAAAAATGAAAATCAAAAATGACAAAAAATGGATTTTTGGGAAATTTGTAAAAATTCTATCAATTAATCCCATGGGCATACCGCCCAAAAAATGATCAAATTGGGCGGTACGCCGCCCAATTTCTGTAGGAAACCCTAATTTTAATTTGGGGAGTACCGCCTCAAATTACAGAACCCTAGGCCATACGCTGCCCAAATCATGGCGCTGAAAAACCAAAATCGGTTGTTAACCAATCAATCTAACCCGATTCCCCACTCTCATACAACCTCGTCCTCACTTCAAGTGAATGGTGGTGGTAATTAGCAGTGCTCTCACATGTGGTCTCCGATGGTCTGGTCTCACCGGCGGTTTTCGATTGTAGCGGTGGTTGTGGTGGCTGTGGGTTTTTAAGAAAAGGGGTGGAGGCGGTGGTGTTGGGTGATAATGGGAGACCGACCCGTTATAAGGGTTTTTATTTTTTTTCTCGTTAAAATCTCGGGCGTACCACCCTGATTGGTGAGTTTGGGGCGTACTGCCTCAAAATTGAGAACCGATTTAATTTTTGAATTTTAGGGCGTACCGCCTCGTGTTGAGAATTTCAGGGTGTACCGCCCGTCCCCATTTTTGACAGAAAATTTGGAAAATTTTGGACTCAATAATTTTTCTATCTCTGGAAAAAACTTTGTTTTGCACCACCGCACCTTTCTACTGCAAAATTTCTGATAAAACTTACCTGGAATGCAGTGTATGACATAATTTCATTCCCGAGCTTCCCGATTACCTGAAAACACATGAAAACCGTAAAATCTGACAAAACTACTGAAAACACACAAAAAATTAAAAAGAAAAACAAACCGCTGGGTTGCCTCCTAGTTAGCGCTAAGTTTTTAAGGTCTTCAGCCAGACCGTACTTCCCTTTCACTTTTCGGGGCTTTCAGATGCGGGCGCCAAAATGTAATCATCCTTATCGATTTGCCCATGAATGTATGCTGAGTCCAAATAGGGCTTCAATCTGTGCCCGTTCACTACCTGCCTCAGGTGGTCATCCAAGTCTTCAATCTCGAAATTACCATACCCCCCCCCCACCCACACTTGTGATGAGGTACGGCCCCGTCCACTTGCTTTTCAGCTTACTTGGAAACAATTTCCGCTTCAACTTGGCATCATGCACTTTCTTCATCTTGTTCTTGTAAGCAGATGCACACTCGTACCCCTCATCGCGTAACTCTTCCAATTCTCCCAGCTGGAGCTTCCTTTCTGTACCTGCAGTATCATAACTCAAGTTAACCTCTTTCACAGCCCATAATGCTCTGTGAGCTAACTCTACAGGTAAATGACACCCCTTTCTATAGACCAACCGATATGGAGTGGTTCCAATAGGCGTTTTAAAAGCAGTGCGATACGCCCACAAGGCATCATTCAATTTGGAAGACCAATCCTTGCGGTCGGTTCGCACAGTGTTCTGCAAAATCCCTTTAATTTGCCTATTGGAAACCTCCACTTGACCGCTTGTTTGCGGATGATATGGGGTTGCAATTCGGTGGTCTACGCCATACTTCTTAAGTAGTTTGCCAAATTGAAATTTCTTAAAGTGGGATCCCCCATCACTTATGATCACATGAGTGATTCCAAATCTAGTAAAAATATTTTGTTAGACAAACTTGCAAACTACACTATGGTCATTGGTCTTAGTGGCAATGGCTTCTATCCATTTCGACACATAGTCTACCGCCACTAATATATAAACAAAACCATTGGAATTAGGGAAAGGGCCCATAAACTCGATGCCCCAAACATAAAAAATCTCTACAACCAAAATTGGTTGCAAAGGCATCTCAACGCGCTTCGTGATGCTCCCCATCTGCTGACATCTCACACAATGCTTCACAAACTCGAACGCATCATTGAAAATCGTAGGCCAAAATAATCCGGAGGAAAGAACCCGTTGACCCGTCTTCTGCCTACTAAAGTGGCCTCCACATACCGATGCGTGCACCAACTCTAATACTGCTTGCACCTCCGAATCCGGTACATATCTCCGGATCAATTGATTCGGCCCTACCATGAACACGTCTGGTTCATCCCATATGTACTTAGTCGCTTGAGCTTTCAAGTGTACCTTCTTCCTTTTGGGCCAATGTTCTGGAATTGTACCTGCAGCCAAATAGTTCACAATGTTAGCATACCACGGTAAATTAGAAACACTCAGTAACTGTTCATCAGGAAAAACATCATAGATTCTCCATTCATCTTTCTTCCGCTTCAATGTGGGGTAATCGGGACAAATGATCCGCCACCACACTCTCACTCCCTTTCTTGTCTCGAATTTCCAGATTGAACTCCTGCAACAAAAGGATCCACCGAATGAGCCTCGGCTTAGCATCCTTCTTCTCCATCAAATATCGAACAACACTATGGTCCGAGTAGACTATGACCTTTCTCCCCCAGATTTAGGACCTGAACTTATCAAGAGCAAACACAACTGCAAGTAATTCTTTTTCAGTGGTAGTATAATTCAATTGAGCCCCATCTAAAGTCTTAGTCGCATAATAGATCACTACCGGTTTCTTATCTACCCTTTGACCCAAAACCGCCCCAACAGCAAAATCAGATGTATCACACATAATTTCAAAAGGCGTGACCAATTGGGTGCTCACAAAACTAGTGCCTCATTTAATTTATTTTTCAAAGTGTTGAAAGAATTTAGACACTCATCATTAAAATTAAAAATTTCATCTTTAAGCAACAATTTGCAAAGAGGTTTAGTAATCTTGCTAAAATCATTTATGAACCTCCTATAGAAACCAGCATGCCCTAAAAACGCCCTAACACCCTTGAAATTCGTGGGAGGAGGTAAAGTCAAAATTACTTTAATTTTTGCCCTATCAATCTCAATCCCACGACTTGACACCACGTGTCCCAACACGATCCCCTCTTGAACCATAAAATGGCTCTTTTCCCAACTTAACACTAGATTAGTTTCTATGCAACGCTCTAACACTCGTGTTAATTGATTCAAACAAGACCCAAACGACGTACCAAATATTAAAAAGTCGTCCCTAAAAATTTCAAGTGAATCCCCGATCATATCAGAAAAAATAGCCATCATGCATCTTTGAAAAGTGGTCGGGGCATTGCACAAACCGAATGGCATCCTCCGAAATGGAAAGGTGCCAAAAGGACAAGTAAAAGTGGTCTTTTGTTGGTCATCGGGGTGAATGGCAATTTGGTTGTACCCCGAATAACCGCCTAGAAAACAATAAAACTTTTGACAGGACAACTTTTCAATAATCTGGTCAATGAAAGGTAGAGGAAAATGGTCCTTGGAAGTCGCGGAATTCAACTTCCTATAATCAATGCAAATTCGCCACCCGGTTACCGGTCGGGTGGCTATTTCCTCACCTTTCTCGTTCCTAACTATCTGAATTCCTACTTTCTTAGGAACGGTTTAAGTTGGACTTACCCATGTACTAACGCAGATAGGATAGATAATACCTGCATCGGGCCATTTAAGTACCTCTTTCTTGACTACCTCGCGCATGTTTGGGTTAAGCATCCTTTGTGTATCTCTTGCGGGCTTTGCTCCTTCCTCGGTAATGATCTTGTGCATGACTATGGATGGACTAATTCCCTTCAAATCTGCAATGGTCCATCCAGTAGCCGCCCGATGCTTCACCAACACCTTCATCAACTCCTCCTCCTGCTCCTTAGTCAAACCCGTAGAAATAATCACAGGAAGAGTGTTATTTTCTCCTACAAAATTGTATTTCAAATGTTTAGGAAGTTCTTTAAGTTCTAGAGAAGGTGGTGATTCAAGTGACGGCTTTAATTGTGAATAGATATGCTCCGATAAGATCTCCACTTGAATAGACTATGGTGGTCTCTGTCACTTCCATCAACTCCTGGCTCTCGTCTTCTGCTTCCAACTCCTTGACCATAACTGCGTATCCCCTTCCAAACAAAGCACACTTCTCAGGGGTCCCATCCTCCTCATTAAAAGAAAAGAATGGAGGTACAAGACCATCGACAATTTCAGCCCGAAAACATTCATCGTCGTCCCGAGGGTTAGTCACATTCCCAAATACACTCAACCGCATTTTACGGTTCCCAAAAGTCATATCCACGGTACCCGACCTACAATCAATTTGTGAATGACTCGTAGCTAGAAAAGGTCGACCCAAAATTACCGTTGGTTGAGCGGTTTTTCAACTGACACATAATCAAGAACCAAAAAGTCGACCGGATAGAAAAATTCTTTTACTTTAACGATCACATCCGACAAAATTCCCCGGGGGAGCTTAGGGGTCAAATCAGCCAAAATCACCGAAGTGTCGGCTTTTTTCAAAGGTCCAAAGTCGTACTGGTCGTACAAGCTCCCCAGTAATATACTCACACTCGCTCCCACATCCAAAAGGGCACGGGTCATTTGAAAGTCACCAACTTAAATTGAAATCATTGGTGCCCCCGGATCTTGGAGTATCTTAGGCAAAATCCCTGAAATTATGGCACTCACATCTGTAGTTGCATCAAGCTGTTTCGGAATTTTGTAATTTCGCTTTTGAGTGCACATGTCTTTCAGGTACTTTGCGTAAGCCGGAATTTGCTTAATTGCATCTAAAAGGGTAATGTTGATTTTAACTTGTTTAAAAATATCCCACATCTCATCTTGTTATGGGCCCCGTTTAGATGTCATTTTCCTATTGTTAGATTCATTAAAAGTTATCTTTTTTAGTTTCCTAGGGTTACTAGACTCGGTTGCAACTGAGTTTGGGGTTGTTTTGTCGGTTTCCGGGTCACTCTCACTGTCACTTACCCAATCCTCCACCACCCCATCAACTTGTGGTGGAGGTGTCCCCACCTTGTTATCTACGGACTTACCTGAACGTAAAGTGGTGATCTTTTTTATTGGCACTTGTCGCGCGTTCTTCGAGTTGGACGGTTGATGTTGATGATGTTGTGGGTTGATGGTGGTATCGCTTGGCAACTTTCTGGGATCCGCTTTGCTGAATCAGTCGCCAATTGGCCCAACTGTTTCTACACAGCTCCCATTGTCTTATCTTAGAGTTCGAACTTCCTATCAAACCCTTGGACTTTATCAGTTAACTGCCTTTGGCTGTCGAACAACTTCTTTTGCCCATCGAATAGCTGCTTTTGACCATCGACGAGTGAGTTCATTTTTTCCAACATTGCGGCCAATTGAGCTTGCATCCCATCTTCCAATTTCGGTTGAGCTTGTTGGTAACTTTTCTATTGCTGATTTCCACCTTAGTTGTATGTACTCCGTTGGTAGCCCCCTTGATTGTACCCGAATTACTGGCCTTGATATTGCGTTTGAGCTCCACCCTGCACATTAGAACCTTGAAAGTCAGGATTTAGTTTATTACTAGCATTACCATACCTGAAATTTGGATGATTGCGAAGGCTGGGATGGTAAGTGTTAGAATTCAGGGCTCCTTTCACATAGTTGACATCTTCACTCTGCTGCACTACAGTGGGATATGAATCAACAAGATGACCAAACCCGCCACAACTAGTGCACACCGGAATTTGTGCACTCACTTTGACCTCTTCGGGCGCTCCTCCCAACTTCAATTGAGGTACCTGCTTCTCTAGAAGAAGGTTTTGTTGACGTAGCTTCTCAATTCTTTCCTCCGCCTCATAATCTACTGCCTTGACCGATGAGGATCTCGATCTTCTCGTATTCTGAGCAGAAGGTTTTATTGGAGCACCGGGGTTCGTAGCTTCTCAATTCTTTCCTCCGCCTCATAATCCACCGCTTCCGAGTTAGTTAAAAAGGTACCATTGCTGATGGAATTCAAATCTCTAATGTCCTCCGGAAGTAGACCATCATAAAACGATTTGATGAGGCCCCATGTTTGTATCCCATGATGCGGACACTTTCTCAACAAATCCTTGAACCGAGTGAATGCTTCGTGGAACGGTTCTTCCGAATGTTGCTGAAATGACCGGATTTCCTCTTTAACTTCACTTGTCTTGCTCATGGGGTAGTACTCCTCTAGAAAGGCCTCTTGCATTTGTTCCCATGTATAGATACTCCCTGCGGGTAAACTATCAAACCATCTCCGCGCCCGGTCCTTCAATGTGTATCGGAACAAGATCAATTTGACATCTTCTGCTATGAACCCCGGTGCTCCAATAGTAGTGCAAATGGACTCGAATGCGTGAATGTGGAGATAAGGTTCTTCGGTCTTTTTTCCATAATATTCTGGTAAATGGCCCAAGTATTGCGGGCGAACTTCAAAAGCTCGTCGGTTGGCTCCAATTAGGGTTACCACTGCCGATGAACTTGGAACCACCACCGGCTTGAAGTGGCTTGCAACCCCTTGAACCGGTGCGTGCACTACTATCCTTGGAACTCCGCCTTCTATTTGTATTTGAGCTCCCCCATTATCCGGTTGATTGAATTGTGCTACTCCTCTTGGGGGTTGATCTCTTGGAATGTTTGGTGCCATATTTGGAGGTGGTGCTCATGCCCGATTCCTTGGAGCTTGTGGTTCCGCTCTATAACCATACCCATCATCATCTTTATTGGGATCGTACCAGTCTTGACCCCACTGCTCTTCTTGTCTCTTCCAATCTTGCTCCTCGTACACGGGGTATTGTCGGAATTAGGGTTAGTTGGCATTCCGGAATGGTTGTGGTGGGGGTTGTTGTGGGGCTTGGCGAAACATGGGTTGTTGTGGTGGAAATGGTTGCCAACCCTGGTAGTGGTAATCTCCCTCCTCGTGTTGAGAGGATTTAGGAGACAATGAGGGAAGGGAGTTGTGCCCGTGCACACGGAAGGGTGGTGTTTGTATCGGAGGTGAGTTTTGTGGGTTATTTGGGGGAATGTTTTGCGGGATGTTGGGGTTTTGAGCTGGTGGAATGTTTGGGTTCACTGGCTCATGGTGTGGTTGGTTTTGTGGGTTGTGTTGATCTTGGTTGAGGTTGTGGTTTGGATTCGGAGGTTGGTGGGGAATTGGGTTTTGGACTCTGCCCCTCCATTGCTCTACGGTTTCTCTGCTCTGCTCGGTTCTGCCGAGCTATTCTATCGATCTCCGGATTGTAAATCAACGGCGGTGTCTTGCGGGAATGCCGCGTATGCATGCAAATTCACCAAAAACCTGCAAAATTGGCCACAAACAAGCAAACCAATCACGTAACACTGTTCCAGGGGATGAAACGAAGGCAATAGAACAGGAAAAATCGAAATTTGGAAGGTCAAAAATTGAAAAACTTTCTGTGATATTTGACCCACCGCGTACTGCCCATAATTAAGAATTCTAGGCGTACCGCCCCAAAAAGAAGTTCGACAAAAATTAAAAAAAAATTTAGTTGTAGAAATTACTAACTGGAATAAAAGACACTATTTTTGGTTTTTTGAGATTTTTTAAAAATTGAATAAAAATTGCAAATTAACTAAAATCAACTAATCAATAGGCGCACTAATTCCCCGGCAACGGCG
The DNA here is from genome assembly GCA_039602395.1 of Deinandra increscens subsp. villosa. Taxonomy (NCBI): domain Eukaryota; kingdom Viridiplantae; phylum Streptophyta; class Magnoliopsida; order Asterales; family Asteraceae; genus Deinandra; species Deinandra increscens. Next base: position 20,308,730 of record JBCNJP010000007.1, read on the forward strand.
CCAATTTGATAACAGTTTGTCAGACCGTCACAAATCCCCAACTAAATTAATTCGTAGTATTGGTAAGCTAGTGTTATCGAACCTAGAGAATATATGGAAATTGACTAATTGATTAAACTAAATGTTAATTAAATTAACTAAAACTACTGATTAACCTAAATTACCTAATTTGCCTTTTAGCTGTTTTGGAAGAGTTGGGTTGAATACCTAGAAATTAACTAACTTGAAAACTAAGAAAAGTGATTAAACTATCAAATGGGAAAAACTAACTACTTTTGGATCCTGGTTGGCTACCGATCTGGGCAAAACCTAATCAATTGCTAATAACACATAGACATGCTCCCCAATTGCTTAGTTGTCCTAATATCTTAAGTTTCTAATGGGCTGCTTAGTTCCTGCCGCAAGAAAGTGCTAGATCATGACAGTGGACCATTAAAACCCTAATCTACTAGTTAGTTAAACAAGTTCAGCATGCGGGTGCTCAACGGTTGTAAGGAAAACCGGAACAATTAGCAACTAACGGTTAGGAACAAAACAATTTTACCAACCAATCACCAGAAGTAGCTAAAGGTGATTAGCCGGACATGGCTAATGAAGCAAACATGGTTAAAATTAAAGATTGCATAAAAGAACAATTACCTAATGATTAGAATCTCCAAAACCTTCAAAACAAGTCTGAAAATTCATAACCCTAAGGCTCTGGACGTCCAAGAATGAGAGTGTGTTTACAAAAACTCAACAAACAAGTTTAAATAGCAAAACCGGCCCTAAAAAGTCTTCTGTCGACTGATTTGGGGCGTACCGCCCCAAAATATAACATTCTGGGCGTACCGCCCGAGCTTCTGATTTCGATAAGTATTCTTCAAATCAAGGGCGTACCGCCCTAATCTTCTCACTCCTGGGTATACCGCCCCAAAATGTGTCTCAGGATCTTTTTTCAATTTCTTCTAACTCTTCATCGTTTCCCGAACTCTTTTCAACCTTATACCGATCAGCTTCATTCTTCATCATAAAACTCAGATTTTGGCATGTTTAGCTCCTAGTACCTTGAAACACAAAACCGTGAAAATGTAATGAAATCCAACCATTAACGTTAACAAAAATAGTAAATTAATAACAATAACAAACGACACTTTGGACTAACATCATCATTCAATCCAACGAACCAACCAACGAACCAACCAACGAACCATTTGGTTCGTTGGCCAGCGAACCATTTGGTTAGGACCATGGTTCGCTGCCTCTAGACTCAGTACAACATGCTCACTTAGATACAATACACGAGACACTCTGTAGCATATGATTATGTTCTAACATCCAATCTCCTCTTTCCTAAAATCTCTCTTTCTCTCTCTCTCTCTCTCTCTCTCTCTCTCTCATTTAATTTCAAATTTCAGACCAAGTTTTAGAAAAGAAAAACAAGCCAAATTTATTAAAAAAAAAAAAACCGTTGATCACCAGTTCATCACCAGAGTAACAATTGTTGCACAGTTGTAACAATAACTAATCAGCGTATACAAATTTTGTTACAACTGTGTAATATACATTCGTGTAATAGTAATTTCATGTATTTTTTAAGAAAAAAATGAAGGTTACATGTGTGTAACAATAATTTTATATATGTGTAATCAAATTAAACATTCTAATGTTTAATTGTTAAATATGTTACAGTCATGTAACTGTACTGAAGTTATGAAACAGAAAAATATGAAACAGAAGTAAGTATCAACATATTATCAGTTATGAAACAATAAAATATGTTACAGTATTGTAACACTGTATCTATTATCATGTAACTGTACTGAAGTTATGAAATAGGAGAAAAAATTATAGTATTGTAACAGTATTGAAACTATCAGCATATTATCAGTTATGGAACAATAAAAATATGTTACGGTATTGTAACATTGTAACTATTATCATATTATCAGTTATGAAACAGAAAATTATGTTACAGTATTGTAGTTGTACTCAAGTTACAATGTTATTTGTTACATTACCGTAACAAACTAAAACTGAAAATGGCATATGTTACAGAATTCCACTCCATCAATTGATTCGTGCTCTTGATTAAAATCACATGGATTAGACAACATACTTTTGCGGTCTTGATTTTTTCCTTCTTGAACCTGATTGTGCATGATGACTTTCGCGGTGTTGATTTTTTCCTTCTTAAACTTGATTGTGCATGATGATCGTAATGAAGATGAACGTGATGAAGATGAACGATCCTGGTGATGAATTGACGTGAAAAGAAAAAAAACGTGGGATTAGGGTTTTAGGGTGGGTTACGAATTTTGATAGGTGATAATGAAAAATCCCTACAAATATTCAAATTATTTAAATTCATTAATTTTTAAAAATGCTTTATTAAAATAGGAATGCTAAAAGTACCTTAATACCCTTTCATTAAAAGAAAACTAAACAATTAAATGTAATTATATGATTGGTGGAGAGGAGTCTTCCAAGTTTTCCAAAAGTTAGAGGGTTTTTCCAATGATCCTCTTCCTATCTATACTATATAATAAACAAAAAGTTTTATCATACTTTAATTAGTAAAAGGTAACACTTGTCATCACCAACAAAAAGTTTTATCATACTTTAATTAGTAAAAAATGACACTTGTCATCACCACAAAATTTTGTATTAATTAAAAGTTTTAATACTTAATTATCTTAATACTAAATTTCTATATTATGATTTATTTAGTTTAAACTTTAAATAAGTAATTATCCAAATATAAATTTTTTATATTAAGGTTGGTAATTATCCAAATATTAAATTTTAATATTAAGGTTAATATTTTATTATATATATATATATTATATTTTATATTTTGTTAAAAAAAATATTTTTTATTATATATATATACTTTAATACTTTAATATAATGCTTATATTCTTTATTCATAATAATATTTTAATTAAATATTATACATGTAATATAAAATATTTTATTCTATTTAATTTATAATATTTTTTTTACTTTAATTAAGTTTAAATTCAAATTCAACAAGTATTTCATTTAAATATAATAAACAAAATCCTTATTTTCTGTGACCAGATTTCTCTTTTTTTAACTGCAAACACCCGGTTGTCCGGTGGTCTTATCATGGCAAATGACGTTACCCATGACACGTTACGACCGTAGTCCATGTAAGTAACCAAGACCCCATGTGTTGCACATCCATCCCAGATGAAACCCACCACCTAAATGTCCACTGTCATAAAAATCTGACTCACCTATGATTACTGAGAAACTTTTAGATAGTTATAAAAATACATAATTATCGTGTATTATGATTGTACTAATATTTTTTTTTTAAAACTCGGTCGTGTATCACACAGGGATAAAAAACTAGTATATATCTTCCTACTCTAATAAACAAATACAATTGTTGACACATGTCACCACTAGATTTATTCTTACAAAAGTTTTCCCTCCCAAATCTACACCCTAATAAATATTTTTTTATTGGAAATTATATCCTATTTTATAATCATGATATATTTTTATCTATTTATATTTATGGAATTATGACAATCATGTATTAATTTACATTTAATTTTATTTAAAAATAATTTTTAAACTATTATTATTTTCATTTTAAAAAATATTTAGAAACTTATAAAATACCAATAAACACTTATTTAGTGTGTTTTCAAATATAATTAAGTAATAATGAATACCTAATACTATTTTACAAATCCAATCAGCGTGTGGGTGATATTATTTATAGAGAAATTCATAGGCGATAAAAATCATGTTTATAATATCTAATATGAAATAGTTTTTCATACCATATTAAATGAGCCATGTTCATCCAATTTGGGAATTTTACACATCGCGACTGATACAATTATAAGTTTTCTAATGTATATCAACATAACATTTTTTTATTGATAACATTATAATTTTTTATTATAATTTAGATTTTATAGTCAACAAATAGAATAACAATTAGAATGTGCTCATTATAATTGTGATAAAACTTTATACTCATCTAACTTTCTATATAGACTTAAAGTCTCAAGTTTGTCAATTCATAATTCATGTTAGTCACTATTGAGGGTTTGATTGTTTTTTAAACATGAACACGTTTATCTTGCATTTTCCAAATATACAAGTAGAGACATGCTCGAAATATTTTTTTTATAGAGTAAAGTCACCAAAATCATATTATGAATTATAACTTTAGTTTTTTATCTAATGTAATGTAATACGTTATTCTGGTAATAAGAAGAGTATGCATGAATTATCAATTATATATATATATATTTTTAATGATTCAACCCGTATAACATACGGGTTCTACCATAGTATATATATAAAATGTTATTTTCGTTATTAAAATATGATTCATTTTATATTGAAGGACAAATTTCACATATAACGATTTTTACAACTTAGTCTAGTGTTATTTGTATTTCATCTACATCTAAATCGAGTTTAAATTTACAATATAAACTTCAGCTGAAATTTCATTAACATTATCTTCTCGAAATGTCTCTTAGGAAAATATTGGTATAGTACTGGATCTTTTTTTAAAACATTTGGAATTTCATCAACTTCTTTAAATATTTGTATGGGATATGAGAAAAGGTAAATTGTTGCCGTTAGGCTTTCTGGTGCGATGACATGGGATATGAGAGATAAAACTCTAGCCTCTTTGAGGTTCTAGGGTTTGAATCCCGATTCCAGTGGACTTTACCATAGTAGTGTAGGCAATGTTTTAAAAACCGGTTTTTTAGTTGAACTACAATTATACAATTATAATCCACTCAAAAATAATATCAAATATGTATTTCATAAGAAAATATAAGTTTTAAACTTTAAAAAATAATAAAAAATAAAAAAAAAGTAAAAAAATAAAAAAAAATAAAAAAAATCAGAAAACCGGTTGAACCAGACCGGTTGAACCGGAAAAACCGGAAAACCGGCCGGTTCAAAGCGGGTCGGTTCAACCCAAAAAACCACACATTAAAGAACCGGAAAGGGAGCCAGATCCCGGTCGAACCGGCCGGTTCGACCCGGGTTTTAAAACATTGACTGTAGGTTTCCTCATAGTTTGGACAATCAATGTGTGGCCCGGGATTCCGAAGCGTATTCATGCATCGACTTAGCCTTTAAAAAATAGGTAAATTGTTAGAAAGATATAATTCGTATATCAATTATTGGTTACCCAAAATAACTAATTATGTACGTTAGCAAACATCCTCCTTACCTAGAGTTGGACATCAAACCATATGAAAATATGATTGTAAATTCCTTTTCTTCACTTAAGTTTAGAGAGAGAATGAAAGTTCAAAGGATAATATGTAGATGGAGGTGAATACTGAAAGATCAAAGTCTTAGCAACGAGATCATTGAAAAGTAGAAGATAGACCACTTCTTCGAGAAGTTGCCTCACCTGTTTCTAGCCACACAAATGACATGATAAATATCAATCATCTATGTAGCAGCCCAAAGTTGCGGACAGAGACGCAATCTGGTCATAATTAAATTCAATGGTTATGGTTGGCGGCTAACTTATTTTCAATGCTAAACGTAATGATTTAAACAAGTTGACATTAGAGAACCCTATTATAAGAACCCCTTCCATGAACAAAATGATTTAAACAGAAATGGATATCACAAGTACTCCTATTATGGAAATATACACTTTGTCATTTTCTCTCTTTCTTCTACTAACACCCTTGCTTCTGGTTTTTATCATTGGAAAATACTTCAATTCTGAAAAGAACCTCCCTCCCGGCCCACGACCATGGCCGATCATCGGAAATCTACACCAAGTAGACAAGAACCCTCACGTCTCAACCGCAATCATGGCTCAAGAACATGGCCCACTTATCTCTCTTCATTTAGGTACTCAGGTTCTCATTGTAGCATCCTCTCCGGAGGCGGCCATGGGAATTCTGAAGACCCAAGACCGGTTTCTTTCTTCTCGATTTGTTCCTAATGCATTTCATAGTTATTATCTACCTCTTTCGCTTGTTTGGTCACTAGATTGTAATGAAAATTGGAGGACGTTAAGAGCCCTTTGTCGAAATGAGATGTTCTCGGTTAAGGCTTTAGAGTCCCAGTCTAGATTGAGAGAGGAAAAGTTGGCCCAAATGAATGATTTCTTGTGTTCTAAGAAAGGAGAAGTTGTGAATATTGAGGAAGTTGTTTTTACCACAATGTTTAACACTTTGAGCAACATTTTATTTGGAAAAGATTTTCTTGATTTGAAAGATGAACATGGAAGTGCAAGTGGTTTAAGACACAAACTTTTCAAGATACTGGAGAATGGGCTTGCACCAAATGTAAGTGATTTTTTCCCAATCTTGCAGAGGTTTGATCTTCAAGGGCTGAGGAAGCAAAACACGAAAAATATGAAAGATATATTTAGTTCTTGGGAGAGTATAATTAGTGAAAGAAGATTGGTTGCAGTTACGCATAAGGATGAATGTTTCTTGGATTGTTTGATTGGGAATGGATTTTCAAATGACCAGATAAATCTATTGGCTTTGGTATGTCTTTATCATTTCTCATTAGTTCTTCATATAGAAAGCATCAATCTTTTCTATTAATACGTGACTTTGACTATTATCATTTTTATCTTCAGGAGTTATTTACAGCGGGTACCGATACTGTAACGACAACAATTGAATGGGCTATGACGGAGTTGATAAAGAACAAGGAAGTTATGATTAAAGTGCAACAAGAACTAAAACACAAAATCAACACTAGCGCCATTCCTTCAAATTTGCCTTATCTAAATGTTTGCATTAAAGAAACCTTAAGATTACATCCTCCTGTCCCTCTTTTGCTTCCTCACCGTGTGATCCAAACCTGTGAGGTTATGAATTATACAGTCCCTCGCGGGGCAGAAGTATTGGTCAACATTTGGGCAATCGGCCGAGACCCAAAACTTTGGGAAGATGCGCTTCTATTTAAACCCGAAAGATTTCTTTGCACAAATATGGACTTTAGAGGTCAAGACTTTGAGTTCATACCATTTGGTGCAGGGAGGAGGATGTGTCCAGGTTTAGCCTCTGGTATCACTAGTGTTCAATCTATACTTGCATCTTTGATTCTTGGATTTGATTGGGCTCTTCCAGATGATGAGGATCCGGAGAAGCTTGACATGGATGAAAAATTTGGGGTGACTTTGCAAAAGAAAAGACCTCTACAACTTATTTCAAACATTTAAAACAATCATCGTTATAAATCGTATTCATCATGTAATTTCTAGGTTTTGGTATCTTTTAAATAAATTGCACATTAGTTTACTAGTTGTAAAACAGTATTTTAGTTTGTCCTGAAAGTTTATTCAGTTTGACTGTGTGCCTTATTAAATTTATTAACTAAAGGGAAAAACACGAAAATGACCATTGTTGACTTTGAAACTACAGTTTTGACCCTTTGAATTCGAATTCTCCAAACTGACCCTCACCAATCCCACGAATGCGAAGCAGACAAATCACCAATTCCGTCTAAAAACTTTCCGAATCCTACAATGGGAGGTCTACACGTGTACTCGACTGACAATAAGGCAACAACACGGGCCCACCTCCCAATCTTTGAACTTTCTGATCGCCAATAAGAACTTGACATATATTTTGTTCTCTCTAATATTCAGCCTTAGGTTTTGCTTACAGTCCAATTTTAGCCGGATTTCATCCGTAGCACCCGAGGCTGCCACGTTTCATTGTACATCCGATTTAAATACGGTCGGCTAATACTTAGCCGTGCCAGTTTTTAGCCGGAGTTAATAAGCCAGCTAGCCGGGCAAGTGGATATGGTCCGCTTTAAATTTCATAATAATTCATAATATCATTATCGTTTACTATTAAATAAATCTTTGGGCCTTCCCAAATGTTATGGGTTTCTGCTATGGCCTGTTAAGGTACAATTATCGACTTTAATTTGTTTTATATATACTTTTTATAAAATATTGTTCTAAATAATTGTTATCATATAGTTTATATAAATCGTTGTTCTTTGGGCCTTATTGCTGTATATAGTTTATATAATAGGTCAGAGTTCTAAAAATCCTGAAGTTTTACTATAAAATTGTTATAATTTATATTTGCTATATAATAGGTCAGATTAAAACTTGAGCTGGCCGTATTGCTATATAATAGTTCAGATTAAAACTTGAGCTGGGAAATTCTAAATAACCAGTTTTACTATAAAATGGTTATAATATATATAGTTTATATTATAGTTCAGAGTTCTAAAAAAACTTAGCTTTCACCCGGAACATGTAAAGAATGCATATCCGTTCTAATTTCATACGGATTACTTAAAAGTGGAAGTTTCACAATTTTCAACCGGAGATTATAATTATTGTTAAAGCAATAAGTTGCTGCTTTGGTTGGCTTATTTTTTACTATATTTTTGAGATATTATTAACTAATGTTAAAGGATAATTGGTTTGATAGATATTTATTTAATAAAACTTGTATCGATAACTGTAACATTTTTTGTAAATTGTATTAAAGTAAAATAATTTATCAATTTAAAATAAAGAATTTATCCTGTGTAAATTTCATTCGGAATGCTTAAAAGTGGAAGTTTAACAAGTTTCAACCCTAGAATTATATTAATGTTAAAGCAATAAGTGGCTGGAGTGCTGGACTAAAGCAATAAATGGCTTGACTATATGTTTACCCCTTGCGTGTTTCCAATGATCTGCACATAAAGCATGCGTCCCATCTTCTTAAAAGATATATTTTTTTTAAACTTGTCTCGATAAAATATATAAAAATATAAAAATTGATATATTTATAAACTTTACAATCTAGGATAATCGGAAGATTTTTACCCGGATCTTGTAAATAAAAATAATTTATCTAGGTAAAATAAAATAATATATCGTATAAAATAATAATTTCCCAACTTAGTTTCCACCCGGATCTTGTAAAGAATGACTATTCGGTGTAAATTTCATCCGGACTACAATAAATGGATCAAGTTCTAATGAAACTATATGTTTACCTGTTGCGTGTTTCCAATGATCTGCATAAAGCATGCGTCCCATCTTGTATCCGTCACATCTGGTTATAACAGTTCATTTAATTAATAATAATAATAATAAATATTTGGTCTTATCTCCATCTACCACACCCTCGAGTATCTATATATAGTTAACGTTTTTGTTATTCATCCTTATCCCTAACTTGACTGCGTTCTACAATGTTATTCTATCATTTTGTCTTTCAACATCTTAGTTTAAAAATGTTGGAGTCGCTGCCTCTGAGGGTGGAAAAGGTTAGCTTTCACCCGGATCTAGTAAAGAATGCTAGTGATTTTACTTTCAGAGTTTGTAATATTTACTTGTGCAGGGAAGATTGCACTTTGTCTCTCCTGGGAGCAGGTTTTAAGTTATTGTGGTAACCATCGAGACGAGGAGTCTGTTGCGGTCCATACAAATGCTTTAGTGAGAGCAGATTTTAAGTTATTGTATAATTTTATTAAAAAATTATAAACCAGGGGCACATGTGTGGTTTGCAGCACTTAGAAGAATCATCCTAAGCCGATTCCTCTCCGTTTGTGGGTCGCTATAACCCGATTCTACTACGTCATTATGCTTACTTTTGATGTTTTTTACTTTGTCATAATGTTTGGTTGTTCCATATATGCAATTGGGAGTGTTGGAAGTTCTATACATTTTAAGATCTGTGTATTAGTGAAACCATTTCTTTTTAGATTATATATGTAATTGGGAGTGTTGGAAGTTCTATACATTTTAAGATCTGTGTATTAGTGCAACCATTTCTTTTTGTATTATATATGTAATTGGGAGTGTTGGAATTTCTATACATTTATACTTTATTTTTAAGATATGTTTGAGATTTAATAGGTATTCTACTGCATTAACTGTTTATTCAACCGTAGATAATTGTCAGCCGGGACGTCTGGTTAAAACTTCACCCGGTAGGCTATGGAATGATTTACTGCGACACAATTGAGTCTTAAAGTAATAAAAGTCTTAATTTTGAACTGTCAACCGGATTATATATTCCAGTATATACCGTGTCTCAATCGGCTGTGTATTATATCGGAATTTTTAAAAGGTTTCGGTTTAAATTAGTTTGGTTAAAAGCTAGTTGACCCGTTTATTCAATTGAGGTTTAAAGTATTAAAAGTTTCAGTTTTGAACATGTCAACCGGATGTATATTCACCTGTTACGTGTTTTCAACGATCTGCACAAAGCATGCGTCCCATCTTGTAGTTCAGAAAGCAACCGTGTGTTTACTTAAAATTAATAAAAATAATAATAATTAAAATAATTAAAATAATAATAATAATAATAATAGTAATAATATTTAATAATATATAATTGTGTTGGAAGTGCAGTTGCTTTTGTTTAATTTATACCTTTTTTTTATCATTGTGATGTTAAGTTTTTTTTTTTGGAGTTCCCTTGTGATCTTAAGTATTAAGTTGAGTCTTCATGTAGCAAAAAGTGTCAACCGGCTGTATAATCCACCGGATGGAATTGTCAACCGGCTGTATATTCCACCGGATGGAAGTTTTGAACCGGAGTTCATAATCCGGTTCATAGAGAGTCATCCGGTTGAGTATATAATGATATTTTCAGCCGGTGATAGTTCATCCGTATTGCACAACATTGCACGTCTTGTTGAAAGTTCAGCCGGTAGAACAAAAAAGATACATCAACCCTAATAATCTGGTCAATCGAGAATATTAAACAAAACATAACAGGACAACATATCTATAGAGAAACCCTGATAGAACAAAATTATTTAATACGGTCATAAAACTACAGATACATCAGCCTAATACTCTGGTCCATCGAGATTCTCGTCTTTCAGCAGTGGCCACACGTTGCGTAGTTTGAATTCTTGTTTATACTCCCACAAGAATTCCACTTCGACCCTGTCTAATAGCCTGTCTTCATCCTCGTCCACCGTCATATTGTATATAACCCTGAACATGGTTATCTTGAACCGGATAGCCGCCCATTTGGAAATCAACACATCTTTACTGCGGTGGTGTACTTCCTTACCAAGCAGCATATGGAAATGGTTGACGACTCGCTCCCAGAATTCATCATTCTCTCCGTCACTCATGGCGTTCTTCACATCCAAGAAGGCTTGTGCCAAACACATTTTCTCCCCTTCGGGCCACATTTTTCAAGGTGTCGGTGTTTTTTGAAACTTATCGATAACTATAGGGGTTTTATAGGTGGGATGTCTTTCTAACTATTTTGGCGGGAAAGATGCAACTGTTTGATTTAGATGGGTCCGGCTAAATTTAGTCGTAGGGTGCTAAAATATAGATATTTTATGTAGCCGACTAATTTTAGGGGTAACTTATGACGTGTCCAAGACAAATGACGTACCTATTTAACATCAATAAAAAACCCTTTTTAAAATAGAATTATTTAAAAAAAAAAGAGGCGAAAGTATGGATCATCAATACAGCTCCCAACCCAATCGCAATTCCGATTTGATACGTCCCCTATGGAGGTTTTCCAAAAAAAACCTTTCATCTTCATCAGGGTGCAGCGAAAGGAATGAGGACATCGAAGAGGTTGAACCTCGAGTTTATGCTCAAGAGAAACTCATAGCAAAGCCCCCTACTGAACCTTTGGCTAAAAGACGAAGATGGGCCATTCCAGATGACGAGTGTGACAATTGGTCGAAGGATGTTCTAGAGTTTTATAACAATGGTGATCAACCATACTGTTACTCTGCATTGTTCTTTCAAGAAATAAAACTTGATAAAAGTTTCTGGGGTCCACTCTTGGGCTATGGTCCTTTGTCAACAACTGTAAGCATATCTTTTCAAGTTAATTAAGCAGATAATGTTTCCGATCGTAATTATTAAATTATTTATAATTTCATTTCAGCATATTGAAGGTTGGGTTGGTAGGTTGATGCAGTGGAGACATAGACAGTTGATGGGTGATCCTAAACTTAAACTACACTGGACTATACTTCCACCAAGATTTTATGAACACCTGGTTGACTCATGCCACAAGAACGCAGTTAGTTATTGTTCTGGGAAAGTTAAGCCATTCCCTTCTATATTAGAGGTAGATTATGTATTTCTACCCGTGTGCTTGGAGGCTAACATGTGGGCACTATTTCGTCTTGACATGCGCTCACTTCAGTTGTTGATTTATTACCCTCAAGAGATTGATGGTGAGAAGTACAGACGTTCCGTTCATCCTAAATTTACTAGAATGAACGTCTATTTCACATATCTCCTAGTGAAACTTGGTTACTGGAAGAAGGTGAAAACCGTTGAGAATGTTCTGATCTACGATGATAACCAGGAATTTATACAATCGAATAATAATGTCAAAAACAACGAGGCGTTATATGTTTGTATGCTTATGGAACACTTAGTGTCCGGAAAGCCCATCGATCGTGACACCGATTTCAAAGTTTCCTGTATGGAGTACCGGAGGTTCATGGCAGACAAGTTCTATTTTTTTCGTTCATTACCCCGTCAGTATTAGGTTGTTAACTCCCTTTCAATAAAATGTCGCAGTATTTTGTTAGATCAGTAAATGTGTTTGGTACACTATTTTTGTAGTGTACCCTCACGTCTATAACATTCTATTCAACATTGTCATTTAATGTGTTTGGTATTTATTTCCTGGATGATAGAACTAAAAGTTACATTCTGGATGTATACTATTTATTTCCCTAGAACACACACACATTAAATGGAGACGGTGTAAAACTAATACGACCAGTCCGACCAATAATCGTAATCAGTATCGGACTCGAACCGGACCTTATCCTCGTATTCTTGGTCCATGCGTTCTCCCTCCAAAACCTCATCAAGGGCTTTCCAGTCCTCCTCATAATCTTGATCAACAGCCTTATCGACGTTATGAAGATGGACTTCATCATCAAACAGAGAATAGTCCTCAGGTGGGTACTCCGGTTGGTTCTCCGGCAACAAATAATCAAAAGCCCAGTTCCAGAAGTCATCGTCGTCATCGTCAAAGGCTGGAGGTTGAGTTCGAGGTGGAGGTTGGGGTGGGGGTTGAGTAATAGGTTGAGGTGGATGTAGTTCGATCAATGGAACAAACAATGGAGGGGGTACCAAATCAGGAGGGTGAAGAACTAGTCGTATATTATCGTAACTTGTACGTGGCGGTGTTGACATTGTAAGTATGAACAACTGTGGGTATTGTTTAAGGACGATGCTTTCTTGGAGAATGTTGGTATGTGGAATAATATAGGGAATATAGGTAAAGTAATAAATAAAAATAATTATAAATCAATGTTAAAATATTTCTTATATTATTATTATAAAAGAAAATTTTTGGGACACATGTCATTCTCACATTCAACCTCATAATAATTTTCCTTCCTAAATCATCCCTCCTTATTTTTAGTTATTTGTATAAATAAAATAGATTTATTGTAGGGATAATCACCATCAAAATTATTTAATTATTTGAAAAAAATTATTTTTTCTATCAAAAGAAAAGTTTTGGATATATATATCCGACTTTTTATTTATTAACACCTACAATATTTAATAACCATTTATAAAAACTAGTGTATATAATATATAAACAATAAAATTAAAGATGACCTGTGGTTTTTATAATTTAATTTTGTTAAAAAAATTGCAATGGATAAACATGAAAACACGAAGTGATTAAAAACAACGGGGTATATTGGGAGAAAAGAGATGTATTAATGCTCCTGCTAGCATTAAATTTCTTGAGATACGGGAGCCGTCGAAATAATCTGTGGGCCCATCTCCATTAATATCTACCCTTACATAACCCTAATCCGGCTGAAGTTATATGTTCATACCCTCTACCGCCATTTTTACTCCCAAGATCTTCACATTTTAACCCATCTTTTCCCTCTTCATCATCCGGTGTGTTTGTAACAGAAATGGATGCCGATCACGATTTACAGGTGATCATGAGACCAAGATCCTACGGGGAGGTAAAAACTCAGAACCAATAACAACAATGTACTAAATTATGATGATTATGTACTACATACCTGCAATAACTGGTATTTAATGCAGGCTGACGTGAGAATACGGTTCAACCTAGGCATCATAAATGAGATCCGGGACAAGCTAAACGAAGACCAGTTTGTTATATGGGACAGCACGTGTTTCCATAAGTGGCTCTCGGCCGGATGTGTATCAGCGGGCTCAAAAATATGCCATGCACTGTTCCACCATGAGGTGTTGGTAGATGACGGTGTAAATGGGCTCATCTACGAGTTTGGCGGGAAGCCTTACATATTTGGTCCTTTACAGTTTTGCTTGATGACAGGGTTTAGTTTCTGGAAGTCTGGTTTTTTAAAAAAAGGAATCATACAATCAGAAACCTCTTTTTGTAAACGGGTTTTTAAGACTACTGAACCCAGGGTATCTAAACTTCGGTTAATATTTTCAAAAATGAATCAAACACCAGAGACCTTATTATCAGACGAGGATACAGTACGTGTGTGCCTATTATGTTTGGTGGAAATAGGGTTCAAGGGTTCACAAGATACCTGTAAAATTGATGACGTTTTATTAGAGTTGGTAGAGAGATTTGAGGACTGGAACATTTACGAGTGGGGGGAATATCTGTGGGACTTAACCTATCCCAAGGTTAAAAACATCCTAAGCAGGAAGAAAGCGGCAAGAGCTGAACGTGAAAAAGCGAGGAAAGGAAAGGCTCATGTTGGAAACAAAGAAGTCCCAGTTTTCCAATACTCCGCCGCTGGGTTTCTATACCCATTGAAGGTAATATTCATTGTTAATCTTCGTAGTTAATAATTACATTATAAAAAAATGCTTAGTTAATCCTCATAAAGGTCCTTTTTGGTGTTATTTGGCCAGATGTGGATAATAGAGACTTTCCCGGAACTCCTGAGAAGAAGAGAGCGTGACTATGTTCCCAAAATCCCACGTTGTTTGGGTCCTCGAACATGCCCAATAATCACGTGGGCCGATGCAGTAGAGATGATGACGCGAGCCGATAACGTAAGCGATTAATTATTTTATTGAAGAATATATTGAATTTATTAATAATAGGATATAGTCTGGGTCGGCAAAAATTAGTCGTACGTTGCAGGTAACATAGTTGGGTCGGATTTTAGTAGTTCCGGTTCAAGTCACTTGAAGAGTTACTGAAAAATTTTCAATCGCTTTCTGTTGTGTTTAATAGAACCCAGAATTCTTACCGTGTCTACTTAGTCCAACCATCGAGGAGGGCAGGCAGGTCTGGTGGAGACTCAGTTTTCTTGCGATATGTGGTACTGAATGGAAACAGGAAGATCCTACATGTCAAGCTGGACCTAGCGAACCGGTGTACCAGGAGGATTTCGTCGGTGGAAGCATATTCAGGGAAGAAATTGTTATCCCAGCGGGAGTAGAGGAGGACGTGTCGTTTATGTTACAGGGAGATATGTTCCTAGGGGAAGTTCCTCAGACAGAGAAGGAAATGCAGATGGAGGTGGTGATCCGTACCCTGAGGGAACATACTTATTCCCTAAACCAGATTATGAGTAAACTGGAAGTAAGTAGTTTATAGCCTCTGTAATATTACCAGTTATACATACTATGTTCATATATGTGTTTGTGAGTCGCAGGGCCTGAAAATGCAGTCTGCTGATGGTGCTTCTGCAACAACTCCCTCAACCTCTAAGAAAAATGTTAGATTGTGTCATTCACATTGTGCTAGTTAATTGTAGCAAAGATTGTATATTGATTAATTTCTTATGTTAGGTTGTAGAGGAGAGAACTGGTTCCAGTAATGGTTGGAACATACAAGAAGATCCATTGCTATTGGAGGTAAAATAGTTCAGTCTCTGTTTGAAATGGTCGTTAATAAACCCCCAAATTATTATGCTGTTAACTTTTATTATGTTTTAAAGGCTGGGACTAAGTGGAGAACCCCTGGTGATTTAGGAAAGGCTCCTGAGCGCCCTGTGACCGATGGGGTATATTTACACTAACCAATTCATGACAATATGATTAATTTTTATTACTAATTATGTCGATTCTGCTATATTTTAGGTTACTGATGTTTACCACACCCCTACGGGGGCTGTGAATACCGTGGCACATGATTATGGAGATCTTGTGCGGTGTTTGGACTTCACATTGATAGATGAGGATGAGGTAATTCGAGTTATACAACAAGTATACCGGTTTGTATGAGACCGTATCTACCTTAGGTACTAAATTGGTTTATGTAGGCTGTTGAAGATGAAGAGGGCAGACCAAAACGCCGACGAAAACTGGGACCTGCCTGTCTATCCCCATACGTCACATACCAGTTGAAGAGGAGGGTTAACATTACTAACCCATCTGATAATGAGATTGTTAGATTTTCAAAAACAGGTCAGACCACTAAACTGTCTTTGACGAACGGTGTGGAAGTCGGACCTGAATTTTGGACAAGGCTGTTAAAGGTTAACTGTGACTCAGGGTGGCTGATGGATGATGTGAGTATGGGAAGCCGTCTACTTTTTTATATTTTTTGTTAAATATGTTGGTGGTTTGTTTACTCGTTCGATTTTTAATCAGCACATATGGGCGTGGTCAAACCACCTTTACTACTCGCGCAAGCCAACGGAACGGTGGAGCATTCTACCACCCTGGTTCCATAACACTAAGCTGATTAAGTCACTGGGCGACGGGACGGAAGAACCGTATCCTTCGATTCTCGAGACGGATGTGGTTTGTGTTTTTCATTCTGCGTTATTAGAAAGGTTTATTTTATGTAAGTAATTGAATGTTAGAGTTGTATTTGTTCACTCAGGTATATGTCCCGGTTAACATGTGTGCCCATTGGTATCTCGTGGCATTTGACCTTCTCCACTGGACTTACACCGTTTACGACAGGTATGAACTTGCTACGGTTATATTTATGATGAATATCTAAAAAAAATAAAAGGTGAATAATTGTATCATCGAGACTAACAATCTTATACCCAAATTCTAGCCTGGAAACACCGATTGCGAGTACCTATGTGACCAATTACACCAAGGAACTTGTTTATCGCTTTAGTCACTGGCTGTGGTTTTTTGACTTCTACACCGCTCGTGGAAAGAAGACGGAGTTTGTGGAGTTTACCAGGTTATATGAAGATGTCCCACAACAGGTGGGAACAAGCGATTGCGGGGTGTGGCTGTGCATGTTCCTTGATCGGTTGACATCTTATGAGTCAGTGAAACAGAAAAATGAAGACCAGATGGATGATCCTCTACAATACCGCCGGAAGATGGCGAAGGTTTTCTACGAACATAGACTTGCAGAGTAGGGATTGGTTGGTGGTAGGGATGGGTTGGGGATAAGGTCTCGTAGAATTATAATGGGGGCATCTGTTTTGACGTTAACATGTTTATTGTGGTGATACTTGTTACGATATTTCAGACGTATTGTATTTGGTTTTATGTTAATTGCACTTCACCCGGAACCCCTGAATGTTGTGGTCTCTATGGCACCGTTTGTTTAATGCACTTCACCCGGATTATATTTGGTTTGATGTTATAGTTTAATTGCACTTCAACCGGAATTTCCATCCCGGGTGACCTTTTTCCAACGTCTGTTTGAAATAACATTGTTTTTCCAAACGGTGGTCTCAAACGGTTGACTTGCTTCAAACGGAGTTCTCATATTCCTATTCCGGCTTACTTTTTCAAAATTGAATTTTAAAATAAGTTAATTTTTCAAATAACATCATTTATATCCCGGCTGAATTTTTCAAACGGTAGTCTCAAATAACACAGTGTTTCCAAGCGGTAGTCTCAAACGGTGACTTCCTTCAAACGGATATCCCTCCTAAACTTGTTCCATTACAAAATTTCCATCTTTGAGGATATTACTAATTAATTTAATATACATATCGAAGATTTTTACTTAAAAACAACCGCAAATATATCCGACTTGCCAAAATACAATTCAACAACCAGCCTAAACATTTGAGAGGAGAATTTCCCAGGTCACAGCACGATGACGATACCTCAACCGCATTTGCTGTCCAATCTGGATTCCACTACACCTCACAAAATTCGTCCAACCAGATACCCAAAACCTATATAGAAAACAAATTATCTTCTAAAGGTATTGTTAAAAAACTATAGTGAAAACAGTTTGGGTATGATAGATGTACCGTTAAAAACAACATTACCTTTGACGTCCCCTACTCATCTCCTGGTTGATCACGAGGCCTTCACTGTATACATCTTCAAATCTAAACATCAAAACCGTATGATGTTCCAGGAGTGCGATGGGAACAAAGTCTTGAGGCAGCCTCTGAATCAAATCAATATCCAAACAAAACCAATTGAACGTATCTCTTATTGGGACGTGCTGTAAAAAAATTTAGAACTTTTTTTATGTTAGGTGAAATCAAACTTACAAAACGAGCCCTAGCTATGATGACCCTATCAAACAAAATTTCTTCAGGGATTTCTTCATCTTCTTCATTTTCAGAGTTAGCATCTTCTACATCCACACCGGCTTCCACACCGGCCACAACTTCTCCATGTTCTGCATCCACACCGGCTTCCACATCCGCAAAATCGATAGCATCTACATCCACAACTTCTCCATGTTCATTCTGAATGAAGTCCCTAATGTCACAGCCATCAGGAGAGTAGACCACCATGTCATATCTCTCGGCACTAATTCGAGTGAATGTCACCCAGTAGTTCTGAAACAGGGGAATACCCTGGACGACATCGCTCCAACCGTGGGTGAAAGACAACAACATATTTCTAATACCAAATCCAACCTCCCAATGCTGATCCTCAGAATACCATAGAGTAATACGGTGGTTGGGAGGAATATTAGGAAAGTGAAGGCCTGGGAAGTGGAGCTGAACTGCATCTGGGGGCAATGGCTGGTAGTGATTGTGTATTAGTAGTGAGATAAAATGCAGATGAAATTTATTTTTAAATTAAAATACTAACCAAGAAATCAAGTTCAGGTTGTAGAATAATCTTGAAAAAACCATGTATATTTGCCATAACAAGCCTGCTTGTTTGAAGGTTCCTGTCGACAGACCCTGATTCAGAGAGAAAGGCGCTATAGAGTGGGAGGTATAACATAAAATCCTCTTCTTAAATGATTTAAAAACACATATTCGAAATATGATCTGATTGATTTATTAAAAAATATAATTAATATTTTTATTATATTTTATATAACTTGTGTTAAATCTTCACGCATTAAAACTTCACGCATTAATAACTACCACAACCTATTTAGGAGCAATAAATACATCTACTCTACAAATGAGTCTAATTATTACCTATAGACACAATGCATACGTCAGCAACCATGATAGATAGATTTTAATTTTTAGGCCTTAATTAAATTTTCCGGGTGAACGATGAGTTGATTCCTTTAAAATTATATTTATGTATTATTTCAAATTTCTATAAAAAGTTATATTTTATTATGGATATAAGAAGAATTGCATATATCCCCCTACTTTGGGAAAAAATTGCATATATACCCAAAATACATGTTTTTAATGCATAATGTACAATGGTCTTAAAGCATGTTTTGGGTAAATATGCAATTTCTTAACTTTAGAGGGGGATATATGCAAATGACCCACGGATATAATACAATCTTCCGAAGGAAGATTGGAATCTTCCGAAGGAAGATTGGAGCGGCTAAGAGAAGAGAAGGTATATCCGGTTTATACAACCGGTTAAGTTTCCTCCGGATATGCTTTGTTATAAAAAACCGGTTGAATATATTCTTAACATTTCAACCGTTTGACACTTCAACCGGAAGAAAGTTGTCCTTCGTTCGGTTGAATATATTCTTAATATTTCAACCGTTTGACACTCCAGCAATTGCCCCGAATGATAAAAATACATTAAAACAAAATGAAAATACATGATTTGTATTAAAAATTCATACTTTCATTCAATTAAAATTACAAACAACCTATTCAAACTAGGTGTCTATAACATCTTGATCTCTTCCACGTTATCCTTTTGGTCCTCCATTTTCTTTGTTATGCTATCGTTCAACGTAAGAAGCATATCGTGAATCTCTTTCTTCAATTCCAGTTGATCAACAATGTACTTCCTAGCAGCCGTTTGCATCTCACTCGCAGGATGACCATCAAAATCCTCAAGCAACTTTTGATGAGTTTCTAGGCTAGTAGTAGTAAGACCGAGCATCATTACGACAGAACTGTTCATGTTCCGTGCTATCGTATCTTCGATGTTGCATATATCTTCCAAAGCCTTTAACGCCTCAGGACATTTTGAGTTGATGTAGTCATGTGAAGAGGATGCCATTTTAAGATGAAATATAGGAAAAGGGGAAATGGTCAATTCTCAGATAAAGTTGTCTATGAAAACTGCAAGAAGGTATATACATACTTATACCTGGGTGGAGGGAAACGAAGAGACACATAATTACTATTATTAAATTATAAACACGTATTTATTTTCTTAATTACACAATAAATATAATTACAGATGCGCATGTAATTTCTGTCGTTCCGTCTACCCACCGTGTCTCCACCCCTATAAAATAGGGTTTGATTCGCTTTGTTTAACTCACGCAGCAATCATCCACCTACCCATTCCCCCCCCCCTATTCTAAAACTTGCCGATGGATCCTTCATCTTCCCACTCTGTTGGAGATTTATTCAAGAAAACAAAGTTGAAGACGGAGTTGTTGATCGACTATCAAAAGGAAAAGCACATGATCGAAATTCTCAACAGAACCTTCGACAATATACGAGAGATGATCGAAGAAAGGAATGAGATCAAAAAAAGCCTACTCATCCTTCCAAGTAGTGCTTCTCGAGATTTGGTAATTTTATACTTGTCAAACATTACGAAGACTGATATAGACCAGATGCGCAAGATTACCAACATAGTCGGAGCCCTTCAAGCATCTGGCGATTTTAAGTTATCTTTTCTGAAAGAATATTACTAGTTTAAATTTGTAATTTTATTTTACTTTTTTATTCATTCCATAATTATATATTGAAGTTATCATTCTTCTTCTATAATACTGCACATCATAACACAATTATCTATCCGGGTGAACCACCCGCCGGTTGATGGACATTGTATAATTCCGGTATAAAATCTTATTTAAATCCGGGTGAACCACCCGCCGGTTGATGGACATTGTATAATTCCGGTCTAAATCTTATTTAAATCCGGGTGAACCACCCGCCGGTTAATGGACATTGTATACGTCCGGTACAAAATCTTATTTCTATCCGGGTGAACTATCCACCGGATGATGGACATTTAATACGTCCGGTCTAAGTCAATAAACTTACATTAAGTCTGTAACAAACCAAATAAGAAAAGTACAATTGCATTCAGATACTAGTTATCATCGCCAAGTCGGTAAACGTGGTCAACATGTGTGTTTGTAGATACAAACTCTCTAAAATCAGACTGCTCCACATTAATTGGTCCTTGGTGTGCTTCACAAGGGTCAGATTGCTTTAACACCTGGGAGGGCATTGGCTTTTGGCACGTGTCACGATGATGACCTGCTTCACCACACCTCGTACATGATACTTGAGTTATTTCCTCCCCCTGAGATGGAATTCTTTTATTTGCACGGGGGCGACCCGATTGGCGTTTATTCATGAGCGGTGGTAGGAGCTTAATTAGGTGATGGGGCCTCTCCCATTCCGATTCATCAGGTAGTGGTTTTATTGAATGCGTGTAGGTAAGTTTGTAGACGTCCCTCGTAAACCAAACCATAGCCAAATTACTGACGTCAGTCTGCCTTAAAAATCTTGACACCGCGATAACATGACCACATGGTAAACCAGATAGCTGCCAAACTCGACATGAACATGTCCTGTCGTCCAGATCAACTAAACCAGTTCTGAACCTATCGGCTACTTGGAAATGAGTAGGATCAATGCCAGAGACTTTCCATGTTGCACAATGTGGAATCTTTTTACCGATTTTTTTGGTTGCCCAGTCTGTAAGAACTTGGTTTGGGTGTTCGGCTGCAAATTAATATAAAGATAAAAAATGGATAATATATTAACAAAATACATAGATGCTGTAAATGATTTACCTGCTTTTTGTCGTCGTTCAAAATACCACTCTTGAACAGATGCACGGAAAAACTCCAGAAGTTTGGTGATTGGCAGATGTCTGGAATTCACGGATAGTGCGTTCATGGATTCAGCACTGTTAGAGGTCATAATATTGAATCGTGCACCCGGAGAGTGAGCTCTGGACCACTTCGATATATCAGCATTTTCAAGAATATCCCTGACATGTGGGACGGCGACACATAATTCCTGCAAACTTTCTTCACAATCAGATATTCTGTAGGATTTACATGCTTTCCACCACATTGCTTTGTGTTTTCTGGCAGCTTTAGAACTCCCCAGATTTAGATTCATTAATAGATGACGACAACATATGCCGTGAAATGCTTGAGGGAATACGTTTTGAACACCCAATGATATTGAAGCAGCTCTATCAGAAACAACTGATAATGGCTCCTGGCTCCCAATACATTCTTTAAGCTTTGACAAAAACCATGTCCATGATTCACCACTTTCAGTTTTACCAATCCCATATGCAAGTGGTAAAATCTGGTTGTTTCCATCCATGGCAACAGCCAGAAACATTGTCCCCTTAAATTCACCCTTTAGATGTGCCCCGTCAACAATAATAACAGGTCTCAAACAGTTAATGTAACTTTGGACCTGATAAAAATATGCAAAGAATGAGGCCCATCTAATAAACATGTATAAGAAACAAATATATTAAAAAGTCATGTACTTACAGCAACACCAATAGCCATAAAACACATTTCAAATCTATTTTCATCGTCAACCATTATATCGGTGACGGTCCCCGGATTTGACAATTCTAGGTTGTAGAAATAATATGGTAACTGACAGAATGAGTCACCGCTGGTTCCTTGCAAGAGTTCTAGCGCATATGATTTACCACGCCAAGCTTGCCGATAACTAATCTGTATCTTGTACTTTTCACGAATATCATGGATAATTTCCTTACCTCGATAGGTGCGACCACCAATATCCAAACCTTCTTTGATCAGGTGGGCTACTACCTTTTTATTAGCCTGCCGTATATGGGGATATGTTTGTGTCCTAGAGCAAGTGTGATGGTTGTTGAAATGTTTTACATAAAATTTCTGTGATTCACTGTACCTGTATGATCGAATAACCCATTCACAACCTGTTGATTGACAAACAGCTTGGTATCTTCTCGTAGATGACTTGACGACTTTAATCTGGAAACAGTCTTCAACACACATTAATCCAACCTGTAACTTCAACTCAGCCTTATCCTTAAAAATAGCCCCTTCAAAAACACGTGCATTTGATAATATCTGTTTCTTAACTTTGGCGACACTACGTGCAGGGGAAGGGTGCATTGGGATGGGTTTAAATACACTATTTGGTTTCTCACATAGATTCAAAGATTCTGGTAAATCAATAGTGAGCTGATTGTTTAAATCAGGCATTTCCTTCGGATTTTTAGTAGGGGTAGATGAACCAACACCTGGTTCCTCAACAACATACACTTTGTAGACGACATCAGGGGATAGTTGTATCATTTTAAAAAATATTTTAACATCATGATCATCAAATATATCAATAGGATCCGTAATAGTTGACATTTTATAATAAATCCTTGATATATTGCTAATGACAAATATTTCTGAAATCAATTTCTTCATCTCCAAGAAACTCATTCCAGAGTTAAAGCATAAAAAACGTTTAGTACAGTCATAAGGTTGGTAATCAAACAAACCGTTATTAATTGACCATCTCCCACCGACATAAACAGCAACGTAAACACACGACATTTAAATCCAGCAGAATCTTTGTAGAGAGGCTTCGAGCTTATGGAACTCAAAAGAAAGTAACTTGTATACTTGAAGATGGCACCCCCACCCCCAGACTAAATTCAGACTCCACCGGACTAAATTAAGTCGTAGGCTTAGCCGGCTGAATTTAGCCGGCTACAAGGTATTCAGCCGGTATTGTATTTGGGTTTTATACGGGGACACGTGTCTGGCTCGGATGCTTCGGAATTAAGAGTATTAACTTGCATGAAAATACAACTGTCAAATTTTAATTGGTCTTGGGGGGGGGGGGGTCCATTATGCCCCATGTATGTCAGAGTGTAAACGTGTCAAGCTGACATTGAATGTCAAAAATAATTTTAAGACGGAAGTAGTGAGTTGTATTCGTGGGATTGGTAGGGGTCAGTTTGGAGAATTCGAATTCAAAGGGTCAAAACTATAGTTTCAAAGTCAACAATGGTCATTTTCGTG
>JBCNJP010000007.1:20333510-20390893 GCA_039602395.1 Deinandra increscens subsp. villosa
ATCCTTCAACCTGTTCTTCTCAATCAAAACTTTTTCTTCTTCAGTTGCAGATGAAGAACTTGACACAACCTTATCAAAAACCTTCTCACTCTCCAACAAAACAGACTTTGACACAAATTTTGGAGCTTCACCCAAAGGCTTTTCCTTCTTCTTGGACTTAGATTTATTCTTCTTGGATGGAGTAGCAAACGTAGAATAATCATGCAATTCATCTTTTGGATCAATCTGAGCAGCAGTAACTTCAGTTAAATCCACTGGTTGAGGAAGCAAGTGAACATCAGCCTTCTGAGAACTATCTGAACTCTGATCCTGCTTGTATAAGAAATTTAGCATTGTTGGTGATAAATTGCAATTCTTCACTTGCCGCTTCAGCTCTAAAATTTCCAGTTTTAAATCATTGATCTTTTGTTGAGCGTCAAAAACTTCTTTCTGTGACTTGATGAATTTTGCATTGAGATCATCATATTCATACGTTTGTAGCTTTCGGATCTCACATTCAGCAAATAATTCTTCAAGAACACTTTCTCTCTTTTTCTTGTAAATCTCAACATCCTTTGTCAAAACTTCATTTTTATCACGATAGAGAGTATTCTCATCTTGAAGCATAGAAATTTTGTTTTGAAGCTTTTCAACAGTAACAGCAGTTGTAGCAATAAGAGCTGTAGCTTCTTCATACTTTTTCTGAACCGGATAACTTTTCTCAAACAGATTTTCAAAATCTTGAGCTGCATCTAAAGCTTCTGCTTTTGCTTTCTCACATTCTTCAGCCAATGTTGCTTTCTCTTTTAAAACATCTTCATGAATATGAACCAACTCATAATACTTCTTTTGAAAATCTTCCAATTCTTGCTTTAACACCACTATTTCTTCAGTCGATATTTGACGACTTTGTTCAAAGCTTGCAATCTCCTTGAATAATCTTTTACACTTAGAACATTCAACCGCTTCAACTTTTGAACTCTCAGAAATTTTAGATAATTCTTCTTGAACCATGGAGACACTTGAATAAGAATCAGAATCAGTTAAAATGCTATCATCATCAATATGACGAACAGTCAAAGCAATTGCAGGTTTAGAATTATTCCTTTTAGCTTCAGTATCTGCATTCCATGCAAACTCATTTGGATGTGGAAACGTATTGGTCCAATCATGAACAAGATTAGCAGATTTCATCTCAACCTTCTCAACTTTATTTGGTGAATGATAAACTAAATGTGCATGTTGACCAGTTTTCAATTTATGATCTGCAGAACTTGGACATTCTCGAGCAAAGTGACCATAATTTGCACACTTGTAACATTTTACCTTAGTTTTATCCAAACCAATCTTACCCTCCTGATTCAATCTCTTCTTCCCAGTTCTGTTGAAAAATTTCTTCGTTCGTCGAACCAGCATTGCATACTGCCAATTTAGATCCATTTCCTCCAAATGATCATAATCAATCTGGTCGTAATCTTCATTTGCTAACTCAGCATTACTCACAGCACCCGTGATAACACCAAAATACGAAGATACCAAGGCAGACATTAATGCATTATAATCATCAACAGTTTGAGCAGATAGTGCACTAGTAGTCGAAGAACTTGGAATTGAAACAGTACAACCAGCAGATGAATAACTTGAAGATTCAGATTTACCTGCCAGAAAGGCTGTTGGGGGTGCAGAATTAAGAATATTCGATTTCCCAGCATTCATTGTAGAATCATTTTCACCATGATACACTGCAGGATTCTGAATTTGTGTAGGAAGAGACTTGTTCACCATCAATTCCATATCCCTAGCTTGAATTC
Source organism: Deinandra increscens subsp. villosa (assembly GCA_039602395.1). Taxonomy (NCBI): domain Eukaryota; kingdom Viridiplantae; phylum Streptophyta; class Magnoliopsida; order Asterales; family Asteraceae; genus Deinandra; species Deinandra increscens. The sequence goes on from JBCNJP010000007.1 coordinate 20,335,301, forward strand.
TTTGAACTAAATCATTGAAAGACAATCCTTGAAAATCCTTGTCATGAGTAATCATCATAACATAATTCTCCCATTTTTCAGGTAGAGCTTCCAAAATCTTCTCTTTCATATCAGCTTCGTCTTTAGTAAGATTCACCAAGCGCATTTCACTCATCAGATGAGCAAATCTTGCAATCAGATTAGGAATCGTTTCATTCTGATAATGTTTGAAACTATCAAACTCTTTCTTCAAAACCTTTGTCGACTTTTCTTGTACTGGTCATTGCCTTCAAATCTTTTCTCTAAAGCATCCCATAGACCTTTCGATGTGTAATTACCAGCAAATTGATGAAGTAACTCTTTAGGCAAAGCCATCGTTAAAGTAGCATAAGCCTTTTTCTCTGCTTGATAAGCTTTCTTTTGCTCAGAAGACATTTTTCTTTGAAGTATAGGTTCACCAGTTTCATCTTTAGGGTAAATATATTGCTCAGTGAACGCTAACCACATATCAATGTCATTTGTATCGACATATGCTTCAAACCGTTTAACCCAACTATGATAATCTTCCAACTTTAGCAATTTGGGAACTTTCTGACTTGTTCCAATTTCATTATCATAGTTCATCATCGTTTGCATAGTCGCTTGAACTGAGTTTTGAATAGCCGCAAACGCTTGAAAATCGGACATTTTCGAAAACCAGATTACTGTTCACTCCAAACCTCAACCGAACTTAATATACTCTCCGAACTTCCTCCGAACGTGGTCCGAACTCAGAAACACAATCCGAACTCTCTCCGATCTCTCACCGAACCCAGTTAACTCCGAAATCCTCCGAACGAGCTCCGAACGTTCACCGAACTACGAAACAGACTCCGAACGTACTTCGAACCTGGTGTTCGGAGCGGTTAGACCGAGCGTACTCCGAACTTGAAGTGCGGAGCAGTTACGCCGAACGAGGAGTTCGGCCGAACGCAAAGTTTCGGAAAAATTTGGAAAAACTCACTGAATTCGACACCTCTCGAGCTAAGACTACTCAAATGAACAAAAACGAGCAAAAACACACAATTTGAATGTAAAGCATGGTGTTTTAGACGAGATTTTTGAGAAACGAAGATGAAAAACGAGTTTTGAAAGTCAAAAACGTGAATTTGAACTCGATAACTCGAAAAACACTGATCTCCGACTAGTAAAACAAACCTAATGCTCTGATACCAATTGAAATTGCCTGAGCGTGAGGATCTTCTACTTAGTCGTATAGAAATCAATGTAATACGAGTGGAAACACAGAGAGTAAATACAACTGAGACTTGTATTAACCACAGAGACCACAGAGTACACTTAGAGAAAGTTATAACACGGAAGCTCTCTAATTCTATACAAGACGAACATATTTATAGGCTGAAAACACGACTGGCCGAACCTCAGGTTCGGCCAAGCTTCGGCGGCTCCGAACCTGGAGTTCGGCCAAGGTTCGACCAGACCTAAACTTGCACGATCCGTCTTGTTCTCGATACTTCACATGACGACCAGGAACCATGTATCAACACGTGTGACCCCGTAGGCTTAAATAATATCCGGACATACGCTTACTATTACATGATCATATCCCTACAATAATAACTTACACTCTTGTTCATGAAGAACACAATCCTGATGAACTCTTGTTCTTGAAGAACACAAATAGATGCAAGTTCCTGGTACATATGAATATATACTTCATGTAAGAACACAAATAGATGCAAGAAAATGTATGTTAATATGAAAAAATTAGAATATAGACATAATCTGTATGAATAAAACTGGAACAACTTATGTTAGATTAAAAAAACAGAATAAATACTTTCATGATAGGTCCGCGTCTTTATTCTGCTCTAACTTTTTACCAATTCAAAAACATTGTTCTAGGTAAATTCTAAGAAGATTTTTGTTGGATCTAGCCACAACACTAATCATGATGACATACACACAACGGTTAGTATTTGTCAAATTCATTATCGGTTTCAATGCACGTTTACATAAAGTAATTAATTGAACTGTACGTAGGGTGTGAAATCGGTGGTCGATCAACCTCGTCTGAAGCGGTTGAAAAGAAAAAGGTAAATATTTGCCAATCAAGTTTCATTCCGTTCTATAGTTTCACAGTAATCGATCTGTTTGGTAATTTCATGTAGTCCTATTTTAGATGTTATTTGGTACCTCAAACAAAGTTCAACTGAATTTGAAGTTGATCTGGAACTTAATGTGATGTTCATCTAGATGTTTTAAGTTCATCTGGATATCTAATGTTCATCTGGAAATCAATTGAATTGTAGGGCCTGATGACCCATACTACTTGCAATAAAATGACACTCCTCAGTCCATATCTATCATGGTGGTAAGTATTTCAAAATTGCTATATAAATTATGATCAATTTCCATAACCTAATTATCAATTATATGTTTTGGTATAGGAAGGAATACAAGAAAAAATGGTCCTAATTAAGCTCAAGTCTGGACAGTTGAAGATGAAGACCACGTGGTAGTGTTGTTGCCTCCCGGATTGAAAATTAGATTGAGAATAATGCTTGTATGCAGTGTAATTTTCTTTAATTTTTTATTTGTATTTCATTTGTATTTGACTTGTAATTGAATTTTATTTGATTTGTAATTAATAATTTGTAATAGCATTTAAATTGGCCACGCGTATAGCAAGGACCCATCTGATTTTCAACAACCTTTTGGTTACTTTTTCTTCTTCCCAAATATATGTGGCTAAAACACAAATATACGTGACCATATAATACCAAAGGCCACACTTTTTATATTTTAACGTGGTGGTTGCCACCCTTTGGCCACGCGTATTGGGACAAAATATCTTGATTTCAACTACCCTTTGACCACTTTTTTTCTTCCAAATATATGTGGCTAAAACACAAATATACGTGACCATATAATACCAAAGGCCACACTTTTTATATTTTAACGTGGCCGTTGCCATCCTTTGGCCACGCGTGTTGGGACAAAATGTATGATTTAAACTACCCTTTGGCCACTTTTTTTTTTCAAATATATGTGGCTAAAACAGAAATATACGTGACCATATAATACCAAAGGCCACACTTTTTATATTTTCACGTGGCCTTTGCCACCATTTGGCCACGCGTATTGGGACAAAATATCTGATTTCAACTACCCATTGGCCACTTTTTTTTTTCAAATATATGTGGCTAAACACACAAATATACGTGACCATATAATACCAAAGACCACACTTTTTATATTTTAATGTGGCCGCTGCCACCCTTTGGCCACGCGTATTGGGACAAAATGTATGATTTCAGCAACTCATTTGGCCACGTTTTTTTATAACATATGTGGCTAAAACATAAATATACGTGACCATATAATACCAAAGGCCATGCTTTTGATATTATAACGTGGCCGTTGCCACCCTTTGGCCACGCTTATTGGGACAAAATGTATGATTTCAGCAACCCATTTGGCCACGTTTTTTTATAACATATGTGGCTAAAACACAAATATACGTGACCATATAATACCAAAGGCCACGTTAAACAAACACATGTGGCCGTTGGGACCTTTTGGCCACGCTTTCTAGAAGAATTGTTTGATTACAACAACAAATATTGGTACCCTTTAGCCACGCTTCTAGATGGCTTCAGCCACTGATATTGTAACGTGGCCATAGGATACATAAGGTGACGTGACCTTTGGTGTCGATTGGAATGGAAGAAAAAAAAACGTGACCAAACACCTTTGGTCACGATTTTTTTTCGTGACCAAAGATGAATTTTGACGTAGTGTATTTAACATATTCATAAAAACATGTTCACTATTATTTTAGTTATTAAAATAGGGCAAGATTCTTTTGTAAATAACATATTTAAAGAAAAGTTATGTATTACATACTCATAAAAACACGTTCATTAATATTTTAGGTATTAAAATAGGGCAGGATTCTTTTGTAAATAACATGTTTATAAAGAAAATTTATATAATGCATAGGGTTGTGTTCCCTTAAAAACTAGTTTGTTATAACAACTTGAAAACTAATTTAAAATCATTAAATTTTAATCTTAATAATTGAAAACTAGTTTGTTATAACAACTTGAAAACTAATTTAAAATCATTAAATTTTAATCATAATCATAACAAACCTTCATAACTTTTACATACAATATTATTATTCTTTTAAATATTATCCCATAAAAACAAGCGTTTTTTTATCTTTAAAACGCGTATAGTGTTGCTATATATAAAATTCAAAAAAATTACTCTTTCGATTTGATACAATGATCTGAACATCTTGACACAATGAGTTAAATGTTTGAGACAATAATTTGAATATTTTGACCCAATGAGTTTAATGTTTGACACAATTATCTGAATATTTGACACAATGACGTGTATTTAATTTATCACAATGACAAGTATTTTGACACAATGGCGCAGTAAGAGATCGAAAGCGTATTTTCCTTAATTTTTTTATATAACAACCTGTACGCCTTTTAAATAAAAAAACGTTTGTTTTTATAGTGTAATTTAAAAATATATATATATGATGTCTAAGAGTTATGAAGGTTTAAAAGAAGAGAGATAACTTAATAAAAAGTCAAAAATGCATTTTCATCACTTTTTTCCTTTTTACATATTTTTTTTCTCTCTAAGTATACACTGGAAAATTTTAGACCGTTGATCTTTATTTAATTAAAAATTTAATTGTTTAGATGACTTTTTATCCAAATCTAAGTTATTAGAATAACTCCTCTCCTATATACAATATAGAATATCGTAATCTAAGTTCTTAGAAGTAACTTAGAATAACTCCTCTCGTATATACAATCTTCCTATTCTAATAAACAATTACAATTTGAACACTTGTCAACACTACATGCATTCTCACATTAAAATTCCCCCCAAAACCACTAATATCCATATTCTAATTATGGGATTTGATTTACCTAATTTAGGTTGAATTATTTTGAACTCGTGGCATTCTCCCAAATTTAAATATCCTTAAAAATTTTATATATAGTAACATGCAATAAGTTTTTTCATCTCAAGTACAGGCTCTTTTATTTTATCAGTTAATTTTAGAAAAACTGTCTACTACCTCAAGTGCTCTCTCGTGTAGTTCCAAAACCAAAAAAAAAATTTCTAACTGGTCTACATATCAAATATCTTAATGTAATCTAAATAACTTACAATTAGCATTTTCTTCTTTATAAGAGGTTAATGGATAATCAACTTGATTATTTGAATCTTTAAAGGGCCGTTGTAGTGTTAAAGTACAAGTCATTCGAGTGCGGAAGCAATGTGTCGGAAAAATTCGTTTAAGACATACCCTCTAGAGATGATAACTCAAATATTGTATAAAAAATTACAAATTTGTAAATAAATATTGTTATTTTATTGTTCGTTATTGTACGTAATGTACTATGGTCATGTTTTTTTTATAAAAATATTTATAAGTTATTATTTAAAATCGATAAGTTGATGGTTGTATCTTTTAACATTTCAACTTACACTTGAAAATATAAGAAGTATATTTAGAGAATTATGAATTATGTCGATTTACTATTTAAAACCCGTGTAATACACGGGTTCTAACCTAGTATGGAATATTACATTATCTAAGGGGGGCATTAATATCAAGAGTTAATTACAAAAATAGTACCCGTAGTTTATCTAAAGTAACAGGCTGAGGTACTAACTTTTAATTGTAACGACATTAAGTTCTAACTTTTGAATTTATCTCAAAGTCGGGTACTAACACTAACTTCCATCAATTATTCTGTCAAAATATAGTGAAATGACTAAAGTGCCCTTCTAAATTACAAGGTCTACCCCTCTTCATCGTCCCCAACAAACTCCCTCTCCCACCACCATAGCAGCCACCACCATCTCGCATGCCACCATCAGCAATTGCAAGCCACCACAGTCGCAGGCTACCTAGGCTCTTTCTCCACCATCACATCCTCTCTAAACCACTCAATCGAGCCCCAAACAAGCATCATCCCCCTGCCCTAATCACCCAAAACTTCATGAACGGTGATTTTCAATTTAATGGTGAGTTTGGTTCGATTTGCAAGTTTTTAGTTAAGTTGATGGTGGTTTATAGTGGAGCTAGGAAGAGTATGCCGCCAGAGTAGGGTGGTGGTGGGGCGGTGGTGCAGTGGTGGTTGGTAATTTTTACTCAAAAAACCCGTCTTTATCTCCTCGTTGAATCTGGTTCACCATTTCGGGGGTCAAAGCCGACTGGGGCAGCTAGATTGGCGGTGACAGCCACATACCCTACTAGGGTTTCGACTACTAGTGGCGGTGGCTAGGTTGTGGCTGGAGGTTTTCGACCACAGTCGTGAAACCGACGACCTCCAAGTCGTGTTTCAGTAAACGGTGTTTGATCTTCTCTGTTTCCTCATTTTTCATCTTGCATTCTCCGGCGGCAGACAATGTGGGTGCAGTCGGGGAGCTCAGAAGTTTGGGGATGAGGGGTTTAGACTTTTAGAATTTTTCTTTGAGTTTTTTAGTAACTTACACAACAAGTCCTACAAGTTTAGCTTTAATTTAATTATATAAGCAATTTATTTAAAGGGTATTTTAGTCAACTTATTCAAAATTAACAAAAAAATTGACGAAAGTTAGTGTTAGTACCCGGTATTGAGATAAATTAAAAAGTTAGAACTCAATGTCATTACAATTAAAAGTTAGTACCCTAGCCTGTTACTTTGTGTAAACCACATGTACTATTTATGTAATTAACTCTAATATCAATGAGAATTGAGAAGAATAGAATTTACTCTTTTAATACTTTATCAGTTTTTATCTATTTTCACAACTTAAATTGTGGAATCCATCGATATTAATAAATATATAAAAAAATAAATAAAAAGTGATATTAATCCATCGATGGTTGTTGATCTTTTATCACAAAGCGCCATTAAAAATAAATTGATATTATTCGTAACTTAAATTGTGGATTCCACATCCAGAGAAGCAGCGATGGATAAATAAAAATTCATAAAAATAAATTCATCACAAAGCGCTAAAGAACGCAATTGATTGGGGCGGTGACGGGGTAACTGTACTGCGGAGAAGTGAAGAGGAAACAATCAGATTTCTTTGCGAAGGGAACCGCATATTGCAGCAACGTTGATGATGGATCTAGGGGCTAAAGCAGACTCCAGGTTTGGAATTCTGAACAAGACTTCACACTTCATGAGATATGTGATAAATAAAAAATATAACACAAAATTACTCTATTTCCTTTCATTTAAGTTTAAGTTGGTTTTCAACTTTTCATAATAAAAATGGGTTTTCAATTGATCTTAACCCAACTATATAATATACTTTTAATTCAATGAGAGATGTCTTTTATGACTTATCAAATCTGTTAAAGAACAATAGTTTTAAACTAAAAAGTAAAAAAAAAACATGGAAATTATATCGTGTTAATATTTTAGGAACTTATATAAATAATCCCACATAACAAGTTGCTGAATAAAGAAATACAATTTTCTGAATTAAGAAATCTAAACTGATGAAAGTTCCGATCTGTATCTTGTAGTCAAGATTATTAAATTCGATTTTATTTTTCTAAATCAAGCAAACCTAATACTAGTTGATGACTTGAAGCCTATAAAAACACATGTCTATGTACAAAGGAAGCCACATCAAACATCTCAATAGAAATCACATTCTTTTCCATGGAGTTCAATTTTGTATCTTCTCTCTTCCTTTTTGTAACACCTCTCTTTTTGTTCTTTATGGCTCGCAAATATTATGCATCCGTCAAAAATCTCCCACCAGGGCCAAGACCATGGCCAATCATTGGCAATATGCATCAAATGGCCACGAACCCTCATATTGCCGCTGCTAACTTTGCTAAAACATATGGCCCACTCATCTCTCTACGTTTAGGTACCCGACTTCTTGTGGTTGCCTCTTCTCCTGAGGCGGCCATGGAAGTTCTTAAAACTCAAGATCGTCATCTTTCTGGCCGTTCCATACCTGATGCACTCCAACAAAGTTTCATAGACTACTACTTTGTGTGGGCAAGGGATTGTAACGAGCATTGGAAGTCATGTAGAACCCTATGTCGGCTTGAGTTGTTCTCACTTAAAGCCATAGAGGCCCAGTCAAACTTGAGAAATGAAAAGTTGGCTCATATGTTAGATTTCTTGAATAACAACCAAGGAAAAGTTATGAAAGTCGAGGAACTGATTTTTACAACATTGATCAACACTTTGAGCAACATATTGTTCAGCAAAGATTTCCTTGATTTAAATGATGAGGAAGCTGCTCATCGGTTGAAATTTGGGTTATTTAAGATATTGGAGAATTCGGTCACACCAAACGTAAGTGATTTTTTCCCCATTGTTGGGGGCCTAGATCTTCAAGGATTGAGGAAGGACAACTTAAATCACCTTGACGAGTTATCTAGCTTTTCAGACGCTATAGTCAAAGAAAGGAGGGCTCGAATCACCAATAGCAAGCTTATGGCAGACCATGAAAAGGATTTCTTGGATCGGTTGCTTGAGAATAATTTCACAACTGCTCAAATCAACATCTTGGTTTTGGTAAGTTTTTCTTAGTCGACGTCCCTTTGATTCAAAACAATATCTATTACAATTTGGAGATATTTTTTGAGAAGATCACATATCTCATGTATTGACCAGCACTACACATATACATTATGGGACTCAATCCCAGCTTTAGGTCTAAACAAAACTTACTCTAAGCATCTTAAACCACACAAAGTTTTTTCGTGACATGTAAATCTTAATACATAAGATATAAATCATCGAGTTACAAACACTCAAGAGATCTTAGTTTTCACAATATACTTAATTAATTTCAGACGGAACAAGGATAAAATTCTATTTTAGAAAACACATGTGTTTTCACTATCTTAAATATATTTTGATTTATTGATTTTCATAATGTACATGCAGGAGTTATTTATAGCTGGTACAGATACTGTGGTAACAACCATTGAATGGGCTATGTCTGAGTTGTTAAAGAACAAAGAAAAAATGTACAAAGTACAAGAAGAGCTAAAGAAAGAATTCAACTGCAACAGTATTATGAAATCCGACCTTTCTAAATTGACTTATTTTAACGCTTGTATCAAGGAAACACTAAGATTGCACCCTGTTGTTCCGGTCCTAATTCCTCGTCGTGCCCTTGAAGCTTGTGAAGTTATGAACTATACGATTCCTCAAAATTCCCAAGTATGGGTTAACGTTTGGGCAATTAGTCATGACCCAAAAGTTTGGGAGGACCCTAACACTTTTAAACCTGAAAGGTTTCTTGGTTCAAACATTGATTTTACAGGTCATGATTATGAGTTTATACCCTTTGGTGGTGGGAGGAGGATGTGCCCAGGTTTACCTTCTGGTGTTAAGAGTTTGCAAACCATGTTAGCAGCCTTCATTGTTGGATACGATTGGGCTCTTCCAAATGATGAGGATCCATCAAAACTTGACATGACCGAAAAATTTGGCGTGACTTTGCAGAGAGAGAAACCTCTTGAGCTCATCTTCAGCCGTAAAGAGTAATCAATGGGTCGATAAACTCATATGTAATTTCATAAATATGGCATTTTATATGTGTTGTGCATGTTCAATAATATCTTAGTAATATCTCTAAACTTAGAGAAGTAAATTAACAACTTCATATGCAAGGGTTAAGTAAATGTATAATCTGTACTTGATTAATTGAATTAAAGTTAATTTCATATGTTATTTATGGTAATATTAATGTACGGAAGTAGAATAATTTTTTTGGAACGTTCAACTATAGACTATTTACACTAATTGAGCCTATTCCCAGGGAAAACCATCTCTGCAAGCAATCCGATGGAAAACCTGTCAGACTCATGGATCGAACTCATGACCATTCAGTCATGAGTCTTCCCCTCATCACCAATACCATTCGGCCAAATGACCGATAGTGGAACTAGTAGAATATTATGCTACCATTCATTCAAACTAATTAATATGCCGTCAATTGGAACCTGCTTCTCTTGAGGCCACTGGGCCCGAACCCCCGCTAAGGGGGTGCTGCCCCCATGGAACCCCCGTTAGTCTTGATGACATTCAAACAAGTGTGCACTCTTGTTTGAATATCACACACAATCTCAAAGTACACTAAAATATCTAACAAACATCCCCCATTTTTAGTGTAATTATTGATTAATTAACCATAGTTGGGGGCCTAAATCCTTGGATTACCAATCTGGCTTTGTACTTGTCAGTAGTACCATCCATCTTCATATTCCTTTTAAAGATCCACTTACTTCCTAATGGTTTACAACCAGGGGGTAAATCAAAAAATTTCATGTGTTTAGTTTGTAAGATAGAATCAATATTATCTTAGATGGCTTCTTTCCAGAAACCAACATCCCTTGAAGCCATAACTTCATTGTATGTCCTTTGATCATCATCAACATTGAAAAATATTGATATTGAAAGTCAATTTCAATTCTAGATCCCTTAACCAAGTAAAGTTGAAAATCATCAGCAAAATACTTGGCTTTTCTTACGGAAGGGTTGTTTGGGCTGTATGGGGTCTGAATAGTAAACTTGCTAACCGATTCAGACGTTTTAGGGATACCGTCGTGTTTGTTTCGCCGCCCAACATCTTACCGAAACAGATGTTTGTGTCTGTCCGATCCAGCCGCATTTTTGAAGCTTTCCGAAACAGACGCTGGGCTGAAGGGAGGGAGTGGGAGCTGCTGCGCGAGTTCGAGGCCTGAGCAATGCAAAAAACGACGTTTTGGAAGCAAAAAAAAAACGAAGGTCTGAGTAAGCAAAAAACGTTTTGGAAGAAAAAAAAGGAGTCGAAGGAGACAAAAACCAATTTTGTGCTGGACCCGGTTTTTGGAACTGCATTCGCGTCCGCAGGTCGTGCGTACGGGAAGGCAATTTTACCAAATTTGCACCCCCCTGCGCGCAGGTAGATACCGGAGTAAAACACAACATAAGAACTTAACATGTCATGTAGGTTTTCATATATAAGCTAAATATGTTTTTGTTCCCAAATCAATGTGGGACAAACTAAAATGAAAGGAAAAAAAATAGAATTTTTATTCCCACACCAATATGGGACAAGGTAATGAAGGAAAATTTTGGTGTTTTGTTCCCACACCAATATGGGACAAGTTAAATGAAAGAAAAAAAATAGATTTTTTTTGGTTTTAAAAGTGATTTGTTAGTGTTTTTTTTGTTTGATTATACAGTCATTCAAATGTCCAAACAAACATCACATTATGATTTAGCACTTTATTGATTCAGCACTTCTTTACCATACAGACAGCTTATTCATTTACCACCAAATAAAATAGACGAACCAAACAGCCCCTTAGTCTCGTACTCTTTCTTGGTCCAGTACTAGTTAAAGGTACATCTTCATTTTGTAACACCCCAGCTTTTCAAGTTATTTAACACCCCAGCTTTTCAAGTTATTTAACACCCCAGCTTTTCAAGTTATTTAACACCCCAACTTTTCAAGCTATTTATGGACAGATGGTTAAGGTGGTTGCTAAGGGATAAATCATGTGAATATGATGGAGGATGAACTTTGACGAATGTGGGAGAAGACGGGACTTAATTCCGAGTTAAAACGAATCGGGAATCGTAAAATGACTTTAAAGTTGGAAGATGAGAAATTTTCTAAGTATCAGAGGGGATATGACCATATCCAGTTAAGGGCATACGGTCGTATGGCTCTGAGGTGGATCCGGGCACCCAACGTTTTGAGTTCGTATTCGCATGTCATGATACAACCGTATGAGGTAAAAGTGATAAGACCGTATTGGGTTTGGGCTATAAAAACCATTTTTTTTAGCATCTAAGCTAATTTGTTCGTGTTTCTTTGGTTTTTCTCTGCCCAATTCCTTTCTGAGACAATTTCTTTGTGTGTTTAAAGAGCGGGATCATGGAGTAAATTAACCACCTACAAAGCTTGGTAAGATCATCTAGACCCATTACATGATGTTTCTTTTGACATTGATGTTAGAGCATAATCCTATGCTACAGAGTATCTCGTGTGTTGTATCTAATCAAGAGTGTAATAGTGAGTTTATGGTACCACGAACCAAGCAGAGAACCATGTTCGTGGGCAGTTGATGTGTGTGAAAGTGTATATAAAAATATGGTCTTACACTATCAGGTTTTAAATTTATAAAAATGGTTATCCACCTAGGGACTACACACACACGTAGGCAAGTATACCTGCCATGTATAGTATAGTGTTGGTAAATACCGGAATGTAGAACCTCAAGGACACGTTTTATGCAAAACAATTGATCTTTAGTTAAGCCGGTTTATTTTTTGTATTTTGAAAATATGAATTTGAAATGTGGATGGTTTTGAGAGAACAAATTGAAGATTGGGTTTGTTTAATTCAGTAGTGTAAGAGGATCGCTTAGAGAATGACTCCCCCACCCAAGTTTAATCGATTGTATCGGTTTTGGGCATACACCTTGTCGCTTATGTGAATTGGGTTCCTAAGACAAGGCGACCTAATTCCTATGGACTGGTTCACTATTAAGGTTATAGACATGCCCTAAATGTTTACTAATGGTCCATGGTGAAGTGTAGACAAGTTGGTTATGGATTTGAAGTGCCCTAGGTTAAGTCCCGAGTTATCGGTGACTCAACTCACAGCTGGTTGAAGAGTTAGGGTATGGATGACCCTAACAGTTCTAGGGTTGTGAAGCGGTTAAGTTCCATGGATCAATTGACCCAGCAGGTCCTAGACACGACTAAGTAAGGGCAGACCCGACCTATCGGTGACTACTTGGTTTACTTGACAATGTCGAGGGTGGCTACTGGCAGAGGGTAGGTAATTTCTCACTCAGCCCTAAGGGTTGGACTCCTGATTGGTGAATAGGGTTCTTAAAGATCGTGACTATTGCTAGTTCACGCGTACGCCGCAGATTCTGTGGTTTGGCTATACAATAGGATTCCCTGATCGGTCGGTGCTCTGCAACCTACAGATGAGGGTCCCACAAGGCTAAGAAGTATCCAAGAACAATCAAGAACACAAATGTCATCAATTGAAACAAAGAAACAAAACTATTACTTCAAACCATAATCGTATGTAAAAACCGACACAATTACAAGATTAAACCATGGTTGGGGTCGTCTATGCCTAAACGATAGGATGAGTTTAGCCAACCATGTTAATGTTCAAACATAAACAAATCAGATCTAAACAAGAATTCATGGCTAAATATAAATACAATACCAAATAGAAGCTCGAAATGATGAAAAACGCTACTTTACGACTCATTGAAGGCTCCAAATCTTCAAATCTTCGAAGGACTTCAATGAGGGCTTCCCTTGGCTTTTTCTCTATTCTCCAAGATGTCCCAAATGGTTAAAATGAGCCCTTTATTTATAAGGGCCGAAATCTGAAATTTCCAAAAACGTGTCCAGGCCGTGAAAGGGATATCACGGCTTGCAGATCAGGCCGTGAAAGGGCTGTTCTCGATGACTGGGCAATGTGTCTCGGTTACACGGCCAGGACTGGGCTTTCACGGTCGTGAAGGGTCTTTCACAGCATGCAAGCCAGGCCGTGAAAGGGCTGTCAACGATGACTTGTCTGCGGCTCAGCATCACAGCTTGGTCAGGATCTTCACAGCTTGGTCTAGGCCGTGAAAGGGTGTCTCACGGCCTGCAAGCCATGAAGATTTTCAGCAACTTTTTATTTTGACTTCTGCGTTTGACCGGTTGACCCGAACTTTGATTTTTCTTCATTTTCACCTCGTTTTCCGTGCCAAACTTGTTTTAACCTGAAAACTCACAATAATCATCAGAAACAAATATAATTTAATATTTTCAAGGTTATTTTGACGTTTTTCAGCCCGAAATCAGTTATATTTTCATATCCAAAACTACACACATCAGCAGTGAACCATTGGTTCACTGGTAGTTTGGTTCGCTGGGCAGGCTAACACTATAAATAGTGTTGACTTGTTAAGACTCATTAGCTTAGAGAGAACTTCTGTCTATTCTGTATGTGTGTAGAGAGAGAACTAGAGCTTTCATCTTGTAATCTTTAAGTGATTAATAAGACAAAAGCTTATTTACTTTCTTGTTTCACTAGAATTATTGATTCACCATCGGTAAGATCCCCTAGTGCTCTTACAAGTGGTATCAGAGCAAATCTAGGTTGCTCCGCTGGTTTGAATTGGTCAAATTTGCAATCTCTAGTGAGAGAAAGTGGGTTTTCTTCGTGTGATTGTTTTTGGTTCACATCTCTATAGTTTGGTTTGTTGGCACATTTTTCAAGAAAATCCAATATATCAGATTATCAAGCATTTGCTGCTATGCAAAACGCAATGCCAACATTGATCAATTATGATAATGAAATTGTAACAAATCAGAAAGTTCCCAAGTTGCTAAAACTGGAAGATTATTATAATTGGAAACAAAGATTCTCGGCATATATCAGTACAAATAATATTGATTTGTGGATTCCAATTGAACAAGACCACAAGCGTCATGTTGATGCTAGAGGAGAAGTTAGTTAAAATATTTCACATCTGGCGAAAGAAAAGCTATGGACTTGAAAAGAAAGCTTATAGTTATCTTACCATGGCATTACCAAAAGAGTTATTGCATCAATTCAATACATGTACAGAATCTAAAAAGTTATGGGATGCTTTAGCTGCAAGATGTGAAGGGAATGATCTGTACAAAAAGAGCAAACGAAAGGTGCTGAACAAAGAGTTTGACAACTTTCAACATTATTATAAGAAAATATCACTGCTCTTGTATCCAGGTTCTCACATCTGATCAGTAAATTAAAGGTGGTTGACATAGATAAGACCGAGGAGGAATTGAAAGAGAAATTATTAGAGGAATTACCTAAGAAGTGGGAGAATTATGTTTTATTGATTACTTATGACAAAGAATTCCCGAAATTATCATTTCATGATATAACAAGCAAACCTCATGCTCGGGAAATGGAAATGCTGAATGCAAACAAATTAACTGTTCAATTACAAAACCAAGAATTGTATCATGTTCAGAATTCAACAAGCATCAATGCTAAATCTAAATCATTTGGTTTTGATTTATCACCGGAGACAACATTTATCGCTGGACATGGGTTAGGAAATTCTGAAAATTCGGGTTCTTCAAAAGGCTGTAACTTCACTATTCCGAATCATTCAAGTCAAACTGTATTTTCTGCCAAGACAACTGATGAACATCTGGCTTTAATTTCTGCTTTGTTATTATCATATTATGGACTTCTGACTGGAAGCATGCCAAATGTTGATCTATATGATGAAGATTTTCAGCAGATAGATCCAGATGATCTTGAACGTGTTGAAACGAGGTAGCGAGCTAACCTTTAACCTCGTTTTATATTTTACAGAAGTGGATCGTTAAGCTTTGTGTACTCGTATTGTATAACAAGCGAACATCCGGAATGAACATCGGTAGTGTTGAGATGTTGACAAGACAATGAGAATAAAGAACATAGATATGAAGAACATGATAAACAAAGTGAACGTAGGATTGTATTCATAACCAAATGATTACGTTTACCTACCCCACTCATACATGGGTCTCAAGAACAAGAGTGTTCTTGAGTCCTCACAACCTCAAAGAACTATGAAATATTCTCTCAGACTCTCATATGACTCTTTGTATGTGTGTATATCTAGAAAAATAACAAGAGTTGGAGAAAAAGTAAGAAATTTTATAACATTTTAAAAAGTGTGAGTTCAAAAGATATAATATTAAAATTTCTAAAAGGTACTATTTTTTAAAATTTTTATTTGGATCTATTTTTTAACAAATCTATTCTTTTATTTCAAAAGACGTTATTTTTTACTCCATATCCATATCTTATAACTAATATATTTTAATAAATCTATACTATTTATCACAATCTATACTTTTTTAAGATTTTTATTTGAATATATATTATTTTAACAAATAACCTTATGTATTTTTTAGATTTTTTTATATTATTTTTAAAATTGTCATTATTTCTAACCTTTAAGGACTCGTATTGAATTTTATTTAGAAAATGAATCTTTTTCATAAAACTTACAAGTTAAAAAAAATTGAACTTGAACTCTTTAAAAATTTATGTAATTACATACACCTTCTCTATGACAATTGTCACTTTCCACATATACACCGTTAACTTTTTCCGTTAAGTTCCGTGAGTTCCGTTAGCAAATCCGTGGCTCGTTACTTGAATGATTGCATATTTGTTTATGTCTACTTGCTAATAAATTTTAGTAACTTGTTTCGTAACTTTATTTCATGACTTTATGTGCTACTTGTAAAATGTCGTGTTTTCGGGTGAAACCAGGCTTCGTGCGTGAATTTAAATTTTTATGTGTAAATGATATTTTTACTTATCCCGACTAAACATTGCATGGTTAATGGGTTAAAAACACTTAGAAAACATTTTTAATGTTATTGCTTTTCAAGTTTTAGTAAAAACCCATTTAAATGAGTTATGAGCTTAATGTGTTTAAAATGAAAGTTGAGGGACCAAACATGTAAATTGCACTTAAACAAATCTGCCCAAACCTCCCTCCCATCCTCATTCACGCTTCATCCTCCTCCTCTCTTCTCTTATTCACAGCTCACACACACACCCACATACTTGCGATTTTGGAGAAATCAAGCTTCAAGGAGGTGAATTTAAGTTCCCACAAGCTCCAAGAACACCAAGAAAGCATCCTCTTCACTTCATCTTCTCCTACCTGCGATTTTTCTCTCAAACTTGTAAGCCCTAGAATCTAAAATCCGAAATTGTAGGTTGCATGTGTGTTTTTAAGTGTTTGTATGCTAAATGGTGAGTTATATGCTCATACTTCATGTTTTAAGTAGAGATATGTTAAATGTTGATTTGGAGCTGTTTTGAGGACGGGTTTAGGGCTGGAAATTCGAGTTCAAAATCTGCTATAAGTGTTCTTGTATGAATGTTGGGTGTTTGGACATGGAAATAGGGCATATGTGCTTGTATGCTAGTTCCTATGTTGAGATTTTGTTATGATTTTGGTATGATTTTGGTATGAACATGTTAGGAACAGAAATTACATGTTAAAATGTTTATAATGATGTTAGTAGGTGTTGGATGACCAAATTGTTGCTCAAAATTTGAAAACCGAAACTTTTATAAACTCTAAAAAATTGGACAGATTCGGCCAGATTTTTAGGCCATTTTGCAGAGGTCATAACTTGTTCAATATTGATCGGAATCAGTTGATTCTTTTTTCCTAGTAAATTATTATGTCTTAGCTTCGATTGGGCTACTCGTACGCCTTCTAAAACATCCGTTTGGTCATCCAAAACACTGCTGCAAGTTAGGTATGCAAAGCTGTCATTTTCTGTGAAAAATGGACTTTTCAAATTGGTTGAGCATGCTAATCTTGTTTTATTGACGAGTTTGCTAAATGGAAATAAGGTTTATATATTAAAAGTAGGATCTGGAAAGTTTCGTACATAAATTCAAAGTTTTGTACAAGTTATGCAAATTTTAAGTTTACTTTGACTATTTTACAAAAAACTGAAAATGCCAACTTCCGACGCGCATAACTTTCTCAATACTTAACATATTGACATGATTCTTTTTGCAACATTCCTAAATGATGCATAGTATATGCATTTAAAATTTTAGGAGTTAACTCCAAGAAATGAGTAATTTAGGTATGCCACCAAATTTGTGCTTCAAGTTTGACTTGGGATGCAAATCCATGTTTTTCTCCTAAACTAGGACTTGTGTATGTATTGTATGACTTGTATGAACGCATGAAACTTGTTTGGTTGCTTACACGCTATATTCGTCTTATAGACAACCTTTAATCCGGTTAGGTCATATTTACCCAATTAGGTCGATCTTGACCAACCTGTAGAACCAAGTGCCGCGTACTAGTGCACCCTATGGTGAGTTTCACTTACTATTATAGTTGCATCCGGTAAAGGATGACAATAACACGGTAAAGGTATTTCTTTACTTAAGTAGTTATCCACTATATATCACATGTTTCACTGAATTGCTTTTAATATCAAAAGTCCTTATTTTATCGGGTCATTAATATAGAATAGCGAGGTAATGTTGAGTAGTACTACTGGGGATTGACACCCTCGCTCAGCGGTGCACAAGATGCACCCTCCCGAATGGCGGTCGGACTGAGACCAATATTATCCTAGGACTACCGTGATCGGGAAAGGCACGGGGAAGGCAAAATTACATAGGTTATGCCTGTGATACATTGTCAGCTTTGGTTTCGAACGTTCAGGTGAACATAAGCATAGGCTAGCTACCTATTGATATGGATATTACTTGCAACTTGTATAACTTATTAACGAATTGATCTTTTACTTTTCGTATGCATTGTTGGTCTACATGGTGTTATGTAGACCGCAATAGTGAACTCACCAGCCTTTTGCTGACACTTGATTGATGGATACTTTCAGGTCGTTAGGTGGATCGTGGATGGCACGGATGGCGACAGTACACTTGACTTGTAAACCTTTGGGGAATCTGTATTTGAACACTTAACTCATATATTTTGACAAACTAAACTTGTAAACCCATTGATGTGCTTCCGCTGAACTATTTTACTAAACTATGCTTTATTTTGGTAAAATATGTTTTATGATATGTTAAATTTACTTTTATGGCTTGGTTGTAACTAAAGTCTAGGATTCTGGTCTGGATCATACCCCCACACGGTTATACTCCGTTAGTGGAAATTGGGGGTGTGACAGATTGGTATCAGAGCCCTTGGTTACAGCGAACCAGAACATTTTAAAAGTAAAATTTATGTTGTTCACAGCTCACACACACACACACCCACATACTTGCGATTTTGGAGAAATCAAGCTTCAAGGAGGTGAATTTAAGTTCCTACAAGCTCCAAGAACACCAAGAAAGCATCCTCTTCACTTCATCTTCTCCTACCTGCGATTTTTCTCTCCAACTTGTAAGCCCTAGAATCTAAAATCCGAAATTGTAGGTTGCATGTGTGTTTTTAAGTGTTTGTATGCTAAATGGTGAGTTATATGCTCATACTTCATGTTTTAAGTAGAGATATGTTAAATGTTGATTTAGGGCAGGAAATTCGAGTTCAAAATCTGCTAGTAAAGTATTATGTCTTAGCCTCGAGTGGGCTACTCGTACGCCTTCTAAAACATCCGTTTGATCATCCAAAAAACTGCTGCAAGTTAGGTATGTAAAGCTGTCATTTTCTGTGAAAAGTGGACTTTTCAAATTGGTTGAGCATGCTAATCTTGTTTTATTGACGAGTTTGCTAAATGGAAATGAGTTTTATATATTAAAAGTAGGATCTGGAAAGTTTCGTACATAAATTCAAAGTTTTGTACAACTTATGCAAATTTTAAGTTTACTTTGACTATTTTACAAAAAGCTGAAAATGCCAACTTCCGACGCGCATAACTTTCTCAATACTTAACATATTGACTTGATTCTTTTTGAAACATTCCCTAAATGATGAATAGTATATGCTTGTTAAATTTTAGGAGTTAACTCCAAGAAATGAGTAATTTAGATATGCCACCAAATTTGTGCTTCAAGTTTGACTTTTTGTATGCATTTTGACTTGGGATGCAAATCCATGTTTTTCTCCTAAACTAGGACTTGTGTATGTATTGTATGACTTGTATGAACGCATGAAACTTGTTTGGTTGCTTACATGCTATATTCATCTTATAGACAACCTCTAATCCGGTTAGGCCATATTTACCCAATTAGGTCGATCTTGACCAACCTGTAGAACCAAGTGCCGCGTAACAATGCACCCTAAGGTGAGTTTCACTTACTATTATAGTTGCATCCGGTAAAGGATGGCAATAACACGGTAAATGTATTTCTTTACTTAAGTAGTTATCCACTATATATCACATGTTTCACTGAATTGCTTTTAATATCAAAAGTCCTTACTTTATCGGGCCATTAATATAGAATAGCGAGGTAATGTTGAGTAGTACTACTGGGGATTGACACCACCGCTCAACGGTATACAGGATGCACCCTCCCGACTGGCGGTCCGACTGAGACCAATATTAGCCTACGACTACCGTGATCGGGAAAGACAAGGGGAAGGCAAAATTACATAGGTTATGCCTGTGATACATTGTCAGCTTTGGTTTCGAACGTTCAGGTGAACATAAGCATAGGCTAGCTACCTATTGATATGGATATTACTTGCAACTTGTATAACTTATTTACGAATTGATCTTTTACTTTTCGTATGCATTGTTGGTCTACACGGTGTTATGTAGACCGCAATAGTGAACTCACCAGCCTTTTGCTGACACTTGATTGATGGATACTTTTCAGGTCGTTAGGTGGATCGTGGATGGCACGGATGGCGGCAGTACACTTGACTTGTAAACCTTTGGGGAATCTATATTTTGAACACTTAACTCATGTATTTTGACAAACTAAACTTGTAAACCCGTTGATGTGCTTCCGCTGAACTATTTTACTAAACTATGCTTTATTTTGGTAAAACATGTTTTATGATATGTTAAATTTACTTTTATGGCTTGTTTGTAACTAAAGTCTAGGATCCTGGTCTGGATCATTCCCCCACACGGTTATACTCCGTTAGTGGAAATTGGGGGTGTGACATTCTCTCCAACTAGAAAACTTTATTTATTTTAACTCGTCTTTTTACTATATTTTTAACCAATCACTTTACATATTTTCCTCAACTTTTGTTATCTTTTAAGAGTTATAGAAAGTCTGTTGTAAGACTTAATTGTTTTTATTTTTTTTTAAATCTTAGGTTAAAATGTTCAGAAAAAGGTTTTATAAAGTACCGTGTATTTAGATTTTTTTTAAATTATCAAATATAAATTATTAAGTAAAAACATATTAAGCAGCTTAATTAATTAAAAAGTTAAAAACTAAAATATAGAAAGTATTTAAGTAGATTTGCCATTCGCCATATCCATTTTACATTCGCCGGCTTTATTCGTTGTTTTTAAAGTCAAAGGGCATTTTAAAAAATTGATGAGTCAAAGGTTGTTTTGTTAACTCAAAACGAGACAAGGGTTGTTTTGGTGATTTTCCCATAATTTTTTTTCCTCCGGTGTCTCTGACACGATACCAATGTGAGGGAACATTGTTTATAGTGTTTGTGAGGGACCAGGTCTGATAAATGTATAAAGAGAGGTTGTACCATTTTGTTGTCAACAGTATCATGACCTATCCCTATCACTTCCTTCTTTTTGGAACAAATAATTTAAACGTAAGAGAAGTCATCATCTTGCACTTGTGTTTATTAACAAAATAGACATACCTTCATTGAGTTTTAATGGCGAACCCGTCACCGATCATTATCAACAATAACCCAGTAATGTTTTACCATCAAATTGGGAACATAAAAAAGCCTCAATCACGAGCTGCAGTCTCGTATTTGTATTTTCTTAGTTTCTCCAACAATCTTCATGTTGAACAACAACCCAGATTTTGGATAATTTGAGGAGAGAGAAAGTGGGTATGCAAGTGGGTGTTTGATGAGAAAAGGTATGGGTTAAAACCAAGTTGAGATAAAGTCATATACTTGTCACCCACAAATATCTCTGCTTTATGTCTTGAAATGTACAAATATAGGATAAGATATGATTTCTTTTCCTTTACATCACACATGAATTTGCCTCGAAAGTTCATGAACAACTGAATATTTGTTGTGTGCAGAAACATAACATAACTGATGTGCTCGGAACGACACTAAAAATACTAATAAAATAACCCAAAGACCTAGACCTAAAACACACCTAATTTTACCGAAATAACCTAAACTGAACTGAACCCTAAGGCAGTGAACCTGTCGGATCGCAGTAAAGCTAAGATAAGACCGGGAATATCGAACCTAGGACACTATTCTAGACAAGACTTAACCTAGACCTAAGAATTGGAAATTTGAGATTTGATTTGGGTTTTTGATTTAGGAATGAATTTAACTAATTAAAGCAACTAACAACGGGCAGCAGGGAAACTTAGGAAACAATCAAATACGAGAAAGACACCACCTAGACCTAGAATCCCAACCAATACCTACAACTTAATCTGGCTGTGACAACTCTGATGGAAGCTAATTCACCTTTTAAGTCCTTCTTAGCTAATGTTCCTAACGTTCGGACAAGAGTTCACCTTATGGGTATCTCCATCCTCAACTAGACCTAACCACCCTCGAAACAATCTAAGGCACCTTAAGCTAGCAGGAACTACCACTAATTAACACAACTGACACGAAATAGCAAACTAACTAACTTCCTAGGGCATCCCTCTACCGATGGCGATGTGATCTTAATCCACTAGTCAACCCGACTACCCGACCTAGCTATCACCTCCCGGCTTGTCTAACTAGGGCAGCACACAAGATTCAGAGAATTCACTAAAATACTAAACTATGATAATCAAGACAGATAATCAAATCAATCACAAACACACACACTCATGCAACCGATTACCCAACCCAAACCGAAAGACATTCGCATGTTAAGCAGTTTAGTAAGTTAATTCAAACCCTAACTCTAGTGGTCATACGCAAACAATCATGTCAACAATGGAATTGAATAAGAACACAACATGAATCAAGTTGTCAAAAGCCAAACAAAATCATAAATACTAGTTGTTCATCCAAACGGTCTAGGCGGTGAAAACGCCTAGCCTACAATCATGTTCAATGCAGAAAACACAATAAAAATCATATCTTGAATAGAAATTATAACTGAGTCTAGAGTTAACACAAGAATCAAGAAGAACCGGATGAATTGGTGATGCTTTGATGATCGAGTCTTGATCCTCCGATGATTCTCCTTGTTCCCAGCTCTCTCTTGTCTCTAAATATCGCCTGGAATCGCCCCTCTGCCGTCTGGTAGTCGAGATATCTCGAATGAAACCCTTAAAGTCGAATTTATATCTAACCGGCTAAGTTTGCGGATTCTTGGGCAGCAAGCGTATCGCTTGCTGACTGTTTCTCCCCAGGCGATACGCTTGGAACTTGCTACACGACAAATTAGTTGGGTTTGACTTTTTAAACCGCCATTGACCTTCCAGAAGCGCGCGTATCGCTTACAACCTTCAAGGGACTAGGCGATACGCCTAGTCCTTCCTTTTCAGCATTTTTACTTTATTTCCTTGTTAAATCTTGTCCGCTTCTCATCAACTCTCTTGTGGCCTCGGGAACTCACCAAACTCCTACAAAACTTACAAGAACATAAACAAAAGACTCAAGGACACCGACTTAAGTAAAAATAAACTAAACTAAATGCAAACCGACTCAAATTAACTCAAATAACTATATAAAAGACCCCGGAAATGAGATGTGTTTGCAACACATCAATAACAGAGAAACCTTATTAAGATGAACTTCAAGAACAAGAGAGGTGATTAAAAGATCATGGAGGGGTACTTCAAAAACCTATAAACTTCTCCATTTGATATAAAAGAGAAACCTTATTAGATGAAGTCATATACTTGTCACACACAAATATCTTTGCTTTATGTCTTGAAATGTACATATAAAAGGATAAGATATGATTTCTTTTCCTTTACATCACACATGAATTTGCCTTGAAAGTTCATGAACAACTGAATATTTCTTGTGTGCAGAAACATAACATAACAGAGAAACCTTATTAAGATGAACTTCAAGAACAAGAGAGGTGATTGAAAGATCATGGAGGGGTACTTCAAAAACCTATAAACTTCTCCATTTGATATAAAAACGAGCATATGAACACAAAGTTGAGAAGCCAACAATTCGGTTGCATTTTCTCGACCATGGATCTGAAGCCAATTATTGAAACAAGATAGCGGGATAACCTTTAACATCGTATATCTTTTGTGGAAGTGGATAGTTGAGCTTTGTGTCGTCTTGTATAACAAACGAACATCTGGAATGAACATCGGTTGTGTTAAGATGCTGACAGGATAATGAGAATCAAGAACATAGATATGAAGAACATGATAAACAAAGTGAACGTAGGATTGTATTCATAACTGAATGATTACGTTTACCTACCCAACTCATACATGGGTCTCAAGAACAAGAGTGTTTTTGAGCCCTCACAACTTTAAAGAACTATGAAAAATACTCTATCGCAAAATACAATTGTATGTATATAGCGGCCTCATGCTAGACAACATCAGGTCAGTGACGTCCTTATCATCGTCAGTGTGCTTCTGGAGCTCAGACCGCGAGTTCTCATTTAGCAAGTAAGATGGAATACTCGCGATCGGTCGGTCAATGACATAGAGTTTCCCGAAGAGCCTTAAAAGGTTCCTCAGGGTTGTCTGCCATGCGAGAAAACCAGTCTCAGTGAAGGGGTCGAGTTGTACCATTGAACTTAATGGAGGTGAGTTTTCTTTAGCCTTCTGAAAACAAGCAAAGTAAATTTAATCAGTATTTTCGATGTTTATTTTCTTTAAAATAAGTTGGTAAAGTTTATTTTTAAGAAAATGAGAATTCGTTTAGACAACATTACTTGAGACCGCCAAATGAGCCTCAGGAGCAAGGCCGTGTAAACAAACTGACAACGGTTGTCAATTGTGAGACTCAAGTCACAATTCTCGGTATGAGGCCGCTATATACATACAATTGTATTTTGCGATACGTTTAGCCTCATCCGTGCCCACTCTAGCAATACACATCCGTGGCGCGGTGTTGAAATACTCCAACACCACGAACATGTACGTCTAAAGCGATAGTAATCCTAAATGGTTGGTTGTGATGACACGGTGTTGAAATACTCCAATGTCCTCACCTTAGAAGGTACCCTCGGCACCAAGTGCGGTGTTGAAATACTCCAACACTGATGCTCCGGTAAATACGTTCCAAGTTCGACTTGAGATAGGATGGCACGAACTATCAGTTTTAAGAATTACCAAATAGGGATATTAATTACTTTTAATATTTAATTACCGTCAGACACGAACGATAAAACCCTATCACCACTCGGGACTAGTAAATTAATTTATCCTAATTAAATTACTAAGTTGTCGCGAATGGCATATTGTGTGTTAAACGGCATAAGGTCTTGATCTCGCTCGAGCCATACAAGCGAGATCATAAGGGACAAATTTAAAATAAATTAAATTAAATAAAATGGTGAACGATCGAGATGGCAACTCTGTGCGATCTGGAATGCTGTTCAGCTCCCACTTGCTTCGACATCCCTCTGGCGTGTGTCCAGTCTTCGACATTTGGTTACATACAAATTTACAATTACTAAAACTACTTCTAGTAAACTAGCTCTAAATTTGTACAACTTTGAAACCCAAAACCCGGGTCCAATAAACCAAAACGAAATACGAATAATTGGGCCAACAACTTGGGCCAAACAGAGAAAGACAAAACACGCCAAACACATTCATACATGAATACAAAATATAGAGGGGTCGGCCGTAACACACAACAAAATATATAGAATTAAAATCAATAAATAAATTAATTCTAATTCGCAATTTGGATTTAAATCGAAATTGCGAACTACCGGTTACGAAAAGACCGGTTCTGGTTTGCGCGCGGTGATAATGGCTCTGATACCACTGTTGGGTTTTACAGTGGGATCCGGGTTACCGATTTTAATTTTATTAAAACCGATTTAATAATTAAATTAATTCTAAATTAATTTGGCAGCGGAAACGAATTAAAACGCGGACGCAACTGTAACAGGATCAATCACCGACACACGACAAACACAGAAAATATATTTATTTAAAATAAATAGATAATTAAATATCTAATGAATTAGATATACCTTGGCGGGATCCGAGCAACCGCTCGAGACACCCGGATTCAACGGGCTCGCGCTAGGACGAACAGTAACGTCAGACTCGAACCTTCGAGATAGATCGTCAACGGCGGCATCAGCGGCGGCCGCCATGGCGGCGCGCCATGGGCGGCGGCGGCGGTAGTGGCGGCGGCGGTGGTAGGGATACCACCGGTGGTGGTGACAAAACCTTCTCCGTCGGAATGGCCACCGGAACGGATCCCACGACGATCGAATCGCCGGTGATCGGAGGTGATGCGGTGGCGGCGGCCGGCGGGTATAACGGCGCGGGCCACGACGACGGAACCGGACGCGGTGGTCTCGGCTGCGCCGGCAGCGCGAGAACCACCGGTCGGTGGTCGCGCGGCGGCGCGTGAGAGGCAGCGGCGGCGGCGGCGGCTTGGGCCGCGGCGGCGGCTCGGGCTGCGGCTTCGGCTCGGGCTGCGGCTTCGGCTCGGGCTGCGACGGCTTCGCTCTCGAGTCGGGCACAGATACTGGCAAGACGGGGATCCATCGGAGATTGCGAAGAGATCACGGTGGACTAGGTGGCGGCGATCGGCGGTCGGCGGCGGCGGCAGAGCCGGCTTCGGCGGGGCTCGGCGCAAGGAGAGAGAGAGGGAGGGGATTAGGGTTTGTGACTTGTGTTGCAATCCACCTCCTCCCTCCTTCTTTTATTATAAAATCGCGGACCGGGGCCTGTGAGCTGGGCCCGGTCGCGATTCTCCTTAAGTCCACCAACCGATCAGTCTGTTAATCCGGTAACAACTGATCGGTCCGTCTTTTAATTACCAAGTAATTTTGAACCGATATATTTTGTCGTTTTAATTAAATAAATAATTAGTATTTATTTAATTCACCATTTAGTTCGTTTATTTCTAATTAACAATTAATTAGATTTAATAGTCCGTTGACCCGGGTGTAACTCTTACGGGTCAATATTGGTCGGGTTCGTTAATTCGTCGGGTCAGGACACTCTATTTCCAACATTATCCTCCATGGGATATTACACACACACACACACACACATATATATATATATATATATATATATATATAGGTTCAAATGCGAACATGTGTTTTGCCTAAGATCAGTGCGAACACGCCTAAAAATACATTTTCTCGGTCATACGATGTAGTTTAATGATGGTATATGATTAGGAATGTGTGCTGGTAATATATATGATCAGAAATGGTGCTGGTGTATGATCAAAAGTGGTTCTGGCTCATGTACAAAATTTTTTGTGCTGGTATAATTATATATTGTGCTGGTATAATTTTCGGTGCTGGTATATGTATAAATTCAAAATAAATCAAGGAATGGATCAAGAAACTGCACTGATACATGTATACATCTACCTAGCACCAATCCTGATAATATACAAGCACTAAAACTACATCGTAAAACGGATTTTTATGCATGTTCGCACCGTTCGTAGGCAACATGCATGTCCGCACCGGAACCGCGTTAGGTTCAAATGAGAAATTTTTATTTTGAGAACTTTTAAGAACTAAATCTCAACCTCTAATTTCAGGTGGGGACCACTATAATTCATAGGGGGTTTTTCCATATATATAAACTAGTGGCTGAGATTAGTCTTTTTAGTTCTCAAACCCAATTGGTTCTCAAATGATCCTCTCCCTATATATATATTGTTCACCTAGTAGAAAAAAGTTCAATTTGGTAGAAAAAGTTATAAGGCATATCAACTATGCGTACATGGTTCAAAATTGTTAAATTTGGTTGAGCTGCTTAATCTATTTACTTGTTCTTTTCACAAGAAAAATGATGCTACTCATTTCAGTTAAAACTATTACATGTAATCAGTAATATGAACAAAATACCAACAGAAAGTTAGGCCACGGGCACATTAAGAGCACTTGCCGAAGAACATCGATCAATGGAGAATATGTATATTATGATTTCGGGCACCGATCAATGGAGAATAGCGAACGATGGAGAATATGTATTGCGTGATTTGAGGCACCGATCAATACCGATGAATGAAGATCTTTCGTGATGAAGGTGATAGACTAAGAGCACGTACAGAAGAAATTAGTGATCAATTGAGAAAGATGATTTTGTTGAATGATGATTATGATGTGCGAGGATAAGAGAACGATCGCAAGCAGCAGATCAATTGAGAATGAAGAAGGCACTGTATTATGGGGGAAAGTGAATAACAAATCCCCAAATACAGTGCCTTCTTCATTCTCAATTGATCTGCTGCTTGCGATCGTTCTCTTATCCTCGCACATCATAATCATCGTTCAACAAAATCATCATTCTCAATTGAACTAATTTCTTCTGTACGTGCTCTTAGTCCATCACCTTCATCACGAAAGATCTTCATTCATTGGTATTGATCGGTGCCTCAAATCATACAATACATGTTCTCCATTGTTCGCTATTCTCCATTGATCGGTGCCCGAAATCATAAAATACATATTCTCCATTGATCGATGTTCTTCGGCAAGTTCTCTTAATGTTACCGTGGCCTAACTTTCTGTCGGTATTTTGTTCATATTATTGATTACATGTAATAGTTTTAACTGAATCGAGTAGCATCATTTTTCCTATGAAAAGAACAAGTAAATAGATTAAGCAGCTCAACCAAATTGAACAATTTTGAACCATGTACTCATAGTTGATATGCCTTATAACATTTTTCTACCAGGTGTTCAAAGAAAGGCCTGGTATATTAATCTGTTTCAAATATGGCTTGGTGGGTCTTCAATGATGTTTCAAACTAACCCCTGATCAAGAATTAATTCATGTAACTTGATAATTTAAGGGTTGTAATCCATATTATAGAGTTACTTATGTAAGTAAATATGCAGGGCAGGGTTCATGTAAGTAAAAATTTACACACCTTCAAACTTTCTGATTATGATCGGACTGATTACATGACTCAATTTCTATTTGTTTTAAGGCGCTCGTCATGAGATAGCTGATGCATGCAGGCCAAGGATTCATGTAAGCAAACATTTACACATCTTTAAGGGTAACATTGTGCTGTGCTAAACATAGCTACTGATTGTGAAAGAGAAACTCATGTACAACTCATAAGGGAGAAAGGTTGCCAATTTACTAGGTTGATTATGGATTAAAGGGGTGCCAAGATGGAAAGGTTATTGATATCCAAACAGTAAATAAGTTGGTCTGCATTGGCTTTCCGAATGTGGGTAGACTAAGAAAATGACTTGAAATCTGTTTATTTTTAGGGTTCTTGTCCCGAGATAGTCGATGCACGTGCTGCTTGCGTGGACATATATTGTTCATCATCGAAGTGGAGATCAAGAGGAGACCTAATTAGATTGCATTTATCTTATGTATAGATTTTATTGTAGTGGTTTTGTGACGTGTTTGACACTACCTTTAATTTCAATGTATTTTACTTGTTTCATTTTAATGCTTTTTTTACCTATAATATCATGTTTCATTCTAGTTCACTAATTATGACCCATTTGAGGAGTTCATTTTTATGCACCTGCAGGCTGCATTATATCTTGGCGACATAAATGTCTCTGAGTGGATTAATATTACACAGTTTTGTATTAATTTAGTTTTCCTACATGCTCAAAACTATGTCTCTGAATGGATATCCCTCCCTTATAATTTGAGGCTGTGTCAAGTTATAATTTGAGGCTGTGTCAAGTTTGTATTAATTTAGTTTGCCTACACTTTATATGAGGTTGTGTCAAGTTTCCACTAGAGAGATATCCCTCCCTTATAAAAACTTATCAGGTTTCTGTTAGAGCATATTCCTATGCTACGAAGTGTCTCGTGTATTGTATCTATATAAGAGCGTTTGTGTGAGTCTTAGGGGCAACGTACCAAGCAGCATACCATTGGTACGCTGACGAACGTACCAAATGGTACGTTGGATGGTACGTAACTGAATGAGTGTTACCTATAAATAGGTTGACCTATTTAGCATGTGAAGAACTCTTAATCAGATTCTACACTTTGTGTGTGTATGTTCTAGAGAGAGAAACCAAATATTTGTAATTGTTCTCTTCGTGAAATCAATAAAAACAAAGCTTATTTACATTCTCGTGCACTAGATTGATCGGTTCATCCAGTAGTAAGATCATTACGTGTACTTACAAGTGGTATCAGAGCAAATTCAGGTTGCTCTGCTGGTTTGAATTGATCAAAATTGGGTTTTTCTAGTAAGAGAAAGTAGGTTTCTTAGGTTTTTCTTCAATTTTCATCAAATCCATGTGTATCTGATGTCAAATTTGATTTCTAAACGTTCCTAATGTGTTTTCATTGCCTACTGCTGCAAATTATAGTTCAAATCGTCCAAAATCTAAAAAATCAGTCGAAACAGTGTTGGTACGCCGGTTGAATGTCGTGGTACGCTGGATGATATGTTGGTACGCTGACTAGTACGTTGTTGGTACACAAGGCAATCTTCATCCATGGTACACTGACGGTTACACCGTACCAAAATTGGTACGCTAGTTTCACTGATATGCTACTTGGTCTGGTACGCGAGTTGGTACGTTGAAGTGACTGGTCCGTTAGTGGTCCACTGAGATTGATTGGTGCGTTGGTCAAAAGTCTAGTACGCCGGTCAACAGATTGGTACGCTGAGGGTGGTTTTGGTACGCCGACAGAAAAGTGGTGTTCACGAAAACCGACGTAACTTGAGAACCGTTAAGAGTTATAGAAGCTAATACCAGCCAAAACGACCGTCTCGATGAGATCTATACTTTTACACGCCTAACAGCCAGTACCCTCCGGTTTGACCCCCAAAATCCGCTTTTAAGACCTTCGTTTTTCAGGTTGAAGTTTTGATATCCAATTTCACAATTTTCAAAATTTATGAAATTTATGCATTCATTGCGAGTCATAGTCGGAGATTATCATAGTCGGAAATTTATGCATTCATTGCAAAGCTTGGAGATTATCATGGTTGGGCAACAAATTTTAGAGCATATATTGTTGATTTGGATAAAACGTTGTGGTTACCGGTTTCAAATGAATATAAGTATCCAACTTTTGGTGGTGATTATAAGATGAGATGGGATTTTTCACTTGAAGAAAGGAAATCATATGATCAAAATGAAAAAGCTATTGCACTTCATCTGTTAGCTTTGCCTATAACACTTAAAAGTCAAGCCAAGGATTGTCGAAAAGCAAAGCTGATATGAGATATTGTAAACAAACAGTGTGAGGAACATATGTCTATAATTTCTTAGAAAACAGTTGATCAAGATTTGAAATTTAAAAGTAAAATTGAAGAATTAGAGAAGAAAGAAGCGAAGTTATCTGAAGAAAATAGTATTCTGAGAAAAGAATTGGAGGAATGGAAAAAACAAAATTCGCGATGGTTACGAAGCAAAAATTCAACAGAGTACATCTTCCTCTTGTACAACGTGTTCTAATTTTGTTAAAAATTAAGGAAGATTGGTTGAAATAGAAAGAAGTGCTAACTGAAGATTGTAATAAAGCAAAGATTGCACAAAAAGATGTTGAAGAAACATTTGATGCTTTATTTGAGAGATGTTATCCTCTTCAACAAAAATATGAAAATGTTAATAAAATTCCTGTCGAAGCTGCTGATAGAATAATTCAACTTCAGGAGGAACTCACAAAGTTGCGTGATGAAAATGGTGAGGTTCAAAGACAAAATAACATTTTGAAACAAGATGTTATCTATTATAAGAAGTAGGTAGAAAGGTTACTGCAGAAGTTCTTGCTGCATGTGATAGAATGTATGGTCAAAAGCATAAGTATAACAAGTTGTCTGAGAAATTTTCTCCAAAGGAGTTATTGGAAGCTAATACAGAGGTTTCTGAAATAAAGATTGAAATGCTTGATCTGCAACGAAAACTTGAGAATTGCAATACATCAAGTGTGTTTCAGAATTATCTGTATCATTAAGAACGAGATGGCAAACCAAACAAAGATGTTAATAATCATGAAGTTCCTGCTCAAGTAGTTGATCTGAAAATGCCATCTAATGATAATTCAACCCAGAAGTTGCAAGATTATCCTGAAGGAGATGGTGTTAAGTGTGGAAAAACAAATAAGTCAAAATCTAAGAAGAATAAAAAGGAGGTTGATTATAGCAATGGATTAAAGTTTGATTCAATATCTACATTTCTTGAAAAAAAATGTGTTTAATGAAAATCCAGGAAAAGTGAAAGTGCCAAAGTTTTCAGAGATTGTGATAGATGATTCGTTGATTTCCGGGAACAATGATTTGAAAGGAATCAAGTCTAAATTTACAAAGCTTGCCAAATAAGGGCATGAAATACCGAATTCTGTTCAAGATAATTTCAAGCAGAAGAATGGTGGTTTAGGATTTGATGGAAAAGAAATGCAAATTCAGGATTTCGACATGAAGGAATTCAAAGCTAAGTAGAAAAAGAAACAGAAGGAGTTGTCAAATAAGAAGCCTTAGTTTTGGAAGAAGAAAGTATCTTCACCATCTGTAGATGAAAAGATTTCTTCTGAAGAGTTTTCTTGCATATCTGATGCTACACCACCAGGCGGTAACAATTCAGATTCATTTCATCTTGCTATATCGAACAGGTTTTAACATCAAGATAATTTTTTTGGTTATGGAGATGATTCAGGTTTAATGATACTCCAAAATGTTTTCCAAACTTTCAAAAATCAAAGACACCTAAACCAGTCTTTTCAAAAGGTTATGATGAATGTTTGACTGATCAGTTTGGAAAATCAATTTCAATAAATTCGACTGGTAGTCGATGTTGTTATGTTTGTCGTCAAAAGGGTCATTATGTAAATAATTGTCCTACCACTACGTCAAAAATCACCTTTGGCCACGAAAAAAAACCGTGACCAAAGGTGTTTGGTCACTTTTTTTTCATTTCAGTCGACACCAAATGTCCCGTCACCTTATGTATCCTACGGCCAAGTTACAATATTAGTGGCTGAAGCCACCTAGAAGTGTGGCTAAAGGGTACCAATATTTGTTGTTGTAATCAAACAATTCTTCCGGAAAGCGTGGCCAAAGGGTCCCAACGGCAACATGTGTTTGTTTAACATGGCCTTTGGTATTATATGGTCACATATATTTGTGTTTTAGCCACATAAATTATAAAAATACGTGGCCAAAGGGTTGCTGAAATCATACATTTTGTCCTGATACACATGGCCAAAGGGTGGCAACGGCCACGTTAAAATATCAAAAGCGTAGCCTTTGGTATTATATGGTCATGTATATTTGTGTTTTAGCCACATATGCTTAAAAAACGTGGCCAAATGGGTTGCTAAAATTATAACTTTTGTCCCAATACGCGTGGCCAAAGGGTGGCAAAGGGCCACGTTAAAATATAAATAGCGTGGCCTTTGGTATTATATGGTCACGTATATTTATGTTTTAGCCACATATGTTAAAAAAACGTGGCCAAAGCGTAGTTGAAATCAGATAATTTGTCCCAATACGCCTGGCCAAATGGTGGTAACGGCCACGTTAAATTATAATAAGTGTGGTCTTTGGTATTATATGGTCACGTATATTTGTGTTTTAGCCACATATATTTGGAAAAAAAGTCGCCAAAGGGTAGTTGAAGTCAGATATTTTGTCACAGTACGCGTGACCAAAGGGTAGTTGAAATCAGATATTTTGTCCCAATACGCGTGGCCAAAGGGTGGCAACGGCCACGTTAAAATATAAAAAAGTGTGGCCTTTGGTATTATATACATGGTCACATATATTTTCTTAATTACAATTAATTATACTGCATATTAACTAATATAGAGAAACCTTAAAATCATATTATAATTAAAAATTAATTTACATACACTAATCAAATACTATTAAAAAAAAATAACATACACTAATCAAAGTTTAATTTCTATAATAACTAATTATAATTTCTTGTCTATGCTCATCAGCTGTTTCTGGTGGATCCATGTAATAAGTTTTCTGTTTATCAGATCTTGACTTGGCTGGTTTGGTGTTAAGTGCACTTTCGACGTCTTTTTCCAATCATTATTTACCTGGAAACATGACAAATAAAACCGATCAGATACACACACACACACACACATATATATATATATATAGTTAATTAATTAGCGGATACGATTAATTAATGTAGTAATTACCTATGGTTGTTCCAGTACTTTTTGAACCGTGAATGATTAACCGGCTGTGATTTATCTGATGTGTTATTAGAATGAAGGAACATTCGGTTCATCGGTCACACAATAATATTTATTTTCAACCTCCGAATGCATTGTTTTTTCATCTAATGGGAATGGTAAAAATGTTCACCCTTTTTGACCTCATAAGCTATAATTCTACGGCAACCAGGAGGTAACGGACTTCAATGAATCTTCTCATCTTTTTCTTTTGGTAATAATTTAGCCATTCCCAAGACGCTCAGTTAATTCCCCTACATGTGCAACGTCACAGTTTGGCACTCCTGATCAGAAGTGACATAATAATAATAATATTAATTATAGCATATATATATTAACAATTAATTAATTAAAGTTAAAAATAGAATAAAAAAATTGTCGTATATACTAATATATGTACCTCTGGGATTACTGGCTGATTGATAGGAGCTGCAAAGGCATCATAATTATTTGGTTTTTTCAACTGATCACTCTTCTTAGCAGGTACTTTACGAGCTGCAGGTTTTACTGATTGTCCGAAGTTCGAGTTCGTTCGGAGTTCGGTCAAAGTTTGGATAAATTTCAGGTTCGGTTAAGGTTCGGAATGAGTTCAACAACTATTTGGCTAAGCAAGGTTCGTTGGAAGTTCGGACATAGTTCGGAATAGGATCGGATTACAGATTTAAGTTCGGACAAGGTTCAGCCAATCAGAATTAAAATTTTCAAGGATGTCGGAATTTCAAGCTTTTGCCGCCATGCAAAATGCAATGCAAACAATGTTCAATTTTGACAACGAAATTGGAACAAGTTAGAAAGTTCTTAAGTTGTTGAAATTAGAAGCAACAATTTTCCGCTTACATAAGCACGAATGATATCGATTTGTGGATTCCAATTAAGAAGCTTTATCAACACCCAACTGATCAAGGAGATTTTAAAGAAGTTCATACCTTCGACATTGCTGAAAGAAAATCATATGAGCTTGAACAAAAAGAATTTGGTTATCTTATGATGGCGTTACCCACTGAGTTGTTACATCAATTTAGTACGTGCAAAAAATCAAAACAATTGTGGGATGCTTTATCAGCAAGGTGTGAGGGGAATAATCAATACAAGAAAAGTCGAAAGAAGGTGTTGAGTAAAGAGTTTGATAATTTTCAGCATTACGAGAATAAAAACATCACGGCTCTTGTCTCAAGATTTCCACATCTTATAAGTGAAATGAAGATTGTGGGGATTGAGAAAACTGATGAAGAGTTAAAAGAAAAGATCATGGAGGCTTTACCAGAAAAATGGGAAAATTATGTGTTGTTGCTTACACATGACAAAGAATTTCCACATTGACATTTCATGATCTAACTGGTAAACTTCATGCTCGTAAGATGGAAATGATGAATTCCAACAAGTCCAACGCAAATCTACAAAATCCAGTTTTGTATCATGGTGAGAATGCTGCCAGCATGACAGCTAAGACTAAACCAAGTCTGAGTTCTGCACCGCCTGCTGCATTTATTGGAAATATGTTTGGAAATTCTGAAAGTAATTCCTCACGGGGTTGTAACTTTACAATTCCAGAATCATCAAGTCAGAATGCTTTTTCTGCTGATACAACAGATGTTGCTGATGCAAAAATAACAAGGGATGATCTTGATGAACTTGATGATGATCAATTAAACGAATTGGATTTATCTTGGCAGTATGCTTTACTGGGTCAAAGATCAAAGAGGTTTTTAAAGAAAAATGGAAGAATTACCTCTGATTTTGATGGAAGTTTGGGTTTTGACAAGTCAAAGTTGAAATGCTATAAATTTTCAAAGCTTGAACATTTTGCTAAAGAATGTCAACAAGCACATGTTACCAAACCTGGTTTTACATCTAATACAGGTTCTCAACCATTTTCAAGCAATTCAATAAAGACAGCTTTAACAGTTCAGAATGATGGGGTGTATGACTGGGGTAAACAGTTTGATACATTTGCCTTGATTGTCAAACATGAGCAAGATGACTATTATTCTGATTCTAGTTCTTATGAAGCTGCTGAAAATGAAAATTTTGAATCAAAAATTGAAAGTTTGATGAAAGAAAATGAATTTTTGGTGTATGAAGTCAAAAGGCTTACTGATGAATTCAAATTGGTTAAAGCAGATTTGGAAGTTTCTAAGAAGAATGAGAGAGAATTGGTTGTGAAAAATGATATGTTGGAAAAGGAGATTACCTTGAATAGCAAAGTTCTCCAATATGTAAGGAATGATTTGGAGATGTCTCAAAAGAATGGAAAAGTTTTTGAAGAACGAAATGTCAATTGATAGAAGAAAAGGCGGAATTAGATAAAGAAATCATGAAATGGAAGGATGAAGCAGAAGATGCTGCTAATGATTTTCAAAATCTGTTTGATAAATCAAAAATCAAACTTGATCTGCTCACAAAGAATTTTGAAGAATATGCTGCTAAAATTGAAGCTTATCAAGTTGATATGGAGAAGTTGTTGGATGAAAAAAGAGAGTTGGTAAGTGTGAATAAAGTTCAACCTGCAAATTTGGAAATTCAAAAGCGTAATGAAGATAAAGTGCGAAAGGAGTTGTTTGAAGGGATGGAAAATCTTAGAATGTAGAAATTTGAAACACATAAAGTTGCAAAGAGATTGATTGCTACTGAGAAGGAGTTAGTTGAAGCTCAACAGCAAATTTCTGATTTAAAAATTCAAGTCATTGATGCCAATTGATTGCTGAATAATGTCTCAAATTCGCAATTGTTCACAAGTTTCTTAGCACATGATGCTAATTTTGAAAAAGATGTTTGATAAGACCGCATCACCTCCTGTTAATATCAAAGAAGCTTTCAAAGAAGTGAAAGATAAGGTTGAAGACTATGAATATCCAAAGGTTTCATCATCAGTTTCTGAAGAAGAGAAAATTGTGAAGAAGAAGAAAACCAAGAAAGTCAAAAGGAAGAAAGGAAACAAATCTGAAGTTCCTCTTGCTCCAAAATTTGTGTCTGGTTCATCATCAACTGATAATGTCAAATCAGCTACATCAAATGAGAAAACTTGTTCTCAACCGGATTTTGATGAGACAATTTTCTTTGAGCAGAAAAATATTAAAGAGATAAAAGCTGAATTTTCAAAGTTAGCGAAGAATGGGCATCAGGATTCTATTTCTGAGGAGAAGATTTCTGGAAGAAATATTGGTTTGGGTTTTAATGCACAACATGATAAACCTGAGGAGATTCCAGCATCATCACAAGAGATGAAGAAGCTTAAAATGAAGCAAGTAAATAAGGAAATTTTCAAGGCTGAGAAGGTTCAACCCGAACGTTTTAAAAAACTCAAGGGTTCGGAACAAGTATTCTCTGATAAAGAATTTCCTCTTCATTGCGTGGATGCTAGAATAATTTATGAAGTTTTTGAAAAGAAGAATGCTTCAAGAACCTTAAAGAATCAAAAAGCAAAATTTTCTTCTGAGGGTTCTTATTCTAGGAGCCCAACATCAAAATGGGTTCATGATCACATGCATCAGGTATATGATTCTACTTTTGATCATTTTAGAGATATTCATGTTTGTAATTCTATGCAGGCACCCAAAAAGTGGGACAAATCACAACGCATTTGTTATATATGCCGCCAAAAAGGGCATATGGCAAAAGACTGTCCACTTTCTGCTGATTCAAAACAAAGGTCTCAACAGATACCAGTTTTTGGTAAACCTGCCAAACTAAAGTTCTTTGATGAACAAGGAATAGATTTTGATGAATGTGAATCTACATTCTTTCTAAAACAAATATGTTTTGTTCCTATGTTTCAAAAGGTTCAAAATATAGGTTCTTCATCACAGATACCTGTGATTAATTCATCAAAAACTGAATTACCAAAACAACAATCAATCTGGAAACCAAAGGTGGTTTAAAATCAAAACTAGGACACTGGTCGACCAGAAGCTGTGGATTCGGGTCAAGTTAAAAACTAATGAGTTTGACCAGTGTGAAGGTACTTCTAGAAGACCTATCGACGAATGCAAAGTTGTTGATGGAGGAGTATTCTGCTTAACTTAAATTTCCTGACATATCTTTCTAACCTGCAAGTTTTCTGAAACTTTAAAATGCAAGGTATCCGTGTTGGTTGATCAATTTTCTTTATGTTTTTGTTTGATAAAATCTAAAAATAGAGTCTTGTTTTTGTATAATGAAAATCTAAAAATAGAGTTTTCATTTTAAGGGGGGGGGGGGGGAATTGCATGTAAGGGGGAGTAATTGTGAAAATGCATGTTTTGGGATGAATGTGAATACATGCAAAATATATAAAGAAAGTTAATACATTCAAAATATATAAGGAAGATGAATACATGCACAATATATAAAAATTTGAGAAATTGATCTTTGGGAAATGATGGTACATTGGCGTACTATCTGACTCATGGATAGAGTAGATGAAAGGGCCATAAGATCATTGTTTGATATGCTTGGTAGGCTTGACAAATCATAAAGTATTCAGATGTGATATACACTAAATACTAATGCTTGACCATGTGGATAACATCTTGATGCGTATTTCATGACAAAAAGAAAAATAAGTGTGAATATAAAAATGAAAAGTCACTGTGTATACATGTGTTCATTTTACAAAGATTTAAATTTGTTTGATTATCTTTATTTTGTCAAACGATCGGACTTTCTCTGCGTATCGAAAGATCGACCTGATTGTTGTTCGTTTGACGTTCTGCTTTATTTTCTTTGGTGTTTCGTATAACTCATCGGACTTTCTCTGTGTGTATGGGAGTACCGACCTGATTGTTGTTGGGTTATAGAATTTCAACCCGTTTTATCTTTCTTATTTTGTTAAATCCGAGGCCTTATGTGCGTATCGAAAGATCAACCTTAAGGTAGACGATTTAACGTTCTTATTTCTTTTTGCATGAAACATAGTTGACTATATCATGAAAATATTAAGCATTGTGATAATCACAAGTGAAATCACATAGGAAAAAGAAAATGTCTGATTATGTCTGATAGTGTGGGATACACTGGTTAAAGAAAAATCTAATCAATACCTTAACATATTCAGATGGTATACATATGATTCTGCCTGAGTTTAAGATGGAAAAATTATACCGGAAATCAGCATGACTTATGTGCTTCAGTTAGTTGAAATTGAAGTGTAGTTCAGTGTGTCATGTTCAATATGATCCCATATAGTGATCTTTCTCATACCAAAAAATAGAGTTTGTTTCTGTATTGCAATTTCAATTCCTTTCAGTAAAATACTAAAATATTTTTGGTGTGTTTTAGCATAAGTTTGAAAAATCAAAAAGATTTTAGGTTTGTTTTGATATAAACTTTCTAAAAGTCAAAAATATTTTGTTTCTACTTTATTTTCGATCTGATCAACAGGTGATGAACATCAGTTTTCAAAATCATATCTTGGAGTCTCGAAGAGACATTTTGCGCCGAGATTATTTAAATTATTGAGCAGGTTGCTAAAGTGAAAGTAATCACAACTTCAAGTCTTCTGAAGCTGCTAATAGAGACAGAGAAACACCAGTTGTTGTCAAGTATTCAAAGATCAAGCTACAATCAAGTTGAGGAAGAGTTTGTTCGAGGATTCATTTCATTGGACGAACAGATTCTACACCTAAGGGGAAGGTTGATTGAAGATAAAGTTTTGATGATGTTGAAGAGATAATGCACACGACGAGGGGGAGTTTATAGATACAAGATCTGTGTGTCGTGTAAAGTATAAAACGAAGACAAAGACCAAGATCAAGACAAGATAGCTGCTAGCCGAACGTGGTCCGAACCTGAGGTTCGGATCAGACGAACTTCAGGTTCGCCTGAAGTTCGGCCAGTCGCTATAAATAGGTGTTGAGTCTTCGTAATACGCGACTGAGAGCGGGTGAGCACAAGTGTTAAGTGTGTGTTTTCTGTGGTGTTTCTTTGTCTCAGTTTCTCTGTGCTTACTGGTTGTAATTGTTCACTTTGATCAATAAAACAATCGGTTTAATTACGTTTTGTATCCGAATTAGCTAGATCGAGTAGACGATCTATTGCTCACGCAATTTCAGTCAGCGTCGCTCTCCACCGTCGAAATCGTACCAGCTCTATCTCTGTTGACTGTGGCATGGTTACTTGCGACATGACGTTCATATCGCAACCGATTT
Source organism: Deinandra increscens subsp. villosa (assembly GCA_039602395.1). Lineage (NCBI taxonomy): Eukaryota > Viridiplantae > Streptophyta > Magnoliopsida > Asterales > Asteraceae > Deinandra > Deinandra increscens. The sequence continues at coordinate 20,375,326 of JBCNJP010000007.1, forward strand.
CCAGTTTCTATTGGGGGTTGGTGTTGGATTTCGAAAGGTCCTTGGTTCATTTGGGTTTCTTTATGATTTGATTCTCTGGTATAGATTTGCGATTGTTTCAAGTTTTCTATTACGTTTATGACTACTTACGTCTACAATGAATATACACCGTTCATGCCGGTTCTTAAATTTGCAATTGGATTTCTCCTTTGGCATATGGTTGTTTTTAATGCATCTCTGCACTCATGGCATTTGAGGCGATTGGTGCTTAAATTGAAAACGTTGGCTGTGATTATTTTTACTTAAAGGCTATGATGGTAGATCCCTTATATTTCTTTTTGGTAATGATGGTTGTAGTGAGAGGCCAGGGACCTAAACCTAGGTTTATCGCAACTGTCACAATGACCCGTGCCAATAGTCTTATCTGAACCTCTGTATACGGTTGTGATGATGAGTTTATTCTGGGACTTATATCTATGGTTTTTTCTGGTGATGGCTAAGATGAGAATTTCAAAGTCTTTACTGCTTTTCCATCTCATCAGTTAATATGGGTTCGTTTATCTGTCATTGGATACAAAGATCTTTACATATGGTATTTGTTATCTTTAATGATACGTTTGGCTTATCCATTTTCATGCTTGATGTCTATGAACTGGGTTTTCCTATTGGTACTCTTTTGGACAGTGGCTTAGTTCTTAATCGCTGGTAATATGCCTTTTGTGGCTTTAAAGTTGGCTATGATGAAATTCACATCTGACTTCTACTTGACGGTGGTTTGGTGGTCGCCATTATTCTAGGTGAATCACCACCGCTTGCTTTCGATGACTATAAACGAGACCCAAAAATGTGGCAGTGATGATAATTTTCTGAGCCTACAAGATATATAATCTGTTGGGACTTTGGACAGAAAATATTACCTATAATCACATAATCTGTTGGGACTTTGGGCAGAAAATATTACCTATAATCATATAATGACTTTGAGCAGAAAATATTACCTATAATCATATAATATGTTAGGACTTTGGGCAGAAAATATTACCTATAATCGGTTGAATTTGATTTGTTTCACTTTTGTTACTTTGCTGCATATGCTTCACTTTTCATAAATGACTCTCTTTAGTTTTCTAACATTAAACATTTTTTTTTTATTTGCAGGTACTAAACGATGAAATTAAACAATGAAATTGCTCAACATTCTTATTAGTTTTATCTATTAGTGTTCTAATTTTTATGCAAATTTTTTAGTTGAGATTGTAATTCTATTCTCATTACGTTTTTTATTATGAACGTTGTAGTTGGATCTAAGTTTACTCTTTTAACTTTTTAAAAACGATTCGTTTACACTTTGTGAAATCGATCTCCGCCTCGCAACGCGGGTGGGTAGAGAATTCTTTTTCGATTAGTTGGGGGTAGAGAATTCTTTTTCGATTAGTTGGGATTGTTGTACCATTTACTACATACACATGTGTTTATACTCTCAAATATTGCGTGTGTTTATACTTTCAAATATGATTTCTCTATTGCATTCAAATATTGCGTGTGTTTATACTTTCAAATATGATTTCTCTATTGTGTGTGTTTATATTATGCTTTTTCAAATATGATTTCTCTATTGTATGCTTTTTAGTTTTGCACACCAATATGTATATTTTTTTTATGGATTCTTTAAAAAGCGTATATTTAACTAACTAAGGGGCTGTTTGGTTCGCCTGTTTCATTTGGTGCTAAATGAATAAGCTGTCTATATGGTAAAGAAATGCTGAATCAATAAGGTGCTGAGTCATAATGTTTTGTTTGTTTGGACATCTGAATGACTATATAATCAAAAAAAAAACCTATTTTTTTCTTTCATTTAGCTTGTCCCATATTGGTGTGGGAACAAAACATCAAAATTTTCCTTTATTACCTTGTCCCATATTGGTGTGGGAATTAAAACTTTATTTTTTTCTTTCATTTAGTTTGTCCCACATTGATGTGGGAACAAAAACATGGTTAGCTTATATATGAAAACCTACATGACATGTTAAGTTCTTATGTTGTGTTTTACTCCGGAATCTACCCGCGCGCAGGAGGGGGGGGGGGTGCAAATTTGGTAAAATTGCCTTCCCATCCGCAATGCAACTTCGAACATCGGGGTCGAGGACAAGATTGGTTTTTGAAAAATCGAAATCGTTTTTTAGTTGCGATCAGCTACATTGCTCGCTAAAACAAACGAAGAAACTTGTTCTCCAATTCATCATCATCTTCTATACTATATTATATATCATATTCCATCCTTCTTTTAGTACGTTCCTTCTTAGGAAGTTTCAACTCCAACATCACCGCCGGAGGTTATCGTCGGTGACTGCTTCGCTCTGTTGAGCCATCTGTAACATTTGCAAAATGCCCGATTGATAAACCCGACCCGTTTTGAGCTTACGCGAATTACCGATTTGTAAATTACTGAAAACCGGAAGAGTTTTAGGGTGTTTACACCCAAATTAATGAATTTAAATGATTTATAATCGATTTTCGAAACCGAATACTTAATTTAAATCAATTGGAATCAAATTGGATGCCTCAAATTGAAAATAAAGCAAATTTTGGGTTTTTACGCGATTTCGGTACGCGATCTGTCGTTTACCGGAAATCTCGGATTTGGGCATCATATATCAAATTCAACATTTTTATAAGTCTAATGATCAATTATCATGTCTTGAGTCATCACGCACTTTATTGAGTCGCGAATCGTTGGTGAATCGCCCAAAATCGATACGTACGCCAAAACCGACCAAAATTGCATGTTTTGACCTAATTTGTGCATAGGATTGTGTTACGTAACATATTTGTTATCATTTTGAGTGGATTTAATGTAATGATCATGATGGGACCATTATTTGGGTGATTTGGGAGAAAACGGGACTCGAAAACATCGAAAAACGACAAAACTGGAGCACGAAACGAAGCGAAAAGCCAAGAGACCGTCCAGGAAGCTCCAGGCGTATCGCCTGGAACTCCCTAGGTCCCCAGGCGATACGCCTACAAGTGGTTTTCCAGCCAACCCTAATTTTCAGCCTATAAATTCATCTTATTCTCATTTGCCTCCAATCCCTTCAACCCCTAAACCTCTAGAACGGCCATTTTACCCAGAAAATCATCCTCCTTCATCCTACATCATCTTTTGGAGCTAAAGGATTGAAGATCAAGCATTGGATCACCCATATTCATCTAGTTTCTTCATCTTTTCGGTTTACCGGTAAGTATCCATCTTCACCAAACCCATCAAGATGAGACCTTTATGGCTTTCTAGGGTTAGTAACATGTTCTAAATGATGATATCTTCTAGATCTATTGATTTCTTGGTCCAAGATTGAAACTTTATTATGTTTTTAGCTTAGATCTATAAGTATGCATGCTTCCATGGTGTAGATCTAGGGTTTTATGCATCAAGACTTGATTTTTATGTCAAATATTGCTTAGATCTGATCTTGCATGCTCTTATGTACCAAAATCCATGTTATATGTCATCAAGATTGCATCTTTATGTTAGATCTAGGGTAGATCTATAGAAAGCATGTCATCTAGGGCTAGATCTAGGGATTTTCTCATCAAGATCCTATTTTTATGCTTCAAATGAACTTGATTCACCTCATGAATGTTGTTTAGGACCAGATCTATGTATCATGATCATAAAGTTGGGGGTTTTCCATGATAGAATGGCTAGATCTCAATATGTGTGCCATCTAGGGTTAGAAATGTGTGTCATAAAGCTTCAAAATGTCATTTTTGCCTCCTAACATGTTTAGATCTATAATTTTCTTGGCATGTGAAGTTAGATCAGTAGGTAAAGACATTAAGTCATGAACTTTATATGTTTAAATGATAGATCTACCATGCATGCTCAATTAGGGTTTGTTTTGTGAACCAAAAGCCGATTAATGGGCTAGATTTGGCTAGATACATGCTAACTAGGCTAGGTTCATGCTAGATTCAAATAGACCTATAAAATCTATAATAGCTCATGTTAGATCTGATCCTATATGATAATCATGTATATTACCTTGGATTATTATCATGGAAATTGAATTTGTTGACTATGTTGACCTATGTTTGACTATGTATAACTATGTTGACCTATGTTTGACTATGTATGACTATGTTGACCTATGATCAAATTATGTTAACCATGATGACCAATGTTTGACCATTTTGACTTCTGTTGACCATGTTGACTTCTGTTTGACCGTGTTTGACTTTCATATAAATAGTCATATTAGGATCCTTTGACCCTACCTTTTAGTTTGGGATTGGACCCATATCGTACGTATCCCCTCACCAACGAGTCGTCGAGTCGGTCGTGTCGTGAATTAAACTATTTATACATTTAATTAAATATTTATTTATTCTTCCTCTATCTCTCCTAGTCGTCAAGATTATCATCGAGTCTATCCTTCCTCTTTTCGTGGTGTCTCTTCTCTCGAATTGTGTCTCCATATCAGGTGAGTATTCATAGCCCCTATTTCATTCCAATGTTTTGGGGTGCAACATGTATCAGTATTCAAAAAACCCTAAACTCTTTATTATGCAAAATCTATGCGATTCTATGTGTTCTATGTGTGATATTCTATTGTGTGATACTTGTTGGATTCTATGTGTGGATATTCGTTAGTCACTAATCACTAATCGCTAATCGCATGTGTACCGTCAACCTTTGAGCCGTGGTAACAATGATAGATCTATTAGCTGACAACCCACCTGGCCTGCCTTGGCTTGGGCGCCGGGTGATTGCTCCCTTATTGTCTAGGGTTGGTGCACATCACTTATATGACTCGTTAATCATGATTGGATATTATCGCTTGACTCATTGAATCGCAATGTTTAATCTATGTAGTATTTTAAACCTATATTTACTCACCAACTATTCGTAGTTGACCTTTATTTTATACATGTTGCAGGACTTGCTGTTAGTTGATGACTTCTTGCTGATGACACTATAGGATCGCATGTGGAATTAGTGTGACCTAATTAATTAAATTTATTTGATTCATTGTTGTTTATCTTTATCATGTATTGTATTAAATATTTATGTTTTATGAAATGGGTTGATTAAGAATATCGCAACATTTAAATAGTGTTGTGTGCATCTGGACAATCATCGCGCCCCGACGTATTCCGCCGTCGGTTGGGGTGTGACAGATTGGTATCAGAGCCACGGCTATAGGGATCTAGGTTATTAGAACCGGCTTGACCTAGACTTATGCCTTAGGTGTCCTGCATGAGTGCCTCATGCATAGCATGCCTATATGATTTATATGTCCTATTATTGCTTCTTAATCATGCCTGTTTAATTTTGCCATTATCGCTTAGCACGCACTCATACACAAATCACTTGAGGCTTCCTAGCCTCCTTCCTTAGAAATGGTACCTTACGTACCATTTAGGATGTTGATTCTCGATTTTATGATCTCGTCGGACACGGGGCCTTAGCGAGTGACATGTAGTAACTGTAAGGGTGGAAGCACCGGTAGTTGGGGTCTCTAACTGGAAAAGCGTTGCGTACACATTTGAATTGACGGATCCGGACGCTTACCTGGGATGCCCTGATGAGAGTGTCGAAACCTATTAGGCCAAAGCATGTCAAACGCTAGGATCTTACTCCGATTAGTCGCGGTTGTAGTTTCCCACTCGGGAAATGAGGGCCATTCCGTATGCTTTTCAAAATATCATTCGATTTCGTGTTTTACGCGGTATGTAAATTTTTGATAACCTATGATAATCTGAGTTATACCATCTCACTATCACACACTTAACCTTTTATGTCCTAAATGGATTTCAATCTAATTTTCTGTTTATTATGTTGGTGATTTTATGAATATCTCTTATGATTCTCGGTATTCTATGATTTATCAAGATCAGTTGTTTGATTTTAAACCGGTCACTCACCCTGATGTACCCATTATCTCATGATTGTTCCCCTCCTTTCTCCAGCATGGATCGTTGTATTCGTCGCCGCAACCGTCTAGTGGCTCGAGAGGTTGTACGTCAATTGACGGTTGTCCTCCCTGATTTAATCCAGCAAGCCCTCAATGCCAACACCTCCGATTTAACACAAGGAAACTCGGGTGTTGAGTCCTCCTCTACAAGGGTCAACAAGAAGAAGAGAAAAAGAAAGACTAAGCCTACTGCTAGGGCCACAACCCCGAAGACTCCAATTGATGCTGATGTTCCCACAACTCCTAGTGTTCCTGTTGTGCCGAGAGCTAAGAAACCCTATGCTGGACATCACCCTTTCTGCAGTCGGTGCAATCGTCATCACCCCACCCACCTTCCATGTTGGCAGTGCACAAATTGTGGCCTTCTTGGCCATCATGTGGGTATCTGTCGCCGATCCAGCCATCTCGGGAGCACCAGTCACCAGCCAGCTCGAGTTCAGCCTCAAATGTTTCAACCTGTGGTGCCCATGCCTACTCAATCCTTTGTTGTCCGCCAGACTACCCTTGTCTCCACCTATGATTGCTATTGCTATGGTGCCCCTGATCACACTCCTTTGGCCCATCCACTGTTAGCTACCATTGACGCTGCTGTCAACGACAATGCTGTTCATGGACCTCATGCTGGGTCTTCCCACTCGGATGTTGTTTGATGAGTCTTATGTTGAAGCTTTGTAATCGTTGAAATCATTGACTTTCTTTATGATAGTTTCCTTTATGTGATGTTGTTTGAAACCTTGTTGTTCTCTTTCTTTTATGCACTTATGTACTCGAATATGTGTTGTCTCGTTTGGATTTCTGAATCGTTTATCCCTTATGTTATCATTATGGTTATGTGTACGTTGTGTAAATTCTCGTTGATGGGTTCGCAAGTTTACAGGTTGCGTGGTTACGGGATTACACGCATCATGCAGACAAGCGGGCACGTGAGCGGGTTATGAACTCACGCGCATATGACTCTCCTGTGTTGTTAAGAATTTCAAATTAACCATTTTAAAATACCTCCGTTTGATATATCTGGTGCATTCTTTGGGTATGTGTGTCAGGGAGTCTACCCGTTTGGAAATTTATGAGTTTACAAGTCTACATGTTTACAGGATTGCATGTGTATGAGTTTACGATTTTACGACCTTTCGAGTAGATAACCTTATACACATACCGGTGTCAAATCTATTCGTTCAAAATTTGGTCTTAATGACCATTGAGTTATGTCTGCCTTGCGACCTAACTCGTTGATGTCCGTTCTTCGCCCTTGTTCACCATTAGCACCTCTAGACCTTATTTTCCTTCGTTCATCTTTGTGTCCTCAGCTATCCTTTTGAATCTATGAGTTTTAATAGAAATCATTCGTATCTTGACTGGACGCTCAAGTCTCGGCAATCCTTGACGATAAACCAGTTTGTGGGCTTTAGTCTACTATTACTTGTGTATGGAGCGCATGCATTTAGGAGCCAAAATTGTGGAAGTTCTACATAATGAAATGGGAATCTGAGACATCCGAAGATAAATCGGGTCTTCCTCCCGTTCACCAAATCGACTTTCACATTGCCTTTATGCCCGTGCGACTCCAGTTGTCAGTCACCTTATCATCTCAAACCCTCCGAGAACTGTTCGCTACTGCGCGACCGTTTCTTCCTTATGAGTTTTGCCTCTCCATTGTGTTAACCCTCCTCAATTTTTGTCCTTCATACATCTCAGCATTTAATTGTACCTGATTCGCGATAGTATCTGGTTTTGAACTCCGTGTTTCAACCGCCACTTCGCATCCCTTTGCCCAATTTCGTGATCGCTCTCATCTATGAATTTGCTCATTTCTCATCCTTGATCGCTATCGTGGGGAAACCCACTTGCCTTTCCGACCAGAAACTCCGGGGCATTTCGACTTGTTAAGTTCGTGAATTCGGCTCTTGAGTTACTCAATAGTCGGTTTATGGAACCAATCCGTATCGTTTCTGCCCCTGATATGCCTGGCTTTGGTTTATGTTTGACTCATGGGTCTAATTTCAGACTCGATGTTCACCATTTCTCGGATTCGATCCTTAGACTCGACTCTCGTTTGTTTCATGACTTTGATGATTGTTTCGATTGTGGTTCAGTCTTTCTTCACGCTACCGTTATGTGATCATTCATTGGTTCAATAACTTTTTTTTCATCGGGTGTATCATTTATTCCTAAATCTTTGGCCTCATCTGAAGGGTAATATGGGTGGATGTGATCGGTAATCACTGTTAATCAAGTTATTCTCATTTCAAGATATGTTTATGTTATCAGATTTCTCGCATTTTAAGTCATGATTATTCGATTTATGTTATCAGGATTCTAGCATTTTAAGTTATGTTTTCGGTACGTGTTATTGAGTTCATGTATTTCGAGTCATGATAGGCGATTTACGTTATCGGACCCATGTACTTCGAGTCATGCTATCCGATTCGTGCTATCGGGCCCATGTACTTCGAGCCATTCGATTTATGTTATCGAGCTCATGTATTTCGAGTCGTGTTATTCGATTCATGTTATCGGGCTCATGTATCTCGTGTCATGTTATCTGGTCTATAACACCGGGTACATGAATTTCGAGTCATGATGTTCGGTTCATGTTATCAAGGCATGTATTTCGAAGCATGTTGTTCGGTTCCATTTATCGGTACGTGTATTTCGAGTCATGTCGTTCGGTTCACGTTATCAATACATGCATTTCGGAACATGTTGTCCGATTTATGTTATCAATTTCATGCGCCTCGGATCATGTAATTCAATTCGTGTCATCGAATTCATACACCACGAACCATGCGGTTTATTCCAAGTCAGCGGAGGCAAGTTGATTCTTTAACGTACCGTTCGGATTACGCTAGTCGTGACACCCGGACGAGTACTAATTGGATCATGGCATCCAATGCTTGGTTTTCCGATCAATTCGTGGTACTTGATTTCATTTGGTATCATTGTTTATAAGCCCTTTTTGGTGCTCATCACTTGGATTTTTCGGTTGCATATCGTAAATTCGGGTGCTGATCATTACTCTACTCTTGCTAAATCAGGGACTCATACGCACTGCTACCGACGATTGTGTGTGATGCTAGCTTAGCATACGATCGATATTGGTTGTGGGGTATAGGTCTTAGGTTTTAGCGAGGGATGATTCGGATTCTGTCCAGATATCGTGTCTCGTAAGGTAAACCGGATGTGGGTCGCTACCCATCTAGTTCACCAGAACTTGACGCTTTGTTTGGATGAGAAGTCTGAAATTCCAAATCTCTGTTTATCATTATTCTCGATTTTGGTGTTGGATGAATCTATGTGAATCTATGTAAATCAATGTGAATCTACGTGAAATCTATGTGTTTGAGTTGGGATACTTTGAAGAAATTCATGTTGCACCTATTACTCACCTGAGTCTCCTAAACCGTTGGTCTCTTCCCTAAAGTAGGGGAGACTTTAGTCCATTATTATTGGTTAGTCACTTGGTTGAGTCTAGACTGGTCATGGTGTATTCCTCCTACCTATTTCAGTTTTCTTCTGGTCGCCCTATGTTGTTGTATCACGCTCAGTTGTTGGATATTGGTGTTGTAGAATAGGATGTTCTCCGAAGACAAACAGTACTCACTAAGGGTATTAAAGATGTGGTGGGTTAGCTGCGGTACACCCTATATATAAGCATCGGTAATTCCTTTAGGGTGCATTGGGAGTCAGACCGAGAATTGTGTGTGTGTGTATGTATGTGAGTTATGTCTCTGATCATCGGTTATATCACAATCTATTCTCCTTTGTTCCCTTTCTAAACCTAACCCATGCGGTCGGGTAAAGAGTTTAGTGTCGATAAAAATTGATTCTATAATCAAGAATATGTGTCTATCTTCGGTAAAATCTTTTATGTCGACCATATGATTGGTTTCAAATTTCAGAAGTGTTATGTTGATAAAACTCTTTTAATTTTTTTTCAAAAATTTTAATTTCTCTTCTAATTTCGGGACGAAATTCCCTAAAGTAGGGGAGACTGTAACATTTGCAAAATGCCCGATTGATAAACCCGACCCGTTTTGAGCTTACGCGAATTACCGATTTGTAAATTACTGAAAACCGGAAGAGTTTTAGGGTGTTTACACCCAAATTAATGAATTTAAATGATTTATAATCGATTTTCGAAACCGAATACTTAATTTAAATCAATTGGAATCAAATTGGATGCCTCAAATTGAAAATAAAGCAAATTTTGGGTTTTTACGCGATTTCGGTACGCGATCTGTCGTTTACCGGAAATCTCGGATTTGGGCATCATATATCAAATTCAACATTTTTATAAGTCTAATGATCAATTATCATGTCTTGAGTCATCACGCACTTTATTGAGTCGCGAATCGTTGGTGAATCGCCCAAAATCGATACGTACGCCAAAACCGACCAAAATTGCATGTTTTGACCTAATTTGTGCATAGGATTGTGTTACGTAACATATTTGTTATCATTTTCAGTGGATTTAATGTAATGATCATGATGGGACCATTATTTGGGTGATTTGGGAGAAAACGGGACTCGAAAACATCGAAAAACGACAAAACTGGAGCACGAAACGAAGCGAAAAGCCAAGAGACCGTCCAGGAAGCTCCAGGCGTATCGCCTGGAACTCCCTAGGTCCCCAGGCGATACGCCTACAAGTGGTTTTCCAGCCAACCCTAATTTTCAGCCTATAAATTCATCTTATTCTCATTTGCCTCCAATCCCTTCAACCCCTAAACCTCTAGAACGGCCATTTTACCCAGAAAATCATCCTCCTTCATCCTACATCATCTTTTGGAGCTAAAGGATTGAAGATCAAGCATTGGATCACCCATATTCATCTAGTTTCTTCATCTTTTCGGTTTACCGGTAAGTATCCATCTTCACCAAACCCATCAAGATGAGACCTTTATGGCTTTCTAGGGTTAGTAACATGTTCTAAATGATGATATCTTCTAGATCTATTGATTTCTTGGTCCAAGATTGAAACTTTATTATGTTTTTAGCTTAGATCTATAAGTATGCATGCTTCCATGGTGTAGATCTAGGGTTTTATGCATCAAGACTTGATTTTTATGTCAAATATTGCTTAGATCTGATCTTGCATGCTCTTATGTACCAAAATCCATGTTATATGTCATCAAGATTGCATCTTTATGTTAGATCTAGGGTAGATCTATAGAAAGCATGTCATCTAGGGCTAGATCTAGGGATTTTCTCATCAAGATCCTATTTTTATGCTTCAAATGAACTTGATTCACCTCATGAATGTTGTTTAGGACCAGATCTATGTATCATGATCATAAAGTTGGGGGTTTTCCATGATAGAATGGCTAGATCTCAATATGTGTGCCATCTAGGGTTAGAAATGTGTGTCATAAAGCTTCAAAATGTCATTTTTGCCTCCTAACATGTTTAGATCTATAATTTTCTTGGCATGTGAAGTTAGATCAGTAGGTAAAGACATTAAGTCATGAACTTTATATGTTTAAATGATAGATCTACCATGCATGCTCAATTAGGGTTTGTTTTGTGAACCAAAAGCCGATTAATGGGCTAGATTTGGCTAGATACATGCTAACTAGGCTAGGTTCATGCTAGATTCAAATAGACCTATAAAATCTATAATAGCTCATGTTAGATCTGATCCTATATGATAATCATGTATATTACCTTGGATTATTATCATGGAAATTGAATTTGTTGACTATGTTGACCTATGTTTGACTATGTATAACTATGTTGACCTATGTTTGACTATGTATGACTATGTTGACCTATGATCAAATTATGTTAACCATGATGACCAATGTTTGACCATTTTGACTTCTGTTGACCATGTTGACTTCTGTTTGACCGTGTTTGACTTTCATATAAATAGTCATATTAGGATCCTTTGACCCTACCTTTTAGTTTAGGATTGGACCCATATCGTACGTATCCCCTCACCAACGAGTCGTCAAGTCGGTCGTGTCGTGAATTAAACTATTTATACATTTAATTAAATATTTATTTATTCTTCCTCTATCTCTCCTAGTCGTCAAGATTATCATCGAGTCTATCCTTCCTCTTTTCGTGGTGTCTCTTCTCTCGAATTGTGTCTCCATATCAGGTGAGTATTCATAGCCCCTATTTCATTCCAATGTTTTGGGGTGCAACATGTATCAGTATTCAAAAAACCCTAAACTCTTTATTATGCAAAATCTATGCGATTCTATGTGTTCTATGTGTGATATTCTATTGTGTGATACTTGTTGGATTCTATGTGTGGATATTCGTTAGTCACTAATCACTAATCGCTAATCGCATGTGTACCATCAACCTTTCAGCCGTGGTAACAATGATAGATCTATTGGCTGACAACCCACCTGGCCTGCCTTGGCTTGGGTGCCGGGTGATTGCTCCCTTATTGTCTAGGGTTGGTGCACATCACTTATATGACTCGTTAATCATGATTGGATATTATCGCTTGACTCATTGAATCGCAATGTTTAATCTATGTAGTATTTTAAACCTATGTTTACTCACCAACTATTCGTAGTTGACCTTTATTTTATACATGTTGCAGGACTTGCTGTTAGTTGATGACTTCTTGCTGATGACACTATAGGATCGCATGTGGAATTAGTGTGACCTAATTAATTAAATTTATTTGATTCATTGTTGTTTATCTTTATCATGTATTGTATTAAATATTTATGTTTTATGAAATGGGTTGATTAAGAATATCGCAACATTTAAATAGTGTTGTGTGCATCTGGACAATCATCGCGCCCCGACGTATTCCGCCGTCGGTTGGGGTGTGACACCATCAATCCATCACACTCTGTCGATACATAATCTCCGCATCTGTAAAATCCACAAACAATGTTTAGGTGGTTATAAAGAACTAAAACATAATTAAAATCATTTTCGAAATAATGATGAAACTTATCGAAGTTGGAAACAGGGGACCGGCATTGCAACGAGATTGAAGCTTCGATTCAGCTTCCATTGCTTCCAGATTAAGATTCAGAGCCTGCACTACTCTATCTAGAAAAAGAACAATCAAACATCCATGAATCGCTCCTCATGCGTGTGTATGTTGATCGTCGAAGACTTTTCTCCGACAACACTTTATATATACAACACTTTATTTTTTATCCCATAGGAATGACAAAGGAATCACCGTCACACCGCCGTAACACATCTCAGTCTTAATCACTTCCTTGAAAAAACAGAAACGACCGCCGATGATCGAGATCCCTAATGTTCTTCAAGTAACTGAATCCGACACCGCTGAATTCACATCGGAGAAAATTTCAATCCAAATCTAATTGTATTTTCTCATCTAGTGTATTAGGCGTTGTTACATGCTCTGTCAAAGGCAGGAAGTCATTCATGGAAAATACGCATACGTATAGATCCAAAACGAAAGACACCTAACGATGTCAGATCTAGATCCACACTATCAATTTGAACTCCGCTAAAATCCAAATCTCTTCAGATAAAACAAAATAAAGTATGACTGGAACATACTTACCTCGTCTTTTCAACCGCTCAGTCGGAGCTCCGGCTTGACAAGGCTACACGCTGGTACTGGTGGATTCTCGTTTGGTGCACCTAGGGTTTTTTGAGAAACACAGCTCGCATACCGGACCCTAGGTGCTGCTATTGAGATTGTGAGGGGTAGCCGAGTAGGCCACGCCGATAATGGCGGAACGACCGGCCGGCAGCGGGTTCATTCCGATTTCGTGATCTATTTTATAGAATCATTTGGAGGTACTCTTTTCAATATTTGAAACTACAATGATTACATGTCAGCTATACACATCAGCAGGTATCTAATGCTTATAACATGTCAGTTATCCACATCAGCTAGCCACATCAGCATGCATCTAATGGTGTTAAAGAAGTTAACGGCAGATCCACTGAAAATAATATGGGTGAAAGTTGGGACTGGTGGAAATGATTTTTAAAGGCGGGATTATTACTGGCCAATAAGTAAAAGTTGGGATTATTTAAATCCAATTTTCCTATTCTTTAATATATATGCAGTATCATATATAATGGGTTCAATTGTTCATATGAAATTATGCATATTAGTGAATAGTATCCAGCAGCATTCATATGAATGATATGAAACTCACAGTCACTACAAACACTTATATTAGGTGTTCGATCAAACTCTTGGTCTGAATTTTCTGTGCTTTTTTTTTGTTTTCCATCATAAGAATCATAAAAGTTTCAATATGATAATGTTTTTCATCTTATGTTTCTTATAGTTTTTGTTTTCTGCTGCATTTCTCCTGCGGTGGAAGGTATGTTTTCATTCTTTTCTTTATGCTGCATTTCTCCTGCGGTGGAAGGTATGTTTTCATTCTTTTCTTTATACAGTTTTTGCTTTGTTGACATTCTTTAGATTATATATTGTGACATGTCCTAGATTTGTGTTATGTTTAACTTCACTGAAAGTGGCTGCATCCAGTTAGCTTCAATGATTGCTAAAGTTTTGTAAGGTCGGTGAAAAGGAATTTGTAACAGCCAGGTATAAAAAGTAGCCCCTACACATATACTACTTTTGAATGAAACTTTAGTTAATAAACTGAAGTATCAATAATCCATTGGCATGAGCTAATACAATAGAAATAACAAGAAAAAGAAGACTGAGTGGAAGTACATGTTGACTGAATGGAAGTACATTAAGCTATTCTACTCTATATCAACCCACTTTCACTTATCTACATCTTTCTTTGGTTTTTAATTTTATTATGCAGATCATAGTCAAGCCCCTTCAAAGAAGATTAAAGAAAAAGAAGACTGAATAGGATACATATTGATTGCTGCAGTGAAGAAAAAGCTTTTGTATATAACAACCCAGTAAATAGCAGTTAGGAACATATGATCTCGACATAGACAAACCCATGGCCTGGCAGGTATTACAAATGTTTTTGGTATGAAGAAGGTAACTCTCACAAGTAATCATAGATAATCATGCCTCAAGTGTAATCTACTCTCTATTATCATTTTGTACATTTTCATTGTGACGTTCATGTAGCTTTTGTAAATGTATTTCTGCTTAGGGCATCATGTTTTAATATCAATTGTCATATTAAAGTAATATAGATGGATTGAAGTCTATACAATTAAAATTCTAGCACTCTCAAAAAACAATTGTCGCCCCGCACTAGGGTACTTGAAATGAAATTAGAGATTCGTGTCTTATAAATGTTAAGAAACTCTAACCCAAACTTTCTAAAACGATCATTGCACCGCAACGCGGGCGGACGTTTTACTCGTTTATAATTAATTACATAAATAGTCCTTGTGTTTTTAAACATAATATATATTTACATAATTAGGTCTCATATGCAAATTGACTGAAATACCTTTTGACTTAACAGAAAAATTTAACCCTGTTAGTTAAAAGGACTCAAATCGCAAAGAAATACAAACCACAGAGTGTCAGATAAAAATTTTTGAACCTTTGAACTCAGGTGGCAAACAATAGCAAACCACAGGGACGTAAAACGTAATTACCTCTAATAATTAATTACAAGTAATCACTACTATGATAATTCTTGGTAGGAAGCAACAATTAGTATCTACGAAAATGTCAGAATGTATAATACAACCAATTGTTT